>OU906949.1:10000000-11200000 GCA_918317495.1 Synanthedon vespiformis | reverse complement strand
AGAAGACACATCTTCTATTTTTCTGTGTGTTTCACACAGTGTAAGTAGGTACTGTACTCTGACAATTTTCTAACGTCGATCACATTTATGTTTGTATATCCGATCGAAGGATCTAAATCAACAATTTTCAGCTCGGTACGTAGTAATGTCTCTATACCAATGACTTCTAAGTATATTACTTCATTCTCCAGTTAGCTATATGTACTTATAATTGCCAAAGAATAAATCCTTACTTATCAACATATCGTCGGATAACAAAAGTAGTTTTGACGCAATTTTATAGGGTTATAATTTATAAAAAAATATGTACATTTTATCCACAAAGCGATAACATTTTTAAATATATTCAAATAACAGAGAAATAATAAATAACAGAACTTTAACGTAAGTGATTTAAAAGAAAATTATATTGAACAGAAAACTAAAAACAGTACTTTGGCTTCAAAACGTCAGTTCAGTTTGAATATACAGACTTGTTTGTGAACTTGTTATTAGTTTAGAAAACTGTGTCGTTCATACTCCAGTAATTACTTTTAAACGAACATTGACTACATTTTGTCTATGGATTTTATTGCGTCATTTTCGATTACATTTTATTCATTGTGACAGTTCAATGCTGGATATTTTGAATGGAGGCTCCATTTCTTAATTCACGATCAATTCACACGAGATTCATTTTCATTTTATTAAAAGGAAAGAATATATATTATTTATTGAAAATATCGTAGGTGCGTTTTAAGTAATACGTTAATTTTGTATTTTTATTTTATTTTATTCAATTTTTAAAAACCCTTTCTTAGCGGATGATTACGTTACAAAAAAAGTTCCAAATTTCAGCTTTCTAGACTTAATAGTTTTGTCTGTGCGTTGATAGCAGTCAGTCAGGACAAACGATTTTATAAGTATAGATTGGCCACTTTTGGTTATTTACACAAATCATAATAAGAAACACCATCCGAGGGGACGCAAGGGAGCGAAACAATCCACTCCACCTTCAGTAATAAATGAACAAAATATGATCGATTAGATCGGCGCATTCATTTGTCATAATGACATTAGTTTCCTTGTTTAACCGTCAATGGAGCAAATAATTATTCATTGTGGAAAATATATGTGCAAAGCACCTAACTTCTTCATCTTCTTTGTTTCAGGTATGTGATGCTTCAAGCCTGTGTAGTCTTGTAACTTAATGTGAGTAAAAATACGAATGATTTTTTGATTAAAATTGTTGACAGCTACCTAATATCCGATTTACTATGGTACGGAGATATTAAAGAATTTCTACTCATAATATACATACACAGTATAACTACAGTAGAATACATAGATAGGTACATATCGGATATTAAATACGTATATCAAAGACATTCGTTTAATAAATTTCCAAGCAACATCGTAAATTGATTTTTTAGGGAGTGCACTTGATGTTAGGTGGCAATAACTTGATTCTAGTGCGCTGCCGACCTAATTAGGATAAGGTATTTAGGAGGGCATAATAAAACGAGCTCTGGCATCCCTTACTAACTTTCTTAACACTAGAGCAATATTTTTTTTACTCTACAGTAAAGGGACATTATAACTGCCGCTAAACAGCCTACCCAATTCAAGACTGCAATGTGCAATATGACCTGCCACTTCTTAAGATTTTAAAGTATAATGGTATTTAAGGTCAATTAACAAGTAAATTGTAAATTTGACAAGCAATTCCAAAACTAATGAAATCCAGGTACAATAAGTGTCAAGTTGAAATGTGATTTTATAAAAAAAAAATCTAAATTTCAAGTGGTTTAAATAAAATGTGAGAGACGCCTGGCGTCGTCGCACGTCGTTACAGAACGCCCTCAACAAATCTCGTATTCGAATTTATACAACGGCGATACAATCAACGTTGTGTCACGAGCACGTCGAAAACATATAATAAAATCTAGCGACGGAATAAAATTTTATGTTGCATTTTCTTACTTTTCGCTGAAGAATTTGCATGTGACGTCCGCACGGCGCAGCTGCGGTGAGTAGAGTGAGAGGATCAAACAAAACCGCGTCACAGTTATACCGTGCGACTCTGACAGGCTAAAGGTTCACTTGATGGTAAGTGGCTGTCGTCGCCTATAATAGAAGTAAATGCAAGTACACTGCTGACAAAGATGGTATAGAAAATTGGACTTAGGTATCCCTTACTGCCTCGCCGAAACACAGACAATACAGATGTCTACCATACCAACATTATATGTAACAATACAATGACTAACCATAAAATAGACCGTCAGCCTCTTTATCATATAAAATTTAAGTAAAAGTAGTAAAAATTTTAAGTAAAATTAGTAAAATATAACAGTTAATATTACCTAATTAAAAATTTTATTAACATGGAACATGTCATAGGAGCTTTAATGTAATATATGAACATAGATAATTTTAAAAAGATACTCTGTAATACTAAAACAAGCTTCATATGTTTCCCTTAGCGCCGCATATTTATTTGCTATGAACCAGATGCGATCTTTTTTTCATACGCTCGACCGAGCAGCCAAAGGTCGCAGACCATACAGCTTATCATGCAAAGTGAACAAACTTGCTCTCATATTTATTCCATTCCAAACGATTTATTCTATTTTTAAATACGTTCAAATTTCGATACGAATTTTAAAATGTTTCAAAAGGGTTGTCTACACCTTTCACAAATTGATGGAAAAAGTGATCAACAATGAGGTTTGCGTTTATAATTTGCAGATAAAAATTGCATTCGCATGCTTGCGGATCCGGAGGCGTATCTATCGATATAAAAAATATTAAATTAAAGTGTATTACATACACTATGCGAACCGGATCAAATTTTGGTGTAACCGGTGTTAATTCCGAGTCACACATCGATGGAACCCCACACATTAGTGCAGTAAACTTGACAATAACTTAATTGAGAGCGGAGGGCGATTCCCCAAACAGTTCTCGCGTCTTTGAAGGGATGACAAGAGCTCGCCAAAGTTAATGTGATTAGAACAATCGATCCGATTCGACGAAGGATTAAAACTCGCTTAGTAACTACATTATTCGTAGCTTACCTAAAGAATTCACTTACGACTTTTCACTTCGGAAACTGTAGTAACCCATCGAGTTATAAGTTGGGTGACATTTGTGCTCCCTTCATCCCAAGGTGAGCATCTTGTCCTCACCTTCGGTTACATCGCTTCTGGTTGTTTGTGATCCTAAAGCCATTTACCTACCAATAAGTCTATAGCATATCTGCCAAAGATTTTGATAAAAAGCTTGTATTATTGTTCATCACATAAAGTTCCAGAAGACTGACACAGAAGACCACAGTGAAATTATAACATCTGTGCTTTTGTGTTTCGGTGAGTGAGTAGATGTACGTGTGATACTGGTTTAAGTTTAGGTAACCAGAAAAAAATGCAACAAATTTTTATGGCATGTGTACCAAAGCATACGAAGCAATAGAGCTTCAAGATCGACAATACGTCATAACGGACAGACGTACACAATTCCTGTATATTTATCACAATTTGTAGTTAAACCTAGCGTAACACAAACGATATATCAAAGGGTTCACGCGCACCGGAGCGGAGCGATCGATTCCCGATACAAATACGAGTTGCCAGGAATTCCTTTCGGCCCGTTCATTTAGCGACAGCGTTTTATTCGGCTTAAGTTGATTAACGAATACATTAAACAATAAACCTGACACTTATATGAGCTTCCACTTTTCATAGAGTGAAAAAAGTGTTGATATAAAACTGTCCATTTGTTGATAGTTAAAACATTCAATGAAAACAATGTTACTAATATTATTGTAGATTTTTTAAAATAAGGGAAATATTTTATTAAATATCTTGATTTTGGTATTGCATTTAATCATTTTAGAAAAAAAAAAATTTGAACACAAGAAATCTTTAAACAAATGTTATTATTATTAATTTCATACTACGAGTATATGGAAATCTAAAAGATTGAGACGACGTTTATATGTTTGTTATGCCATCACAAATTAAACATTTATAAGATGAAACTGAATCCTTTACGCATTATGTAAAGTTTATTTCATAACCTATAAGTAATTATTTTTAATGACATTTTTTTATTATTTTTTTTAAATTTCAAGGTTGTTTTGTCATCGTTTTCAATAGTGAAGTTATTATTATACGAACTGAAGCACTTTGATGCCCTTTTGGTGGTGCAGTGAAAGTCTAACAGGCGTAATACGATAACCTCAGTACAATCTGTAGTTTAGCTTCAAGCAAACTGTATCGGGTTAAAGTTAAGCTTCACGGTAAACAAACACAGAAGATCAGTATTCTGGCACATATATGTATATGTCAACCTATACACAAATTGCAGACACGTTACTTTCCATTTTTGGATCTAGGACTATTCTTAAAAGAAGTAATGGGATATAAATATATTTACAAAAGAAAGTCGTCTTTATCGTTACTTCAAAACCCAATAAAAACTAATGCTTGAAACAAAGCAATGTCATTTATTATTATTTATTATGAGAAAATGATAATTCACAAAGGGTGAAGTTTTTTTTTATGTTAAGGTCGACAAACAGGCTGACGGTTGATGGTAGGTGGCTACCATCAAGTATAGTTTAAAAATCATAAAATTTAAATTTATGCCAAGTAATCATACAATGTTTATTTGAAAGGTTATAATATAATAATTTAATATACAAATAAAAAATAATAGTAGGCACCAGCTATATTTCGTAACACTTTGGCATTGAACATCATTAACATCAGAGTTTACCGTTAATTACACAAAGAGCGATATAATAGTTATGTTCGTGTAACGAATTTAATACGATATATCATAACTGTCATTTTTTACATCGGCTAATATTACCATTAACGGAGCTAATGACGAATTATTCGGCACGTGTAACAAACAATATTGTTTGTTAATGTTGAGTAATCCAGAATAAATATTTGGTTTTTAAACTTTATTATTAAAAAATACTCCCATATAAATCCTAAAGTATACTATAAAATAAGTAAAGTAGGTACATTGACAAAGACCTGCTAGCGAATGACCCATCAGTATCCTGAAAAGTGAAAAATTTATGGAGTTGGAGGTCGCAAGGCATTGATAGATTTCTTGGTGTACACTTGTTTTACTAGGTATAGGTCGTGCAGCGAATAAAGACTTCTCGGCAAATGTGCGCAGAACTCTATTTTTAGGTCTTTGAGGGGGCAGAGGAAAGTGAGGGGCGGGTACGCATCGGTGTGCCGACACGTTATTGGTAGACTCAGTCGCTCTTCCCCTCCCGCACTCCGTTCGCGCGTCTCGAGTCTCTGTTGCGTACAGAGTGTTTTATCGTATTATTAAATACGTCATGGTGAATAAATGCCTAAAAAAACGTTGTCCTTCGACATCGCACGATGATTTTATGGAAGGAGTATCAACACTGCCTGTAATGTTAAGTTAGTGAGGTGAAAAATTACGAAATAAGAAAAACAAATTTCATTTTCCTTAGCAATTATCAGCGCAATTGGACACATGCGCCGATAAATAAAAAACATACAAGCTTAGGGCCTCTTTCAGTAACTACAAGTAAAGTGTTGATTACTTACTTTTAGAAATAATTTTATGTTTTATTAAATTATGCACTCTGTTTACTGCGTCCTTCGATAGGTGATTTTTTTAATTTGGGCGCTTTTACCGTACAAACAAAGGTATATCAGAGCCATGGCGGTTAGCCTACTTGACAGATGGTGAGAGGCCCAGTGTTATAACAACTTTAATAAATAAATAAGTAAATAAAATTAAACAAGCCTTTTTTTCTCTCACAAGTAACAGAATTATTGAATGAATGTGCTTGTATACCTGTAGATGATTTATTTATTTCTCCATATATTTACATGTTTTAGGTAAAGTTTATATTATTAAATCCCTTGGGAAGATCATCATCCCATATTCTCAGCTGCCTTCCCTTTTTTCTTTTTCCTTCTCTAGGATACCAACTGGTTAGCACCCTCTACTACGGGTACATTAATTAAACCACTTTATGTTTAGTCCAAATACTTTTATCGTACGATAGGTGTACGACGACCTCGCATATATCGCAAACGCGTTTATCATACCACCGAATGAATCTAATCGAATGAATGAAATCTTTTTGAAACGTCACAGGTCACTTTTAATTCATAATTGAACTTCAGACGACATAAGTAGCAGACGCTGACACAACTTTACTTAACTTAAAATAAAAAATAAAAAACAAAAAATTAAAATTTAAAGTTAGAAGACTCGCAAAAAACCATTTTCCTCTCGAATATTTCGCTGAACCATTTTTATCTGTCACTCGTCGTGTCGTAAATCAAAATTAAGACTTCAATCGAGAACCGTCCAAAGTTTTCAACAATGCGTGTCTAACTTTAGAGTTAGGAAAAAAGTTAAAGCGACCAATGAGTGACAAGAAGATAAGAGACAATGTGGAGCGACCACCGAAATAGTTTTTTGAGAAACGCATTAACTTTTTGTCGCCACTATCTACAAGTATCCTGGTTATCCCCTTTCGCTGCGGGCCTAACATATTTTTATTATGATGCGTATTTCACTTTTTCTACGTCTGTTCTCGTCAATGAGATTCTATTGAATACTGCCATTTATTTTTACAGATTTTAACAAGCTTAGTTGCATTTATAAGCACATTTAGCACTCATAATTATTTGATGTCTAGCGACCCATCCCCGGTTTCAGACGGGTAACAAAATCTGTTGGGCGATTTCGAAGGAGTTATCGGAGAATCCAGACAGAGGCTACCGTATTTACTCGTGAGCCCCGACGCCCGATGCAAAAGAGGGGTGTTATTAAATTTGACCCGTGTGGCATCGTAGCTCCCAAACCGATCCATGAAACAAAAAAAGTGGATCAATCAGTCCATTTTAATCCACTTTTTTTTTTGTTTCAAAGCTAACATGATCGAGCTAAAAAAGCTTAAGTATGAAGATTTGTTCAGGCGTTTCAATGAAGACATAATATTGAAAAATCGTAAATATGGTTTAATATTTTATATGCTGTACCGGATATGAATGAGCGGAACCGCTCTCAGTGAGCACAAAAAACAAATATATCGAAACTTAGAACGTCACTTAACTCTTAACGCACAATAAAAAACAACAACAACAAATACGCACTTGAAGTGCTTGAAGCTTTATTCGCGTGTTATTATTAGCGGTAGTGCATATAAACAAGGTTACAGCAAAACATTTGCCCCCGGCCGCGGTCGTATCGATGCGTCGACGGCTACGGCCCGTGTTTTTAAAAAGCTAAAGGTAGTACCACACCATACAATTTGAACGTATCCAATTTAGGAAATCGAAAGGTGTGATCGCAGTTAGAACGGATTGGATTCAATTGAGAGTTTATCCATTTTCAACTCTGTATCTTCGACTTAGAAATCAATTTAGCGTAGTGTGATCACGAGCTCTCTACTTAGATTCCTAAATAGGAAACGTTCAAATTGTATGGTGTGATTGCCGTTTAACCCGTCCTGCAAGAAAGGGACGGCTGGCTGGCGAGCACGTGGGATTTGAATTCCGAACGCACGCACCACCCCCCGCTTCGTCTCACCCCTCACCCCTCAACTCCTTGCGCCGCGCGCACTTCAGTCGCGCGACGACCGCCGTAGCGGTAACACGTGCCAGCAAAAGCTTGTGTCAGTGCAATCGTAGAACCCGCCCTGACGTTGTGCAGTGACCGAGTGGGAACGTATACATGCTGTGATTTGTTTTGAGTGTGACGTCACTTAGTGCATCTTGTGAACGAAATAAAATTGTGTTTGAGTGCACTATGCGGTTGTCCGCCACGTTATGAATGGTCTGGATCGCTGCTTCTTCGATCAACGTAAGTTGTTTTGACGATTTGTATGAGATGGACCCCCGTCCGTAAAGGAAATGCTTAACCGGAAAAGTCGCAATGCGGTTTGGAGCTTTACTAGATTGGAGCGATGTGCGGTTGCGGTGTTTCAAAATTTTACAGCAGTCCTGAGTAGATTACAACCAGTTAATTGTTCGTATTATCGATGGCTAAAAATGTTTTCCTGTTCAATCTATTATTATTTAGGATAATTATTAATTAATTTTGTGTTACATTAAGTTTATACTAACATAATTTACAAACACTTAACTAGAAATTCAAGAAAAATAAGTTATATATATTTTTTTCTATATTTTGTCTAATAAATAAAAAAAATAGTTAAATTCATACAAGTAAGGAAATAATATAATTAACATAAATATTTTTTAAAAGGTCTATAGAAATTGTGAAAAAAAAATGCGAGAGAGTGTAAAGTTTAAAGTAAAAATTCAAAAGTAGTAAAAGCACTGATCTTATATTTTTAATAACGTTTTCATGTATGTATAAATCATAAATAATTATGTCCACTGAAATACCTAATAACTTCAAACATGTCATAACTCTTAATTATCTTTTTTAAAAAATAACATAATGTTTACTAAGTGAGACAATTCTGAGAAGAATTTTATTTATTATCTGTAAGCGAGTTTAAGATCTTCACAATCCAATAAAACACGAGGATATTGACCTCATTGCGAGCCACATTAAGTGATGGACATTTGTTTATAATTAACACAATTACTGATAAACAACTTTAAATACGACTTGCTTTCAAATTAACATATAGTTATATATGTATATAATATTATTTTTAATTCAAAGATTATCTATGAATCTATATATGACGTAGTGCTTAGAAAGAGAGCAATAAACAATAAAAATAAATAAATAAATGGTACTTTGAATAATTAAAAATGTATTTTTTTTATGGAATTTATGGAAAAAATTAAAATTAAAAAAATCTATATAAAACTCAAATTTCAATCTATATAAATCTGTAATAATACATAATATTATATACCTAACTCATTATAATAAAGTTTCTGTCCTTTTCTCCTCTAATTTCTTGCAAAATAAATCAACGGATTTTAATGCGGTTTTCACATAGGAAGAGCGAGGAAGGTTTGTGTGTATAGTTCTGCATTTTCAGAAAATTAAATCCGTGCAAAGTCAGGCCTAGTGAGTATTTAATACACGTTTTACTTAGGGTTGTAAAAATTTAATTAAAATTAATCTAAACTATCTAGTTACCTATCTCCTAGTACAATTCAGGCTTTGTGAGCTGCAGATTTTAATATAGGTATAGTTACTTTAGTTAAGTTATTGAGGAACATTAAATTAAATATTTGGCTAACTTACAACTTACTATTCTTGAATGAAAATTTACGGAAATCGTAACGTATATTTTTTACAACTATTATCTAAATAAATGATATATGAATTTTTGGAAAATTAATATTTTTATAAGTTTTTTACATGGTGTAGTTAATTGTTTATTTTCCCTAATAAAATGAAATAAATAAATTGACAAATAAAATAATTAAGAAACTTACAAGAAGGAGTGAGTAACATTTGTTCATGTTTAAGATAACAGCGACGCTAATGAGATGGCCGTGTAAACAGTTTATTTTATTTCTTAAAGATAAGTAGGGACCGACTGCGACTGCGTTGGGAATGAAGTGGTTATATAAATTGATGACGATTATTACAATTAAGATCATCAACGGGCCCCTGTTACAAGCGCTTTAGAACTTTGAGGCTGACGCATGATTTGTTTTAAATTTTATTGGAGTTCCAATTTGAATCTATGTATAATATCAGCGACGAAATAGTTAGTTATAACTAGCTGATGCCTGCGACTTCGTCCGCGTTGAAAAAGAAAAAAATAGCCTATCCTGTGTCATGTACGTCCAAATGTTTATCTACCAAGTTTCATGAAAATCAGTCAATTCGTTTAAGAGTTATGGAGGAATATACATACACATACCTACATAAAATACAGTTTTATTATTAGTATTGATTGATTGATACCTATAGGTTTTTTTAAAGAAACCTTTTTATCAAATAATATGTTGTGACAGAAACTTCTCACTCGATAAGGCAAGGTCTTCTTGAGATAAAGGAAAATGGGCTTTGACATCCCTTACTTACTCAGTCACGGAAACAGAACAGCACACATGCTGTTGTTACTGCCCAATGTTGCCAAGAAAAAGTATGTTATTTTTATAAAATTCTTTTTTTTTAATCATGACATATTTAAAATAAAATTTTACCTAATTAGTATAGAAAGATATAATAAAAATTTAATAAAGCTTAGTTAGAAAAAGAATTATTAAAAAAATTATCACACAAACTAAATGGCTAACTTCAATTCAAGAAAAAAAAAACGAAATTAATAAATTATATAAAAATAAACAATACTCAGTAATTCTTCTGTGAACATGACAAAAACACGTTTATGTTAAGTATGTTTAACATACTCCCAACCAAGGTCCATAAATCATTTAAATGACCGAAAAATTGGTCCAAAAAGTTTAGTTCAAAAAAATCATGTGACCGACATCGATATCCAATAAAGAGACAAGAAATCACAACTCGTCCCCGACACCTTCGTGTTAAACAAATATAAATCACCCAAATAGTGGATGGCAAATAATAGAAAAAAAGGGAATATTTAAATAGTTGGTCCGAGGTTTGGGACCACCCGCGAGATCCGTCCAACGTCATCCGCAGCACGCACGACCCATTATGCTATCAAAAGGTACTCCGTTCCCGTTTATATATTCACTTTTTTTAAGGTAATTTACATCTCTACTATCCCATAGTTCGTTACTTTGTTTTGGTTGTGTTGTGACACATTTTGTTGGAAACTATCGCTCACAATGGGAAATCGCATCGTCATCGATCCCTTTTTACACAATCATCCACTCAACAGAATTCATCTTTATCCTTAACATTGTCCGCTACTAGTTAGTAAAACAAAGTTTTTTTTTTAATATTTTGATTATTGAAAAAAATATTAGGTGATGTGTATAAATTTTCAGAAATATACATTTTGAATTTATATTAATTATACTAATCTAAGACTGACGATAGATTTAAAAGTGACCACATAAATAAACTCCATTATAAAGGCTTGTTGTTTTGCCACAATTGTTGATTTGCCACAGAAAAATTATGTGTTGTTTTGCCACAGTTCAATTTTTATGAGTTAAATTTAATAAATTTATCTTGCAGAAAGCATTTTTCATATTATGCTTTTTAGCTACTTATAAAATTACAAAATCATACTTACACAAAATTCTTATAATATTTACTAAAATTAATGGTTTCGATAAAAAATAAAATCCAAACTTACCAATTCGTCTCCTGGGCCTATTTGAGTACTTCGGTGTCCTCTCATTCTCATTGAAAAGTTCAATACGATACCTATTACTTTTTGAACAGTACTTTCGTGATCACAGGTTTAATTTCCAGTCATTTTTTTTATCGTCAGAAGCACCAATTTAAAAGGCTCAAATTTAATAGTCAATATCTTGAAAAGAAAATCAGTCATTAATTCTGCATCTAGTCAATAAACTACCCCTAAAGAAATAACAATATTCTAGACAGTCATGTCTTAGTTACTACAGTATTTTTTTTGCATTTGCACCAGAGTCTATGAGAATTCGGAATGTACCTAACTAACTATATCTTATGACTATAGCTAATAATTGCCCACGACTTTGCCCACGTGGAAATATTTTCTAATAATCCTTACTAATATTATAAATGTGAATGTGAGTTTGTTTGGTTGTTACACTTTCACGCAAAACCTACTGAACCGATCACTATGAAATTTTGCATAATACACGTTCTCTGGGACACCAGAAAGGACCTTTCATAGCGGACCTTTCATCCAGAACGCGGACGAAGTCACGGGCACCAGTTAAATTAAATTCTAGTCTATTAAGTAACTAACTATAGTAGAAGAACGTTATTATGTAGGTACTCAGTCAATATCAGGGTGGTATGTTTAACTTTCTGTATGACTGCAACGGACCTGCACGGAATCTTAACTATTTCCCCTCAAAGTTTCCGGTTAATTTAACACGAAGCCGACACATGCATCCAAACGGCACTCAAAGACAACAACTACGGAACTCCCACGTGTGTTGAACAAACAAAAACCTTCCCAGAAAACACAATGTCACCAGAAACAAAAACAACATACCCCAATAATTGTGGTTCCCATTATGACATATGCTCCCAACAATTCTTCGCATAATTACCAGTTGTGACCAGATATTACGTAGGCAATTTCCAAAGCTGTAATACACGATAATTGCACGGCCCCTGTAATTCATTTGAGACGGTATACGACTTTTATCGAGTTCAATAAAAGAGGTAAAGTCTAGCTAGGTGAAACGATCAGACTTGAGAGGCATAAAAACTCAATACTTTGACTCATTGTTTGATGCGTTAAGTGTGATCGTAAACTTTGAACAAATTGGTTTTAAAGGACCCCCGGTTGGGCTTACTGCTTTTTTTTATATACAGTTTATTGCGAAACTCCGCGTGTATATTGTTGGTTGTAAATTTCCCGAAGTGCCATAGTCGGGTTGCATGCAGCGCGAGCCTTTTTTGGATTGATTTCCATACATTATGCCGTATAGTAAACTCGCTTTCGCAAATTGTGCAAGTGATTTTGAGTGCCCACGCATTTTTTATGAACAACTTTTGGACATGCCGAGTTAATCACTGTTGTAAAAAAATTGCAGATGCAAGTATCGTTAGCTTAACGAGCAAAGTTGCTTTGCGCTTTATTAATTTTAAATATACTACTTACTATGTGGTAATTATTATGTTTTTTTTAAATTACGAAATACCTTAATTGCAATCTTACATAATAGGTAATTCGGAAGATTTCCATAAGTAATCTTGCTAAATATTATAAAGCGAAAGTTTGTGAGGACGGATGGATGTTTGTTACTGTTTCACGTCAAAACGGCTGAACGGATTTGAATGAAATATGGTACAATTTTTGAGTATATTCATTATAAACATACAAATTTTCTCTCTTTATAATATTAGTAACTATAAATGCGTCCGGTCCAATACAACCAATTCCCAAATTGTCTGAAATGTCAATACGCCTGAATCCCAAATAGACTGAATCCTAAATCGACTGAATCTCAAATTTTATGATTGGAAAGGAATAGGGAAATTGGGTCTGTCATTCCTTACTCACTAAAAACAACATCAAATGCTGGTATACCACTGTGGCCTTTGTGAGGAGGTTATCTCTGTAGACAAACGGGCTGCCCATTTTATATGAAAGAATTTTGTAGTTACACCAATCCTTTTCAATGTTAAACTGTAGATATATGGCCACCATATGGCCACTAATAATTCCGTAAACAGCTAATTAGATACCGAACCGTACAGCCGTAATTATAAGGCAGATCGACCTACATTATTACCAAATACTGTGTGAAATGAAATGGTTACCATCTGTGAGATTACGGAGAAATTGGGTTACGCATCAATCACTTCTCTGATAACTATTATATTAATATGTGTTGGAGAAACAATAGTGGCGCATGTAACTTTGAGTATGTGACCTATTTAATTACCTACTACCTAGTTACTATGTTGAACTTCAACTGAAGTGCAAGAGTGTAGAGAGAATTAAAGGTGTAAATTATTCATTGCACGCGACTTGGCCCGCTTAAATTTATAAAATACTAGCTAGTTATTGCACGCGACTTCGTCCGGATTTCTAAGAAAAAAAAAAGCAATTTTTTACATAAAATATAAATATGAGCTACAGCCACAATACTGAGCCAAATTTTCATGTAAAAAAAATATTAAAAACACCAAACGACGTTACAGCTTAAAATTTTACGTTATATAATTCGTTTTCCGATATTTTGTGACGGCAATTCAAAAGTGAATTTTAACATCGGGTTATAACACCCTTTTTAACTTAATTAATTACACAGCCAGAACAGAAATACCCTGGCATTGAGTCAGTCTTATTCTGAACTGAATATTTGCTTCGTCCTTCTGAGGTGGGGCTTACGATTTATTAAAAATTTATCGACTAGCACATGTTTTCACGGTTTTTAATGATGGTGCTATACATTCTGTCGATATTTCGGTGAACAACGACATAATTGTAAGAACACATGTTTTATTCCCATTATTTTAAAAAATATTTTTATATTATAATAGTCAAAAAATTATGTTATTAGTTGAGTTAATTGCTCGAATGAATAGTTGACTTAAAGTAGGTATTGAATCGATGAAAATTTTTATTAAGTAAAGGTCGAAGCAAGCTGACATAGGTGGCGATAAGAGGCTACCCTTGTTAAGTTAACATAGGTAAGCTATAATAGCCAACGTCAGCAGGGTAAAGAATAAGAGATTATTTAATATTGGGTTATGGGAAACAATGAACGATTCAATATAATTTGAAGTAACTTAATGATAATATTATTTAAGTTAATCACTATTTGGTTAGCAGAAACATATAGTTAACTAATGTCAGAAAACAACTTAAGGTTATTGGACCCTTTGGACCCAAGCACTAGTTTTGACCTTTTGAATAAATGTGTCCGTTTGACACACTTTTAAGCAACAAGTCAAAAAGTATAAAATTAATAGAGCTGTTTTATTGAATCAAAAAATATTGTAAAAATAATTTTATGTGAAGGACAAAATAGTTACTCAACTCTCAATCAAATTGTTTAAGAGAAAAATATTTATTTTGATTTTTTTCAACAAGTAGGTAATAGGGGATAATAAGGAAGTTACTCACTTACTGAAACACAAAAGCACAATCACACAAAAAATGCTGTGATTTTCATTTCATGGTGATCTTCTGTATGGTGTATGGGGATGGGGATTGCTGCCACAAGAATTGTACGCAGTTTTACCTTGCTATAAATTTATGTATGTAAGTGCCTCTTTCACCGTCTCTGAGTAAAGTGTCAAGTAAGCTAACCGCCATTTAAAATCACCGGTAAGAAAGCATACGAATTTCACCATCTTCGAGTAGCATTAACTACTCAAGGGTAATTTCAATGAAATTGATACAAGATACTCGTAACATTTACTCGCCAATAAGCTTTACTTGAATAGTAACTAATCCAAGTCCAAGTCTCTTAAGCAAAACAATCCGTTTGTACGAATGGTATTGGTAAATGACACCAATTTATTCTATATGTATATAGAACAGATGTTTCAATGAATATATGAATTTCGTATAAGCTGTGCGGTACTATTTTTCAATTTTCCGGGACAATAGACCCGGTGAATGGATAATGCGTCTCATTATCATATTGAAGCAGCTTATGCTTTTAGTGAACAAGTATTGATTGATGGTCTCCCGTGATATTGATATCATTGACGTCTTAAACTTATATTAAATTAATCCATAGATATTTATACTAACTATGAATTATAAACGTGAAAGTAACCCTGTATGTCTCTCTGTTAGCTTTTCTCGCCTTAACTAAGTACTCAGTGGTCATCATGAAATTTTGCATACACGTTGTCAGGAATACAAAGAAGAGAATAGGGTTACCTTTCATCCAGAAAAAAGTACTGTTTCCAGGGGATCGTCTAAAATAAATTAAAAAAACTAACGCCTGGCCAAAGTGTTGTAGCAAGTAGTTCAAGCGTTATATTGCTTTCAACACCTGTGGCGTTGCTTGTGTAAAAAACTTTATTAACGTAATGAACAAAACAGGTACCTTATAATACGGAACATATTTTTTTTAGAATAAATAATTATTCTAAATAAATAATATGTTCCGTATTGAAACTATTTTTAACAAAAAGTCAATGTAATTAAAGTTCTTGTGTGATTAATATACAATATCCACAAATTATCTAATTAACTAAGTAGGTGGTAAGTACACGTACATAATTTTGTTATAAAATATTAACTTTCCCCAATCTTTTTCGGTTAAAAATAAGCATTGATTGAAAAGTTTTTTCTTTTTTCTGTTACCAGCTATGATTAAAACGTCGATATTCTCAAATTTCTCGCGCAGTCCCTTCACAATTCAATTCCCACAAAAAGCGGCCAATGTAACGCATCAAAACTCTATAAAAGGTAGCCGTAAACAGTTTTTTTTCTGACCATACTTACAGAATAACATCTTCAGTTTCGAACAAAACGGCTCCTTTGACGATTATTCTCGGATATAAAAGTGGAATTGGGTTGGGGGAACAAAAAAGCGACACGAAACGTAATGAATGGGAGTCTCACATTGGTCACGCGTGCGTTCACTGACGCCGTGCTTGCATCACACCGCTGCGATTCTCTCGAGACTTCTAACGCCATCTCTTGCGCAATTACGGAACTATTTAGTTAGTGACTCTTTTTTTTTTATTATAGATGGGTTTGCTCTTGGCCAACAACCAGCTGAGTAGCAAGGATGAGGCCTAAGATGGAGCGAGCTAACCCAAAAGATGCCTATTCACTCGAACTTTGAAAAGTTCTCTATTATTATTTCACTAGCTGACGCCCGCGACTGCGTCCGCGATGAAAAAGAAAAAAGTAGCCTATCCTGTGTCCTGTACGTCTAAATGTTTATCTACCAAGTTTCATGAAAATCAGTTAATTCGTTTAAGAGTTATGGAGGAACACACATACATATATACACATACAGAAAAAAAATCTAAAAATCGTCAATTTACTTTCAGTATCATGTATAGAGCCTATAAACACGATATCACTGAAAACAAAACTTACTCCATGACCAACCCTTACATATTTATTATTAGTATTGATGATATTGATATGATAATGAAACCTTTGATAAAGGAATGATACGCAGAATTTTCATATCACAGTGCGTTACTCAATGGAGACAAATTATTGAAATTCAAAAAAAAGTCAAGGAAATCGAAATATCTTCCTTAAAGACAGGTGATTGACACAATCCGGGGTTAGCCCCTTGTCGCCCTGAAATTTCTTTCACTTATTTATTATAGAACAGATAGGTAAGGACGAATGAAGAATCCCCTTGTCGTTCCTGTTCTCTTTGGAAATATTTTTTGAGTTTATTTTCGAACATTTTGTCTTTATATTATGTATGTACATATTTACATACATAATTATATATTTATATATTATGTTAATCTCTGGGTTATATTTAGAAAAACGTTTAATTTCCGTACCATTGATTCTCTTAATGAATTCAGAGAAATAAATTATAATTATCAAACGGTGTTATGATCTGTTCATTTCCTTCCATCTCTATCAATATTAATTAATCCATGAAACAATATGCACGTACCTATATTACACTTTTTATATTTGACATATTAAAAGCTTGCTAACTGTAAAAATAGTAAGAGCTTTTTTGTGAACTACACGAAAATAGTTAATGATGATTTAAATTTTTTTACGAACTAACTATAGTATGTAATAACTAGTTAAAGGATTTCAGAGATGATGGTATGTAGTTAGTTTAGATTCTGATTTAAAATCCCTTTAATATTGTAGTACCTACTCTGGTAAGACTTCTACAACTAAAGCTAAAGTATGTAGGTTTATAAACAACTTTAGCAAAATACTAGACATATTTAGTAACTATTGTATTCCATTAACTTCTTTATCAGTTCAATTCATATAAAATCAGTTCAATTAGACTTTATTAATGTTTCTAATATTATAAGCATACATCTTAATTTTCAATTACTTTCTTTCGTATATTATAAAGTTATATTGCTCATTTTTATATCATAAAATCATACAAAATACTGCATTAATAAAAACCATTTGAATACATCATTAAAAAATATACCATTTATTAAATAAGTCTGTCCAAAGAGTACCATTTTTTATTCAAATTTAATTTACGCTACATACCTAGTAACCATTTACCCATGTCCAATTTTTAAAGGACCCTCGGGTACTTACCAATATTAGTCTCGACATTGGTCTTCTGCGCTGGGGGACTAGGTGGCTCATTTGTAAATAGACGTGTTACATATATAGGGTAAAGCAGGGCGTTGGTAATCTCTGTGACACTAGAGATTAGCCGAAGCAACGCCTGCGCTGTCAATCAATGTCATTGTTACCCGATGTTAAGACACTTTCTCACAGTCCGGTATGTTATTGAGATTTGTAAATAAAATATAGTTCTAATGAATGTGCCTACAGAAACGAAAATATATTATAGACTTGAATGTTTTGTAGACAGAACAAATATGTGAAAATTAGAGGAACTAATAATATATTTAATAAAAAATCATTCACCAAGGAAAACGAACCACACTAATAAATTTCTTCAAATAGGATTCAGTTACCTATTTAAAGTATTTTTTGCATTTATAAATTATTGTGTATTTTTTTTAGTAATAGAGTTAGTAATATTAATTTCACGATATTATGATTCTCTGGTCCATGGCACTATTTTATGTTCATTTTACTATTCATATTATTTCATTTATCAACGAAAATCAAATTAGCTGTAACGGAACGCCTAACGCCATCTGTTGATAACATTGATATCTAACATATACCATTCTATATTTAGTTATGTAAAAATATCCCAATTTATTATAACTATTATTCATCAGTTTACAAGTGATTGAGTGAATAACATAATAAGCCTACTTCCAGACAACTTCACAAACTTTCACATAAAAAATAAATACTTATTTGGCTTATTTAACAAGGAAAACCTCTTTAAGATTGCACAAGACATGTCACAAAAACCCAGAAAAAAATTCACATATACAAATCTTTCAAGTTTAATAATTACATTACATGTAATCCCTTACCTTTTAAGTGAAGAAATGATGTAAGGATTGAAAGTTCGATAAGCCTCGAGAGCGGTGACCAAAAAAAGACACGACACCATACTCGTCGACAGATACAAATGCACTATACGTCTTTAAAGTTTCGTCATTTAGTTTTGTAAAGCTAACTATTGAACGTTTAACCGTGTAAGTCAAATAAATAGAGTTCGCATTCCGTCAGGGTTGGATTGGGTTCTAAATCTTACCTATTGTCGCTTGAAGCATTGATCAAGACTAATGACTTCGAGAGCCAAGTTGAATATTTTAAAGCTGTTCTAAGCCGAAAATATCTAACCCTACATCTAAAACATTTTTCTTTGTGCTGTTTTAAGTGATTCTTTTTATTATTTTAGCAACAAATAGAGCTGCAATACGCAGCTCTTTTGAATTTAAAGATATTGCAATACAAATCATGTTTGATAGTATAGTTAGATGTTATAGTATGATACGTGTACAAACCTTTTACAGTTAGTTGACAAAGGATTAATATTTATCTATCCTGTGTTCCAATGTAAAATATCAAAGGTTGTGTTAGTTAGAGATCACTTTCAAAGTTATCTATTGTTAAATTAAAATTGTATACGAACTTGATGGGAATGCTTCGTCATTATAACCGAATTAAGCTCCCGTAATGAGCTGATGTCGCGAATGTGCCACACAAAATTATGCTTACGAAAGCTCAATAGGCTTACAAGAGTGTCACACTGTCTTTCAGGTTGTATGAAAGCTCGGGCTCTTTATAAATTACATATTGTTTTTGCACTAATCCTCTTAAGATTTATCATTGTATGTACATTATTTACCATTCTTCAGGTTTTACTTGTGACAATAATTGTATGAGATTTTATAGAAAACTAGCTGGCGCCCGCGACTTCTTCCGCGTTGAAAAAGAAAAAGCTATCCTGTTGATTTTCATGAAAAATATAGCAAGTTTCATGAAAATCACTTATAATTCGTTTGAGAGTTACGGAGGAACATACATACACACATACAATACCTACACTTACAGATTTATTAATAGTATTGATAGCCTATGTCACTCTTCTATTCTATAGGTGAAAAAATTTCCAAAATCCGTCCAGTAGTTTTTGAGTTTATTCATAATTCATAACGTCTGTAAAATAGTTACCAAAATACAAATCTTCTCTCTTTATAATATTTAAGACCATGTTAAGATGAAATAAAACACCAGTTAAGTCTGGTGAATTGACTTTAGTTTGGTTTCAGCCGATTAATAAAAAGGTTTAAGAGCTAGAGCTCGCTTATGTAACAATGCATCAACGGCTGCAGCATTTCAAGCAGCCTCTTATCGCAGAAACGTCCCGACTGCTGGCTGCACGGTTTTTGCGACAAAAAACTGTGACGGCTCCTCGGGCAGTTTATCACAACAGGTGACATATCACCCAGTAACTACCGTATGTACGACACTCGTGGCCACAAACGACCATGTCCTGTCCAGTTCCCGAATATTCCGCGAAATTCACTCGGGAAATTTTTAGTTGGACAGATAACGTTGAACAACTGTCCGTGTTAAAACCACGCCTCGAGGTATCCACATGAAAAATGGACGCTGGCTTAAATAATGTTTAATATTGCATTTTTAACCATATTTGCGAAACATTCCAATTTGTTTTTTTTAAACCTACCTACGTACTATTGTCTTGTCTTTAGTAATATTCCAATATTTAATATTTCTAGCGGTTAGTAACACATTCTAGTATCTGTCAGTCACACACGTTGTGTTACAACTTGATCGCTAAGCTATTTTAAGATGCCCCAATTAGTGTGTCTATCATAGTCGATTATAGATAGTCTATAGTTAGTTTTAATTTTTGTTGCTCATTTACGGGAAAGCTTTTATACATTTAAATGCTTATCAGTTAATAGGTGGATACATTTTTTAATGTAAATCTTATCGGACAGGCTGATGGTCCACTTGCTGTAACTTGCCTATGGTCTTCTGCGAAATGCTGTATGCCTCAGCCACAGTTAACTTTTAAAAGCTCATTTCCAAAGTTGGTCCTGGTCCTGGCTCAGATATCGAATCACGCCTAACTTTAGAACACTTCAATCACTCGAGCAATAGGGTCGTCTTTCACATAACATCATCAATTTCATAGACAGATATTAGTTAATGTGTTTTTTAATGTACCAGCGATATCACCAAGAGAGATGCATTACGTTGGCTTCAAATTAGAATGCAATGTACAATACATATACACTATATTACTTACAGTGTACAGTAACTGTACTGTACAGCTCATGAGAATATCGGAAAATTCAATAAAGCATACATTTTACCCGCGTTTTTGCCCTCGGGGGACATAACTTCGCGCCCGGATTACGCACGCAACATACAGACACAACATTTGTATTTTTTAATGATGTTTTGTTTTGTGATTTTTTTTAAATATTTCCCGTAAAATACGTCTCGTTACGCTGACTACACGTCAGGCTTGAAATTAATTAAAATAGACGAGATACGCACATGTGAGCATTATGAGGAAAGTTTGCGATTCAAAGGCTTTTTCAAACTCGTCCACGTAATGTTACTGTGTAGTTGATTCTAAATTAAAATTCACTTTGCGTTTTGTGCATTGTAGTTAATATGATTGTACTCAAATGTATTTTATACCGCGAACGATTATTATGCTGGCATGTAACTAATGATATCATAAATGTAGATATATGACTACTTGATGTCATACTACATACATATATATATAATAGAACTTATGGTCAATAGGAAAAGTGTATCTTAATTTTTGACCAATTATTATATTATTTTGATTGGGCGTTAGTTTTTATTTTATTTTAGATCATCTTTGGGTACAGTAGGCACTTTTTTCCGGATGAAAGGTATCCTTGACAACATTTATTTCAATTAGTATAGTGATATATTTTTTAATTTTCAATACTCTATATGGCTATTAAATTTACTCGGAACTTGGTAAGGTGTGTGTTGTGTGCCCGCAAGTATGAATCTGTATTTCTTTGCTAATATAAAAATTCTATCATAAAAGGAAAGCATAATAAGCAGTCTAACTTAACAATCTTCCAAAATTAAGTTATGAATTTTTACTTGATTCGTAATCGACCGAATATTTATTTAGGTACTATCTTATTTAGGTAACTATACACATGTGTACCAAGTCTAAACAAAACTTGTGTATGAAATATTAATGAAACTAGTAAAATATGTACTTATTAATTCGGTTTCGTCTTATAAATAAGCTATTTTCGTTATACTAATAAATTATTTACAAGGGCCGCCACTAAGCCCAGCTTTCTTCGAAACCTGAAAGGGGTACTGTCATTATTTTAGATGGGATTAAGTGGTTGACTAAACCGATGTCGCATCTGTCGCTGGGCGTCAACCATTCTGGGGTTTCAAATGAGACGTGCTACATTCAAATTTGGAACATGCCCGCTTTTGTTGTCCCCAATTGCGTACAGTCTAAATGTGTCATTTTGTAAGTTGTACTACTAAGATCAAATACATAAAGTATTGGTTGCACTGAGTTGTCATAAATTTACACTAATTCTTCAATGCATTTAGTAGTGACAGGTCACACTGCGTTTGGCAATGGGCAGCCCGATCCACTGTGAAATAACAGTAACTATGTGTGCTGTTATGTTTCGGAGAAGGAGATATTCTTCTTCCTTACGGTGCAAGCAACCTCCAATAGTTGGAGGTTATAAAGATTTCCGTCGATTTGATACTCTAAAATCAAAGTTACTATTACAATTTTTATTTGAGCAACTAATTGTGAGATATATATCTTATTACTATGCACGTTTTAATTAAAAAAAATTGAGCTTCTTATGGGTCAAGTTGTACTGTTTTGAATTTGTATTCAGATCTCTATTAAATATTTCAATATATAAATTTTGACCTAAATTCTAAATATGTTGCAAATGGCTCTTGAGTATATATTAATAAATATAATATTAAGGTCTAACGTTAGAGGTAAGAAAAGAAAACCATAAAGTTTTTTACAAGGCTAATCACGTCACATTTGTAAGCGAAAATAAACATTTTGGGAAGCACTGCTGGGACTTTAAAAAGTAATACAAGACCAATGTAGGAGGAATTCGTTCGGGAAGTGTTCCGTCCGCAACTTCTTGACTCGAGGAAGGCGAATATTCAATATATTCAAACATAATTTATTAATAAAACAAGAGAGGCAGCCCTATAAATATTTTCGTAGGTCGTGTTTCGCGTTATTAGGAAGGAATCTGATATTAATAAAATTAAGGGCACGCCCTACATTTGTTCTTGTGCGTACACGAAGCCGTCTAGCTAAGCAGAGATAACTCAGTGGCTTGATTATTTGTTTTAATAAAAGGTTAAATAAGAATGATTAAATTAATTAGACTTGACGGTAGCGATGGTAAGATATAGTTACTTGTTACTATTACAATAATAAAAATATTAATTAGAAATAGGGTAATTATAGGCTTTAATTTAGTGCCGATTTCTGCGTGTTCCAGAAAAAACTATGATATGATACAAAATAATTTGCTTAGCCCAGTGCCCAGAAGTGGGACTATTAGTTGAACAAATAAATTCAATTATCACCAAATAATCTGACACGATCACTGATTAATATCCAAGGTTCTGTAGCACATAATATAAGTCTTAATTCTGACTATAATTGCTTCACAAACACGTTATTGACTCATTTTATCATTAACGGCAGTCCATTAGCAGTCATTAACGAATGAACATTTTTAAATTATAATCGATAACTTGTAATACAAAAAAAAAATCGACTTCACACTTCACTTTCACACAATTTTCGACATTATAATGACTTTATACGCTCTTTAGATGATCCGTTGGATGAGTGGTAAGGGTGTCAGAGGTCCCGGGTTCAATTCTCGGCTGGGTCAACTTTGGAAATTAATTTACAGAATTAATTTTAAAAAGCAAAGCGTTCAGAAAAGTTTACTTTTGTTAATGGAAGAGGGAGCTATGTTCACTTTTTTTAATTAATTAATAAAAGTGTTTAATTGCTATCATGCCATTAATATTTTAAGTTGTTTACACAACTTTGCATCATAATTTAGTATAGAAGTCAGATCCGTGGCGACTTATGTCAAGAAATTAAAAGTAAAACTTTAACCTCAATTTATTGAAAATTGGAATTATGCGACATACCACCTTCATCCACTCACGTCTTCAATTATTTCGATGTCGTAACTCACAAAATGGTCGCGTACCGGCGCTATAGTGGCAATGAAGAGATCAGTGGAAATAGTCGATGAAAATGTAGAGAGTTGGTAACCGGGAATGCAGTACACTCGAGTTACGAAACCCGAAGGGTGATCTCGGTTGGGAGCTAGCGGCAGTTGACGCATCGGATTACGAGAACGCTTGTGTATCCACTTGACTCGGAAGCGGAGAGTGGAGAAGCGAGGAAAGCCCCAAATTTTAGTTGGGAATTAAGTAAACCAAGACGATAAGACGCTGCCTGAAAAACATCAAAGCTTTTTGTAATTTTTTATCAAAATTTAAACATAGTTATATTTGTAAATATATAAAAATTAATAGGTATTATCGAAATATTCGGAAATATTTTAAGTATAAAAAAAATACATATATTTCCTATGGGACTTTTTTTTATTCTAAGATACTTTTTTTAATGTGGTAAGTCATGGTGGAACGCAGTGTACTTGCCACTATTATGTACCTGCTTACGTTAATAGTACTTGTATAAATTAAAGTACTATTGTGGCTAAATTTTATTTATCGGTCAACTTGCGGCCGTGCGCGAATCGTCCTTCTTGTTCGTACGCCAACTCGTTGACCTGAAAGGTAATATTTGGCAATCGCGCAAATATTTTTTCTTTAATTTAATAAAATTCTTACATAATTATTATAAAACAAAGTCCTGCGCCGCATCTGTCTGTCTTCGTCGATTTTAAAAAGCATGAAAATCGGTGCAGTAGTTTTTGAGTTTATCGCGAACAGACACACAGACGCGGCTGAGGACTTTGTTTTATAATACGGTGCCCGCGACTTCGTCTGCGTTGAACTATAAAAGGTACCCTATATCCTTTCTAGTGTCCCAGACAACGTGTATGCAAAATTTTATGGTGATCGGTTCAGTAGTTTTTGCGTGAAATAGCAACAAACATCCATACATCCATACAAACTTTCGCATTTATAATGTTAGTAGGTACAGGTGAGTAAGTATGTAAGGATATGAAATGAGAAATGCGATAATTTGTTTATAGAAGAAGTCAATATGATGAAAGTAGAGTGGAGTGAGAGAGGTATTGTAGCCGGTAGTCATGTTCGTTTCGCTATTGTATCGTACGCATAGAGTAAACCACCCGGTCCGTATCAGTCGGCCGGGAGCTTGCATTAAAATTTGTGGTGCAAATGCAAATCCTCCAGCGAAATAAAAACTACTTTCCTGATACATTTATTTACCTGAGGCCCTTTTCTAAGATTTTCTTCCTCTTACTTACTAGGTAGATAATAGTTTTTAATTACTAGATAAATTGTAAATAAATAATTACACGAAAAAAAGCAAATATTGTCTGATATGTTGTTTTACTGCGAGTTAGCGAGGGATTTTTGTTTGTTTGTTTCAGCTAATCTTCGAAACGGATGCACCAATTTTGACGGGACTTTCACTGGCAGATAGCTCATTTTATAAAGAGTAACTTAGGCATCTTTTATTTTAGATAAATAAAATATACATGCTTAAACTTTGGTTCCGCGCACGCCGCGGCGAACCGTGGCCTGGTTCAGCTAGTATTATAAAGCTAGAAGAAAGATTTGTTTGTTTGTTTGTTTGCATTGAATAGGCTCCGAAACTACTGGACCGATTTGGGAATCAATATTTTCAGCGAGTAACATAGGCTATTCTATAATATTTTAACTGTCTCTAGTGAGGTACCTCGTGCGCTCGAATAATGAGCAGCCCAATTGAAGTGGCAGTAACAATATAACTGTAAAGCTTGAAGCTGAGGGTAATCTAACCGAATCGCCAGCAGTTTATAACTCGTATCGTACCGTAAAAGCTTACCGCAGTAAAGTACACAACTTACCCTCCTGTGTGCCGTAAATTTACGATGCATGTGGTACGGGAATTTCGTTACGGCGCCGTAACCGGCTGAGGATTTTACACACCGATTTTTACCGCTGCAGCAAGGGTTAATAATGTTATTTACTGCTTCATCGACATTCCAACTAAATAATGCAATAGATCCATTTGCAATTCTCAATACATTTCTTTTTTCATTTAAATAAAACAATCGTTCCTGTCTCGCTTCATTTACTTAACTACACGGCGTTTCGATTGAATAAAATATTTCATCTGATTCCCAATAATATGTGGTTTGTGGAGAAAATATATTAACTACGTCTTGATCATTTGTTTTATTACGTCACATTTTGTTGTTTAAATTTTATACTTAAAAATGCTTTAATTGATTTAATTTTATTTAATTTAGACTAAAATCTAAATTACTTTTGGTCTGAAACTGGGATAAAAAATAATTATTAAGTAAACCAATACAACATTGTGTCGAATATGTTTATAATTAACCGATAAATTTAGAAACAACGAAATATCACTTTGAATAATTCTTTTGACTTTCTTTTGGTGTTTTAGGCAACACATAGACACTTTTTAATCACAAAATTATTTCATTCATATTCATAGAATGGCTCAGTTTTGAGAAATAGTACTAGAATGTGATAAACCATAAAATAAAACATTTTACGTTCTAAAAGAGACATAAAGGCGCGACATAGTCTCCCATATCATTCTCCAAACTACTTTAATAGCAAAACTTTGCTTAATATCACACTTAACTCTGTTTAATAGTAGATTAAGAGCGGATTAAATTTAAGACCGGCTTCAACAATATTTAAGTTTAACTTACGTGGTTTGTTGTGTGCGATCTAATTGTATTAAGTTTGACTGACTATTTTATTTGTAAACAAAGAACTTATTGCTTTTTAGAACGTTTATTTTGAGAGCAATTTTAACTGTTT
Organism: Synanthedon vespiformis; assembly: GCA_918317495.1. Classification (NCBI taxonomy): domain Eukaryota; kingdom Metazoa; phylum Arthropoda; class Insecta; order Lepidoptera; family Sesiidae; genus Synanthedon; species Synanthedon vespiformis. The sequence continues at coordinate 11,173,308 of OU906949.1, read as the reverse complement.
AAATTTTATTCATTTATGTATCAATTGATTTAGTTATACAGTATGTTAATATTTTATTTTAATATAAATTTTTATCTTGTTAAAAAAACAGCGAAAACTTATTCAGGGATAATATTTTGTAATATTTTATAACATAATGTACTCGGAAGAAAATATAGTGATTGACAAGTATTCCCGTACAAATTTAACCATAGTCCCCAATCGAAGTTTACGTATACATAATGTGATAGTGTAAACACCTTTCGAGATATAATATATACTATAATATAGTAAAGTAATACGATATATACTTCGTCCGCATTGCAAAAAATGCAGAAAATATCTGACATCTTTATCGCTGCACTGTAACGACGGTGACGCCGAATTTTTATATTTTTTCATAAAGTTTCAGATCCTATATGTTAATCCAGGTAATAAACTATCTGTGTACCAAATTTCATCCAAATCCGTCAAGCCATTTTCGCATAAAAGAATAAAATACAACTTCACAAATTTATTTTATATAAAAAGGAGTTATATTTGGTTGAAGCTAAATTGTAAATCAAAATTGTTATATAAACTTATTGTTAATAACAATAGTTGTATTTCCCAAGCAGTTAAACTGATTAATCGAATATACCTAACTCTATGAATCCACTTAGATTTGTGTAACTCAATCTCTAGGGGACTTATGGCAATTAAATCGAATTACTATTAATTCGTCCATTCAGTGCAAGATGTCTCATGTCCACTATACTGGTTAGTTTCCACAGTTTTAATAGTATTTAAGAATATATAAATAGGAAATAATAACTAGATCTAAATGTACAATTTTCATAGTAGAAGTATATTTCATTTGAATCAAAACGGTTAAAAAAATTCAAAATTGCCATTTAAAATGTTAACTATATATTTTAGAAATGCAGTTATAGCAAAATTTCAAAATAGTGTACATGCATCATTTTATAGGTAAACACTATACAAAACGAACATTCCTACTTACAGAACATAAAAAGGGGAAAAATAGTGTTTAATAGTTATTATTAAGGGTGTTTAAAATAATACTGGTAATTTACGGCGTTTAGTTTATTTGTGAAGTGTATATTTTCCCAAGGCCTACTACGCGCTGGCAGAACAATTTCTTTAAAACATTTCTCCAACCCTCGGTTTGACTAAAGCGATATTTTAATTCCACACTTTCCCACTCCGGAGGGCGGATTGCGTTACAATTCCTACATTCATAAGGCCGTGACCCACTTTTCGGAGCCCTTTCTTTAAAACATTGTGTGAATTATCGATAAAAATTAGTTTTTATTTCGAAGTCGGCATTGGCGTCGATTTTCTCACGATGCTCCGAACAAAATTGTGTACGAATTTCTGCCGATAAATCTAAAGATTCCTTTTCTATTGTTAAAGGTGTCGAAAGATTTATGCGCTTCGAAGCCAGATCCTAAATCCAAGAGGAAAAATCTGAAAAAAAATAAATAATAATAATTAGTAAATTTCTTTTTATTTTTATTTATATTTTTAACAGTGCTGGACGTCAGCAAATTCGTAGGAATGTCGCGTCCCGGCTTAACTTCATTTTCTTTGACCTATTTTTTATCAAGAGAAACAACAAACATATTACTAACTATATGTAAAAATATGGTCATCCTAAAGATGACTATTTTTAGAGATAAATATCAGTCTCTTGTGTATATCATAATCAATACTAATAATAAATCTGTAAGGGTTAGTTAGGGAGTAAGTTTTGTTTTCAGCGATATCGTGTTTTAGGCTCTATACAATATGATACTGAAACTAAATTTTCGATTTTTAGATATTTTTTTCTCCATAACTCTTAAACTAATTAACTGATTTTCATGAAACTTGGTAGATAACATTTAGACATACATGACACAGGATAGTTTTCAACGCGGACCAAGTCGCGGGCGCCAGCCAGTATAACAATCATATAGCAAGTTGATAGCAAGTTTTTAGAAAACAGGAATTCCCAATTTAAAGTTGGCGACGACGTTAAGTAATTTTGGAATTTAGAATTCTGTGGAGCAACACTCGTTATCCCGTTCCGTGAGGGGGCCACACGTTCTCAATCGGATCCTGACCGTTCAGAATCGACGGCTATCCCGAAAGCAGCGTGACTTTTGCCCCCGGAATTGACGCGCGGGGCGGGCGTCAGGGGGGTATTGATCGCGAATGCTCGGGGCCACTTCGGGCCCGTTCGGCACGACTCGACAAACTTCGGTCCTACTTGAGAGCCGTCATACTTGGTGCAGCCACAGGCAGCCGTCTACACGGTCAGTTTGGCGTGTCAACTTTACTGGAAGGAATTGATTGGAACTTTAATTGGGACAAGGCTACAGTGTTTGCATCTGTTTTCGGCCTCGTATAAACTAACTTTGTTTTCTATAGATTTCGCTCTGATTCCGGTTACTTGCTGCTCACACAATATAATCTTGCCATTCATGTCTCACTTTAATGAACAACTATTTACCAAAGATAACTGACTTGACAGTTTTCGATAGTCTTGGCTGTTTCAAAGCGTTCGAAGGATCCTTGAAGAATAGAGGTAAGGATGACTAACTGAATAGCGTTTGTGTGATATGATTGGTTGGTTGTATAGTTGATGAAACCACCGTAAATAAAATCTACAAATTCTTCTACTCCTATTTGATGGTGGCTTCTGTGATACTCCTTACCTCTACTCTCCAAAGATCTTTGAATGCGAAATGTGGAACGCAGCGTTCAAAACGCTCAGATACGTGACGGCTCGAGGGACGCCACCTAAATACAATTCGGGACTGAATGAGGAAGAATTGTGCGTTGATAAGCTCGAATATATAAGGAGATTGCGATGTCAACTCATGCAAATATATTTGTATGTATGCAAGGAAACCGGTTTGCCAATTCGATCTAAGAAGGTTTTGGAGCCGGAGTAGGCGTATACTTGTACCCTTTTTTATTGCTAATACGAACTTCCCTCTTATAATACTGCCTACGAACAAAGTCTATTGCTTTCTTTTGTTGTGGGGAAATCAAATTAAGACGGCCCGTAAAAAGTCTTCAAAAAGTAAACATTCGTTTGAAAGAGTCAAATTATTATTTAATTTGAATTATTTCTTTTTGGATTAATTCTAAAGATAATTTCAATTAAAAATTAACACAGTGTGCTAAAAAGTAAAAATAATTTTTTGAGGAGGTTTTGAAATAATTCATGCAATTTTAAAAGGTTTTTATTAAACCAGCATTGATTCCTTGTTAGAACAGCCGCAACGAACATACATACAACACAAAAAGGGGCGGTTAATAATAAATTTATTATATACAGTGTAATACTAGTCAAGTAACAATCATTAGGTGATCCACATAGGCAAAAGAAGAGTCATGGAGGAGACATATATCTGTCGTATAGGCCTAGGTACAACAGCGGACAGGACATAGACAGTGGCCTGATGATTTATAATGGCGATTGTTTACCTACTTCAATCGATGTCCCAATGGAAATCTTTTACAATGTACATAATATTAATATTTGTTTTCGCACGAGCGGAGCCTCTGGAAACACTATCAAAACGTTTTCATTTTCGACTACGCATCGAGAGTTCCCGATGTAACCGCCCGCTCCCTGGATTTGGGTCACAGAATATACACCCGCGCCCCGTATTCGCTTAATTGAAAAAGTTAAATCGGCCATTTTCACGAAATCGCTTCGTTTTTTCCACCGCACATCTCAGAATAGGTTCGTTTCAATTTCGTGTGTGAATTTTTATAGTCAACTATTCGTCTCGTTCCCCCGTCACGTACTTTCTGCTCGAATTCCCTGAAATATTATGCGTTTCCATATTTTTATCCGCATCGTTTATTCTTCTATTTAATACCTATCTGGTTAGGAGTTGAATTAATTAAATTAAAAACATTTAAAAAGCGAGATATTAAATTGTCTATACATACACTCAAATGTCTGTGAATAAACTCCTAATCCTAACGCAACGTATTTTTCAAATTAAACATATATTTTTTTACGAAATTTATAAAACTTAATTAAGTTTTTTTCCTTGGCGAAGCCGGGAGTGGGTGGCTAGTATATAATATAATAAGAATTAATAAGTTTTCGTAATTGCGTGGTCCATTTGACGATTACATAAAAGTTTCTTCTTCTGCGCTGAAAACATAAGTTGTTAACGCATCATTATTCAGGAAGTTTATGATTATGTCACTGGACTATATCCAGTAAGTAAACAAGTTAATAAATTCAATTTGGACACGTATTTCTCTATTGACAAATTGACTCCGAACAGTAAACACATAGACGAAAAAAACTTTGACGTACCTATCAATATTGTACTGACGGCTCTATTTGTTTTACGATCATTTACATTTTTACTTTGTGTTTCTATCCTGTTGTTCTATTTTTAAGGGATTTTATGTTTTAGAACGTACGTTCTTGTATAAAAATAAATCTGTTTATGCAAATCAATGCATGCAAAAAAAATCAACGAGTTTATGCAACCAGCATTTACATTATATAGTATTATGTATATATTATACAATGTGTAAATGTATAATATATTTAAACTTAGAATTAAATGAAACATTATATTGTATGATTTTGTATGTAAACATACGAGTACTAGTCGCCGCACCGATAAAGTTATCGGGCGTTTGGTTATATCTATTTGTGGTGTCAAGGAAAAAGGAGATGAGTCGCAAAATCAAACTTTTACTATACGGACAAAATGAAATCACTTATATATTTTGTTAGAAATTGGTTATTTATTTATAAATAAAAATACAGACACACAATTTAATGTTGAGAGTAATAAATTTAAGTAGCAACTGTTTAATTTCTTATATTATATCAGGTGTTATATTTTTAATTTGATGACGATGACGACACATTTGGTCTAGTGGCTAATAACCCTATCTGTTAAACAAACGGTCGCGGGTTCGAATCCCGCTCTAAGGTCAAATGTTTATGTATTTACCTTTGTACCTGAGTCATGGATGTTTTGTATTTATAATATGTATGTATCTATCTAGTAAAAAAAAAGTAATCTATGTAGTATATCAACACTGTCTGGTATCGATAGTACAACCATTAGTTGCTTAGTGTGGAACAAGATTACAGTGTGGAATGCGTGTCATATTTCATCATCATCATCATCATCATCATCATCTCAGCCGTAGGACGTCCACTGCTTGGACCGGTCAGAAGCAGCCTGGATCCACCGTCGACCCGCGGCCCTTATTAGGTCGTCTGTCCACCTTGTGGGTGGACGTCCTACGCTGCGCTTGCTGGTCCATGGCCTCCACTCGAGAACCTTCCAGCTCCAGCGGCCATCGGCTCTTCGTACTATGTGCCCTGCCCACTGCCACTTCAACTTACTGATTCGACGGCTTATGTCGGTAACTTTCGTACGTCTACCGTAGCACTACCATGAGTTTATGACTACCGAAATCGCTAGCGAGAGATGAACAAGAATGTAAAATATTTGTATGAAAAATTGTACAGCGCCTCTAGCGGTCACCAAAGAACTAAAACCAGTAACATGAGTTGCATAAGTAAATAACCTATCGAATGTAGTCGCTAGCAACCATTACCGACTAACGTTTAACTTGACATTTCTATACAAAATCGGTACCATGAGTTACAAATTTGACTGATGCTCTCGAGAAATACCGTAACGTTAGTAGTAAAATCATTCACTAGCACATTGAAGGGTGAAAGGTTCGTTATCGACATAAGTAAACTAACGTAAGATTTCCATAGCAACTCATGGTAGTGCTACGGATCTCCTCATTTCTGATTCGATCTCGCAGTGTAACCCCGAGCATAGCCCTTTCCATAGCTCGTTGAGCGACATTGAGCTTGCTTACGAGGCCCATAGTTAGAGATCACGTTTCAGCGCCATATGTCATCACTGGCAACACACATTGGTCGAACACTTTTGTCTTGAGACACTGGGGAATTTTGGACGATATCATATTTATATTTATTTAATTTTTCAATGTACACGAAGTCATGAACACCAGTTAGTATTGATACTGTGTTGTGAAACTTGTTAAGTCATGAGCAGCTGACATTTTGCGGTACACACTTGGTCGCGTGGTGCGGATGCGTGGGACACTGACTCGAGCCGGTGTTTTATAACATCGTAAAGCAATCGTTGTTTACAGCTCTCTTGTTAATATTACTGCCGTTTAACTCGGTCACAAGTATTATAAACTTGTTGCCAAACATTGACACACATTATCTCCTTTTCAGACAGGTTTGTATTCAATTAATTTACTGATATTCTAGGTAATGATGATATTGTTGCGATGTATGTTTCAATTGCGCATACATATATGAAATACTATCCGGTGCCCGCATTAAAAAAGATAAAAAGTAGCCTATCACGTGTCCTGTACGTCTAAATGTTTATGTACCAAGTTTTAATGAAAATCAATAAATTCGTTTAAGAGTTATGGAGGAACATACATACAATACCTACACTTACAGATTTATTATATGACATATAAAAGGATACATTCAACATACAATTACTGTGATTGTCACTGTAATTCCTAAGTTAGTACTTAGCAAGTACTTAGTAGTAGTGGCACTTTGCGTTTAACAGTCATTTGGGAAAATCCTACTATGCGAGGCAACGCACTTGTATCACCTGTGGCTTTGCTTGTGTTGCTCCACTAGCTTGTCTACATTGAGAAAAAATAAAAAATACAGAAATTAAATATAAAATCCTCGATAAATGGACTATCTAACACAAAAATAATTTTTCAATTCGAACCAGTACTTCCTGAGATTAGCACGTACAACCAAACAAACAAACTTTTGACCTTTATATGTTAGTATAGATATATTATAATATAAATCTGAAGTAATTTGTTCCAGTGTGTAAACCATTAGGAGTAGTGTGTGTGTGCGCCCCCATATTTTGTTGTCAGCCACCGCGAACACTCGAAATAAACGCGAACGCTACGCATTATTCAAATAATGTTTGTTTAGATGATGTAAGCGGCTCTCTTTCGGCTGATTTTTCAGCAGGCCCGGATTTTCACGGGCCAACGGACTCGTCCCGTTCAAATGGATCGTGCAGTTATGGAATAATAAGTGGGGCTTAGCATACAATTAAAGTGTGACCATCGTCCGAATTCGTCTCTGCACGGGCGGAACTTCGTTAATTTCTTTGTATGATCTTTTTATTAGACTTCGGAAAGCACTTGAATGGGTCTCGTTAAAAGTCCTACAGCCTTCAAAAAGGAGTTCTCGAATGGAATTTCTCGAGAGCGGTTCATTTATTTGTTCCGTTCATTACTTACTTAATATTTAAATTTACTTTTCCATAAAAAACTCCAGACTCTTTGGATCTTTTGTGTGAAAAAAAATCCAATAATCGTAGTACGAGCTTCACAAGGAACTTTCCAACAGAAAACATTCGACAATTCCAATTACATTTTATAAAATTCTTTTTTAATATTTAGCTACTTATTATTTTATTGTTTGTGTATTTATACGCTAGACGGACGCGCCCCGGTTTCGCTCGAGCTTAATTGGGAGACTATTTATACATAGAATGTAATATAATAAGTCCATGTCCATTTGAAATAATAAAGAGATATAAATATTTCCTTATTTGAAGGAATACCTATTAAATTTAATAGAAACTCTCTTAAGTTGGTTTAATAATACCATGAAATGATAATATAATTCACAGCACAACTAAAACACGGTCGTTTCGAGCATTTCAAGCTGACAGTGCCAGCTCCAAATATTTATATGTTGAGAAATTCTGTAGCAAAATCTCAGTTCCTCAGAGTGAAATATCAATTTCCTACTCGCTGACCGTGCAAACCGGTTCATTTATCAGAAAGCAAGGTTTAAATAAAACATCTTGTACGAACTCTGCTACATTTATATTGTCCCGATCGCACAGTATAACAAATAAAACAGTGACAATTTCAACGTTAAAAAGATTTTGCCAATAACACTCTGTAAACATACTGCTTTTTCATCACAGCCACGCTAGTTAGATATTGACAGGATAATGAGCAAGAAAATAGGATCAGATAGAGGATTTTTTAACAACACTCTGTAAAGAGACTGCTTTTTTCTAAAATGTTATTGAAACTTATATTTTTTACGTATTATAATAACAATATTAGTCGCTACCTTCGCCTATTAACAAAAGCATACATTATTACATGTTTTGGGCCACTGTCCAGCTCACTTCGATGTAATTTATCAATGTAATTCAATGTATTTGTCAGTCACCTGTTTTGTGTACCTTATTAAATAAAAAAAAATAAAAAAAAGCAACGCCATAGGTTTTAAAGGGTGCTGCATAGATGTTGATAGGATAACGAGTAAAAAAAATAGGGTCAGATAAAGGAATTCCTACGACTAAGACCGCATCGGAATCGCTTGAATGGTAACGGAGAAACAGAAAAAAATTAAAAATATATAATTAAAATTTTACGACTGTACTTTAAGATTACTTACTTGTAAAACTATGTATACTGTGAAAATTTTATCTGTTTGTGCTATCCTGCTTCGACAAAAACTATTTGTTATTGTACCCCACCTCCGCAATCCCAGTTGCTTTTAGTGGGGAATTAACAACCCCCCCCCATCCTACGAGGGTTATTTTTCCGAATCTACTCTCTGCTACCTACAATATTTTCGTTTTTGTTTGGCCAAACTTTTTGACATTTATTTGTTAAACGTCAATAAATTCAAAAAAATCAAATGTTTATTTAGAGAAGTGACTTCTTCATATTTCTATCAACATAGTGTTATTCCATAATGCCTGCCGATATTTTCGCAAAAACAATAACCATCAATTTCTCTCTTAAAACAGAATATTATTATTTTCATCACATTGAATTCTGTCTGTGTCTAAGTGTCTGTGATACTTTTAAAATATATTTTTTTTATATAAATCAAGATAAATGGTTTTCGTGTCAAAATAATTATATTAAAAGAGATATGTGAACATGTTTTCGAAATGAGTTGATGACTCTGCTTGTTTTAGAAACCAAATAAATACAGTTTTAATTTAAGACAAAGGATCACCTTTGGGGATGTCGGGAAGGATGAATCATTAGAAATAAGCAAATATTTTCAATTATCAATCCTCACAAAAGCGGGACTCGGAGGGGAGCATCGCTTTTTACGAAGCGAGACCATAAAAATACGTTCGCTCAAATAAATTTTGGGATGTGCGGAAAATATACTCTTAGGTATTTTCAGATCTATATATAACATGTACAGTCGACCGCATAAGTCGATTAACACATTCATAAGTGCAAAACAACTAAACTCTTAACGCGATATAAGTCGTTGGTCACAAGTAACTAGTGAACAAAATAAACTTCACGTACAAACGATTGTAAAAGCTTCAGTAAGTAAGTTGAGTGTTCAGTTGTTTTGCACTGTTGAATATGTGTTAATCAACTTATGCGGCCGACTGTACTTAACTGTTTTATTTTTAAAAGAAAAAAACTATATTAAAAGATATTAAGTAAGACACTAGTAGTTAGTAAGCACTAAGTTAAAGTATGCCTTAAATGCAATTTACAAATACTCCATGATTTCACGGAAAAGTTAAAATTTAACTGTGGAACAATTCCGTTGTCGATAATACATGAAACTTAACTATTGCGATACGAAGGCAATGCTTCAAGTTATTATCGACTTATGTTGAGTCTATTAACAAAATCAAGCGAGCTTTTGCTGAGGTGCAACGTCAGAAGCTCTAAGCTTGTATATAACATGCCGGTGCAAGTTGAGCTTAATAATTTTAGCTTAAAAGCTCTTTCCACTATCGCTTTCATGTGAAAGGCTTAGCGAATTCATCCCACTTGCTTATCAAGCTAATTTTTGGTTTCTGTTTAGATTCACTACTATTATAGTAAGTTCGGTTTAAAAATTTCTTAGTAATAGTTAACCTTTTACTTAGAGCTCTTCTAATTAATTACAATTACCTAGACTAGGTAATTTGTAATTTAAAATATTTTAAAAAAATTGACACCTTACATACTTGTTAATAGATTATTTTATAGTATTTTTTTTATTTATTTTTAATGCATATTTACACACAAGATGATGACAATATCTGTAAACCATAATTGGTTTGTCTAGACATTTTATTTCAATTTTTTTTTATATTTTTTAAAATATTATAAATTAAGTGACTCTTGAGAAAAACGTCTAAATCAGATGTGAGACTTAAAAAAAAGACGCAATTTTTTTTTTGTTGGGACTATAAATGGGCTATAATCACAAAACGCTTTTACTGATCACGTATAATCGCAAAGATAAACATCTGTTGCGTATATACACACATGTGTATTATTATATCGGATTGTTGCATTCTTAAGATGGGAAGGAAATGATAAAAAAATTAAGGGTCCTTAAGGGGATTATTTTATTTGGGTATCTTATTTACCTGAACCTCAAAATGACAGATAAGGATTAGGGTTTATTTGCTTTACTTGCGTTTTTTGTTATCATTTTACTCGTTTCATTTTATTTATTTTTTCAAGACTGATACGCTAAAAAAATTCTAATACCAATTCTAATCTACATAAAAAAAATTGCAAATATAAAACTTGAATATTAATTTTGATAAATATACTTAAAGTTTTCGAAATGTATTCCATTATTTTTAATAGAATATTTTACTTTATTTAAGACAAACAACTAAAACCTTGTATTAGAATTATTTAATGTGATATTAATCTATTTTCTGCAATATATAAATGGGAAATTTCAAATTATATGTATTTTTTACATTGTAGGTTCAAAAAATACTGAAGAATGAAATGAATGTAATAAATAAATCAATACACCACAGTCAATAGAAACATAAAACTATTTACAATTCCGATTAGTCATCAAAATGCATTTAGATGTTGAAATTGCGATTTTCCACAAACAGTTTTTCTTCAATGAATACACCATAAAGATCCCCAGTGAAATAACGCCGAGTAGTCTATTGAAATGGCGATTTCTGGGGGCACATGGCACCACCCAATGCAACATCGTCAGTTAATTTAGAAGAGGGTCGGCATTGAATGAAGTCGGAACTAAATTGCCCGGTCAGAATTCAAATGCAACTTATTGTAAGTAACTTTCTTGTATCTACTCCCTAATGGTCCTGTCTGTTCTCCGACTCACGCTTTGACTCAATACATTATCCAAAATACAAAGCTCTCTGCGGATAAATGAGCGTTTATCCGGATATCCAAGAAAATAGTGGTGTTAATAAGATTCAAGTTGTAATAAATGTAGTCGAATGATTGTTGGCATTTACGTTTCTTAAATAAATTTCCAATAGATATAACTAATATGTAATTTTTTTTGGATTTAAATTTAATTTTAATTTGAAAATAACTTATGGTTAAATAAATATTGATAATAAATATCGTTCAAGAGGGATGCGAACGAAGGCGCGTTCAAAAGCTAAAAGCGTAACTCTAACTTCTTAAATTAAAATAACTTTAATGCCATTAAATGATCATTTAATGTTTTCTATGCAAAAACTGTGACTCACGTAGTCAACAGTTTATATTTTATTGCTTGGATTTCTTTATAGTCTTGAATTATTTACACATATTTTGATTATTGTAGTGTATCAAGGATAATAACTAAGAAATATGCGCATGGAGTAAGAAATAACGTTTATTTATACCAAGTTATTCTATAACTACAAGTCTATATGATCCTGAAATGAAATACTATTATTGATATTATGAAATTGTGGCAATGCTTGAAAACATTCGCACATGAAAAAGGTCGAGTTGATGTATGTTTACAAACTTCAACGTCCATAAACTCGTGAGCCATAACGGATATATCGCATAAGTGCCGCGAGTCCTCGCCGGAACATCGCGCACTAAATCACAGGTTGCCTCGGCCCATGTATAATTCAGAAGGATGAAAGCGACACCTAACATACACATAATTCGACCAAACATCACGTAATCAAACCACACAGTACATCCACACTTTTCAGTTTTTATCTTTGCAAAGAGATTGTTAAGGTTTGCTTGTGAAATGTACTTTGACATACTGCTGGTATGTTGTGAAATATATGCTTTTTTCACAGTACTTGTTTAACTGGTATGTTTTGACTCAGTGTATGTTATTTCATTCATCGACCACATCGCTAATTTAGGCTCATTATAATTTAATCATTAAAACAAGTATTTAAACAAAATAATATCCTATACTACTACTAAGTAGATTTTCTCTGAAAATTAGGACCTTTGAAGTCTAGTAATTTCACAGATTATATTCAATTACTAGCTGGCGCCCGCGACTTCGTTCGCTTTGAAAAAGAAAAAGGTAGCCTGTTCTGTGTCCTGTACGTCTATTATCTACCAAGTTTCATGAAAATCAGTTCATTCGTTTAAGAGTTATGGAGGAACACACATACATACAATACCTACACTTACAGATTTATTATTAGTACTGATTGATGATTAGCAATAAGAAAAATCTTTTCAAGGAATGCTTATTAGAATTTAAGGCTGTTAAACTTATTTACGAGCTGTTAAGCTGAATTTAAGACTGTTTAGTCTCAAGAGAAATGGTACTGTCTAATGATGTAGTGCACAGCAACGAAGAAGATACCAAATAACCCCTAGCTGACCGTGCCGACCAATTTTACGGTCTACCGGCGCCGACCGGCCGATTCAATTTCGGTAAAATTTTATTCGTCCGAATTCGACCGTGGAAGTGAAATTCTATCGACGGCCGAATACGCGATTCCCTGACGATTTCGAGTGGCTTTTGCGTTCGCCATAGAATCTGTAAGCGAATGAAGGTTAACTAACTATATTACTCGAATACTAAATTGCTTCATGACTTTTCCATTTTTTTTAAAGAAATATCTAAATTTGTATTAAAATTTATATTTCCTATCTTAATCATCATCATTACCAATCACCTCAGGACAAAATTAAGTCGTAGCTTTGTGTCTTCCGGTCCATCTTTAACGATTTTCGGTTCTAAAGTTTCATTCATGTCAGTTTTTATTATATCAGGTTTTATTACTCATACTTCTACGTAATGATGAGCACATAGGTCGAGTGGTTAAGATGCTTGCTTTAATGCTTGCTCTGATCCAGGAGTTCCGCGTTCGAGGGCCAACTTTGAAAATGAATTCTAGTCTGGCTGTCCTTTGTAAAGTTATCCCATATCCCAAACCTGTAAGTGCTTGGTCTTGGCTTGGCTTGGCGATTTAATTTATATAGAAATAATAATAATTAATTATATGTGTGCAGTGCAGTTGTCAGTAGCGAGTTCTATTTTATTTACTTTACAATCATTATTGCACTTTCATTTTCATTTAATTTCTTTTACATAATTGCAAACCCTTATTAATTACGTGCGGAGTCGAATTTGTGGTATATTATCATTATTATCAATAGATCCATACTAATAATAAATCTACAAGTGTAGGAATTGACTGATTTTCATGAAACTTGGTAGATAAACATTTAGACGTACAGGACACGGGATGGGCTATTTTCTTTTCTCTTTCAACACGGACGATGTCGCGAGCGCCAGCTAGTAAATAATATAAAAGAACCTGTCTAAACACATCAACTATTGCACAATTTTGTGGTTCATTGAAAACATTTCAATCATTAATTCTTATTTCATTTTAAATGAACATTCATTATAATTTTCGTGTCTTAAATATGACGAATGTATGAAACTTCGCCGGTCGCTATCATTAATTCTAATAAAACCAGTAGCTGTCCACCCATCATCACTGAGACTTGTCGTCGCTCAGAATAGATATCATTTTTTAAGAACCATTAATATTTTGAAAACCATTACACGTTAACAAAAGAAACGTTGTTCAAGGGACAACTTTGAAAGAAGACATCGAGTATCGATGCACATTCTAATGAGAATTGAAATGATAGGGGGGACGTACAACTTATATCATCTAAATAGATATTCTTATATGCAGTGATCCCCCTTTTGTGTGTCATTAATCAAACGCCATAAGCTATTGAAATAGGGTGGCGAAAGATGTACAGCAATAGATTGTCTATGTGAACTAGATTTATAGTTAATGGTTGCTTGTACAAAGTTAGGGTAAATTTGGTAAAAAAAAAACACTTTACCATACAACCATACAATGCAAATACTTGCGGTACGATATGAAATATGAGAAAAGTTATAAAGTATTATGAATATCAAGAAGTAAATGTCTACGCGATTATTTGATACTTTTTCAGTTGAAACGTTCAAATTGTACGTTTTTGTAAAATTAACATTTATAATTTTAAATCTTCAGTTATTTTTAACATTTAAAATGTCTGTAAGTAATTAAAAAATAAAATCAATTTAATGTTTTTTTATACAATATTATTTTTCTTACTTATAAATATAGGAATTATTACCTATAAATATTCATTGGGACATGGTCACCTGAGTTTTGTAGTCCTTCTAATTTATTTTAAAAATGTATTTAAAATAATTGCTTATAATTAAGCACTCTTAATATTATATTCGCATTGCCATACCTAATCTGGTCCAAATATATTGTATTACCAAGTTTACTCCCAAGCTCCTTGGTGTTTTGTAAACAAAACAACGAAGCAATTAAAGTTAATTATAACGTCATGGTCTAACAAGTGAAAAGAAAAGTACAGATGACTTGTCCAATGGTTTCTTGTTTAGGCATTCTTTAAACTCATTTCTTTTAAAAGGATAATTTCCAATTGACTTGTTCCTAAAAGACTCGCTTGGTACTCATACATTACCGAGTTACATAACCAGCAATGGACAAGGAAAAAATATTCTTCGCCCAGAACCGGGTAATGTATAAAGAAATATTTGTTCTTTGCACATTACCTATTACATTTCCAGTTTTGTATGAGGATGTAAATACTCTTCCTACATTACACGGTTTTGTTCAAAGAAATCGTTCTCTGAGGACAATTTTTAAAACAATTTTAGATACTGCCATCTATTCTAAATACCTTGAAGTATTTCCGAATTTGAAGTTGGTAAATGATTTAAATTGGCTTCGCAACGGTCCCGTCGCTAATCTAAATAAAGATGATGCAATACAATAGTACGCGTGGCAGTTAACAGCATCCGTTACGGGATTACGGGCAGTATGTCACATAGCATCTGAGGCTATTATGCGAGATTTACTGGATATTTTTGGACTTGTGCTCGAAAACGTACGAGGTGTAAGAGTTTAGAATATTAATGTCCAGACAAAGTTGTAAGTTATTAAGCCACCACTGCTTCTGATGAGTGTAGATAATGGTAAACCCAACAATCTGAGTCGCAGCTTGAGATGTTCCTGGACATACACAGGCATGATGGATTTGCCTTTATTTATATCTAGAAATATATTATACATGATTTTAAAATATCAGATATTATGTAGTCACTTCATGGTAGTTATAATAATCATCCTCAGTGTCATGTCTCATCATCATCATGTCTCTGCACTGCTGGATTTTGTAAGGCAATATTGACATTTCTAATTGATATCCAGATACTATTATTTTTAACTTCGTCCGCTTTGAAAAAGAATTAAGTAGCCTATCCTGTGTCATGTACGTCTAAATGTTTATGTACCAAGTTTCATGAAAATCAGTTAATTAGTTTAAGAGTTATGGAGGAACATACATACATACAGAAAGAAATCTAAAAATCGACAATTTAGTTTCAGTATCTCTGAAAACAAAGTAATTTACTCCATGACCAACACTTACATATAAATTATTAGTATTGATTACATCGACCGACTAAATAATTATTTTTTCAATAATAACTATAGTGAGTGCTATAGTTATGCTATAGTGCGTTAATGATTTAGGAATGTGTAACGTTTGATATCAAGATATAGATAGAACACAGTTTTTTTTAAAAACTATAGAATTTTTTCAATTAATACTCAGTAATAATATAAGAAGTGTAATTAAAAGTTAGCTTTAACTAAAGCCTCGGTATTAAATTGCAAATAAACGCGTAATAAGAAAATGTAACATGGTCGGTGCGAAGATAAATCTCTTTGTATTGCCACCTCTAGTGGATCTCGTTCCCGCTGAAGCCTCCGCGGTAATTCTCCCGCCCTTGAATACCGAGTGATGGATTTCCCTTCATTTATCGGGAAATATTTTATAAATGAAAGAACCTCCTGCCCTTCCCTTGTTTTATGATATTTCACTCGCGAAACCCGCCGGATAAATTATATTTGAGAATATTTTCGCCGAGTTTATTAACGTTACGACTTGGCACACAATAATTAAAGGTTACTTTATTAAATTAATACAAATAAAGTCCATTCTCCCTCCAGTTATTTTCTCGGCTAAAACACAATATGGGAATGCGAAATTTTGATTACATCCGGTTATTGTTCGGAATAGGCTCGGCCTAACTCGGGTATTGTTTTCAAGATTTTCCATGTTTAATATGGCCCCGTAGTGTACATCCGGACCCGCCCTTAGGCTACAAGAACACCTTAGGGCGGAGTTGTACTAGAGACTGATAAACTGAAAACATTTCAACATAATAAAATACCTCATTCGATTTCACAATTAACTTAAATTTTTATGTGTATCCATTTCTATACTAATATTACAAACTAGCTGGCGCCCGCGACTTCGTCCGCATTGAAAAAGAATAAAGTCGCCTATCTTGTGTCCTGTACGTCTGAATATTTATTCGTTTAAGAGTTATGGAGGAACATACATACCATACAATACCTACTCTTACAGATTTATTATTAGTATTGATTGATTAATGATATGCGAATAACTCTGTCTGTATGTCTGTTAACATTTCACGTCTTAACTACATATAACACACAATCATCGTGACACGTGATCAATGATACAGGGGACCTTCCAGGGTATCCTTAAGATACCTTCCAGGGATACAGGACATATAAGATACCTTTGGCTGAAACTTTGTTCATTATTATTTCTGGAAACGTGGGATTATAGATCTGTAGTTTTTTTTTATTATTATCTAATTCACAGTTAAACTGTATTTAAATACTTGACGATATTTTAAATTGTTCAGCAAACAGCGCTTATTACACAGCTAAAGTTATTATGTGTTTGAGAAATTTTGCTCTACAAAAAGGTATATTATAAAGTGTCTTTCTAAAGTTAAATATTTTTCTTGTAATGTAAAAACTACGCATGTTAAGCTGAAGTGCTAATAATTATAGTAAAATGCAAAGTAACGTTGATTGCTAATGGAAAAGCGGCCTTACACGATAACTCCTCGCGCCCGTGGCCCGGCTAGGGCGGCAAGGGTTGGGGTTATTTATAAACCAATTAAAACATCCCCTGCGACCAGTAGATAACGTGTCCGATGATTTGGAAACACCCCCGCGACTTATAACTTTAAAAGGCTCCCATGACCTTTCTCGATCTTTCATCTTTTATCTGGAACAGAGAATATTTAAATACCACAAACAAATAATTTGATCAAATATTTTATAACTAGCTGTTGCACGCGACTTCGTCCGCGTAACTTTATGAAATATACCCAATGTTACTCGCTGATAATTTAGCTTTCTATAGATGAAATAATTTTTAAAATCGGCCCAGTAGTTTTTGAGTTTATTGATTACAAACATATATGTAAATCTTCTCTCGTTATAATATTTTATAGTATTGATGTTGTATACCGTTTATATTGAATACAGCAAAATACCAGAATTAAAGTATATTTTAAATTGAATTTTAAAAAATTCTTCAACAAAGCACGTGTATTATAACAGCTTTATTAAAGCGAAACACCAAAACTCGTATCAACGATTAACTGACGGGGCATGGACAAAAAAGACAGCGCCTCGTGTAAATTATTATTACCATTGGTCATCCCGCCATGATTAAGTGGACAATTATGGAGTTTTTGTTAAAACACAACTTAAAGGGTGGCTTTTGTTTAAGTATTTATATTTAAATGTTATTCACAGATTAGTTAATAAATCGCACGTTAGGTGTAGTAAGAAGGAATGCATCCGCCCCTTAATGTGGGCTCGAGAGATCAGAATAAATTATCATGGAAGCTGACGACCTAAAGGTAATATAGTCTTATCGTAATATATGAACTAACACATTTTTAGTGTTTTTTACTTCGAATAGGATCTCTTTTGGAAATGTCTTGCAAATAATTATTTCATCAGAGAAAAAAATCTAGAGGAAATGGTCACAAACATCCATATTAGCTATTCATCTAAACTTAATAGGGACCTGCACCCGGCTTACTAGGGACCGCTATGATTTATCGGTGGTAATATGCGTTTTAAGTGATTTATTAATAATATAAAATAATAGATTATTTGGCGTATCCAATCCATCCACCCAAGGAAAAATATTTATCAAAATTATTTATATTTTAGTACTTATATACTTCCTAAATTCTCCGTAAATTGTGGCTGCAGACTGAGGATAAGACGTCTTGCGTGAATGTGTACGATAACTACACCAGACAAGACATTTTTCTTGTCTAATGTTCGTGTCTGATAATGTGCAAAAGGCCTTAGGCATGATTGTCAAACATAGAATTTCTTTAAAAAAAATTAAACATTTGTATACTTTGTAAAATTTAAAATGAAATATAACATGAATTGAATTGTGCCTGGTAAATACTAATTAATATAAACAACACGAAGTAAAACTAAATATCAGTAGCAAATTTCCATGTAACCATTTCACTTTAAGTTAAGTTATGAAACCTGTGTATATTTCTTCAATTAATTAGATTTCTTTTAATTTTATTCTTCGCTAATTAAGAAATGTATGAAAAATCATCCGTGCGAAGCCTGGGAAGGGTCGCTAGCGTAAACATCACAGAAGAGAGGATAAAATTGATATTTAGTAATGCGTTACTGCTTCATTGATATACTGTGGGAACAAACAGTCTGTTTAATCCCTCTGTACACAGCTCTTACATTAACGGCTTCTTCTCATTTGAGTTAATAATTGAATTGCATGCTTTTATTTGTATTTTAAGTGACAACAGATTTAATTTTAAACAAAACAACTAAGACATATTAATAATACACTTCAGAGTCGCAGGTTTTATCAGAAATGAGAAATTTACTCATCCTTCAAGGCGTAAAAGCAGATTTTCTGGTTAATTTTTTTGTTAATTTTTTCTAATTTTCTTTATTTTTGCAATTATTATAAACTCATACATTCATCTAATTAAGTCTTTTTTACGTTAAAATACTTTTTTGCCAAAATAAACCAAATAGATTTTGTAATAAAATATTTCCATGGTTTAGTTAGGACGTATGCTTTATTTTGAACTAGCTGTTAAGTAATACTATTTTTACCGACGGTCTTACTTAGAATTTTTGTACTCCGCCAAGTTCTTTCTACATTTTCAACCTCACTCTTATTGAATGACAAATCAAATTTTATGTACGTGCATAAGAAACTTTGGCCTCATACTGCGGATACCGTTTGTATATTTATTTACGGCCAATAAAAAAACTTTTACTGGTCTTAATTTGAAAGGAATAAAACCAATACAGTGCATGCAACGTTTCCCAGGGAATACGAAGGAGAATTTTCCGGAGGAAACCTGAAATAACTGGGAAGTAACCGAGAATTTATTAGTGTTATAAAAGTTGGTTGTAGGAGTTTATGTAAGTAATAATGGGTTGTACACGCTCGCACTGCTTTTACCTGCTGGTTTGTCCACGGCACTTATATCCTTACTAATATTATAAATGTGAATTTGACTTTGTTTGTTTGTTTGTTAAGCTTTCACGCAAAAACGATTGAACCGATCACCATCAAATTTTGCATAATACACGTTGTCTGGGACACCGGAAAGCACATATGGTACCTTTCATCGTTCAACGCGGACGAAGTCGCGGGCACCAGCTAGTATTATTATAAATCTAACTAATATAAATTCGTGAGTTTGTTTGTTACGCTTTCACGCCTTAACTACTCAAACTGTCATCTTGAAAGTTTGCATACACGTTGTCAGGAATTCATACATAAAAATGTCTAGCTTATTCAGATAATGTTATAGACAATTTGTAAAGCATGCATTCTTTTTAACATGTTTAAGCATATTTCAAACATTACGTAGGTTTATTGACAGTTTTCATTTTCATTAATTTAAGCACGTCTCAATGCGAATGTTTAAATTCATGACCAATCGACCATATTAATATCTTACTTCTGACACTAAATGGGAACTGACTGTGACATTGAATATTGAAGATATTGAAAGAGGGATAAGTTGCGAAGTCGACAACTCGAGCCAGACGCGGGTATCGTGTAATTAACCGCTCAGAAAACGCTTCGGTATCCTTTTGAAATCGTTCAAAAGACTCTTTACATAATATAGTCTATGGCGCCTATTCACTACCTGATTACTACAGTCTCGCCGGTTCGTTATTTTTGTGAAGGCAAGCGTACGTAAGTTACTACGAAATTTGCCTGAACTACTAACGCGAGCCAATTTCAACCGTATGCGCCGGTGTTAAGTGTCACTTTGACAGGAGGAGAAGTGTGCGAAAAACCGTAGCGCTCTACGCACGATTTTTGACCGTATTGCAAAGGCGTTAGAAAAAAATCCATTTGGTTTCACAATGGATGCGCTGTCTTCCGTGCGTGTGTGGAACTCTTTTGAATGCAACATACGGTTTTTGAATGCCAGCGAGAGGGGGTTCTTTGCGTATACGAATGAGCAAAGTACGGTGGAGGACTGATGAATGTTTTAAGTTATTTGTGAGCTTCGAATTTTAGGAAAAGATGTTGAAAGTTTGAAAAAGCTTTTTGCAACTGAGGGTGTGTGAACTACCGAAACTCGAATAAGTACTTCTCTCACTCGGCTTGAGATCTGTGAACTTTGAATACGATTATAAAATGTCTTACTTACAATGTAATTATTAAGTAAATCTCAAGTTACTGGAAGATAATAGAATAATAAGTGAGACGTGTGCATAGAGCAAATACTTCTTATCAGAGACTTACTGCAGTCTTATTGCATATAGGATAGGATGCTATCGAGAAGGTAATAAATGGCCGATAAATTAGGTCAAGAATTGAACGAATCGCTATAGCGAGTGAACATCAAAGAAGCGTCCGTTCTGATTGGATTGTAAGGTGGTAAAGTATCATTCGCACCACCAATCAAAGATCAGAAACCGCATAATTCCTCTCCAGGTTATATAGCGTTCGAAGATGAATGCCCACGCGATCGTGCGTGGCGAGCCGACTACCGACAAATACCCTATCTCACCTAAACCTATCTTGCTTAACAGAGCTTCTATATATTAACTATTAATATTATTCAAAGTACTTAAGTATTAATAAAATAATTTTAAAAAATACGTCATAAACTAATGTACAAAATTTCAAATTTCTTGGCAGTTTTGTCTATGACAGACAGTCAGGACAAACGATTTTATAAGTGTAGTAACTGTACCCTGTCACTATTTATTTTTTTACTAAACTAAGAACTTTTTGATTCATCCTGGTATTTAAAATGTGCAATGAAATCCTTTCGAGTTAATGCAGAATTAATTTACTATTTAATTATAATGATGAAGTCCGATGTTTATGCGCCTTTCAATCTACCCCCTTTGATAGTTAATTAAACGTCAAGTCGGAAATATACTCGTCATTAGAAAAGTCGATAGAGGGCGCTGAAGTCGTGGCAGGATGTGTCGACGCCGGGTGGCGGTTGTGTTACCAGAGTTTCACGATAGAAGTAGTGATTTAATTTCATGCAATTTTTCTATCTCTATTTTATTATTTATTTACAATTAAAATACGTAATGCTCTTTCAGAAATAAGATTTCTAGATTTGAATTACAAGAAATAAAACGATTTTTATAATATCATTTTGGCTAGTCACTCAATTTAGAAGCAATTTCAACAGCCATGTAATGCTGTTTCACCAATGGATAGAGAGGTTCTCGAGGAAGGTAGGTATAATAGTTAGTTATAATTTACAAAGTTACGCGAGCGAAGTCGGGGCGTACCTTAAGTCAATTATGAATTTACCTACTGGCGTTAGAAAAGCAATAAGTCGAGTTACAATAGTAGCAGCGACAAGGTTCTCAAGACCGTTGTCGCGTGCGAAACAGTAAATAATTTGAATGTAGAAGCTGGAATTATCGATGCCCCAACAATTTATCGCCGGCCGCGCTGCCCAATCACATTCCACCATTTCACTCCAATCCTGTCGCTCGGGCGAATGAATGACGTGATAGAATGAACGAACAACATTTTCAAAATCGAACTGTCATCGAGTGAAACTTTAACATGCAAATTTTAATAATTACAGTCGCGTCTTAATTGTTACTTTAATGGAATTGTATTTTTAAATTTGTTTTGTTATATAGGTACATATGTATAGTGTTTTGTTATTTAATTATCCATACTTCCATACTAATATTATAAATGCGAAAGTAACTCTGTCTGTCTGTCTGTCTCGCTTTCACGCAAAAATTACTGAACCGATCACCATGAAATTTTGCATACGCGTTGTCTGGGACACCAGAAAGGACATAGGGTTACCTTTCATCCAGAAAAAAAGGACTAAGTATTCCCGAGGGATCATATAAAAACATAAATAATTGGGCGCTACTGTCGCATGGCGGCGCCATCGTCGTCACAGCGATATAAAATGACATAAGATGACATTACATTATTGATGTATTTTGTCTAAAATTGTCACTTGGTTGTCAAATATTTATAGGTGCGTTCAGAATTTTGTTGTAGTATGAGGTCCGATTTCTAAGACCGATTATTAAGAATTTTTTTCGGTAGGTAAGTGATAGTTGCAAAATAACGTTTGCCCGGGTCAAGCTAGCGTATATTTTCTTTTTCAACGCGAACGAAGTCGCGGGCAACAGCTAGTTATTTATATATATCTATATAATATGTAAACTTTTACAAGTATCTTGTCGTTACAGTATTATAGTCTGGAAAGCAGTTTTATAAATAAATTTTAAGTATTCTTATGAACGTACATTAAGTTAGTTCATTTTGAACAATATAAACCAATTTTTAAAATTGAATTCTGAGCTTACGATTCTTAGGCAGACAGAAAATAAATTAAATTTATATCAAGGCACTGTCTCACAATAATAATATGCTTATGTACTTACTATAAGACATAATAATATTTTATTTCTTTATCGAGAATAAATTAAAAAGGTATTGTTTGTAAGCCAGCCGCGACCACTTAGTATTGAGACATCAATACACCCATATCATCTTTGCATCCGTTAGCCTTGGCAACGAACCAGTGGCCTATTCAAAGTGCCAGGCACTCTATTTGCACGGAAATTTTGTTATTATTATTGAACTTATTAGATTTATAACAATTACCTATAAAAAAATACCAAATTTTATTTTTAGCATCCGTACTAATCTGTACTAATATTATAAATGCGAAAGTTTGTATGGAGGGGACGTTTGTTACACTTTCACGCAAAAACTACTGAACCGATCACCATGAAATTTTGCATACACGTTGTCTGGGACACCAAAAAGGACATAGGGTATAACTTTCATCCAGAACGCGGACGAAGTCACGAGCACCAGCTAGTATTATAAATGCGAAAATTTGTATGGATGTATGGATGTTTGTTACTGTTTCACGCAAAAACTACTGAATGGATTTCAATATAACTTTGCAATAATATAGCTTATACATCAGAATAAGACATAGGCTATATAAGATATAAAACGCGGACGAAGTCGCGGGCACCAACTAGTTTTTATTATACTTAAATTTAATACGAGTAAATTTGTGATTGTCCTCTATAATGTTGATAGATCTTACTGCATATTAATAAAATTAATGACTCGTAGAAGCCTTAAAAGAACTTTAAAAACTTTATGAGAAAAAATACATTTTGTATGTGTCATTATTATTATTTGCAAACTATTATCCATATTTTTACATTGGTACTAAAAATAAGATACTACTTAAATTTTGTTTTGCAATTGGAAAACATGAATCAATACTAATAATAAATCTGTAAGTGTAGGTATTGTATGTATGTATGTATGTATGTATGTTCCTTCATAACTCTTAAATGAATTAACTGATTTTCATGAAACTTGGTAGATAAACATTTAGACGTACAGGCCACAGGGTGGGCTATAAAATTTCCAAAGTTGGCCCCGCCAGGAATCGAACCCGGGCCCCCTGAAACGTTAGGCAAGCACCTTTGCCACTCGTCCAACGGGCTCGTCTTAAACGGTTTCCATGAAACTTGGTACATAAACATTTAGACGTACAGGAAACAACACAGACACATTTTTAATGCGGACGAAGTCGCGGGCGCCAGCTAGTTAGCAATAAAAGAGGTATAATATAATGCTGAGTACATTGGTCGTATAGCGATTTAAAAAAACCTCGAACACATCATAAACTGTCCTCTTGACCTCTTTACGACTCGAACCTCCCTAATATGCGTACGTGCGAGTGTCCAAAATGGGCACGATAAAGAACTTAGTCCTCCGTCCCTCCCCTCTCGTCCCACACTCACCTACAAAGGGACAGCGTGGTCAAAAATATAAAGGGGCCAAAATTAAATTCCACGCGGCCCATAAAGTATAGAATTACGTTATTATGCGAAAAGAGACGCCCGTCGAGTATTTTTTTTTCGCTTCAACAAAGAAAAATTCGCACAGTCCGACATATTATTATATATATGTAATATAAATAGGTATTTATATGTAAATATCAATACTAATAATGAATCTGTAAGTGTTAAGGTAATGATTGTATGGCATGTATGTTCCTCCATAATTTTTAAACGAATTACTTAACTGATATGTTTTTTTTAATGTGTGTTCGCGGATAACTTCGTCGTTTATGAACCAATTTTGATGATTCTTTTTTTGTTGGAAAAGAGATATCCCAAGGGTGGTACCATGATAGGGAAACCATCAGATGATGGTGGTATCCCAGAGAAATCGAGGGAAACCTTCGAAAATTGTAGTGGCGACGAGTACGTTTGTTAATTTTTTCATTAAGTATCTTATTAGATTCCTGTTTGAAGTCCGTTTTTGTTTTGTTGGACAGTAGAATAATCTTGTTATTTGAAAGCAGGTGTTTCCCGTGTGGTCCCATTTCAATTTGGTCCAGTTCTGACAATGGCATCCATGAGAAAAGACCATAATACGGTTTGAACTCGGTTTATTTTTCGTTAAAAAGAATTAGTTATCTTAGTAACTTCATATAAGGTATACCTTCCTATCAAATAAGAATAAAACTACAAGTGTACACTTTAACGGCTCACAAGAAGTCATAAACGCGGTAATGTGACAAAGAGATGAGAATATTAGACAAGGCAGTCGCGTACTCATTTAAAAAGAAATTCCAGATTGAAATCTGTTGGGGCGTGTCGAACGCGACCGTCGCTGAAGCATTTCACGGACGTTCCTCAACAATCTTATAAATATAACCCAACATAATTTCTCTAAAGAGAATGAATGGAGATGACGTAATAATCGAAACTTTTGCATAGTTTTAAAAATAAAGGCTATAAAAAAGGTATGTGTTATTTTATTAAAAGAGATATCCGAAACCATGGTATGCTAGGATTTAGAAAACCATAAATAATGCTTTTAAAAGCAGATAGTCTTGAATTAAATGAATTAATTTAAAATTATCAAAGAGAAAGAAAGTTAACAAGTGATTTTCCTCCAAACCACTGAACCAATTTTAACACGGCTTTTACCATTGGAAAGAGCGATAAACGAGGATATTTTTTTTTGTATTATAAATAGAAAAAAAAAATGCGTCCATGCGAAACCGGGGACGGGTCGCTAGTAATTACTATATAACACTATAGTGTTATATTATAAAAGTAAAGAGTTTGTTTGTTTGTACGCACTAATCTCAGGAACTACTGGTTTGAATTGAAAAATACTTTTTGTGTTGGACTTATCGAGAAAGACTATAGAGAATGAGAACGAAGTTGAGGGCATCAGCTAGTGTAATACCTATTTAACTTTTGACTTCTATCAAAACACGTGTTGGAATTGAAGACGTGAGTGGATGAAGGTGGTATGTCGCATAATTCCAATTTTGAATAAATCGAGGTTAAAGTTTTACTTTTAATTTTTGAGATAAGTCGCCACAGAACTTATTTTTGTATTAAATTATGATGCAAAGTTGTGTAAACAACCTAAAATATTAATTGTATGATAGCAATAAAACACTTCTATTATTTAATTTAAAAAAAAAAATAATTTTAAAAAAAGCTCCCTCTTCCATTAACAAAAGTAAAATCTTCTGCACCGTACATAACACCTTTTAAAATTAACCGTAAATAACATCTTTTTCAACTTTTTATTTTCCAAAAATGTCTTAAATTGACGATCTTAAGGTCTGTAATAATTCATATGGACATATTACTTTCATTAATGTCGCTCAACGAACTATGGAAAGGGCTATGCTCGGGGTTACACTGCGAGATTGAATCAGAAATGAGGAGATCCGTAGACGTACGAAAGTTACCGACATAAGCCGTCGGATCAGTAAGTTGAAGTGGCAGTGGGCAGGGCACATAGTACGAAGAGCCGATGGCCGCTGGGGCCGGAAGGTTCTCGAGTGGAGGCCACGGACCAGCAAGCGCAGCGTAGGACGTCCACCCACAAGATGGACAGACGACCTAATAAGGGCCGCGGGTCGACGGTGGGTCCAGGCTGCTTCTGACCGGTCCAATTGGAAAATTTTGGTGGAGGACTATGTACAGCAGTGGACGTCCTACGGCTGAGATGATGATTACTTTCATTAACGCAAAAAAAAAAAAAACGAAATATTCCTATAATGCGACATATCACCTTCATCCACTCACGTCTTGAATTATTTCAAGCACCACTCGTAATACTAAAACGTTTTGAATGAATGTAAACTCTTTTTATATTTGACTATGTCACGACTTTCGTCTAGAATGGTCATGAATGGGGTTTTTTATTCCATTCCTTATACGAAAATCGTGATGATACCGTGAATGGAAGTGTTTTGTTCCCTAAATGTTGCGTTTAGCGTTCGACAACCTGTGTGTGTGTGTGTTAGATGTATTACCTAACATGTTTTTATTTATTTACAGGTGAGTCGCAACAGAATGGGGAAGATTGCAGTTATAGTTATATAAGTGAGTAGAGATACATTGTCATATCATTTTGTACATATATACATCATTTTCATCTTCTACAGATTTTATGTATTTATAATTTAGTGTACTATATGTTCTTAATTAATTTCGTAACTGTTGCTATTTAGCAATAACACTGGCCAGCCGTAATAAAAATTCAAGTATAGAATGAATGCTCTAGTGGTTTGATTAGATTTTCATTCCTCTAAATAGTTGTTGTTAAGTATAAATTTGTGTTTTAAATTATACTATATTTTTCAAGTTATCTTCTATATTATGCCCACAATCTTTTAGTAACTTAACGTAAACTTAATTATCCATTTGACATGACATCCATTGACAGACATAAGCATCCCCTATTTATTATTTGATAAAAAACATATTAAATCGTAGACTTAGATTGAAACCTTGATATCTAAGCCTTGAACCAAATAGACAACAAATGGATTACATTCTTTTGAAAGAAAATCATTTTTTTTTAGCTACAAATACGATAAGACAGAGTAAGTTGGACGCAAAATTGAAATGTTTCCATGTGAGACGAATCGATAATGACAATTGAAAGTTAAATCCAATGCACAATCGACCCGTCTACCGACACCTACCGACTGCTTTTGCTTCATCATTTATCTTTAGGCCGGTGACACATGTTGGTCTAAGCGCTGGTTCGGACCAACGTGTGGCGCCGGCTTAATTAGTGAGGCATACACACGTTGGCTACTATACCTACTAGTTCTGTCCCGTCAGAGCCAATTTTTGAACTCGCCGCCCGCTTCTGTATGTTTCTCCACTAACTTCTTCTAAACTACTCAACGGATTTTTGTGCGGTTTTCACTAATGGTAGGTACATATTAAGGGCGATAATCGAAGATGGTTTGTATATATAATTTGCAGAAAAAATTGCCTCCGTGTAACGCCGGGATATGTATATTATTTGCATGCTGGCTGCATTACCTCATTGTATAGCAAGGCTAATTTGTTGACCGAAATATAGCCATCTGATCGCGCTAATGTTGTTTGTTAATTAAAAGCGTTTTGGCACAATGTAAACATTTTAATAATAATAAAGTGTAGGTACTTAGTAAAACATGAGTAGAGATTTATTGTCTTGGCTTTTCTTCACTAACTTTATTTATTTTAAAATAAATAAATAAAGTTGGTGAAGCAACGAACATTCATAACGATAAAGAAGCCACTGCGATCAAACGACCAAAAATGAACCTGTAATTGCACAAAACGAGTAGAAAATAAAATTCATTTTTCTTCATTGCATTCGAGTGTTGCTGTACGGTCCGCACCACAACACAATATAAAAATCAGTTGGAAAAGTGAGCACAGACTTTTTTTTTCAAATATGTGCAATAATTTTGCTTTTATTACTTAGACCTATAAAGACGTTAATTTCGTAATAACCTCTTTTATTTGATAACTAAATGATGTCAAATCTCAGATCAAAGTCAGAAAAATATCAAATATTTTCTCACAATTTCAGTATGTTTCTGTCACAGCTATTATATTGAAATTGAAATTGAAATTTATTTTTGATATATTAATTTTACCTCAGTTAAGAGTGTTAAGATACTATTCAATGTATGTTTAGGGGTTCATTCGGCATTTCCCGTCTCGCGGAAGTAAAGGACAGAAGGACTGTTATGCCACTTTTAAATATATAAAAAAAATAGATGTTTCACCATAGATCACATTCTCACTCATACAAATACCACTTATGTAAGTCTCTATAAATCGCCACTACAATTAAAAATTCCAAAGGATAACACTCAAAAACAACTTGTAAATGCAACTTGAACTTGCCTTTACAATAACAAGATTTCACGTCGCCCGTCCACCTTTGAGGAATATTCTGGAGAAATTCCTTAGTTTGATTATGCTCCAGCGTAAAAACAATCTCGAATTGGAAAGTTCGTCGGACACTTGGTAACTCAATTAATGAAGTTAACCAACTCATTCGGGAACTATTGACTAGAAATTGAAAGAGGAGAGGAAATATTGAAACAAAATGAATTCTCAACTAAACTGTACTGCGAATACTGGAGCAGCCTAATTTTTCGGATATTCTTACAAGACTTTAAGTGGAAAATGGACAACTTTCCACGAGTCTTTGGTGTTTTGTCTAGGAGAAATTAATGCCTCGAGGAATTATAAATGCCAATGTGTGTGGTTAATACTTTACGTACATACTTTTTGCTATTGAAATCTACTATCACTTAAAGAATAAGAAAAAATAGAAGTGCCTTGCACGGGTGCTCTTTATCCCTCTTTCTATTAGTGAAAACCTCATCAAAATCCGTTAAGTAATTTAGAAGAAATTAACCTAGAGAGGCGTCTCTTGTCTTGCCGAAATTCAAGACTGTTAGAAGTGTTTAACATTTAAAATGCAATGAAAAGTCCAATTTTCAAAGTTGGCCACCATAGAAGGTAAGTATGTAAAACTGGCTTCAGCGAGACATCCACCGCAGTTTTCAATCTTAACAAAAGTTTGCTCTGAAATATAGCGCGTCATCCTTTAGCACAGAGTCAGCAGTGCTTAACTCCAACGTATGAGCTCGTTACAGTAACAAATAAAACGGTAACGCAAACCGTACACCCTCCTCCACAGCGTCCTGACTAGCTCATTCGCACATTTGCAATTCCATTCGCGTCTGAGACTGTCCGCATTGAGGCCATCCCGCTCGCACCAGCCTCTATTCCATCACGCCGTCTCACTCGCCATGCATGCGATTGCAGAGCCGATTCCTGGGTGCCGTGAGCTCACATTTGTTTCGTTTCACGTATAGAATGGGACTGATTTCGTATTCGACATCTGGACTAGATTCCTGCATTTCTATTTTAAAGGACTTCATTTTGTGCCCGTTACTACGACATTATTTGTGCGTGAGAATAGGTATTTTTTATTACCTAACCAAATAGGTTTATTACAAACGCGAAAAAGTAATATTTTAAATTCGAAATCATGTTAGCAGAATTTTAGAGTTATTAGTCAACTCGCGTGTAATTAACTTGCGTGCGCCCGCGAGTTGTCCCGTTTGTATTTCACCTATTATTTCGTTTTAAAATTAGTATTTATTTAATATTGTATACTTAAAAAATAATAATTCAATTGGTGTATAAAAATGCAAATGTTTACTTGCAAGAATGATCGGTGTTGCCCAGTGCCAATATCGCAAAATACCTTTGGATACACAATCCGTTCAACCCATAAATATGTATGGATTATTATAATGCGTTTTAATTATTAAAGAAACCGTAAAATATTTAACGTCAATATTTGAATGGTAATAAAGCAAAAGCGAATTGTAAATAAACTATGTCCAGTCAGTTCACCGAGTCATTTGCATATTTTAAACGTTGTGTTGGGCATAAATCGTTATTACAACTATATGAACATGACATTTTAAGGCTACATAGTAAGTTCCGTCGTAGGCTATCTCCCAAACTGAATTTGTGACCTCAATGAATTCAAAACTTCGACCTCACTGATACGTCCATGACTAGCCGTCACAATGGGCCATACTGGACTACTCAAGCGTGACTGGGACTGCTACGCCTCTTGTTCATGTTCAGAGTTACAAATCATGTGCTTGAAAAGTCGAATATTATATAATATAATATAATATGTACTATATTGATTTAAACTGATTTTTTTTTAATACCTACGATACAAAAATGACTTACTGTCGTATTGTGCCCTTGCAGTAGACCTGCAAGTCTCTTTCTCCCAAATTAAGAGCAAATGGCAAAAGTAGATAACGTGTATGCAACATATGCTTGCACATGGACAATGATACAGAGAATGTATTAAGTTTAGAATAACAGCAGTGTACACAATTTAACAAACGCACCCACACACACCTACTCACACGCACACACACACACACACACACACACACACAAACACACGACCCCACGGTGAAGTACCTGACGACCTTCTGACCGGTCCTACTGAAAAATTACATCAGTCAACAAAAAAAAAAAATTTTTTTTTGGGTTTCTGTTCTAATTCTGATTCTAGACATCTAAAAATAGTTACATTTTCATTTTTAGCTTTTAAAGTTTGCTTTTGCCTGATTTATGACGATAAGTAAGATACGAGCCAGCCCATACAAACATAAGAGAAACACTAAAAATATTCATTTTTGAACTTAATTTTTCCGTTATTTTACATATATTTCCTGCTGTTTATCAAAAATCTTAAATGACTACTAAGGCTCTAGTGTTCAACAAAAACTTTTCTAATTGTAATTAAAAATAAAAGTATGGAAATAATGTATGAATCTATCATTTGTCTTGAAAAAATAAAAAAAATGCTCTATAGTTTCTACAAAAGCAAACTTTGATCAAAAAAATTATTTATTCCCTTATTTTTAACATAGAAGAAATCAAAATTTCATATGCAGAGGTCAGGGCCAAAAATCGTGTTGAGCTGTGTTATAGACGAGATCTATGTTTCAGCAGTGGACGTGTTAAGGCTGACTATATGATGATGATGAAGATATTTTATAAGTTATTATTTTTCGTTCCAGTTGACCTCCAGTGTAGGAGATGATCTGACGTTGAAGGTATTAAGTTCAAATTTATCACTTTTCGTCACGCTTTTGAACAATAACACCGAGCACCTATTACGAATGTACCTACTATGTATACTGTAATGAAAACTGTAATCATAATATATGATATGCCATCAATACAATCTGATTTGTCTCAGATTGAGTTGATGGCATATTTATAAGGAATAAATTACAAAGTAAAAAATACATAATTATATTTGTATATGACAAATATAATTATGTATTTTTTACTTTGTAATTAGCATAAAATTATTAGAATGCTTTGCGTTTTCTAAATGACTATTTAAAAGTGTGAAAACGATGTATTAATTACTAACGATTTATAAGTAGATTTTAGCCATACCATCTCACCTGTGAAATGTACGTCTATTGTTGCCATCTAAATAAGTTTAAACTATCTAACTTTCTTAACGAAAAATTTAACTATCTAAAAACAAACTAACTAAAAATCTAATTAATAGAAACTATATAACTCTAATATAATTGCACCTAACAAAAATTTTTCACATACTGCTAATAACGCCATAACATGATATTCATAAAGTAAAAAAGTAGTCAGTAAAACAAAAATAAATAAATTCAGTAAGTGTAATAATGGGCACAATTTTGTCGCCTGAAACCGACAATATGACGGCGAGTACAAACATTTTCGTAAGTGTAAACCGTCAGTAAAAGGGAACTGCCTAATGAAATATAACGGAGAAAGCACCTACGTAATATGAATAATTATTCATATTTTTTTCTCTCGCCCCTCGAAAGTAAGAATCGTTTCATTCGGCGCACCTTCGCAAAATATGGTCGTTCATAACCCCGACGCAAATTCCACCGTAATTTAATACTTCACCCCCCGAAAATAATATGTAAAAATGCGCAGGAAAGGCCACTTTCGGCCCGTTTCGGACCATTTCGGTCGGCGCGGCCCATTACGGGCCCATCCTTCGTACCGTTATCTACCTCGTGCGAATAAATCAGGATATTATTTTTCCCCGCGAAAATATTATTTCTCCTATCTAATCAGTTGTTCTGAGATATATGTACGGCGCGGTGGCCGGAAATTATGTTTCTTGTGGCGGTATTTTGCCTCACTTTGGTATACCCATATACCGGTGTATCTGCCGGCTGCCACTTACACGTGTATTCTGCCATGTCGAATGTCAAACTGTCATGGCTTCCGCATTACACAGATTTTAAGTTTACTATTTCGTTCTGTTTCATCGAACATTTATTTTGGTACATTTATTTTACATTCATTATTTGGATAGCCTGGCGGTAGTAGCCACCCCCTAAAAGAAGATCACCGTGAAATAAATGTTTTCTGGCAAATAAACAAGAGATGCCAGAGCCTATTTCTCTCTCAGTATGTCTGCAGAGCTTTAAAAGCAAGGTGGAGACTGTTGATCCGCGATTCTTATAAGGTCAATGTTTTTATTAATGTTTTGTCTAATTTTAAGGTGGTAGAAGCTGCAGGAGGCACACCTAGTTTGTTCTATTTAATAAAGCGATGGCCACATAATCCGCAATCTTACAAAGAGAAAAGTGCAACCCAACGAAAATCGCTAACACCGCATCTCATTTCGCCAAGTTTTTCTCCAGTGCAAGGTCTCTTTGCGATGGTTCACTAAATCTGCAAACGGTAGTGAAATTATTTGCGGTGTCAGCGAACGGTACGTTTCCACCAGCGCTTTATTTCAAAGGCAACGGTTGAAACTGGAGACTCCAAAACCCACACTCCTTCAACCAAGAAATTTTAATCAAGAAATCCTTGTCGCCTGCTTAATCAAAGGAGAACTTGAATAGTTTGTACGTCCAAGTGTAATACTTATTAAGTAACACTTAAGTAATGCCAGGGATTTGATTAAGGCTTTAAATTTCATCCAATTTGGGTTCTCTTAGTAATTACTCGGGATAAGGCGTAATAATTTTGCGAGGAAATTTCGCCTTTATTTATTTTGAGACACGCGCTTTTGTGAGGCGCCTTTCATTAGCTGTGGGACGTTGTTGTACATATTTAGCTTATTATACACCTACCAACGGCGCGTAATTGAATTCACATAGGGACACACAGACTAATAATACTAGAATGAATGCTAAACGAAGTAGTTATACGAGTTCAACTGTTATATAATAATTTTTTTGGTTGTAATAAAAAATGCGTGTATACAATATATGTTACTTAGTACGATTCAATACTAATCAATACTAATAATAAATCTGTAAGGTTTAAGGTTGGTCATGGAGTAAGTTAATTTGTTTTCAGAGATATCGTCTTTATAGGCTCTATACATGATACTGAAACTAAATTGACGATTTTTAGATTTTTTTCTGTATGTATGTATGTTCCTCCATAACTCTTAAACGAATTAACTGATTTTCATGAAATTTGGTAGATAAACATTTAGACGTACAGGACACAGGATAGTCTACTTTTTTCTCTTTCAACGCGGACGAAATCGCGGGCACCAGTTAGTCTTTTATATATTACTTAATCTTTTTGATGTAACAAAAAAATGCGTATTTGTTCTTTTATTGTATTCAGTACCTACTAATACAGTAAGTTATTCTAAAATATGATTACTATGCTTAACCACGGAGGCGTACTTACCTATAACATTCTTCGTTTTATAGTTCCAAAAATAACTGCGGTCACACAAATTCCTAGCTTTAATAATAAGTTAGTATAGGAGAGAGAGTTAAATTTTTCGGCCCTAATTTGCGTCCTAAGATTTAGTATTATTTTGATATGGTTTTCACTAATGAGAAGAGCGATAAACTTGAACGGTTTGTGTATATACATATATGTATATATAACGAAGCCGGAGTCGGGTCTCTAATAATAAGACGCACAAAATTTAATGCCCTACATTTACACACTCTGTTGAGACGCCGAATAAATTAATCACAAGGAGAGAGGGTCCGTTTATGAAACATTCAAGAGAAGCTATTTGGAGGGACAACGGGCATACAAGTGGATCGGCTGCCACTATATCGATTCGGTATCGAGTTGACGTAAAATGGAGAATATCGAGTTACTTTTGCGGTGACGGCGGTCGAGCCGCGTCCGCCTGCGGTCAGATGCAATTGTCAACCTCATTTGCAGTACGAAACAAGACGTAAAAGAATCGTGTGTAACAACGAAAAAGTGGAAAAACACTTTTTTGGGACTTCAGCGCCACCTACCGTGTGCATTTCTTGCTGTACAGCATTGTTCCAATGACATTAATTGTAGATCGGAACGTCCTCTACATTTTTTGTTCTATAAATTTTCCTGTGAAATGCATACATTTCGAGAAAAATGTATTTCAAAATTTTTTTTCCACTTTTTTTTGAGTTTTCAAAAAGACGCAACAAAGTAGCACATTCGCATCGCAATAAAACAACTGTCACCCATTCGCAAATTTTTTCACCAATCCATTGACAGATTGACTGTACGAGTGGGCCGTCAATTACTTAAGTAGGTATTGTTCATAGTTAAATATTCAACCTGAAATAGCTAGAGATAAAAAAAAATATGGATATAATTTTTCATACAATGTTGCCTCTACACATTTTACGATTTTAAAGCCCTGGACATGCCCTAGACAGGGAAAACCAATGATAGTTATATGTGCTTATAGTATTTTATTTATTTGTTTTAAAATTTCCTCATTATTTTCAAAGTTAGATGGCAAATTTATTTTCTGAAACAATTACTTAATTTATTTAAACATTTCTTTGTGAAGAACACAATATTCGCAACATATAAAATACCTATAAGCGTAGTATATTATTATCTCTGTGCTATAAGTATATAAAATAAATATTTTAATCAATACGTTTATAATATATTTTGTATTGTATATTTAACAAGTTGGTAATTGTTTATATTATTGCTTTATTTATATAAATTTTTTGAACAATCCAAAACTACTGTTGGATGGTATTTGTGTGACAAGATCCGCACATATTGAAGCGTCCAAAACCGTCGCTTCGAGGAAAGTTTCCCGATTCGGGCGTCTGTAATTTACTCAGACGTAATGCAAATCTGCCATAAATTGTCAATAAAGGGAGTCGGTAGTTTGTGATAGTTTGCGCTCGTTGGTCCGTAACGATTTATAGTACAAGTTTTAGATCGAAAAAGTTAGTAATCCCGACCTTCTTACCGAGTCCCTTTGGGTTTAGCCTCTTTTTCTAATGTCACGACAATTGAGTTAATGTTCTTTATCTATTAGTTTATTGGCAATATCTTTCCAGTTACGTAATATCACTCTGCTAATCTATAGTAGGTATCTTCATCGACCCACAAGCGTTTTCTGTTGTATAGATATAACTAGATATATTTAAGGAACAAATCGACGGTTAAGAACCAAATTGGTCTAGCTCGGTTTTTCAAAAAATCGACTGCCAAAAATAATCTAAGTAACAAAAACTCCTAAACGCGTTAACCTAAGGGTAACACCAATATTTTTAGCTATTTTTAAAAGTGCTTAGCTTTTTATTCGCCTCCTGAAAAGTTCCATTTTAGACGGATTTGGTTCTTAACCGTCGAAATATAAACGAGAACTTTAAGAGGCAACCTTTACAAAAATATAACATAGTTTTTGTTTACGTAGTTCAAAATTGGCAGCGCCTAATAGCCAACAGCAACTAAGTATAGCGTACAACCGAACAAACAAAAAAACTCTTATATATAATGTGTAATATTGGTATAGATTACAGAATTATTATCTCGTGCATTTGCAAAGATTGTTTCTCAATAATTATAAACATTTGCCTTTCTTAATTGGACATCCAAGGGCCATTTCGGTATTTTACACGGATGAATTTTATAGATAAAGACAAACAATAATTGAATAATTTGTGAACAGAAATAATGGAGAGTATTTGAAATTTTAATTGTTCGATACGAGTGAACAAATTACATCAAAATTTTCCCAACGAACCTAAATAATTCTAGAGAACAGTGGACTCCTCAAAATGAAAAACCGATCGCCCGTCGAGCCAGAGTGAACCTTATTCCGAATTGCAAAGATTGCAATTTTGCATAGACAACAACGTCAACCGAGATAATCTTGTTGGGTAGTCATTTTTGACCAATTTCCCTCGGTATTGAAAATATTTTATAAAGGCCGTCGCTACAAAGTCACTTTATACGGCGTAGGCTTTGTATGGGACCTATTTGTGTTTTTCAATATTTTATCGTACACAAAACACGTAATATAATGCTATGCTACGTTTTTTTATAGGAGGTAGTCAACTGACATAAGTCAGATTACTTAAAAAGCTGACTAATACATTTAATACATTGAAAATAATGTTTATTCTTATATAGGTATACCTAAAGGTCGTCAAACAGCTTGACGGTCACTTGATGGTAGGTGGCTTCTCCACTTGAGCTTTGACTTTTCTTACCTAATACTCACCGAAACACAACAGCACCCGTGCTGTTATGTCACGGTGGTCACGGTATATACTTATAGTTCAGGGGTTGTATCTTTATTTTTAGTACATAGCTGCTGCTCGCGACTTCGCCCGCGTAAAAATTATATACTAAAACGTTCCCCTTGAATCACTCTATCTATTTAAAAAAACCGCATCAAAATCCTTTGCGTAAAAGATCTAAACATACATAGGGACGGACAGACGGGAAGCGACTTTGTTTTATAATGTAGTAATAATAATAATGAATCATTTATAAACTAGCTGGTGCTCGCGACTTCGTCCGCGTAGAAAAGTATAAAACGCCAACTACTGTATTTTGGATAGATGGCGCTATCTCCCGGGCCAAGCCGCTAGTATTTACTTTTATTTTAGATTTCCCGTAGGAATGAAGCATTTTCCCGCGGTAAAAAGTAGCCTATGTTCATCACGGATAATGTCGGCTTCTAATGGTAAAAGAATTTTTCAAATCGGTCCAGTGGTTTCGAAGCCTATTCTATACAAACAAACAAACAAATCTTTCCTCTTTATAATATTAGTATATAGATAGCCTATGTTACTCGCTGATAATGTAGCTTTCCAACAATGAAAGAATTTTTCAAATCGATCCAGTAGTTTCGGAGCCTATTCTATACAAACAAACAAACAAATCTTTCCTCTTTATAATATTAGTATATAGATAGCCTATGTTACTCGCTGATAATGTAGCTTTCCAACAATGAAAGAATTTTTCAAATCGATCCAGTAGTTTCGGAGCCTATTCTATACAAACAAACAAACAAATCTTTCCTCTTTATAATATTAGTAGAGATTTTTTATTAGATGTAAGTTTTTTCACAAAATTTATCTTCGTCAACATTCTTTACAATTAAACACTACCACCGGTTCGGAAAGCTGTTTCTGTTCTTCTACTTGCGAATTTATACCTTGCGAATGTGAAATATTGAATCGTAAATATTATTTTAAGAACAATTTAACACGCCGAAAGAATCCAATCTAAATATGTCACCATAAAAATGGGGGAATTATAATTCATACTCGCGCCATAAGACCATAGGTAATATACGGGGAATTGTTCCCAAGGCGACACTAACAGCTATCCGACACCGTCACATTTACCCTAACATTTTCAATGCTATGGCTATAACAACCTATGCAGTGTATATTTCAATTTTATCATATTTGTGTTAAAATTTAACTTCGAAATATTTGAAATTCTGCATGATCTCTAAAATGCTTAAGTTGGAAGTTAATATTTTGTAATAAGGGTGTTTAAATATTTTTTAACTTTGAGCACAAAGTTTTATAGCAGTTTTTACATCATATATGACACAAAATGTAAGCGAACAAAAGCTGTTATGAAAATATTATATAATAAGAAAATTTGTCGGTATTGATGTTTATTACTCTTTCAAAAAGATTTTGAACCTTGTATCTAATCTTGAAATATTTTCATACATGGACAAATTGGACAAAAGCAATATCGAAATAAAATAATGCAAGGCTGAACGCCATCCAAAACCGTTCAAATGTTACGAGGGATTGAGCAACATCCATTCAAAGACATTCATAAAACCCACATTTATATAATTCCCTCCAAAACGACGTCTTTCTAATCAATGTTTCAGAGATCAACGAACATGAAGCATATGGTACGAACGTCTATTTTTAAAGTGACGAAATAAAGTCATAAAGATAACTTAACCGCGCTCAAAGTGTCCCATCTCTTAGACACAAACTCAAATACACATCTCAGTTTATTGTTTAGAATGAGACAAAGGTTTTTTATAACGCTTTTAGAAGCTCGCTTGCGCTCTTGACGATTTCGTTTTATGGTTGCATTCGGTCGGGTGAAAGAGATGTGAGCTTTTTTAACTTCCATTTCATAATTTTGGTCACTTTTATTGTACATATTAATTAGATCCGTATGCAACATTTTTCTGTAAAGCTAATTCGCTTTTATTATACAATTTTATATTTTATATATTTTTTTATATATTTACAAAGAATAATAAAGTAGCAGTGAAAGTTAACCCCCAAAATTGGTTTAAGAATCCTAATGTGTCTAACTATAACCTAGTCTTTTTAACCTTATTGACCGATACTTTTAATGTAAGGCTAATTAATTAAATTTTATTGCTACACGCATACATTTTTGACAAAAGGGCTTTTCAATTTGTGTGATGATTAATTCTAAACTAAATAAACTTTATTTTAGTAATATCTATAATTTTGATCCGACAAACTTACAAGACTTTCCCTTTTTCAATTTTAAAAGTAAGTCAAACTAATCGGATAGCCAGATCATTTTTACTATATTTCTTTCTTTCTTTTTTTCGAAACCCTCCTTCGATTACATTAGATATTGATTTCAAATGTAAACCAATTGATAAATAACGAAAGAGAGATAAAATAAATTCCTTTCAATACAGCCCAATTCTAAAACTGTGTCAATACAATCCTAGAATAAATTTCCGATGTAAAGAGATCGCTCGCTAAAAGTACCACTTCTCCGCCTACACGTGACACGGACCGGTCCAAATTGGTCCCTGCCTAAAGTCGACGTTCAATATGGAGAAGTCTATCGTGATAGGTCACGTTACACTTGTCGATGACGTGATGTATTTTTATTTTTTCTTTAGCACTATCACATTTTTATCGCGCCACCAACGCTGCTCGTTCTCCGTTTCTCTGGTGTTATGATATTGACAGTTAAGTGCATCGTCCTCCGGGACGAATTCACGATTTTACGGTGGTCCACATTACTTATCGCTTTTTATGAGGACATACCCAGCGACAGACAGACAGTTTCACTGTATTTTAATTTTAAACATTGGAGAGAACACCGTGAGAACTAAAATCTATATTATCTACATAGGTAGATAATATAGATTTTATAATATAGATTAGATAATTAGATAATTAGATATAATTAGATAATATAGATAAAGAGAGAGAGAGAGAGAGAGAGAGAAATGTTTGTCTTTCTATATGTTACCTATGTATGTTGTTATAATGTCTCCTTTGCTACAAATAAAACATTATTCTGTTCTTATAAATCTGTAAGGGTTGGTCATGGAGTAAGTTACTTTGATTTCAGTGATATCGTGTTTTATAGACTCTATACATGATACTGAAACTAAATTGACGATTTTTAGAATTTTTTTCTGTATGTATGTAAGTATGTGTGTTCCTCTATAACTCTTAAACGAATTAACTGATTTTCATGAAACTTGGTAGAAACATTTAGATATACAGCATACAGAATGAGCTACTTTTTTCTTTATCTACGCGGACGAAGTCGCGGGCACCAGCTAGTTCTTAATAGTTAAATCCTTTTTCCTTCAAAATTTCGTCAAAGTTTGCCATTTTTATAATCTTGTTTTTTCTGAAAAGTAGCAGTTCTAAATTTTCAAAAACAATGGACTAACTCAGTGGATGGCATATTAAATTAATCTCACATAAATTGTTACACAGTACAGTGGGTTTCTGTGCTGTATTTGGATCTTATCGGCATAAAATATCTGCAACGTGTTTCAGTTAAACATAAACCCGAATTTTAAGTTCATTAACCAACACAAAATGTCCGCATTTTACGGTGCAACGAACATCTGTGTCACTCCACATGCACTATTTGTACTGTGTTTAATATTGCAACAGAATCGTTCGCCATTCAGCTTACGGTGGATTAAAATGGTATTAAATGTGGATCCATTATCGCCATTCGAATATCAAATATCGATTCACTGGAACTACAGTTCACTTGTAACTAGGGAATGCAATACCGGAAGTTGGATCCTTTGTCAGTTTTTTGAATTAAGATTAACCCAAATCCCCTTCTAATTTCTTATCCTTAATCCTACTATGGTAGGCAGCTCACCTGCCATCAAGTGGACCAGCAGTCTATTCCAACGACTTTTAAACTATGGTCTTATTGATAGTAGTTGTCTACCTATACTGAAGTCTTAGTATTTGTTTTAATACTATATAAACATTCGTTCTGAAATGTATACACATTTCTGATGCTGACTGTACCTACTTAAATAGGTACTAATAGCTTAATAACACAGGGTTATTATTCTCAAATACTCAAATACTTAGTGATCAAGTAATTTAATATGTAAGTATACAAACTTACATATTAATTTGTGAATGAGTTTCAAAAGAAGATTCTATATTCTGCATTGAAAACCAGTTTAGACAACAGAATTATTTTTCTTCATTCAAAACCAGGTTTTCAAAAAAGAAAAATAATTCTGTTTTCTTAACTGGTTTAGAACCTTTGGTTTCCAAAGCGGCCGAAGCGATAATTTTATAACATTTCCCTTCATTAATGGGGGTTTCAAACGTTCAATAGTGACGTTATTCGAACACCTATACTAGCTAACTTACTTAACAAATGAAACAATTTGTATTGTTACAACTAATTAAATAATATACTGGATCCAGACTGAAAAAATTATGAAATAAGCTATAATATTAAAAATATTATTCAATGCTTTATTTGCGATCTTTATGATTTTGTACTAATATATTCAACAGTCATGTCTACTGCAATTGTAATTAACTAAAAGGATCACAATTTCTACTTGTGACCAATTTCGTTGTTATAAATTATTGTTAATTACGCTAGAATCCGATAGGGAAATATAGGCACAGTTAAATGCTACCTATATAGTTAATTCGAAATGGTAACATTATTCGGCGAATTCCATGCCACAGATTATGCCAATAAATGGTTACTAATCAATGGAACTGTCGTGTAATGTTAAATTTTATGAAATTCGTCTGCTATTTTCTGAACCTAACCTAAAATATTATATTTAAACTACTTTTAAAAAACTGTATATTTTTTGCTAAACGACTTTTTCTATGTGAAGATCGTCAGACAGGTTGACGGTCCTCTTAATGCTAGGTCGCCATAGCCATAGCCATAGCCATAGCCATAGCCATAGCCATAGCCATAGCCATAGCCATAGTGTGCTTGCCGACCATAGCAGAATTAAGGATAATGGTAACCTCATTCTTAGTTATTTTTACCAACTAAAGACATACTTAAATCACAATATACAACACTCACAGAAAGGAACATCACAAGTATGAATTTAAATTATAGGAAAGCACAACATTTTTTGAGATTAAATAAATTATAACTTAATCAACAAAATATGTCAATGAGATCAAAAATACCTGGAACTATAATAACATAAAATCAAATCAATACCAATTATATGCCTACTTAGTTAGCGCTTGTTTCACCAACGTCAAGTAAAGCGTTGATTAGTTACTTTTAGAAATAATTTTCTGTCTTATTGAATTATTCACTCGGTTTAGTGCATCCATCGATAGCCGATTTTTTATTATTATTTTCTATTCAACGTTTGGGACGTTTACCGTACAAACAAAGGTATATCAGCTAAATTATTCCCGGTTATCGGTGACTTTAAATGACAGTTACGTCAAGTAGGCCATACTTGACGTTTGTGAAACAGGCGCTTGAACTTGTAAATAGTTAACTGTAAACTTCTTGTCAATCAAATGCAAAGATAAATCTTTGATCGAATGTATACACGACAAGCAATCTGTACTATTTGTGAATTCTAATTAAATAGTTTAAAGATATATTTAATCCCATCAACTGGCTGAAATGTTGTGTACACACACACACACACACACACACACACACACACACAGACACACTGTCTGTTGTGAATAGTGAATAGTATTTGTTGGTAAATAAATTGGATGAACAAAACCGTGTGCCTAGAACGCGTTACCACACGCCCGCCGTATTTTGGGTGGAACACATAAATTCGTAATGCAGTATCGGTCGGCATCCGATGATTAATTGACCCGATCCGACCCAACAATTACTTCAATTATTTACCGCCGGTGTTCGGTTACTG
The DNA here is from genome assembly GCA_918317495.1 of Synanthedon vespiformis. NCBI lineage: Eukaryota > Metazoa > Arthropoda > Insecta > Lepidoptera > Sesiidae > Synanthedon > Synanthedon vespiformis. The sequence goes on along the minus strand of OU906949.1, from coordinate 11,130,261 downwards.
TGCCATTCGATATCTATCCTTTATTTTCAATTATCAATACTTAATCTGTTGAGTTACATATTATATTGTGTGACCTTTTGCTTAATTGCAACAGATGATGCAGTGACATTGAAGTTTTTCAAAAGAAAAATATAGATAAAATTAGCAGCACAAGTTGTGCCCCTCACGTCTTCGTCGTCCTTCATACGGCTGTAACTTCATCTTCTCAGAATGTATGTTATAGCAGATAGAGCAAAGTATATATTACATGAAATTTTCAATTAAAATAAAAAGATTATATTAATGTTTGAATTTTACTCATTATTCAAATGTTAAAAGAAACTTATGTTATATATTTTCTCTACGCATTTTTCACTTGCGTTTCACGGTAAGTAAACTGGTGTTTTGAAACTGTTAGTATTGTTACATTCTATTAATAATATTCATTTCAACCAATATGAAATGGCTATAATTTTTTTTTTTATAATAAAAAAATCTCATTATTTTTATTAGTAAGTAATATTATTATGATGAGTAGCGTACATCTTGAAGTAATCACTTAGGGGACAGCTGTGAGCTATAAAACCTTCTAACGATACGTGTAAATTATTTAACCGTCATTGTTTCATTACAGTTTCCAGTTTAGGAGGTAAGGACGGATGTTTTGGGTCGTAATAGTGCTCGCTTTATGGTTGGTCGGGAATTAGAATCAGTTTGCTGCTCCGTCACGGCCCAAATAATATTCTTAATGAAAATATTATATACTTACCTAACTATCTCCCACTATATTTTGTTTTCCCAGTTCTGATGATAAAGATATTTCGTTTCCATTCGGCCTGGAAAAGCTTTATTCTGTATTTCTACCAAAATTACATAATTTTTTACACTGACAATAAAAACGGAAGATCGCACTGCCGATTGCCCTCGATTATTCAAAATCTAATATTTTTTTTTTATTCGAGCTCTTTATTTATGCACTTAATCCGAATAATATAGCTTTTGCTATGAGAACATCTTAAAGTTCATCTCCGCTGCAAAGTGTATCGTTAATATATCTATACTAAGGTAAAGTATAAGATAAAACGTATTGTAGAAACGAACAATGTGTTATAGAATTCCTTGTCAATTAATATATTAGGATTTGAGCTTGTCGCGCAAAACGTTTAAGCAAATAAATGTACGTAACGTATGGGCTTTTCCACTTGACCTCGATTCGCAGTCAGTTCCACCCCAAACGGTGCCACCGTCATACACCGCCGATCAATACTCAGCGTAAATAAATCACCAAGTTTGACTCAGAGATCTGTCTCAGCGTTTCCGAAGTTAGCTGCGTCGGTACACATTCGGAATCCGCTTTCATGTTGGATATAAAGGTTGACAAGCGACGTTTAATTAGCGGTACATAAGCGGATCGCATTGGAGATCCCACTAATCCACTAATTCATTGACAGTTTACTTGTACAAATACTTTACAAACGTTAATTCATCGGAAATAATTTTAATGAGTATCGGCATATATAATCGGAATATTTCTGATGAATTACTCAATATTTTAAAAATATATTTTTAATAATTTTACTCAATATTTTAAAATAGGTATTGTATAAGTGGGTGTCGATGATTTAAATCATAGAGGTTTCGAGAATTCCTCCACAGTGACATAGTGCATGTCCCGTCGAGTACTGAGGCCAATCCGACTCCCTCGAGTGGCATCCCGTCACTCGCTGTAGCCCGTTTGACGCCATATGTGACCGTTTCAAATCTACAATGACCTTAATCCTCGGTTGAATTGAGCAAATTTATGTCCTATGGTATGAAGGAGAGGGTCACCTTTCGATTGTAGGTGCACAGGAAGGGAGGTAGTGTCGGAATGGGGTGAAGTCCCAGAGGCGACGTACGGCGCGGTGCTCATCATTTCCCCATTGTCTCGTTAGACAAAAATCAAAAACAAACACTCTCTGTCGGGATTTTTGGATCTAAGTTCACATGATTCGCGATGATCGTGGTGGATTGTTTTGTGTTTATTCGGTGTGATGTGGCTATTGCGCCTCTGGGACTTGAACCCAATAAGCTCAACTCTGTCAGCGAAAAGTATTATCTCATCACAATATATGAACGTGTCCCACGTATAACTATTCCCTTTTATTAAAGAAATAATGAATGAATGCTCCAAAATATTGAAAGAACCATTCTTTTATTCGAACAAAATTTCAGAAATTCTTACTTCTGACCGAGAGACTGTTTTTCCTCAAAATTTTTTCACCGGCAAATTTACTTACATTGTTCCCGTTCCGACAAAATTTATTTGACAGCCTCTGACAAGATTTCTGTAGTTTGGAGAATTGCTTAGAATTCAATTCATAAATCGTCGTGACAATTGTCACGTAATTTAATAAATATGTGGTAGCTTCCACAGTTATTTTTTTTATTACCATATTTCTTTTATATTAATCTACACGATATAAATAAAAATGAATAACTAAATTGCTTAGCGTAAAACGGCTGGGCCAATTAGGCTATTTTTTTTAAATATTCATTGAAGTCTGAGGAAGGTTCTTATGAAGAGAAAGGCGAAAAATTTGAAAAATCTATTTCCCTAATTCTTAATTCTTAATATTTGCTTGAAATGTTTATTTGCTTTTGACTATTGAGTATTACTTGTGATTTGCGAATAGGACGCTATTGGTTAAACGTAATTCTTTCTTGGAAGATTGCGCCTCCGCCAAGCCTCGCGTCTCCTTCTACGTGACCACAATACCTAAAGCTCAGTTGTCTCCAGCCTCCTTTTATCTCTATTATTTATTCTTTCGATACGCGAACGTCAGCGTTTGACAACTACAGTTCATGTCGAATAAATTGTCGGTGAAATTGTACGCCTAAGAATGAGTTACGGCTGTGGACGAGGCTTTTCGACTCCGAACTTCTGCTTACGCTCACCAGATTTATTGTCCTCCTTGTTTTTTTACAATATTGTGTATTCTTGCTTTCGGAATTTGTTACGCAGCGCCTTTCTTTATTTATTTAACAAAACCACAAACACGATTTATTTTAAAATAAAAGATATTAAAATATCACACTCAGTATACTAAACTTGTATAAGGGTGATATTACAGGGGTGTTAAGTAATTATTGGTCTTCCATTTTATTTGTAATTTGTTGCATATTATTGCAAACAGGCCTTTGAAGTCTACATGATACTCCTCTAAAAATGAGGTCTCAATCAATATTTTGACTTAATTTTGACTTGAAAGGTTGTTTTTTTAACAAATCGGCTAATATTGATATTCCTAGTGGAAGAATTAGTGCCAGGAGCACTGCACCCCACAGTGAAGATTATTTCTAATGCTCGAGCTCGAGACGCAATAAACTAGGACGATGATAATAAAAATGTTCTGCTTATCCCCCGTGTTCTCTCTGTAAATCTAAACTGCGCGAGACAAGCGGTTTTCAACCTTACCGCCTTTTATTAACGTTATGATAGAACATTTTAATTTTAATAAAACGGAACATCGGCACGCCCGACCTATTTGTCAACCTTCTTTACTTTTGCTGGCATAAAATCATACAGTCGCACTCTGCGTAACTACAACTCTGTTTGAGGACAGCACTGGGCTGCAATCGAAAACGATCTCTTTGATTACAACGTAAGATATAGATTCGTTTGATAAACGCTATCCTGGCGCGTATGAAATATGAAATCCCCGAAGGCGGCCGCGCTGGATTTAAGCTTTTCTCTTTAAAGTAATAAAGGTGTGTTTTATTTGCCCTACGACGGATTATATTTGGGATTTGGACGGCGAAACACGTAGGTGAACCATCGCTCATGTGACAAATTTCTAGGTTTGCCTTAACGCGAGGCACCGTGTTCAGAATATTATATCAGAAATATGGGTTGCGGAAATTCGCATTGATTTACATAAAGAAAGAGGAAGGGTCAACCGTGTTACCAAATTTTGACAATTCAAAGTCAACAATCACTTGACAGGAAGTTTTCAGAAATTTGATTATTGATTCAGACTCTGATTTCTATGATTCTCTCTTGGACATATCTGAAATGAAATATATATAACCAGTATATCTACTATTGTGAATTAAAAATGAGAAAGTTTGAGAGTCGTTTACACGTTTGATTCTATACTCAACAATTCCTAGACCTAAAACAGACTTGCCATGGCTTTTAGAGCTTACACCAAGCCAGGTTATGGATAAATATCTACATAATAAATATCATACTTTTATCCTCGTAATAAGACCGTCACTTACGGTATTAGTTAAGTACTTATAGTTTTTTTTTTATTTATTATAAAAGCTATAAAATTTGTCCCTAACTTTATTACATTTTTATCTTGCTGATACTCTGATATTATGTTTCTTACATCACGGTATTCTGAATCTTTTTGCTAAATAAGTCCGACATTTTTGTGAAATTTACTAGTAAAGTTTAAATAAGCAAAAATATAAAAAATAAAATACAATCGAGTAAATGTTTGCAAATTCCACAAGGGATGCAAAGTAACGATATGACTATGTGATTTTTTTTTGTTGTCGTGACAAACAGTGACAGTTGGTCCCCCTGAGGATTTCAGGTTTGCCGGTTCGTTAATGCGACTTTGTGGGATTCAAATCGTAGTTTCTTTTCATATAGTAACGAAACGAATACAACAATACGTGCGGAAAACGGATTCAGCATTTATTTGGCGTATGTTTTCGCGGATTCTTCGGGGTTACTCCTTACTCATGTAGACGTGATTTCGCAACGTAAGCAGAGCATGCCAATTGTATATTTATGAGTTCACTATTTTGTCGGATTCAATTTTTTCCTAATCTCCTTTTATAGGCTAACTTGGTTTTGTTGGAATTTGTTGAAGCTTATGCTGTCAGACCACAATAAGTAATGTATAGGTAAATTAGGTATACATGTGTGATCTAATTAATATGTGATTTAATAAAGTTTTCTGGAAATTAAAAAAAAAATCAAAAGGGAAAATAAAATGCAATATTTTATTTTATTTTTGAAACAGTGACTTTAAGACCTACTTTAGTTAAGGTCATCACTTTATTATTGGTATACTAGCTGGTGCGCGCGATTTCGTCCGCGTTAAAAAAAAATTGACAATGCTATAACACTTTGGCCAGGCGTTAGTTTTTTATTTTATTTTGGAGGATCTCTCGGGAACAGTCTTTTATTTCTCTATGAAAAGTACCATTTATAATATTAGTATGTATGGGTACCTATTAAGGGTTTTACATATTCAACTGGGCCTATTTTGCACGCAAGTAGAATGATTTGCCAAAAGTTTTGCAGTAGGTATTTAACAACTAGAAAAGCTCTGACTTGTTAACTCGGGTGACATAGAAAATTATTGGGATTACGTAACACACTAAAAATAATCTGTTGCATATAACAGCTCAAGAGCACAATCACAATTAAAATAATGATTTTTTTTCTTGACAACTTACGTATAAATTAATAGAACATAAGAACACCAATAAAAATATATCTGAAAATAATAACTGTCAATGCGCCATCAAATTAACTACCGTTTGTTACGGTCCATTTCGGATAGATGGCGCTAATAGGTACGAAAGAAAACATGCTAACTCTTGGTGTCTAAAAAACCAACTATCATGGATGTACATTTTTATTTCTCTCATAACATAATTCGCTTTTTTAAATACATTAAAAGTAGTTGTCACTGGCCTTTCATTTGTCGTACAATAACTATAAATCTATACTAATATTATAAAGAGGAAAGATTTGATTTTTGGTTTGTTTGTATAGAATAGGCTCCGAAACTACTGGACGGATTTGAAAAATACTTTTACCATTAGAAGCCGACATTATCCGTAATGAACATAGGCTACTTTTTACCGCGGAAAATGCTTCATTCCTACGGGAAATCTAAAATAAAAGTAAATACTTGCGGCTTGGCCCGGGAGATAGCGCCATCTATCCAAAATACGGTAGATGGCGAGCACCAGCTAGTAAAATAATAAAAAGAGAAAAAGCCATGTATGAGTAATACTCTGAGACATCCTGTATCTTTAATAATAAATGCATATTTCTTTGTAAGTACAACAAGCAGTTGATTGTTAAAAAATGACCGGTCAAATGCTATCATCGCGGACGTCCTGCGACCCGTCCACTATCTAAACGTTTTATCACACAAAGAGGAAACAGGCAATGTTTTTATTTAAAGTAAACTCCCCAACACCCACATTTGAAATAGAATTCTGGAATATCCGAACGAATTACGTAGTTTTGTCGCGATTTATTTGCGAACGAACGTGATTAGTGTTGGAGTGATCTTTAAGTGATTTTGGGACATCTATTTGTGGTTAAACAAGGATGGATTTTAATTAAGGCAGACAAGTTATTTACAGGCGAACATCATTCAAGGGTGGTTTAGGTAATGAGGATTTTATTATTATTTATAGACAGAATATTCGTAGCATTTTCCCAAGTTAAGTCAGTAAAGTTGTATACTTCTTATTCAATAGAACCTGAATTTTATATGGTAAACGTTTTTTGCTTCGTCTTTCATATTGAATAATCTTCATGAATCACTACTTATTGAAGCCATATCTTTCAACTCAAATGCTACAAGTGTTTTTCTGAACGCAATCTATACTTAATCACATTTGAGCGTAGAAAACGAAATGCCTTTTTTATAGTAAAATTTCAGTTAAATTTCAACTCGTGGAAATATCTAATTTTTAATTATTCAATGACACGGCTCTGGCTTCAATCTTCTGGCTCAAAATAGTCCATGTCCTAAATTAAAAGTTTATTTAAAACTGTATTTACATTATTTAATATTTGGTTCTCCATAATTGATTTGAGTAATGAATATTATGAAAGAGCTCCGGGAAACTTTTGGGAAGTGCAGGCAATTTTTTTTTAATAATGCGTAGGATTTCGCAGACAAAAGCTAGTCATTTATAATTTATAGTATGTCATAGTCATAATCATGAATATACTAAGCAAAAAAAATGTATGAAAATAAATCGCTTACCAACGTCTATATCTAGAGATCTTTGTATCTAATACAAGCATTATAATACTGAAGGATGCCAAACCACATTACATTTTCAGCTGGCTATTACGTTACATCAGCTACTTGCAATTAGCATTCCTTATCTAGACGATTTTCTTCCAACTCGATAGCTGAAGTGGTGTGAGGAGAATGGCAAAAATTCTTCGGTAACGAGCGCATTGTTCTTTTTGTTTGGACCTCCTTTGTGAAGGGGTTCCATTGGCAGCGGGCTTAATTATCACATTGAACAAGTTTCGTGACTATCTGATTAGTTGTTTGAAGTAGTTTTTATCATTTCGCTGAATAATCTATTCGAACAAATTTATTGCTTCTCTGGCCACGCTCTAGTTTACATAGTTTAGTTCATCTCATAAAACTATTTACTTAGCTAGAACTTTTCTCGCATCTATACACTTATTACGTACATGAGATTTAGCTACAAATTCTATGTTCTAGTTAGATTTGTATAGCTCCTATTATAGTTAGATCCTTGACTCTCCCATCGGGCGTGGCGACTATTTAATTTAAAACGTGCTACTAAATGGAGGTATCATAAAATATACAGATTATAGTTTCTGCTAGATAATTTATTAACAATACCTTTTCAATTTTCTAACTGTTATTTCAGGTCTAACGTCGATCGCAGCTGCATAAATTAGTTTGCCTGCCCCTGCGAGAGACAACAGATTATACTAACCGCTTCACAACTTTTCACTGAGTTTGTTGGTTAAATTCGTGGCTGATGAGTTTTAGCCAACATTATTTCACCATTTCCAGCTTCCTTGAAGCGTTTTTAATTTAAAATTCCCTTCAAACGCGGCTTAAAGCCAACGCCGGCCAGCGTGATAAACGACCTAGTTGACACGAAAAAAATATTTTCACATGCAATCTGCATACTCAATTACGAAGTCCGGTAATGAGGTACAGTCGAAACTAATTTGTTTTTCTTCGAGTCCTTTGAGTCGAACCTCTTGGGATGTTTGCCTTAAATTAAAAAGTTTTCGTTTAACATCTCAAGTGTACTCTGGGGCAGCTTTATTCCTTCCTGATACTTTTTCCGTAATGATCTCATACGATTAGGCGGCTGTCATGATATTAAAAGAATTTTATGAACGTCTCGGCGCTTTTAGCTTTTTTTTATAGAAAAAAATATTAATGAGATATTCCTTGATGACACAGCGTCCAGCCCACTGACATAATTATGGAAAAAATTGCGCTGAAATGGCAATAAAACTCATCATGTATTTTTTTCTTGCTTTTATTTAGAGACTTGAACATCTTACAAATACCTACACACTGTATTTAAAAGTACACTTTTATATATAAAGCAATTTATTGTAGTTTATTTTGCTCGTAAGCAGTCTAGCGCCTTTCACGTTTGCTGAAACTTGCAAGTCGTGGTATCAAATACTAAGTGATATATATAGATGTTTTCAAAAGAACCAAGTCCTAGTTAAGACAAACAGTCTTCCGTAAAATATTACCCCATATAAATAAGTAATATTGCTTCATTCGTTTCCCACGGGTTCCCACAAAAGTCACCGAATTCAAAGGAGTTTGAATGAGCACTTTTCACGAGTAGTACCTTAAGTCGCTCCAAACATTTTTCCTTTTAAGAAGCAACCGGCAGCATTACTTACAGGTTCTTTAACTTCAAAGACGTATACACTGATTAAAGGTAAATCAACGTGTAGAAAATATTCAGTCACATTTGCCGGAGTTTTTTCCTTATTACTTCATATATTGCGGTTTATAAATGAGGGAAGTTAGAGCTTTTGAGATAATTTTGCATTGCGTATTCAGCGAAATTCCAAATCTTCTCTGATTCAAAGTCAAAGAACTTGACTTTTTTAATTAATGTAATAAGGAAGATTTTTTATGTCTTCTAAAATGCATTTTGTTGCTCTAAATGTGGCTCCCATTATTAAGCACCCGCTTGTTTATGTATTTTACCTTTTCATGAAAAATTTAATACATATTCTTAGCAAGGGCAGATTTAGTATTGGTTTTCTTTATAAAGGGAAAGTATTCATTTATATCAATACTAGCTGGTGCCTGCGACTTCGTCCGCAATTCGTTTAAGAGTTTTGGAGGAACATAAAATACCTAAACTTACAGATTTATTATTAGTATTGATTGATGATTGATGATACGATTAAAAACTTACTACAATAATAATAGAAAATTTAATTGTTACATTAAAGTTAATACAATTTTCTTTTTTACTACACAGACGCGCCCGGGTGAAATTTATCGGAATGTATATACTCTAGTATATGGGTAGCCTATATTATTATGTCCTGCTAGAATAATGTACCTTTCAAATAGTGAAAGAATATAAACAATAATTATACAAAATCTTCTCTATCATTCTCTTTGTAAAATTGGTACAGATAGTTCACGAATTTCCGCTTTGTATGTAACGACGGAAATATATGTTTCAAAAACCCATTCAAACAACGCAATTTATTTCGCGTGCTTGTTGCGACATAAATAAATCTTTCCATTTGACATTATCAGCTTCACGGATTGCGACGTTTTCTTTTTCATTTACATTATAATCTTCGAGAAAAGCGTTTGCCCTGTTTATGTCCCAGAGCATTATTTCTAATTATTCCTGTTCTTTCTATATTTATTTCTTTTATCTTTGTTGTCTTTGTCTCGGTTGTTTATCTAGATTCATGTATTCTCTTCGATGGCTTGTAAATACTTAATGAATGTAAAAAGTAGCCATTTAAAATCGGCTTTTTGAGGATTCGTCTTTGTTCTCCATTTATTGTCATTTTCTAATATTTGGGCATGTTTTGTTTTATTATACTTTTATTTTTTCTTTTTATTGGGAGTTTTTTAATACTAATACTTTTTATTTTAATGCTTAGATATAATTATTATTAACTAGAATGACAGGTATTATAACCCACGTGCATAATATATTTATTTTTTAGAAAATGTCTTCTAAGTATTTACGTGTCACATGTTCCTCCGTGATGAACTCCTAAAGTACTGAACAGATTTTGAGCAAACTTCGTTGTAATATAATGTGGCAACTAGGAACAATGGAAAATATTCTTAACACACAGTATTAATGTTTCTTTTCTTCTCGTAAATATAAACCGTATGTGTTATAATGAGCACTCCACGAGGTGTCTTTGAAAACTTTATTTTCTATTAGGTACCTACTTACTTACTTATGTTTAAAATAAATATTAAGTTTCTATGTTATTTCTTTTATTCATACTCTTTCATGTTGTGGTGTTTTCTAATAATGTTGTGGTATCATAGGCCACGTTTCATAAGCCGTTTGTTTTTTAACTTATTTGTAAAAAATCTAGAATCATATACGCACTCTCATTACAAGTGAATATTATTAGTGATAGGAAATGAATAGTTGTATTACGTTGTCGGTAGGCCTGGGCCGGCTGCACCCGTACGGCTCGGGCAGTGGCAGCGGATCCAGCAGTGGTGGCAGTGGCCGTCGGCGCACGCGCAGCCGCGGCCTCTCCGACTCGCCTAACCCGCCAACGACGCCCACCTCCGCCTCTGATAACGCCTCAGACGCCACTCTCACCGACTCCGAGCTACCGCTTGCGAGAGACTCTACACTACTTGTGCAAAACGGTAATACTTCAAATTATTTAAATTTTTGCCACCTTTATACAGTACTGCTGTTGCCCGCGATTTCGCCCGCGTAACTTAGTAAATTATATATTAAAACCTTCCTCGAGAACCACTCTATCTATTGGTGAAAACAGCTTTTTAACTAACTTTTTTAAAATATAGCCCATGTTATCCGCTAATAATGTAGCTTTCTAGGTATAGGTAAAATAATTTTAAAATCGGTCCAGTAGTTATTGAGTTTATTAATTACAAACAAAAGTACGAATTTTCTCTCTTTATAATATTATATTCATTAACTGAATATTAATATTAATATTGAATTAATTAATATTATTAACTGAAGTAGTTAAAGAGTCTGTGAGATAGCCTAAACCTAGTAATCATAAAGGTATAATTCCGACAAGTAGGTTAAAATGCGTGGTCAATACAAGCAAATATATTTTTAAGTATTAGAAAACTTAAGGCTAAGCGTGATATCTTTTATTTATTTATTTACAACATACATGGTACACCATTACATTATCACCAGGCTATAGTTTACTTCGGATTAGCTAGACCTTACATGCATATATCTTGTAAGATTCCTAATCTTATATGACTTTTCTAATTTACAGTGGTGCTTGTCTCTAGGTAACTTTATGAACAGGAAGCCAATTATTTGATTAGACAGTATAGAAAATGAATGAGGGATTCACAAATATCCCTCGACGTTTTAGTGTAAAATCGGAAATAGATTCTCCTGGATGCCAATACGCTTGAAATGACCCATTGAATCGGAATCAATTTAAATATTGATTCAATTCAATATCGCTTCATTTTAAAACCTCGAATTTGTTATACGCTGAGTTAGTATTCAATCCAGGTCACCATTCATATCTCTTCCAGTTTTTTTTCCTTTCTAAGCGGCTTTAAAAAAGGACGGCACTGTGGAGGCCTCGCGACGCTATCGTAATGGATTTTTATCGCTGCCTTCTCCATGAAAATTGGATGGGAAATCCTGGGGAGCGCCGATTTTAATTTGCCTACCGTTGAATTCTATAATCGTTCTAGATTTAGCTGAATGCGATTTAATTGGAACTATCGGTTTGCTCGATTAAAACCAATTGCGTCAGCGGTTTTTGTTCGGTTTACTAAGTTAGCTCAACTGACAGTAACTACTTCCACTGGTTATGTTAAATTTTAGACATACATTATGTGAACTTGCACATGTTATAACTGCACATTACATTGTTAACTCTTTTTAAATGTTTTAAATACAAATTTAGAATACTTTTGGATTTATTTTTAGTTTACTTTCCGGTTTAAAATTTGATTTTTTCTAACATTTTATTTCAAGTTTTCTTTTTTCAGTTCAAACAGTTCCTAGTTTACGCTCGCCGTAAAACGGCTGAAATTATGCAGATTAATCTCTTGGGTGTAACATTTCCGTTTCCCAATTCAACATTGACCTTAACGATTTAATGACTAATGTTTTACGAGAGGCCGCAACGACGCGATAGTCAGAATAAGTTACAACAATTAGAAACAACATTTTCGATCCCGCTGCGTGTTTTCAATGTTTTCCAACTAGCCCGAAAACTTTGCCACCGACATTTGGGTACAGCGTTTGTTTACATTCAGTTTTTGGGGGTCCCAATTTAAACTATAACAGCTTTTATTTGTCGTTTAGTAGGACATTTGTCGTGTCGCGGTTAGCTGAACCCGACCTTTGTTTGGATGCTGAATTTATTTTGTCAATGTTTTGTTTGGTCCAGTCTCGTGGATAATTTCGGTGCACGTGAAGGAAGTTGCGTTTAATATTTAATTTGGGCTCTTCAACGCCTCTTTGCTGTCTTATTTTGGATCTTGTTTTTATTTATTTAGAATACATACCTCGTTTCGTTTGATTTATTTTGGTGCTTGTTTTTTTTTTAGCGAGCACCAGCTAGTATTATAGTACAATATAAAGCTTTGGTATTAATTAATTGTTTAGTCGAATAAAAATCGTAGTCTCCTCAAATAATTGTGGGACTAAAAAGAGATAACTACTTAGAGTGAAGAGTTTATATTCAAAAACGATGTTGATATCACAAATCGCTCAGTTGGCCGTCATAAACGTACGACAGGCCATAAACGGGGGCTTGTGTCGAATGTGTTAAACAATTTGATACGCGGCGACAACGACGTTTTTATGTCGCGATATTTTCGGCCGAGTGTTGCCTTTAATTGCTGCTATTAAACGCATGTTTGTGACGGATTGTCGAGCGATAGATGGGTTATGTTCCTCTTTTTCTCCCGAATACATTAACCATATTTATCGCTGCGCCCCTTTTTGAGCCATATTACTCGATAGAGACACAAATATTTGGTGCTTCAGCCGTGGCCGCCGTGGGATAATCATAATGAAAGCCGGAAACTCGTTAATGAATATGGCAGCGGTTCGTTAAATTTTAATGTGTGTTTGTTTAATGAATGAATGGCTTTTTTAATTTCCATGTGTTGTCGCTGCGTGTTGGTTTAATCTGAACTAACAATGGTAAAATAAAAGATGATTTTGTCGATGGTAATTCTGTCGATAAAATAACAAGTTATGACGTCATTAACGTCGGACCGTCTCCCGGTTCTACTATTTTACACTGTGAAATTGCGGAATTAAGGTTTTCTGTATTCATCCATCAAGGGAATTCCGCAAAATTTCGTTCGCAAAAGCACCCCCTAATCCTTAAGACGAATATCTCAAACTTACGGATGGAGCAGAATAATCACGAGGTTGTGACGAAAGAAAAAAATGTATAATTCGTCACTTAATCCTAGTGTCTAGGGGATTAGGGCGTAACAAATATCTGACATTACGAGTGACAGACACCATGCCATGTATAACTTATTATGGCTTAAGCCATAACATGGAAGCGCCACATACACTACACATTTTATTTTACGCCCTTTGTTATGATAAAGAATGTCAGGGCTGCTTGTTCTCTCGATGGTATATGGCTACCTTCATTTAAAAACAAGAACTTCTATATTAGCAACTACTCATCTGTTGCACGCGCCTTCGTTCCGCGCAACTTTATAAAATACTAGCTGGCGCCCGCGACTTCATCCGCGTTGAAAAAGAAAAAAGAAGCCTATCACGTGTCCCGTACTTCTAAATGTTTATCTACCAAGTTTCAAGAAAATCAGTTTAAGAGTTATGGAGGAACATACATACATAATTGTACACACTTACAGATTTATTATTAGTATTAATATTAATAGCCTTTGTTACTAGCTGATAATATACAGTGGAAGAATTTTTCAAATCGGTCCAGTCAATTCAAACAAACAAACAATAAAATATTTCCTCTTTATAATATTAGAATGGATATAGATAACGCAAGACATACTTTACAGACCTTTAAAGGACAAACGATAAGATGTGATCCAGACACTCTTATTTAGATTTCACGGTGGTCTTCTGAGAGGTGGTTACTGCCTATGAAAATAAAAATGCCTATGAGTACATTACTCATTTCGATGGCTACTAATAATAGCCAAAAGTTAAGTTAGTGTTTCATAAAAATTATTTGTTCAAAAATAAGTATTCAAAAATAATACAAAGTAAGTTATAAAACATTACAATAGGTTGTTAAAAAGAAACAATTGAATACAATATAGCTATAAAGAGAAATTTTCAAAGGCCCGTAGTTAAGGGCCGACAATAGTGAAGATTTTAACAGTACATTGAGCATAAAAACTCAATTCGAGGCTGAAAGTGAAAGAAAAAAATATCTTTAATGGGTTGTAAACTTAAACTTAACTTAACTTCGACTTTCCGTATTAATCTATACAAATAAAGTTTAAAAAATTAATTGTAAATGAATTTTGGTCAATCCACCATTACTCAATACAACCATGAATTTTACGATTAGTTACTTACAACTTACAAGAGAAGTTTCCTTGGATAATAATACTATATCAATTACAAATCCCAAAATTGGAATTTTGGGAAAAATACAATGTCGTGTAAAAATCTTATCTCAATCAACAAAACATATTTTAAACTTTAATTTTTATACTAAAATATATAGTCTAAAAAAATAATAGACATCCAAAACTTGTATACTGAAACCGATTAGGTTTGAATATTAGCGGACACAATACTCTTTCGCTTTCAATTTGGACCGAAATCGAGCAACAAACCTGACTACAAAGCTAGAACCTCCTTAGTTTGCTCGAAAGCACAAAGGCGCTTCGTATCAGAGTGGAGCGAGCCAACGGACCCGAAAAAGTACCAAGTCCTTTGAGAGACCAATCCTTTAATACTAATTGAATCATAATTTGGGAGACGGAAACTTTCTTTCTATGTAAATCTTTTTGCCCTCAAAGGGCTTACAGCTGCGCAAAATGGGAGCGTAATAATCTCTGAATTTAGAATCTCGTATTAAAATTTATTCATTTTTTTTTGTCGTATGATAAATTTATCTCAAGACCACGATCGCTCGCAATTGATTCGGTTTTATTATTTATTTACGTATCGAGAAGTGTATACATACGATAAAAGCGTATTTTCCGATTCGTCGGCATCTGAGTGTAATCAAAACTCGATTAGGCATTCGAATCTTTCACTGGTTGCCGTAATGATAATCAAATTATTTGAAATTTTGGTAATATCATCTGTTAATAACCTAAATAAAATTTTATTACAAACATGTAAAAGTATTCTTCATTTTCAAACGTCGTATTTAATTTTACAGTGTAACACACAATTCCAGCCTGTTTCTGTGGTTTATTATTCCACTCCGAAAATTGTGTTTTTAACAATATTTAATTGACATTAACTGTGTTCATAATTCGAAGTAATTAATTAATTTAATTGGAAATTATTAATTTGATTTTAATAATATAATAAACTAAATTATAAATTTTAAAGCATCACATATAAACGTGCCATCCACAAACTAATATAATTTACAAATTATATTTTAAGGTTGTGTTTGTGTACATTATTAATGATTGCTTACATTATTAGCACTAAAACCATAAATATAGCAATAGTTCAACACAAAAAGTCGTTTTTAAATTAAAATAATTAAATTTTAATTTGCCTGTAGTTCAAATTTCTATTAAAAATACTGATAAAATTCAGTAACAGAACTTTTGGTGCATTGTGTTATCGCTGCTTCTGATGCTGGAATTAAGAGTAACAATATATCATCAGTGCTACTGAATCACTCCATCACAAAGTACGAAGCCAAGATAAAAATCCAAGAAGAGAAAAGATTAATACAGCCGTCCGTAACGCTGACGAGACCTAGAAAGGAAAAGTTTCTGTATTTCTCACGGAGCGTTTCTTAATAACCCTTCCAGAGTAGACGTTGAATCAAGGAACAATTTACCGTCTCACACGCGGCGCGACGATAAATCTCAAAGACAATTTCCTAAACATTATTTTTCTATCTCCGAGGTTTACAGTGTGCGACTCATCTCGAAAAAGAAAATCACACCTACAATTCCATTATCGATCCCTATTTGAGTACAATTTGCGCGCGGCGCGGGCGAGCATAAGCAATTTTCAAAGTTAAATGAAAATATCGTCGTAGCCAGGAAGGCTTCGTTGGCTTTCGTGAGCCACCGTCTTCGGCAACTTACCGATAGTTCGCATCCGTTCGCTGTCTACCACAGACTGCATTCGTTCCCCTTTGTCTACACTAAACTTGTTCACTGCACCATCGAAACTGTTTCGAATTCTTTTTGCAGCCAAAACGTCTTCCGCGCCATAAACACTGTCCGTTTCAAACTTGATTGCTTTCTTGGAGTTTTATTAAAGGCCGTTATAGCGCGATGCGTTTCTGTTGCGTCATAATTGCTTCGCAACTCTGATTCATTTTTAACAACCACCTGTAAAAGTCAACAGTCAACGGCAGGAAAATTGTAAGGCCCCGTGTATGCAAGCGTAATTGCTTGAACTTTATCTTGAGAACAATCTAAAAGTTGATTAAGTTCCTTACAAGTCTATAAATGTGGTTAAGGGACATACATCAGAGCTTTTTCTTATCTCTTCCTAAACCCTTATGCTTTATCCTATCAAGAGCAGCAGAGCATGGCGTTGCTTGTTTTACTAGGCGATGATAGCAAATTACACAAAAACTAAAGAAGTTTTCACTTCAAAAACATAGGAATGTGTAGAATTATTATTATTACAAACGTAACTTACCTAGCTAGTTTTTATATGTATTTAATATTGTCATTTCAATACGTCCTAGACATAGTAAAGGCTTAAATTTTAAAAACACTTAAAGCCTAGAATGTTCCATTTCGATTTCCGCGGTTAATCCGTTGAATGAGTCGCAAATTCGATACCGCGAATGTATTTCATCGGAAGACAAAAGATATTCAGACTACTGAATAACAAATAAAATGTTGCAAAATTCATCGAAATTCACATTACTTGGAACAAGAGGCGTCTCATTTCTCAAAACGATACACGCAATTCTAGCGTTTATTAGCGTGCAGTAAATGCCACAATTGCTTGCGTTTTGACGCATAGTGCAGTACAGTTTTATCGGTAGCTGATATGTTCGAGTGTATCCTACAGAGAGTAATATGGAAGTAGGTACATAAGTATTTATGATGTGGGATGAAATATGACGCATTTTCCTTATGTAAATGACCCATAAATTACCATTATCTTCCCTTGCTTATTTATCGTCTACACTATGCTTAATTTTTGAAATAACCTTTTTAAGAGCTTCAAATAAAACTGTGCTTTTTACATTATGAAAACGTGGGGTGAGAAAACCCTACGTTTTTAGTTTATGGTGGTATATTTCACATTGAACTCTCACAAAACACATTTTTTTGTAAATTTCTAAACGGCTTCCAAAACAAATGAAATACTCTTAATTATTTCTTTTTTGTTGTATTTTAAAAGATATATTACGTCCGTTGATGTACAATAATGGAAGTTTTACATATAATAAAAAATAGCCGCACAATTTATAAAATGCTTTACCTGTTTTTATTTCTGTCATTGTAAATTTATAGAATGCATCTCTTGGCCTCTAGTTGCAGTTTTATAAGCGTTCTGATTATTTCTTGCCCTGCAATGAAAATAAGAATCTTTATGAGTTGCTTGAATTCTCTGCATTATTGAAAGACTGAATTGCAACAAACAAGAGGCTATTGTAGTTGCACAGAGTACTCTATTGTAGAATATAGTCGAAGCGTTTTGTAGAAACAATAAATAATCGTTATAAAATAAGAAGATACGGCCAAGGTAGGATGCAACAACAAAGAGAAAGGAAATATAGAGAAAAGTGGCAATTTTGGCACCCTGCAAGAAATTTTCCCTCCTCAAACAAATTCATATTGCACATCCCCCATCCTTTATTCCCTCCGATACAAAGGTGACTTTGTCTATTCCATTGTTGTGTTGGGTTTGTTTTTGTAACACAGATACCATGTTCACGGTTTTTTCTTCATTGAAGAGGGGCTACGAAAGTTGAGAGTTATATATCGTTTAGGACAGCACTCGACAACTTTTGAGATTAATTCTGGTGAAATGATGCCAGGACGCGTTACACAGCAGTTTTGTTGTTATTCAATTTGCCCGTACATAACTAGTTATTCGATTAGTCGAGACCAGTTGCAATAATTAAATTATCGGCGTCCACTGTCGAGTATTTTGATCGAATTGTTCTATAGGAATTTGGTCAGTACACTCCTGTTGTAACCTCCTATTATGTGTTTATATCTAGTTAAACTATCTAACAAAATGGCGTCAGTGACCACAGAGATTACCATTGCATTTATCTTTCCATTCAAACTACAGCCTTGTTGTTTATATTTCAGTGTATGAGTATTGTGCCCATCATGTTCTTTATTTCTTAGTAGTATTTGCCCGCACCTTCGTCCGCGCCCCTAATTAAGAAAAAATATATTTTTTGAGGCGTTGAATTTTTATTTGTATTTTTAGATAATGTTTCTGGATTTAAGGTACATCCTACATCATCGCCCCCACGCATGGTAATCTGTGCTTTGAATGATAAGGATTACAGTTAAAAATTCGTTCGTTATTACGATGGTATTTTATGAGGGGATGGTTACTGATACACAGTAAACAAAAATCTAGCTCGCAACTTTTTGATTACTTTCAAATGTTTATTTGCCATTCTTACAATGTTAAATGCAAATTCTAAAAATGTATTAGGTGTCACAAAGAGGAAGCATCGCATTTAAAATTTCCCCTGACTCGAATAGGATAATAGGAAGTGCCGATTAAACTCCGATGTGGCACAGGCTCTGAAGAAAATAAATTCTATTCTATCCGCACACAACAATGTGTAACTCTAGTGAAAATTCTTCAAAAGAAGTTGTTAACAAAAATACGTCGGGGTTCTCCGTGCCTGCGGGCCCCTGATAAGGCGGAGGGATCTGCAGTAAACACCCACCCAGGGAACCGCTGGGTACCTCCGCTCAAGTGACAGACATAACGCGATATAAATTACTCTACTAAACTTTTATATGCAAATGTAAACATAACTTTATATGGAATAAAATATATAATAATATATGCACTTATTTATACAAATTTTTATATTTATTATAAAAATAAATGGATTTATCGTATGATAACTACAGTTATAATTAATTTTGATCGAAATTAATAATAATATTAAGTCCAGAATTATCTCCGATAGTGAGTTTTTAAAAGTATCGGTAGATGGCGCGGGCTCTTCCAGATCCTTATAATTTTACTAGCTGGCGCCCGCGACTTCGTCCGCTTTGAAAAAGGAAAAAAAGTAGCCTATACTGTGTCCTGTACGTCTAAATGTTTATCTACCAAGTTTAATGAAAGTCAATTAATTCGTTTAAGAGTTATGGAGGAACATACAAAAAAAACCTACACTTACAGATTCATTATTAGTATTGATGATGATTGATATTGATATGATTTATCTTGATCAGTGTCGCACAAGGTACTATTAAATTTAACCTCGGATCAGATATACTTTTGTCTGTTAGATAACGGTCTGTTAGATGTATTTTTTATATATTATAAAAATATCGAGTAAGATTTAAGATAAAACCTCGTATTATCCCTTCATCTCAATTTCAATCCCTTCATACTAAAGTATGCTAAGTAGTACTAAAGTAATACTAAAGTAATTCTTTCATACCAAAGTCGTCAGCGTAAATGCAACACCTGCTTGTATTAATAGGCTACCTTAAACGGCAATCACACCATACAATTTGAACGTTTCCTATTTAGGAATCTAAGTAGAGAGCTCGTGATCACACTACGCTAAATTGATTTCTAAATCGAAGATTGAAAATGGATAAACTCTCAATTGAATCCAATCTGTTCTAACTGCGATCACACCTTTCGATTTCCTAAATTGGATACGTTCAAATTGTATGGTGTGATAGCCCTTTTAACCACATACCATCAAGTGCTGTTTACCTTTACATTTTTAAATAGAGTTTCTTAAATAATATCGCTGTTTGCTCACAACTTATACCAAATCGTGGTTAGTACTCAAAGCCTTTCACCCATAGATTGCCAAGTTGGATGACGGTGTTCAAAGAAAGCGTGTATTGGCGAAATTTGTTAATTAAGCGTTTTGCGAGCGTTGCTTAAATATCAGTTTTAACATTCAGCTGAATTCAAGTTTTAATATCAGAGACTATTATTGTCTGACAAAATTTATAACAAGATTATAAAAGCTTAGAAGACATTTCACGGCTAAACGGCGACACCGAACTTAAGTAATTTAAGATAAATATTATTTTTCATAAAATTGCTAAATAATCGATTCAATTTTTCCATTAAAGATATACATTTAAAACCTTCCTCGTTTATAATTCTAAACGATTCAGAAGAAGACGCTATTATTCTTCTATAGTAGTCCGAGTGTTAACAGTACCTAAAACAGGATTAAGCCACAGACTAGAGCTATTATTAGGCATTTATAAATAAGCAGTCTTATATTTAAATCTTTTTAAATATTTTATTTGAGGTACTTTTTAAATGTATCAATGTTTTGTGTCGGAATATTTTTGCTAAAGAAAATTGTATTCTGATCTATATTTTATTGTTTTCTACACTAATATATTATGTGATATTCTAGTAATTCCCGGTCCCTTATTGGAATTATCGATTGGAAAAGAGGTAAAGTATTGAAGTAAGTGGTTCAACTAGTTGATTTTCTTCCACAGGCTGCTTGAAGACACGCGATAAGCACAAAGATACTTAACAATATCTATTCTTCGTGGCTTTTTCCTTTGGTAATGCAACTTTTTTAGTCTATTACGCTGTCCATCTTGTAAACAAAGCGCTCCCTCATTTAAAAATCACTCCATCCCATCGTCTGTTTCAAAGGCTCTTTCAATCTTATGTAACATTCCACGAAGCTTTAGAATCTTTTGCAAATAGTCCAACAAAATTTCTCATGAGGCCACGGTTAGAACGACTCTTTTAAATTCAGAACCACATACAATGTACATACATAATATCTACGCTTACATATCCTTTTACACTAAAACAGCAATTTGCAATTGTGAATTTTTGAGTCCAAATAAGTTCACCTTTGCCAGGAGGATATGACTATTTCTATCAGCTTTCACATGTTAAATATAGCCTATGTTACTCGCTGATAATAATATAGCTTTCACACAGTGAAAGACTTTTTCAAGAAGAAGAAGTCTATCTATATAGTTAGTCCATTTTATCTTTATATTAGTAAAGAATAGATAAAATGTAGATAATAGTAAAGTATATAATTATTATATATTAGTAAAGTATAAGTAGATAAAATGGACTTCCTCCATTTTATCTATACTTTAGTATGACAGTAGATGCATGTCTGTGTGTAAATATGGAGAATATTTACATACAGACATACATCAACCCTACTTACAAATCCTGACACTTAAGTCTTAACATAGAGTAAATAGTTACTTAACCAGTAATAGAGGGGCGAGCTCCGTTTTAAACATGAAACTTCCGGCTCTATTTTCTTTATGGCTCACTTGATGTCGCTAGTAATGTCGAATTTGATGTTTAATGATGTTATTCATATTGACACCATTTTTACTTTCTTTATGGCTCACTAGATGTCGTCATATAACAATAAAATATTTATAGAATCCGTGCGGTTTCTTTTTTTGGTCACTAGATGTCGCCATATAACATGTGCATGATACGAATTGACTGACTACAGCGACCTTTGAGTTAGACCGATTTTTAATAGAAACTCATAATCGACTTGGGCGCCTTTGACGGATTTTTAATGGCAACTCATAATCGTAATCTACATGGGGGCCATCTACATTTTATCGACTTTTTCGACTTTTTTTGTGTCTCTACGTGTCTGTCCCTCTATTACTGGTTAAGTAACTTTTTACTCTATGGTCTTAAGTTCTAAACTTCTGAAGTCTTAACAAGCGTCCCTTTTCGTTTACTTTTAATCGTGCTGTCTATTGCAAGTCTATGCTACGAAACATTTCTTCCCTTGGGAGTAATTCGTTATATATTCAATAAAGTTAAATATTCAGTCATTGTCAAAATGCGCCTGTAAAGAGATACTCTTGATCAATTTACTCTCTTTGACTTGTAATCAAAACTAAAAAGTCAAATGGATGAGAATAACCTTAGTAACCTTCACTGTACAAGGACTAATAAACTGTATTAAGGATTTTGAAACTTAAAATGTAAAAATCTCTAGGGAGAATAATTTCTTCTCTCTTAAGATCAACATTTCAACTAGACATATTAAAAGTTTCAATTTTTATTATTCACCGGCTCCAATAAAAAAGTTTTTTATATTCATAACATCCCACAATTCTGCTTCCATATTTTAAAGAATTATTTATGCATAATTCATACAATATAAAACGTTCGGCACTCTTCCGAAAATTCCATTCAAACTTGTTGGTAATATTTTTTTTTATACTTTCTGCGCACAAAAGAACACTCGAAGCCCCAAAAATTGAGTTAATCTTCCGACTTTGTGTACTTAGAAAAGTATTGCTGGAAAAGGAGAAAAAATAAAATAGGGAAATTGAGTTAGAACAGACTCCTATTTCAAAGTGATTTTATAAAGAAAAAATGGCCTATTTTGACAGGCTTACCTATCTAATCTGTTTTTTTTTATAGTTTACTAACTGGCGTCCGCGACTTCGTTCGTGTTGAAAAAGAAAAAAATAGCCTTACCTGTGTCCCCCCGTACGTCTAAATGTTTATCTACCAAGTTTCATGAAAATCTGTTTCGTTTAAAAAAAGTTATGGAGAAACATACATACGTACAATACCTACACTTACAGGTTTATTATTAGTATTGATCGATGAAGATGAATATTTAACAGCTGTTCACATAACAGAACGTGCAAATTAGCTAAAATATTGATAATTTATTCTCAAATATTTCAAAAGATATCAGGCTCATATTTCACGACGTGTCCATTTATTTGTTAAGGTACTACTGAGGTGCCAACTGCCAACCGAAAATAATAGAAATGCACATAAAATTTAAAAAAAAAACTAAAAATAGAAGCAATAAAGAGTTTTAAAAGGCGTCCAAATTTTATATAAAAATGGTGGCGAAAAACTTAACACCTACTCAAACAAAAGACTTGAGTTTCCCTCTTTGGAGTTGCATCGCCAAAATGCATCATTACTCCTGCCACACACAATGCACCCTCACGTCAGCGCAATATGCGTGCGCGTGACAAAATATTTCATTATTGGGAACTGACGTGACTGGTGTGATTTAAAAATTAATTTTGTTCAATTACATATCTCAATTTGCATTAGAAATGCAATTTTTTACAGTCCAAAATATTTTACAGTAAGTGTAGGTACCAGTTATATTTACTCAATTACATCTTCTTTGCATAGAATAAAACCAAGTCGCATCCATGAAGCCTTTTATATATAACAAGCTGCTGCCCGCGACTTTGTCCGCGTTGAAAAAGATAAAGCATCCTATCCTGTGTCCCGTACGTCTAAATGTTTATCTACCAAGTTTGATGAAAATCAGTTAATTCGTTTAAAAGTTATAGAGGAACATACATATACATTATACAGTTACAGACTTATTATTAGTATTTATGATAATAAATTTGTTTTATACAAAGTTATATCATATTATGCAACACAAATATTTAAAAAAAATACAACACACGCCATTACATTTTTCATTATTCTTACATTTTTTTTGTGTTTTTGTAACTTTCTGACAATTGTAGTTTAAAATTATCTCTATATTTTTATTTATGATTTCATAATTATATACATATTAGAAATTTATTAAGAGTTAAAAACTCCATAAAGTTATTACTTATCGCATTTTATTACATTAGCTTCGCTCCACTTCGCTACAACGATATCCGAGTAAGTAATCTCCAGACTTTGGATATCCAATTTGGTGACGTCAAAGCTCATCCTCGTTCTACTTGTAAAAAAATCCCATCGCGACAAAGCCATTGGCACGCGACTGTACTCTCCCCGAACGATAATCCTATACAGATCCATAGAGAAAATGCTGTCAATCTCACACCTCTCGCAGGTGTGAGATTAGGGCAAATATTTCAGATCATCCTGAATTACATTGAGCTGAAATTGACTATTCAATGAGTAAATCTACATATAATATATTTTACTAGTTATTACACGCGACTCCGTCCGCGTAACTTTATAGTTATGTTGCTCGCTTATAAATATAGATTTCTACTGATGAAAGAAGAAAAGGTACTTCCTGAAATTGACGCGTTCAACTAATATTATAAAATGAATGCGAAAGTAACTCTGTTTGTCACGCTTTCACGCAAAAACTACTGAACCGATCAACATGAAATTTTGCATAGGTGCACGTTTTTTTTAATCTTTATTTAAGACTTTTCCCTTAGGGACATGTCGCCTACACGTTGTCTGGGACACCAGAAAGAACATAGGGCACCTTTCATCGTTCAACGCGGACGAAGTCGCGGGCACCAGTTAGTAGTAAATAGATTATTATAGTATAGATTATAAATAACAACGTACATAATAAGGGTACAACTTTAATATTTTCACTACTGAAATGAGTGGAATTTTATTTCTATGGCGTCTTTGCTTCGATGGTGGTAATAGGTTTTCCTTAGCCAATTTTATTTGTGAAATATCAAAGTTGAGGATAATCCAGTACTTCGACTGTAAGTATCTTATGTGATAACATTATTTTGTTATTCTCTGAGGCTTTCTCGAACAAAAATATTGTAATAAGTCGTGATGGAGTCGATTTTATAATAAAATTATTAATATTTCTTGATAAGAGCGTTCGTCAGGTGATGATATATTTTTCTATTTTCGTCGCGGACGAAGTCACGAGCACCAAATAGTTGTGAAAAAATTAATTATATTTTAATTTATTTTCGTAATTTTGCTTATATATTTAGTAGCTATACTTTATTTTTATTTTGAAAATTTATATTATAAATTTATACATATATATAATAATTTTATTTAAGTCTTGGGGTGTAATTATAAACAAAATCTTATTTCACAATGTGTCAAAAGACAGTTGAACTGAACAAGCGTCAGGACATAAAAATGTTATGAGGAGATGCTATGAAATTCAACAAAGCTTGCAGACAATAAAGAAGCATCATAAATCTACCTCTTATAATAACAATCTGCTGAACCGACAATAGTAAAAGAAGGTTGTGTCTTCTTTTACTGTAACGCCTTCGAGAAAATTCGATCACGTAGCCCCGTAACGTTGAAGACAATTTAAGACCGCCTCTCTAAGTGTTGTTTAAATAAATTGAATATTTTATATCTCTTGGAAAAAGTTCTCTTTTATTATCTTTGATACGGTTATTTATAGTGTTTGCACCAGATTTTTTAAATGCGAAGTTACGGGAGAAGTTTCTCCAACGCTCTGGATTTTCTGTCAACTCGAATCATCAAAATATTAAAGTTTACATTTCAAACTCGTATAAATTTCAATATTATTTTATACTAGCTGGTTCCGGCGACTTCGTCCGCGTTCTCCATAGCCTATAGCCTTCCTCGATAAATGTACTATCCAATACAAAATGTATTTTTTTCAATTGCTACCAGTATTTCTTGAGATTAGCGCGTACTAACAAACTCTTCAGTTTTATATAATAGTATAGAAGTGTTGATAAGAATACCCATGTTGTCAGATCGTGAGGATACGAAGGCTTTATAATATGTTTTCTGTACGATCGCTAAGTTTCCAAATAGTGGTATGGTAAAGAAATAATAATATAATAAAGCAGTTTTTTTTTTCGAGGTAAGTCGCAAGTCACATCTGCGGGATTAGGGCCGGATTCGGGAATGTTTTCATAAGTCGTGCAAACATTATCCCCCTTTTCTCGAATTAGTTATACTGTTTACGATAATCCTATAACGAGAAATATAGTCTAGATATAGTTTCGTACCTATACACACACATTTAAGTACCCTCCATTTTCCGGCGCGCACACCGCATTGCATTATTTATTGGGAAAAACTTTATATTTTCACAACATAAGCAAACAGATGCTTGGTTCACCTGTGGACTGGCTATTAGCATAATCTTCAGTAGAAAATAGACTTTACGCTTGAGAATTTAGAGTAGTATTTCTTGAATAATCTCGCGGCGGGGTTATGTTTTTGTTTTTATAGCTCTTTGTAATCGCCTCCGACCGTACTCGTCAGAGTAATTTTCGAAGCGGGAGGATTGTGTCTAGTAAAATGTATTATTCAAACGTTTAGAAATATCCGCGGTACTTTTTAACCTTTGTTTATAAATGCTAATTCACCGGTTATGAACTTTCAATGTGTGTGCTCAATAGAGCGTGCACTCCTATGGGGAATAGTTAGAATAATATATTTAACTTTATTCTTTTTAACTTTAACGGTTGACTAACCGTTATCGTCAT
Organism: Synanthedon vespiformis; assembly: GCA_918317495.1. Classification (NCBI taxonomy): domain Eukaryota; kingdom Metazoa; phylum Arthropoda; class Insecta; order Lepidoptera; family Sesiidae; genus Synanthedon; species Synanthedon vespiformis. Next base: position 11,103,736 of record OU906949.1, on the reverse strand, counting down.
TAGGTAATAAAGATGTTTTTGTGACGTCACGTCAGACGTTTGATAATAAGGGGGTGGATACAAAATCAATCAATCAATATACTAATAATAAATCTGTAGTGGTCGCTCATGGAGTAATTTACTTTGTTTTAAGAAATATCATGTATATAAACTCTATACATGATACTGAAAATAAATTGACGATTTTTGGATTTTTTTGCTGTATTTATGTATGCATGTTCCTCCATAACTCTTAAACGAATCAATTGATTTTCATGAAACTTGGTAGACAAACATTTAGACGTACGGGACACAATATAGGCTACTTTTTCTTTTTCAACGCGGACGAAGCCGCGGGCACCAGCTAGTGTATATATAAAACTACTTACATCCACGCAAGCCAAAGCTCGCAAGTTAGGTGTATAGCAAAATGTCTTAACTAATTGAAAAATGAAAGTGTTTTTTTATAATTTTTTGTGTAAACACACAAATAAGTACTTAATTAACTCACACGAGAGCTCTTTAAAAGTTTACGTGTAAGTTGTGAATTTGATAGCGAATCGCGTGTTGCGGCATTTCTAAGCGTTTCGAGCTGTTTTATTTTAAGCTTGTTAAAAAAATACTCGGTTGGTTTATTGATTGGAGGCTTTTCGTGCAATTTTTGTTGATAGTAACGTCTCTGACGATGAGTGGTGGTTTTAATTTAACGTAGAATTATTTGAGATCTTATACTGGATTGGAATTAATTGAAACCTTCCATTCAATTTAGAGCCAAAGATTGATCAATATAATCAGGTCAATATAAATTGATGACTGGTTTCGGGTTTGTCACGTGACGTCACGCTTGTTCATCCCGCAGCGTGTTTACATTGGCTAACGGGATTGCTGCAGGGTCTTTACTTATTCAGGCTGCCAGGCCCGGTCGCAGTTTCATGTCCGTTCGTCGATCAAAATCACTTTGCACCCTATTACCACCGGAATGAGGTTCAAAATGTTTCACAGTGTCGTGTTGTCAGCTGTTACATATTTCACTCCGCGAGTACTTTTGATTGTTTGTAATTTACCTACTGCGCAATTAATATTAAATTTGTTACATAATATGTTAGTAAACCGGTACTATTTTCACTCTACATTTTTGTGTGCTCACAAAATGCATCTCTGCATGGTTTAGAACCGAGTGCATGAAAAAAAAATTGTGTGCTATTTCTTGAGCTTCTAAATTAAAAAAAAAAAATGTGCCAATGCACTAGCCAATGCCCGCGACTTCATCCGCTTTGAAAAATGAAAAATATGACATGACACATGAGAAAACCTCTGAATCGGTTATCGTGTAACTAAAGTACTAAGAATAGCCGAAATACTTTCAGTTTCAATTTTTTTTTTAACTATCTTTCAAGTAGTTTTAAGTGTGTGATTGTTAGACAAAATACAATTAGTACAAATTTAATTGTTGAATTATTATTGCCTATAACGCGAAGTGAACATGTAGTGTGCGGTAGTCTGACTGATTCAAACATTACGTTAATTGGCGTTAGTTTGTAAGCAATTATATCATGTTTCCCGCGAACATCTATCGGCATAAATCACGCGTAAAGCCTCGTGTTAGCGAATATCCTTATCAGAATTACCGCGTTAGCGAATATCAGACGATAATTGCGAATTAATAGACAAGTAATAGCTATCCAACGAAGGTAATCGCGCGTGAAGTGCCTACTCTTGTACATCGCTTTGTGATATCTCTCTTATAAACCTACTAAAGGCTCTAATTGTTTGGGAACCGCTTACCCTTCTTTGTCTTCTATAATTAAGACTTGTGTCATTTCCCACGCCTAATTTGACTTCTTAGAGTCTTAGTTAAAAATACAGTGTAATACAGACTATACCTAAAAAAAATTTGAAACGGACAGATTTATGTAAAACATTCCATTTTATGAGAAAAAAAAAAATGAAAATTAATTACGTCCAAAATGCCTCTCGTCATTTTCAAAATGCATTTTTTTAACCTTATTAATTTTTAACTTAAGTTCTGTATTGAAGTTTAATAGGCTACCTTTATTTATTTTTTCATGTTTTATACAATATTTAAGAAAAACCTTCCTTTCATCTTTAAGTATGTCTGTTCGATTATCTACGAACTTTTTTTCTGTGCAATATTGCACCTTAATGCACTGGTCATTAGGTTCAGCTTGGGGTCCGCTCACATTGTTAGTAGTTGTAGTCTCTTTTCACATTATATACTGTTGCATTCTCCACTAGTTCAGAGGGCAGAAAAAGAACTGAACCTCATGGTAGCTTTTTTATGATCAATAATAGAAGGCGATGTATGTATGTATGTTCCCTATGGACTCCAAAATCGCTGTACCAATTTTGATGAAATCTTCATACAATCTTCAGATTAGTCCAACGGGTAATCCTGTGAAGTTTATTTTTTATAAAATGCAGTCATCAAATAATTGTTATAAATAATAAAATAATGTACGAGTAGCTTTTGTACACTTAAATTTCGTATGATTGTATGGCCTAAATTTGACTTGTTACCTTGTTATAGTCATTTAAGCATTGGTATATAAAAGTGTTATTGATTTTCGATTACCAAGGTGTGTTTTAACACACGGCAATGTCAGCGTTGATACATAAAAATATGATATTTTTTTTATATTAAAACTCATAACATCAATATTATAATGTAAGGTTTTCATGACGATCGATTGAGTAGTTAGACGTGTAAGTGTAACAAGCAAACTGATTTTCGAATTTACCTATAAGTTAGGATTATGTATTAATAAAAACAAAAAATACAATAACCATTTATTTTGTTACAGGTACGTATTTAGCGGGTAACATTATTCATTATTATTATTATTATTTAGCGGGCAATATTTCTGTAAACAGGTAAATTGAGCTTTTTGATAAAAACATGCCTTTACATTCAGCAAACAAGTCTTTATATTCTCATATTGCTTCAATTGAATGACCTAATCCTCTTCCTCTGACGCTGCTGTGTTTAGTCGCCCACAACTGCGCAATTACGTGTTGAAAAGTCCAAATTTGTCTCAGTTAAGTCCGATCTGAAAAAAGGCCGAAATCAAACGAATACCGAATGCCTGTAATTTGGATTTTATTAACCCATCCCAAGCAACACAAAATGGCTGAATATTCTTTGCCGTTATCAGCCGTTATCCAAGCAATTTGGGCACAAAATAAATTGCTTTAAGCTGTATAGTAGCAACATAATAGCTGAATAGTAGCTGAATAAGCAACAAGAAGCCAATAATAGCCCATAGTGTTATAATAGCCAAAAAATCATTCAATACAGCATTTGCCTATCTTGTCAGCTCTAATACCCTTATAACAAAGCTTTAAACTGAATAATTTGTGAATTACATACTGTTATCTGGCCTATGTGTTGCCTGGGATATACATGCACTTACTGAATTGGGTTGGGATGTCATCAAAGTAGTACAAATTACTATTTTACTGAATTCCTTACTTCTCTCGGTAAAGATGGGACGAGTAACCAAATCTAAGTTTCTACGCGGACTGCCTAATATAATATAGCATTTTACATTATGCCTAATAGAGAAAACATAAGGAAGTATATCCTAATAGTATTTTATTATACTACTCAAGCTAGAAATAAAGCAATTTTTCGGCCGAGTATAGTATTAAAAGTACAAGATAAAGTCGAGTTACTTCCTCTTATATAATACTAGCTGTTGCACACGACTTCACCCGCGTAACATTATAAAACATAGCCTATGTTACTCTCTGATAATGTAGCTTTCTATAGGTGAAAGATTTTTTTTAAATCGGTTCAGTAGTTTTTGAGTTTCTTCATTACACAAACATACAAAAATACATTATACTAGCTGGTGCCCGCGACCTCGTACGCGATGATAAATTAAAAAAATAAAAGCAAAAATAACGCTTGACGCCTTGTTGCTATAACACATTGGCCATACTATAGCTTATATTTTTATATTTTAAATAATCCCTCGGGAACAGTACTTTTTTCCTGGATCTAAGGTATCTGGTGTCGCAGACAACGTGTATGCAAAATTTCATAGTGATCGGTTCAGTAGTTTTTGCGTGAAAGCGTAACAAACAAACTCACATTTATAATATTAATATCTTATATCTAAGTAGATAACCGCGAGCGAAGCCGAGACTAAGAGCTAGTACTGAGTCAATACATGGAGGTAAATTGAGTCGTTTAAAATACGTTCTTGAACATTCCAATACGTCTTTCGGTATTTCAATATTAATTCTTCGGTGTTCGACATATGAAAATTGAAAGTACTCTCTTGAAGCACCGAGATAGGATTTCCAATAAGCGTAATTTGTTCGCGATTATATTTAAATTTAAGACATTCTTCTCGCGATTCGTTCCGATTGTGTGTGAATTCGGTTGTGCGTTTGACGCAAACGAATCGATTGATTCGATAAAGAGCATTGTGTTGAAAATGAGATAATTCACATCCATTTGTTTGTATTGTTCGTCACTTGATTGGTGGACTACCAAATCTGCCATAGACACCCTGTTTGAACGGGTTTTAAGCTTTTCAACCTCAAATACTATCTGTATTATAAGGATGGATACATACACACTAATTTTTCTTTTTTAATCTATGGGTTTTTGATGTAGTTAACCTTTCATTTTGAGAAATATTTTTTATGTTATAGTATATGTTGGTAAAAGATATAACGCTTGACATACCTACATTTTATTTATTTAGATATATAGTATAACTGTGATACATAATATATAGAGCCCTATAAAGTCTTATTATTTCGACTGAATTCTCAGTTTGTCAATACCGAAAAATATCTGTGTAAGATCTAATTGATGCTTCTTAAGTTATATATGTTTATATGTAGCATCGGTGGCCAAATTTATTAGGGATAGTGCTCATATTCATGTAATCAATGAATGATTCAGAGACCTACAACCAATCATTTGTTAGAGAAATCCAATTAGATATTAAAAAATCTCAGTAAAGGAGCTCTGTCTGTATTTATGTGTGTAACTGTATTAGAGTCCAGACTGAAGAGTACTAATGAAGATTAAATAAAAACTGTATAGGATGTTAAATAAAATTTACAAAGTAAATAAAGCTTAAAGCGCTTTTTTTTTTCACTTTAAATTTTGAAATGTTTCGTAACGAAGAGATTCTGATATTAGACAAATAAGTAGCATCTGCGCTTGTCAATTGAATTTGTTTATATTTAAGTTAACGAAGAAGCGAGCGTTTTGAACATTTAATTGGTTGGTATATTTGCCTTTCAGTTTTAGCTTAGCTTGCCACTCATTATTTAGCTAATGTTAAAACGCGCTTTTAATGAGCTTCGCAACTTTATAAAGCTTATATAGAATTATGATGTTGTATATTAATATATTATGTAACATGCTAACTAACATAATGTAATCTATACTAATAATATTAAGAGAAAATAATTGTTTGTTTGAATTGAGTATGCTCCGAAAATACAGGACTGATTTGAAAAAATCTTTCACTGTTTTGAAGCTATATTATCAGTGATTAACATAGCCTATATATTTTTTTTAAATTACGCGGACGAAGTCGCGGGCAGCTGCTAGTTATAAAATAAAATCTATGCCCGCATCTATTTGTTTTCCTCCAACTTCTTCTAAAATACTCATGAATACAATTATAAATAAAAAAAAAAATGTATCCATGCGAGGTCGGGAGCGGGTTGCTAGTAATATATAAGATAGGTGATACTATGTCCAAATATTTGTATATGGAAAATACTTACGCCCGATTAATCTGCCTAATCGTTCCAATGAATTTCCATGCCTTAAATGAGAGTCTAGCCGATTCAAAGCCTCCGTACATTTAATTAGTAAACTGTCTAGCGAGCTACGACGACCGACCGGGCGTTTTTAATTTTATACACTAATTAGATTTTTCTAGAAAACCAAGGCTCGCTTAATCGCTAATTTGCTTGTTGAATAGCATCTAACTTTTTCTCTCTTTTATTGGAAACAATTCGTTTATAGTCGGTTTCATTTTATCATTTTCTAATACACTTCGTATGTATTCGATGCATTTTTTTCTGCAAATCCATGTATCTTACTCGCTTATCATTTGCATGTATTTATACTGGCCCGCGATTTGCACTAACAAATTAACAGGTAAAGTACAAATTTGTAAGACAAATTAACATCATGTAAAACCCAGAAAACCTTATCTTTGTTGGGTTGTATAGAAGAAAGTTAGCAGATTCCTAAGTTATGATGCTATTTTTTGTGCTTATTTAAAACTAAGTTAACATTATATGTATCAATCATCAATCAATCAATACTAATAATAAATCTGTAAGTGTAGGTATTGTATGTATGTATGTTCCTCCATAACTGTTAACATCCATAATTTTCATGTTACTTGGTACATAAACATTTAGACGTTCATATGCCACCTTTTTTTTTAATTTTTTTTTATTTTAAGGTCGACAGACAGGCTGACGGTCCACTTGATGGTAGGTGACTACCGTCGCCTATAACACATGCAAAACCATAAGTGCTACAAGTGCGCTGCCGACCATAGAAGGATTAAGGATAAGGGATGGATGGGGTAATGGGCTCTGGCATCCCTTACTCACTCACCGAAACACAACAGCACATATGCTGTTATTTTACGGTGGTATTCTGTAAGGGGGTGGTTACTGCCGCCAGACGGGCTGCCCAAATGACTGCGAAACGCAGTGTGCCCTACCACTTTTTCTTTTCCGGACAAAGTCGAGGGCGCCGGCTAGTATGTTATAATTTTTGGTAGTTCGCTTAGAAAACAAAACGTGTTAGTTAAATTAGTTACGCTAAATGTGAATACTGTTTTATTTAAGAGGGCATAGAACACGGCTACCGTTTGTATGGTTGTGGTCCGGTTGCCGGAGGGCACTGCATTAACATAATTGCAGCGCGATATTGATTGGCCGCCTTGTGGCCATCCGCCCGCCGGAACAGAGCCTGTACTGGAGTTTACATTTTAGCTATTATGTTTCATGTTTTTAACTGACTACCAAAAAAAGGAGGTTCTCAATTCGACCGTATATATGTTTTTTTTTTAATGTGTGTTCAATTTTGATGATTCTTTTTTTGTTGGAAAAGAGATATATATCCCAAGAGATGCCACGATAAGGAAACCAGGATAAGGAAGGTGGCATCCCAGAGAAATCGAGGGGAACCTTCGAAAATCGTAGTGGTGACTGGTGTGTTTGTTAATTTTTTCATTAAGTATTTTAAAGCACTACATTTAATGAAGGTCTGGAGTCGATCTGATGGTGTCATCCCAGAGAAATCGAGGGGAACCTTTGAAAATCGTAGTGTTACGCTTTCACGCAAAAACTACTGAACCGATTACCATTTAATTTGTCATATACGTTTTTTGCGACACCAGAATCAGAGAGGGCATAAGGTACCTTTCATCCAAGAAAAAAGTACAGTTCCCGAGGGATTATCTAAAATATAAAACTGTAACTAATACCTGGCCAATGTGTTATAGCAACAAAGCGTCAAGCGTTACAATTGCTTTTACATTTTTAATTTATCATCGCGTACGAAGTCGCCGGCACCGGCTAGTAATTTTATAAAATTACGCGAGTCGAAGTCGCGTGCAACAGTTACTTGTTTATAAAGTCTATGGTCTCATATGACAGAGAAAAATATAAATTGCAATATTTACTTACATCGTACTATGTAGTTAGTGAGTCGTTTCAAATATGTTCGTTGTTCCATAGAGATCGGTAGGCGTTCAAACCTTCAGTAGCCGACGGTGGCTTGCAGAGATATGATCACGAGCGACGTTACGGGGCCTGAGCATAATAGCACCCACTGGCAGCTTTGTATCGAGAAATTGAATTATTTTATTAAATACGTAGCTAACCACCGCAATCGGCAAATGTTACTTTTCAACCGACTTCCAAAAAAGGAGGAGATTCATATTTTTTTTATGTTTGTCACCTCATAACTTTCGACTGGGTGAAATTATTTTGATGATTCTTTTGTCATTTGAAAGCTGTGATGCTTCCCGTGTGGTCCCATTTCAATTTGGTCCAGTTCTTACAATGGCATCCATGAAAAGACCATGAGACGTTTTGAAGTCGGTTGAAGTTTTTGTTAAAATGAGTTATTAAATATCGCTGTCATATTTTTACTCGAACAATTCATGAATAGTTTTCGGTTTAATTTAGCTCGTCACATACAAACGGTGCTTCGGTGAGAATTAAATTCGACAATATTCAATTTGTCTTATTAAAATGCGACATGAAATTTTATCAGTTTTTTTTATTCTTTATTATATGTTATAGTTCTAAGCGTTCGTGATGTATTTAATATTTTGTTTGTAGTTCAAGAAATTCAGCTATTTGGTAGGAAATAAAAGAGAATTGAGAAATGAGCAAAAAATTAAAGAAAAATAAAGATAAGGCAGTACTGAAACAAACCACGCTCTTTCTGAACCATTTTTATGTTACTGACGATCTTAATATTTTCAGTAAACAAAAAGGGTATAATTCTTCAATCAGTACTTTCTATACTTAACACAAACCTGCCTAAGTTTTGAAAAAAATTGTATGCTAACGGACCACTTGATGGTAACGACCACTGTCGTTTACCATTCCACTCAAGTACTTATATTTTTATTGTACAAACTATGTATACACTTTACAGTAAAGAAGAATAAAGCCTAGCATTTGATTGCAATTTAGATGATATCGTCTGAACTTCCCTTTCCTTATTTTTACGTAAGATTTACATCGGATGGTATAAGCCACAAGAGAAAAGCGTTTTCATCAGTCCCATCAGTTTTGTAGCGTGGATTCTACGTATTTCAGTTGACTATGTAATAATTACTATTATTAGACAATTATTAACATAAGTTTATTATTTATTATATGTATTTAAATTTATATATAGTATTAGACCAATACATTACTACATATTATAAAACAAAGTCCTCCGCCGCGTCTGTCTGTCCTTTCATGATAAATTCAAAAACTACTGCACCGATTTTCATGCTGTTTTCACCAGTGGATAGAGTTGTTCTCTATCCATTGGTGTCTCTATCGATCGATCTCTATCGGTTCTCTATCACTAGAGGAAGGTTTTAGTATATAATTTACAAAGTTACGCAGACAAAGTCGCGGGCAGCAGCTAATATAAAATAAATAAGTGTTAAAAATATACTTACGCTAGCTTTTACATTTTCACTTGTATTCCGTTGTGTTATATGTATTTAGTTCCATTTCTTTCCAATACAGCCAAAACATTTGATTTAATTTTTTGATACGGTGTTAGTGGAGAAAAAAACTCGTCACTTACTGAAAAATCTTAATTCAGCTGTCTCTTATTTTGTCTTTCGTTCGTGCTGCAGATTCATAATAAAGAAAAGAAAGCTTTTTTCACGTATTTCTTTTTATTATTCATATCCATTACTGATTACCTTTACAACGTCGTATTATACTCACTACAAAACTTAAATATCATTTAAACACAAGTATAATAGGGCATAGTTACAGATATATCAAGGTTTACAGCAGACATGCCTTAAAAGGAATCTTCATGAAGTTCTTGAAGGAAGTTCTTAACTTGTACCATACGAAGAAATACAGATAAGATCCAACGGTAATAAAGAAGGCTATACGCGTTTGTCATTCAAGGATATTTTTGTGTTATGCGTCACGGTGTACGGGCACGGGCCGCGACGTTTTTATAAGGGGACAAACGGGCACAGGGGAGCGAATGTAACGAAATTTGCAATTTTATTACATTTCCGATTTAAACTTTTTATTTATTTCTTTTGGAAATTGTAAAGCAAACTGTCGTATATTTTTCTGTATTGCAAAAGTTAGCTGTGTTTGTGGTTTGTGGATGCATTTTTATGTGCACGATAGTAGATTTTGCCATAAAGATGGTAAACATGTCTTTTGTTCAATTTAATGTATTTTTTTTTATAATTTTACTACTTAAATGAAATAATGGAAATGTTATTTTTAATTATTTATTTTTTTATTTGTAAAAATTTTCTCAAGCAACCAAAGACTGCAATTATTTTAAAAAGTTAACTTTTTAGTTCAGTTAAGTAGTGCCTGAGAAATCCCCTCATTACGTCCGTACAAAATAATATCAATTTCTAAATTGATCATTAAAAAAGTAATTAATAAAAATTTAAGATTAATTAAGTACCTTAAAATAGTTGTAGTTTCCTTCCTAATTTATTTAAAAGAAATGTTATTTCCAGAAATAAGATGACGCGGGAATCTAAAAGGGAAAATCAAGAATACTCAGCAATATTTTAAATTTATTTGCGTTTGGGATGCAAATTATGAAATGTAGATGGGGTCGGAGCTTTTACTTCGCTTTAATCGAATAGGGGACTATTGTTAATGCGGCAAGGGATTGAACTTGTTTACCTTGAGTATGTTCTTTTTCTAATCAATAAAGGAATACCTTATGCCGATGGAAATAGGGATTACAATGCAATGTTATCTTGTAACATTCAATGTCACACTTAATGTATTCCACCCGTTATTGTTTGTTGATTTTGTGTCGTCTCGAGCTTCTTACAATGAATGCGGGAATTTTAAGAAAATTTAATACGTACCATACGTATATTTTGTATTTTAATTTATGTTTTTGACAGTACAACCTTCGACCATTGGCCAATATGAGGAGTGATTACTAAACTTCAATTTGTATGGGAATTAAGGAGCGCTCCAAGTTAGCCAAGTAGGTGGCGCTGCTTCGTTCCCAAAAAAAATTGACATTTACGCGTTCGACGCGTTTGATCGAGAAAAACTCACACTACGCACATTGATCCTTTTATTAGAAATTTCAAATCAATCAAAACAGTAAATCAACTTAGTTAAATACGTGTTCGTGTGAAGCGACTACAAAGTCGTTCAAAGCCCTACTGAGTACTTTCTCTGTCAAAGGTAATTGTATGTTGCTGTTTTCCTTTGAAAGTATTTTTAAAACGATTTTTACCCTACATATAAACTATTTTAAGTAGTGTCAGAGCACACTGCGTTTCGCAGTCATTTGGGTAGTTCGTTTGGCTAACAGCATATGTGCTGTTGTGATTCGGTATTCCTTCCCAATAGGTACTACTATCGGTAGCATACTTTTAGCACATGTGGCATTGCTTGTGTTATAGGCGGCCGTTGATAAAATACCATAAAATGGACTAAAAAGATCTATTTACACAAGAGGTGTACACATGTATAGTTCTGTTCTGAACTTTATTACAATGAACCTTGTCAGAGCACGATGAAAGGTCATTTTAGAACTGAAATTTTTATCCTTTAGTTATATTTCTCTAAACGAGAAGTTAAGATACTTAAACCGTATATATCCACGCACCCAACGTAAAGCAGTCTGCTGATAACATAATATACTTCGTACAATATTTCACCCACACAATACCCCGTACATTCGCCATAACAATAACACAATATTCCCAATAATACGAGGAAACAAAAACTAATCTAACTGGCCTCGTCGTAAAGATAACATAGGTCGGTCTCTAGAGAGTTGATACTATTTAGCCGCTTTTACAACTATGTCGAAGCAAGCCCACTCGGTAATACGTTGATAAATACGTCTACGTCCGTAGCGTTGGTTAGTGTGACATGGTTCCTTGGAATTTTGTGTACTTGCACGCAGTATTTTATATCAGTTTATTATTGCTTTTACGCTAATGAATTCCAGAATAATCTATGTTACTTATTTTTTCAAGATAGTTACTTCTAATAAATATAGGTAATAAAATTCTAATAAACTTGGTGTAGGTACATATTGTGTTATTTTAAAAAAATATTTCCGAGAGTTCATTAACCTTTTATTTTAAAATGATATAGAAATTCAAAACATCGGCTTAATATAACAATACTAATATTTCAGCTAAGGCTTTAGCACCGTATTTTAAGGCCCAAAACACAAGTGTGGAAATATTAAAATTAATTAATTTAATTGCTTCTTTTAAAATTGACTCAACGTTGTTTTACTAACATTTGCCCACGGCCTCGTCCTCTTTTATCATTATTAAAATATAACCAATTTATTATTGTAAGTTAATAAAAATCTGTCCAGTAATTTTTGTGAGAAATATATACAGTACGACATTGAATTTGGTCTATTGGTTAAGTATAAATAGAGACACACCTCAATCTTCGGATATGTGAGTCGGTACACGGCTTCGGCTGGGACAAGCCATAGACGCAATAAATAAAATGGTGTTTCACAGCCGCTCACTTATATCCACTTGTTTATGTAAACCGAGTCGTTATTTATACGAGCGGGGCTAATGGAAGACAACAACAGTATTAAGCCGAGCATTGTCTAAGACAATGAGGGGGTGAACTTGTACCCCAGTAATCTTTACAGCGATCTCTAACCTCGACTCTCGTTCAACAGCGCCCTCGATGCGACCACCGCGACTAAGGAAGTACCACAAAAATGCTCTTATGTGAGCAATTGCAAAGTTGCTACAATTTTTAAAAGAAAAAAAAAAACTATTGCTAAAAAATTACCAACATTACGATAGGTAATTGTGCCCAGAACTTAAACCAATCTTCCAATTTTAAAAATTAAGCATTATATTCATTAAAACACTTATAATACCTATAAAAAAAATTATTAAAACATAAAAAATTTAAAACGCCTTTAATTTATATTTCGTCTTCAGTTTTTAAAGTAGTCTATAAAATCGTTCAAGATCAATCAATTTAGTATAAAATCATAATCTACTTCTTTGTTAAAAACAGTTCAGGAAGGAACAGTGACATAATATTCCTGCTCCATTTAATAGGACAGGTAATTTTCATGCATATTTAGCAAAAAAAAAATACAAAGGTCCAGACACTTTATTATTGATATAATTTTGATGTAATTTATTCTTAATTTATTGAATTTTAAAATAAATGAAATAATATTGTTACATATAATAATTCTACTATTGATATTGTATTCTACTTAACGTTTTGCTAGGAATTTTCACGACAAACGCAGTCTTGATACTGCGTCATGCGGTATTTAATTTTATTTATTAGGCAAAACAAACAATTATTACACCATATTATAATAAATTTGAAAAAAGAGAAACATACATAAACAAAGGTAACAGTCCAATCAACGACATTTTTCACGAATTCATAAACTAATTTTATAGTGGAAAATACACAAAAAAAATCCATTTTCTTTCAAGAAAGTCTTAAGTCGCCAGTTTACGTAGTTTTCCAGTAGATATTGTTGTTGGCGTCAGTCGTGACGGTCCGTCGTGACGTTGCCGGCAATTCGCGGTATTACTGTCAGCGTATCAGGGAACGAGCGATGATGCCGGTATAATTGCGGGCGATGGTGACTGATACCGGCACTGTGAAAGTAATGATGTTAAAGAGAAAACGTATGCCTCGTTCACACGAGATCCTCTCTATGTGTTGTGTGTGAAAGCGTACAAAGTAAATTGTATTGCTCAATGCAGAATTATTGCATACAAAAGAATTATGTCTAACTAGCTTGTGCCCGCGACTTCGTCCGCGTTGGAAAATTATGTTATTTGTGGTTTATAGGAGATGGTATTCCCACCTACGCTCAAATGGATTTGCGTATAAGCAGTAGTCTATAACTTTCCTCAAGAATTGGGAAGGTATTTTTAAAATCCTTCTGGTAATTCCTTAGATTAGCACGTTCAACTAAACAAACAAATAAACTCTTCAGATTTATTATCTTAATTTGTAGATATGGGAAATATTTTCCATAAGAAGCCGAAAACATTGCCACCAATCAGTTAGGAGCAACGTTTTCTGTTGTTCGCGCGTTTTGTTGAGACGTTGCGAACTACAGATGTTACTGTGTGATGAATTGTGACGGATTGCTGGTGAAAATTGTTGCCGCGTCCTACCTTAATTAATGCAGAAGCATTGCGGTAACCTCGTATTTTTATCTCCTAAACATGACTGGGGCTCTCATGCAAACGCATTATGAAAAAAATTTCACAACCGCTTCTAAAGGAACACAGATTTTCTGCTCGATATCTCAGGGAAAGTTTCACATTCATTCGGGTTTTTCGACTCATTGCAAGCATGTTTAATTATGTTGATCCACATATTATGTAAATACGTATAATATGATTATAATTAAATATCTAATTTTTTAAATATATAGTTTGTTTGCTTAATTAACTTAACTACTCAACAGATAATGAAATATTACGTACACGTTGTCAGGTATACAAAAAAAAACATAGGAAATAAAAAAATCAACTCCTGACAAAAATATATATGAGCAATAAAAAATGAATAAATGTTTTATCACCTAAGAAAACGGCGTGCAGACGAAGTCGCGGGCAAAAGCCTCTAAGTTATAAGCGATTGCTTAAAAAGGCCACATTCGTCCTTTTTTCACAGAATAGAAAAATATTATTTCGTAGAAGCGTTCAATTTTCTCCGAGTCCTAATTAAAAATGTATTGTAGCCTCGCGCTTTATTATTCCAAGTCGACAATTACCATACTAAAGTAAGATGTCAAACTTGTAACTCCAAAATTCATACACACAATTTGCATGATAATACTCTCGTACTAACTCGCGTACGTTTACATACATACACAGGCAAACGTCTTCAACTTTAACAAATTGTACAAACAACCTAAGGCCCAGCTCTCACTGGAAGCAGCGTGCGACCTTACATACGTTGACAAACAATATTACGTCTTACTAAGAGTGCGTATGTGTGTATTACTTGAAGGTTTAATTAAAAATTGCACGATATACATAACATTTTATCATGAGGTGAAGTAACCAATTAAAGAACAGATCAAATGAGTAACGAGGACCCATTCTCTTAATTCCATTTGTCGATTATTCTCATCAAATTTGGTTTGGTTGACGTACGCTACGTAGTAATTTCTACTAGTAGTAATAGTAATTAATTCAAGCAACCATCAACCAAAACTACAAGATTTATGTAATAAATTAGAATGTTTCTGAGAATGCAAAAATTGATGATTAAAACTGAATGAAACTTAAAAGCTTAGTAAAGGGCGACGTAGCCGTGGATTATTGCTAGCCAACAAATGTTATGTATAGTTTAGCCTGTATATTATTTCGATTAGCTAAACTGATTAATTCTATTGAACCGATCTGAACAAGGTGAATTAATTAAAATAATAAATTGTGTTTAAATTTATCGCTTCCAATGGAACTAAAGCTGAATTAGTACTAGAGGGCGCTTGCGTGCCCTGCGCCGCCATATTTGTACGCCATATTTGGACGCCATGTTTGACACGTCGCGCTTTAATTAGATAATTGCATGAAACCGGTGCCGTTTGCGCATCAACTCTGCATGTTTACACGTCTCGATTGGAAGTGCCGATTTAAATTATAGGGTTGTCACTCACATGAATTTGTTTTGGATTTTGATTTTTATCAAACCAAACACCTGCTTAATATTATCTAGTATTATTTTCCAAAGGTATTGGGAAATGATACAAGTTACCTATTTAAAATCAATTCTATTGAATTCCTTTAATAAAAATATACCGGCTATGAACAAGAAGAAGCTAAAAGTAAATAATAGAAAAATTACCCTTTAAAATCTGATCATCGATTTATTTAAGTAACAATTTCATTCAATTAATTTTTCCATTAATCAAAATAATAAGGGTGTGGTTTTGAACCCCCGAAAACACTACAGGGGGGCGAAAAAATCTGAGGAAGTGGAAGTAGGGCAGTATAATTGGATACAAATTGACAAACAGCACGTTACTTGGAAGCTCTTTGATTCAATTATTTTGTTGGTGCGCTTTTTTTTTCATCTTTTTTTTACCGAAATATGTTACAAAGCCGTTTTTGAAGATTCGTATTGCAATCAAGCTAAAAATGGCAGCAAAATTTATAAATTTACATTGACACTTCAAAATTGCCAACCCTACCGCGTTGTATACTGAACATTTCTATCGAATAAACTCTAAAATTTAATCGATATTTAATTCGGTGTTTACAGTTTTGTTTAGTTTAGTTAACAGTACACGATAGCCAATTCTAATTGACGTTCGAAAATATTGTGCACTAGGGTTGCCAGTCACGAATAAACCGGTACACTCGTGTTGGTAATTGGCACTTATTAAGTGACTGCCCTTTTAAATACTCAATATACTTACTTATGTAAGCTGAATCCAATAGCATTAAGCAATTACTATATTTTTCATTGTGCTTGTTTCAGGTAAGCTTGTTCATTTGGGAAATTGGAAGATACAATGGTAAATCATAACTGCTTTGATTTATTGACTCTTAAACATCTACAAGCAGTAGGTATATTACCAGTAGTAGTTTTAAGTAAATATCATATTTTAAGTAATTATTTTCTCTTGTGCGTTTTAATTATTATTAATTTAATTGTTTTAGATTTTTTATTTGTATTTCTTTCTTTATTCTTTTGTTCAATATTATGAGTATAACAATATTTACATGTTATAAAACAAAGTCCTCCGACGCGTCTGTTTGTCTGTCTGTCTGTTCGCGATAAACTCAAAAACTACTGCACTGATTCTCATGCTGTTTTCACCAATGGATAGAGTGGTTCTTAATTAATTTATTAGTAACTTGAATTAGTAGGCGGCTTTGCGCGGGATACACTTGACAGCGCCATCTATCCAGAATCAGGTGAAGCGACTAACGTGACAACTGCTTGGTGATATTTTTAGCGATCCGCTCCATGGTAGATGGCATTTCATACTTTTCAACGGACGAAGTCGCGAGCACCAGCTAGTACCCTATATAGCCAGTACTGGGAATAATCATAAAATTTGAAATCAAAGCTCATGTGTTTATAGATAATGACCTGCCATTTTTCTAGTACGAGACTAACTGCAGCCCCCTTTTAAAAGTAGGTATGAAAGCGCAAGTGGTTCGTCGGTTAGGTGAAATTTATAACTCCTGCGAGGGTTCAAATCGGGGGTGTAAATTGGTTAATGCAAGGGGTCGAATGTTATAAAGGAGTTTGTGCACTCTCCTGTACTGGACTTGATTGTGTTTTACATTTTTTTTTATAGTTGAGGTAATGTACAATAAAAAAAAAGCTAGATGCGACCGTAAGCATTTAAGTATATGTAGTAAAATTAAATGCTTACCGTCCTTAGGAGTAAAACCAACCATATAAGAAAATCAATAGGTTGTTGAGCGATTATTGCCGATGATACCGAGCATTACCCAGGAGAGCTTGAAATGTGCGTGCCCATTTCTATATAAATTAAAAAGGCGTGTGAAACCGTGGGACACATTCTGTGCTAAATATCTAATGATGCACAGATATAACACTGTTTAAACTGAACAGATCTTCCATTTTTTGTCTTTTGACCTTTTAAACGCTTGGTTTTGTAGTTGTGTCATGCCCGCGTTTGACTCGTAAACGGATATATTTTTTTTTAAATAGAAAGCAACAAAAACATTATACAAGTAGAGGAATTTGTCGTATAAATACGGCTCTGGCGAAATGGACACAAAAATTTTTTCGGATAAATCGAACTCCGGCGGCTAAAGGGTTAATGTAAATAGTCCCTAATAACTCACTAATAGGTTTCTACTCCGTGTTGTTAAATTTTATGCGTGACGATGGCGATCCAACATGCGCCTAGCCGGCCAGATTATTGGTGTCCGTATCGTTTTATATTCCCTTATGCATTATAAAAACACAATTTAACCTTAAGTGTATTTATTTATGCAATTGTACCTTATTGCTGGGCTGGGGTGCGGGCAAACGCGTGTAATTATGTATTTTATGGGTAATTGTGATAAGTTTGTTAACCTGACACGTGTAGAGATTTTAAGGCGACATAAGTCATATAAGCTTTAATTAGACATACTCGATGTACGTATGTTATATATAGTTAACAAATAGATTAGGACTATGTCATGTTCCAGACAGGGTATACTTAACTTAGATTTGATTGAACGATCAATCTTCGAAGATGAGGCCAATACGCAGAGGAAATCGTGCTAGACATACCTATCTCTCACTCAGTAGAGAGAACTGTGGCCGATACAGATAGAGATGTACAGTTGGCCGCATAAGTCTATTAACACATTCATAAGTGCAAAACAACTGTAGCACTACCATGAGTTTATGACGACCGAAATCGCTAACGAGAGATGAGCGAGAACGTAAAATATTTGTATGAAAAATTGTACAGCGCCTCTAGCGGTCACTTAAAGAACTAAAACCGATAACTAACATGAGTCGCATAAGTGAATGTAGTCGCTAGCGACCATTAGCGATTAACGTTTATCTTGACATTTCTATACAAAATCGGTACCATGAGTTACAAATTTGACTGATGCTCTCGAGAAATACCGTAACGTTAGTAGTTAAATCATTCACTAGCACATTGAAGGGTGAAAGGTTCGTTATCGACAGAAGTAAACTAACGTAAGATTTCGATAGCAACTCATGGTAGTGCTACTGAACACTTAAACGTGCCATAAGTCGTTGTCACGACTAGAGAACAAAATAAACTTCACGTACAAACGATCGTAAGAAGCTTCAGTAAGTAATTAAGTAAGGAGTGTTCAGTTGTTTTGCACTTTTGAATGTTTTAATCGACTTATGCGGCCGACTGTACTTCTAATTTTAACACTAATTAGATATTGCATGGTTTTGCAGTTTTGAACTGGGGATTCTGTCGGGAATGGCTTTATGTCCATCAGAATTAACATTACCTGCTATTCCTTAAATAAACACCTTAAAAATACAATATGTTTTTTTTTAATATATTTTAATATTGAGAATTAAACAGCTAAAATTTATATATCAAATTAAAGGATCTCGACAAATCAAAATACTTAGGTAATTCTATTTTAAATAAGTTACATTAAGATTTATGCAGGTTTCCTTATTTTTGTTGTGTTTTCCTTATTTCTTTGTTCTGATTTCTTCCAACTGAAATAAAATACCTTTTAGTCTCCTGGTGTGAAAATAGAATGTGTAGGCGAGTTGAACTTAAAATGCTGCCAATGTTAATAAGATTATTTATTGTTATTTCGTAGCCATAGACAACTGGGTCAGAAACATGTACATTTTATGGTCATATCATAAAATAATAAGGGAAAGCGGGATGCCTAAATATTTATCTACCAAATTTCATGAAAAGAGAGTTAAGAGTTATGGAGAAACATACATACAATACCTACACTTACAGATTTATTATTATTATTAGTATTGATAAACTCGCAATCAATCAGTCTGCCTGTTTTTCAATTTAGTTGTTCTAAATCTCCTAAATTGGGGGCTATAGCTAGTGGGCAATACTTAAACATAATAATCTATACTAATATAGAGGAAAGATTGAGATGAAAGATGAAGATTGTTTGTTTGTTTGTATTGAATATGCCCCGAAACTACTTGACTAATTTGAAAAATTCTTTTACCATTAGAACCCGACATTATCCGTGATGAACATAGGCTACTTTTTACCGCGGGAAAATGCTTCATTCCTACGGAAAAACGGGTAATAGGACAACGGGCAGTAAGAATTATCCTTCCGTACTTATCTTTTTCACATAACTCCTAAACGGCTGAACCAATTGGGTTGAAATTTTGTATGTGTATTTCCATAATTTCACAGACACCGAATGTATTATATTTTATAAAGTTACGCGGACGAAGTCGCGTGCAACAGCTAGTGTGTCATATAAATGCTGACAGTTTGTTTTTATGCTAAGTAATCTTACATAAGAACGACACAAGTATGCAATTTTCCTCCATTAGCAAACATAGCGTCTTGTGTGGATAAGTTAAAAATTACTTACAGCAACCGGTACGAATTCTCAATTAATAACGGCGCTCGTGCTCGCAAACTTCTTGGAACTCATTTCGCTAGGACGTCGGTTCGATTCCGGGAAAGTGGAAATTGTCTCTTGTATTTGTATGTAAATTATTTTAGCCGCGGGGAGGAATGCTCATTGTCTGTGAAGTGTTACATCACTTGCCAACTAACTAGTTATATCCAAAACTAGTTAATATTGAAGTTAATCATTATTTGGTAATATCTTTAATTATCGTTTTACATACATATATCAACTAATTGACAAGTCCATCGATTATAAATTGAAAATTAATTGTGTCTGTACGTTATATATTTTGAGTAACCTAATTTGATGTAATTTGATTGATATGGAGATAGTTTCAACACAAATACTTTTAAATGATTAAAATAATTAAAACTTCTGCAAAGTAGCGTGCTATACACTATAGCCTTTATAGCCTATCGAGAAATGCATAGGCTGATACACATATAGAATTAAATTAATTAATTAATCTATGCTAATATTATAAAGAGGAAAGATTTATTTGTTTGTTCAGTTATCTTAACTAATTTTCATGAAACTTGGTAGATGAATATTTAGTTAGACGTACGCAATTTTAAAAACTGTGCTTTGTCCTTTGGCTATTAAAGTTATTTGCCACAATTTTAAATTCATCTTAATATTTATGAATGACCAGCCCAAGCACGACTACACATTCTCTACCTTGGGCATATTGTGTTTGCTGAATCCCTACCAGTGTCTTCACCTGTGTTTGCTATCCTTCGCCCTCTCTTATCCATGCACATAACATAATTAGGTTGCAGTAGGCAAACTCGGCATTGTTCAAGATTATTAATAGTTGCTAATTTTTTAAAAAACAAAATCCAATACCTGTGTTATGTGAGTGATACTGCCACAAAGCACAAAACATTTTACAGTATTTTGTAGGTTTTAATATTTCTTATCATTGATTATTTGTATAAGTATCAATCATATTAATAATGCTGTCTAATCCTTAAAAATTATTCAGCTACAATCATCTTCTAGCCTCTATAGACACATAGACATAGACACGGTTACTTTTACTTTTGTCATTAATACATAATGATATGAAACGTCCTAAATTTATGTAGTTTTATATCGTGGAAAATTATTTATTCTGTCAAATTACAAGGTAGGTTGTCTCTAATTCCAAAAAAAACATTAAATATTTTTCAGTCACTCTCTTTATTTTATGAAATACTACTAGTACTACTAGTACTACTATAGTATGTCATCTACTATGTACTATGTATGTCATCTAGATGACCAGACAAGAAGTATTATTTCACAAAGCTTGTGTGAGCGAACTCAGTACGATCTCAAGTAATAACACTGTTAATTACGTACATTGTGGTCTCACCGTCAATTCAATACGAAATCCAATTTCTTTTACGTTACAAGTTGGCTCATTTTGTTTCTTCGGGGAAGAATTGAAAGTTAGGTTGGATATGAGAATTTCTATTGACTCGCATGGCTCTGACAGCCCGGGGGCTATTATTGCGTCCCGGGATTATTGAGTGAAATAAATGTAGGGATGTCTCAGTCTCGGCCCGAAGTTATTGTGCCAAATATCGATGTTAAAGATTTGCTTTATTAAAAAGGAATCCGGAACAAATAAACCACTCGATGGGTCCCAGATTAAAATGCTCTCCATAAGATCCTCGCTTGTAACACCAAGAGATATTTTTATGAGAAGTAAAAAAAATAGCTGATCTTGTGACCTACTTTGTTCTAGGGTCATGCAGTATTTCACTCAGAGGTAAGATATCCAAATTAGGTACTTTTTACTTACTTTAACTTACATTTAGATGTTGGCCTTTTTTATTCTTTTTAAGTTCAACTATAGTATCTATAGTAACTTCAAATTATATTCCTCCCATTGAAAATTTATCTTAAACTGGGTTTTTCTCTAATCCGTTATATTTATTTCTTATAGGGAAAAGCCTATCTCCAGATTCAGATGTCATATTATATGTCAGTAATAAATGAAATCTATATTATCAATAAAACATGTCGATTAGGTAATACATAAACCATACAACATTGGTTTCAGATACTGACAGTCAAGCCTAGCATAACAGAATTCTAATCATTGTTTTCTAGATTCAATTGTAAAATGTGGGAGCCTATTTTATTTTCATTAAAAAATGTACTCGTACTTCAAAAAGTCTCTGTGTGAAAAAGTCTGTTTATGAAGTCTCAATCATAAACAGTGTTATGTTTACGGAAAAAACATAGTTCATATAGAAACCGTCTCGATGGGCCATCTCTAGATATACATAACTCCTTATCACAATTTTAACGAAGGCATCGGGTGCGTTCGACAGCCACGAGAGGGGTCAAGGGGGGTCAAGGGGGGTCGCCGGAAGATCCCCTGGGAGGAGGGGGTGACTGCGTCCTGTGTCCGACACACGGGCCCGTCTCATTCGTCTCGTTAGACGGACTCCGAGGGAAACTTTTTAAATTCCACTAACCGGACTTATTTTTAAACTACCCGCGGGACTTAGAGAAAAAAAGGCAATCGGAGCAACGAAATTAGAAGTCGACGAAGTAATTTTAAAGAAAAAGGCATCGGATTTTTATGCAATCGCGGGTCGAAATTCAAAAGTTTCCCTGATAACAATAAGAGGCCACGAGAAAAGTTCTCCAATGAATCAGTTAGATAAGAGCTCCAAATAAAAAAGGCACTTCATTCACCGAATTTATCTCACGGTGAAAGTTTTAACGCAAAGGGCTGTAAAGTTGGAGGAAAACAAGGGCAATACAAACTTGGCCACTGAATAAAAATAACGAAATCAGCAAGCCTAATTCATTTCAAAATGGATCTACTCGTTTTGGTTTTACGATCCGATTGCGATACGACACTAGAGATTCAGTTTCGACCTAACTTATCATCATAATCGTTGTTTGTCTGTGCATTTTTTGAACGCTAGTCTCAAAAACAGCTTAACCGATTTGAATGAGGTTTTGCAAGCTTCCCGTAACATTTTGTCTTTGTTTCATTCCAATCGATTTACAAAATGTTATACACGATTCTGAATATCACGCGTACCAAGTCGCGGGTACAGATACTTTATAATAATTTTAAATTGATTTCTGATGCCAAAAGCATCAACGTTGTTGCTGTCATCAAAACACTAACAGTAGTTGATAAGTTTAAAAGAGAGACCCGTCCTCGACTTCGCACTGATTCAGTTTTCTCGCGCATTATTTCGCAATTTTTCTTTTTACAAGAATATTTATTGGACTTAACGAATAAAAAAAAGTATCCGAATTGGTCCAGCCGTTGTCCAGTTTTGTGCTCAACGGTTCATTTTTATTTATATCATAAATTACCATATTATACTTACCTTGTGTCCCAAAACTATGCGACATGAAGGGAAAGTACCTAAAATATCGTAGATCGTATTTTTATGATGCTAATCGAAAGAATGGACAAAAAATTATAATTCTTAAGTAACATAATAACGTAAAACGCTTGATTTAAATTTCAAGAATGTTTACTTATTGCCGACGACGACGTAATTTTTAGAAAATATTTGAATCCAGTATTACTAACATTTAAAAATAACATAAAGTCTTCTTTCAGCAATATATCCTATCTACGATATTTAAGGTACTTTCCCTTCAATGCCGCTTAGTTTTGGGATGCCCTGTATATAGACAATGGACATCTATTAGCCAGCAAGCTTAATTTAGAATTTCCATTGCATTTTTATAAGTAATATTGTCAAAGAAACCGATTACACTTTTGTTTATTTATATACTTTGGTTAACAGGAAACAAAATATTATCCAAAAAAGGGCATTGTGAAGCAGCTTTTAAGAATTTATTTTTAAAATTATACATTCCAATATAGTTTATGCGAAAGGAACACGTTTTGTAATGAAATTGTCATATAATAATGATTTTTAAAGGAAACACACTATAAATTTGTATTTAATAATATGTGTATTGAAACTAGACCTGTATAATATAAAGAATCGACAGATTTTCGATAATGCCTTCGCAGTCGCCAAGTGTAAATCCCAGAGGGCGCAAGATAATACAGAGCGAAATAAAATTAAAGAAAAAAAAGTACGAAGAGAAAAGTTTTCAGCAACAATGGACGTACTCCGCGACAAAACACATTGCCTGGATTAAAGGACTCGAAGAAACTTTTCTTGTTCGCTAAAGGGAGAGATGAGACGCCATCATAGACAGAAAAATCGTTTTTATTCATTGTGTTCCCTGTAAAAGTTGAATGTCCACTTGTCTACAGACATTATGATACAAAGGTTTGCAAAATTTTTTTAAACTTTTCAGCTATTTTGAGTTTTCACCACCAAGAAATGGGTTTATTGCAAAAGTTACCTTATAAGCTTATACCTTACTAGCTGGCGCCCGCGACTTCGTTCGCATTGAAAAAGAAAAAAGTAGCCTATCCTGTGTCCTGTAAGTCTAAATGTTTATCTACCAAGTTTCATGAAAATCAGTTAATTAGTTTAAGAGTTATGGAGAAAAATACATATATACACTTACAGATTTAGTATTGATGATTGATTATACTGCATTTTATTTCCAATAAAATGAGATGAATTTGGTCTACATAGACGTCCTGATAGTTCCTGAGAACTGATGTTTCTTTTAAGAGCATTCTACGTTAGATAATGTCAATAGACATCACAATAGAGTTTTGATAGATTCTTTCTATTACTTATACGTCGTTTTATTCATGATTTAGTAAATTCAATTTAGATTCAGGTCATAAATACGACATTTCGAACGGAATGGAGAAAATTCAACGATAAACGAAAATTAGAGGTGTACAGAATATACAGTGAAAAACATATTATACCAACAGCGATTCGAAGTGTTTCTTTGTTCTGTTGCTATTCAATTAGTTCTAACTATTCCAATCTTCGATTTCGTGCTTTGTACAAGCGAAATTCCTCGGTTTGATTTTATATGTATTAAGGGAAGAGAGCTAAATTAGTACTACTGGATGCGATGAAACACCATTCTTCCTCAACGATCGGTCTTTTTAATAATTTTCAACAGTTACTAATATCTCAATCAGTTTTATGTTTACTGATACTGCAATATCTTTTTCAGCTTTCTAGACTTTTTAATTTTGGCGTTGCATTGATACTCAATCGGGACAGGCGTAGATTAAATTCTAATTAAATATAGTAAACAAAATATATACATATACTTAAATTACCTCGTGCCAATATTAGGAAGAAGTTTTAAAGCTCTTGTAACTTTTACGCACGACACATTCCTGAAGCACTCCCTTTTCATTTGTCTTATTCCTTTTGAAGTTCCCTGATTCGGTTGTTTGCACTGCAACTTTTCTGACGTAAAAGTATTCTCTATTAAAAGAGGACAACGGATCAAATTGTTTTCTGTAAACAATTCTTTTTACTCTCCTTTATTGGTTTTATCGGAAACGTGTGTCGAATAGTTGAGGCATTTTTTAGAGTTGTCGGTTACTTTGTTTTGTTTCTGAAACAATTTATCGGGCTTTATTTTGTTACATACTCGTATATATTGGTTTACAAGTAAAAATAATTGGTAGCTGTAATACAATTTTTATTTTGAAATTTTTGATCTTTACAAATCTAGGTACAGCTAGAGACCTTAGCAAAGAAAATATCTCAAGCGCAAATGTAAACTGTTTGACTGAATACTTTTCAGTACTAAAATTACCTATGAGTAAAGTCAAAAAGTGGGAATCCTGTCTGGCCGCAGTAAACATCCTCTCACCGAAGACCACAATGAAATAACAGCATGTGTGTTTTTAGATAATTGAATCAGATAACAGGACTCATTCAACTTTCATTTCCTGATTCCTCTTCCTTTATAGTCTTCAGTTCCTGATTACAAAGAGGGATTAAATGGACAGTTAACCTATAGTTTGTTGGTTCTTTTGTTTGAACGAGGTTTTAAAAAATCAAGTAGTCTGCGGGATACCCAAAACCAAAACCTCAGGAACTTTCAGCAAATATAGCGTGTTATAATTAAAAATCTATATCATATTAATTTTAAAAAAGTAATTCACTTCAAGCAACAGGAACTCTTCCTGTATCTACCCTTTGCTCTTAACCCGAATATTCTTCAAACGCGACTCTTACTGAAGAAGGTATTTTATAAATAACCACCACTGAAAGCATTTCTTCATTTGTATCGCTTAAAACGAAATGGTTCCAAGTGCTCACATTTTCTCACATATTTACCTACTTTTTCTTACTTAATTCAGTTCAAGTTTTGTGCCAATGTATCAACGTCTTATTGTCACATTACACCATTGATTTATTTTCATTTGCCATATAAAAATGTGTTTTACTTATTATGTAGTATATGTTAATTTGACACCTTACACAATATGTCCTTACGATTTTAATATCATGTGGACATTTAAACGTTTCACTAATTAAATAACTACTACCTTTAACTAAAGTTTTTCATTTACATTATGACATAGTTATTCAAAAATGTGGTTGAATTTACATTTGGTACATTTGGCGTCACTTCTAAATTTTAATAAGCGACATACTTACACAAATAACTTGGCATACTCATCGGCCAAGCAATTGCCAGCGGTTATAGGTCATGCATAATGATCAGTACCTCTTCTATATTGGCAACAGACGCAGTCTTAAGTTCCAAATCCGACCTCAGTTAAGATTGTCAATACCAAATTATGTTTCTATATTACTAACTAGCTGGCGCCCGCGACTTCGTCCGCGTTGAAATTCATCACTACATAGTATGCATAGATCTTTAAAACTACGCAATGGATTTGATGCGTTTTTTTTAAATAGATAGAGTGATTCAAGAGGAAGGTTTTAGTATATAATTTACAAAGTCACGCGGGCGAAGTCGCGGGCACCAGCTATCTACTAAAAATAAAGATGCAACCCCTGAAATTTGTATGACAGCAAAGATGTCAGGCGATATATTGCTTTACACATTTAGTCAGGTGCTACATACTTTTAACGCGGGCGAAGTCACGGGCACCTGCTAGTTTTTTTTTTATAATTCTTTTTCTTTTTAACACAACATTTTCTCTGAAATTTTATAATTCGTTGCAGACTTAATTTTGTATTAAGTCAGACTTAACTAGTTAAAAATTAAACCAAAACTTACTGAACTTACTTGAACATACAGCAATTAAACATGCAATCACTATGTAAACATTTATAATTTTTCTGTTTACCAATTTTTACCGAGAAGTTACTTAAAAGTGCATTGTTTACAGTCGGCGCTTGTAATTTTTGTATGTAAAATTAAGCCAAAAATTTGCACTAAAACTCATGACACAGGCAACACACGTTACGCTCTGTAATTACGTCTCGCATAGCGACAATGGCTGCACTCTAATAACTCAAGACTTTTAATTGAAATACGCAGCTTTAGCGGGGACGCGTCAGCGAGAAAGTTATAATTAACGAGTGTCCAATTTGGTCCCGGGATAATTTAGGGCTTGACAGCGTCCAGGATACGGCTTCGGGGCAAAAGTGACCCATCCTTTTGACGCCGCGATTCTTGTATAGTCAGAGTACTATACACCTTGGTAATTTTTCAAATTCATTCCTTTAAAACTCTTACTATCTTTTAAAACTAAAACACTAAGCAGTTGTCTGCGAATTTTGAATCGAAATTTTGACATGATATGTCTGATATTTGCCCTGTCGCAAGCAAATCGACGGCAACAAAGAACAAAAAGATATCTGCATTTTACCGAAATTCACTTTTTTACATAAATGAATTCAGAATTCTTTATTTTATCGAGTAATATATTTTTTTTCATAAAAATCTAATTTTTTATGAGTATTTTGTGGCGTAAATAAAGACATCTACACCATTTTTTACAAAGTAACGAAGTACACATGTAGCTACTGACGTTTAGCAAGCAGCTTAGGAAAAGTCTAACAGATGTTTTGTTTGAGGTAATTTTCATTAAAATTGACCAAGGTAATTTTCATTACAATCGTCTCACGCTATCCCTCCGCGCTAGATAGCCGTGGCGGGACACCGATGTCGTGTCAACATCTCCGCTACCCCACACATCTACCGCCGCGGTAGAAAGTCGTTGGATTTTAGCCGGATTTTATGCCGGCATAACCCCGCAATGTCTCCCACACTGCCGGCTATCCAAGAGGATTTCCCAACTTTAAAAAATGCCTCTCACAAGGCTCGCCATTCGCCACCACGCACGGTTTTTGTTTTTGGTCGATACATTAAACAATTACACAGACAGAAAATTACATATATTCCCTAATTATGAATTTAGAGTTATTACATGTTCTAAATCCGTTCTCAAAATTAAGAATGTTAGGTTTAATTGGATGTCAAAAACTTATATTAATACGTCACGAGCAGATCGTCAGAAATGTTTATGTAAGTTGTAATAACAATTTGGCGGGTTTAAATAATTTTCAATTGTGATCGTTGCGGGAACCCGAATTAAAATTTGCAAGTTTATTTTATGTTCAAACTTGTTTAGTGTTTATGTTTCAGAGAATAAATTTACGTTAACTAAAACTTTTTCTTTTTTCTAACTTGCTTTTGTAACTTGTCTGCAAATAGGAAAAGTTTTTTATTTTCTCTTGAATTCAACAAAATTCCCATTTAAAAAGGTGTTAAATATTTTTGCATTTTTCTTTGTTATTTTGTAGTTTATTTTAAACTAGCTGGTGCCCGCGAAATAATCCGCGTTGAAAAATTAAAAAATATATAATTCCAAGCGTTGGATCTTTACTTTTTAAGCCCTATTAGAATAAGCCTAATAATATCTTGAATATCTTGAATAATAATATCTTGAAATACTAATCCAAATATTGGTGAAAGATTTTTTAATTCTGATGAGTAGTTTCAAAGATTATCTCCTACATACACACAAACTTTACCGCATCATAATATTAGTAGATATACGAGTAGATGGTTCCTGTCGCCTATAAACACGAACAATATCAAGGTGATTGATACGTGGTCTGGTCTGTAATCGGATCTTTGAGACATTTCATACATATAGTTACTGACCAGTCCATAATTGAACCACCATTTGTCGGTGCCAAAAACTAGCAAGTGTTTCAACCAACCCCTAAAGGCCACTTAACACGGGACATGCAAATCACACCATAACAATTCTTTCGGACCCAAGGGCCGCCCATAAAACATGGGCCGTGAATTAACCGACAATAAATTAGTCACCCTGGCCCTCTCAGGGCAGCCTCAGGTGCCTCAGCCCTCCCATAAATTGTGACCTCTTCAAGCTATTTCAATTGCTGATGAACTACTCGGAGGAACGGTCGGAGGGCGGATTTTAATTCTATTGGCTCTGGACATTTTGGCTCAGGTTTAATGGCATGGGATGAAGTCCATGGGAGACGTACTGAGAATAGGTAATTAAAAATATTCATTATCATTCTTAGATCACAGTAAACAAAAAAAAATCCTAATCTAAACTTTAAGAATGATATCAAAAATATCGGCAATAATAAAAATTATGGTTTGCTTGTGCAATATTTTAAAAATTATTAAGTATACACTAAATTGCAGAATTTATTTAACCGTATTTTAATCACTTAACCCGTGTATCACTTGTAATTTCGAGCCTGTTTAAAACAGATTTACAACTTTATTGTAAATTTTGTACATTATTGTAAAAATAAATATAGAAGTGTATAAAAAAATTTAACCTAGGTCACAAAGAAGATAATTTATGTTTACAGAAATTGTGAACTCTAAAAAAAAGTACACGTTCTACGTCGTCAATGACAACTCTCTGATTACAGATAATTTCAGGGGACAAAAAAAATCTTTCTAATCTTTATAAATTAGAATATCTCTTTAGTTTAGTTATATCCTTTTTACTTTTAGGAGTTTGTATTGGTTTCCAAGAGTAAATTTTTAAATCAAACAGCTCTTTGTAGGCAAAGAGCCTAGGTACACATCAATTTCTGTTATCCTTCTATTATAGTGTAATTTAGTGTTCAAAGTTAACGTCGAAACACTTCCAATTTAGCAATGTACTCGTCCATTAAACTAACTCCTGGACGATATACCTACTTGTACGTATTAGAGTAGAGACATGAAAATAACTTTGTACGTTGCGAGAGAACTCCCTTGCGGAGTGTCCTTCAAAGTTGGAGGTTAACGCATGAGTCAGGAATGAGATTAATTGCTACTGCTTTAAGATCTAGCTGCTTGTATCTTTATTTATACCGAATTTCATAAATCTTTGTGTGTGTGTTTTTAATGCTTTTTAAACTATTTATTAATTTCTTAAAGACACATATTTATATAAATTATATAGTCCGCGTCCGATCGCTACCAAACTTCACAGGAACACCCACTACACTAATTTGAAGATTGTCTGGAAGTTTCATCAATATCGGTCCAGCGGTTTTGGAATCTATAGCAGAAATACGGGGACATACATACACACATCGTCTTTTATTATATAACGAGAAGACTAGCTTGTTTCACAAGCTGATTTAATTCAAGTTGATATCGGCATGCACATTTCGGATTTTATCTGTAATGTTCGGTTTTTGTTGGGCGATTGCAATCGTTGCATCATAGCCTATTATTCGTTTTCGTTTAGCTTCAGGTTTTTTTTTAATTGGCTCCTAAGGATCATAGCATAGCACATCAAAGCTAGCATTACAAAAATCTTTTTTAAATTTGACTGCTAGTTCCAAATATTAGCGCATTCAAAATTTGATATAAGCCAATCACAGGCAAGGTTAGTATTGATAATGAATAAAATGATAGTTCACTTATCGTAATTTATTCTGATTTGAGTTGCTATTGCATTTCAACTGTTAGTCGGAAGGAGGGGGCTACCTCGGGACATCTTGCGGCACCCCCACTTGATTTATCTGACCACGGCCGGCCGCAAACTAGACGCCTTCGTATTTATAGCCACAATAACCCTATTAATTCTCTCGTACGACTCAAACTCGTGGGGCCCTAACCCTTGCGCTGAGGGGTCGTTACGAGCTAGCGTAATCACAAGTCAACGTGAATAGGGAACTGTGGTTTCCTCTAATGCCTCTTATAAGTATGTACATAATTCACCAAGATAATATGCGAATTACACATCATCTATAAAAGATCCATTTAATGTCTCCAATATATACATATACCAAAGTTCCCATGTTCAAAAATATAAGCAAAAGTTTAAGAAACATTTAAATATCATGACGTTGATAATAAATAAATATAATATTTGTCTCCGATGATATGGAAGATTTTGTCATCTCGCCCAAACGGAGCAGGATAAATGAGTTTAAGGAATTGTGAGATAGTTCTATGTACATTTATACATATTTAGCTTCAGTTTTTTGTCGTGGCCTATGATGGCCTTGGATATTTTTACGTCAAAACCAATACTTGTTCAGGTATTGTTATGAAAATTATACATTAAGTATCATCTATAGAAGGTATGCATTCACATGTATGATCGTTATGGTATAAATCAACAATGTATACAAAAACTGAGAGCCAAGAAACGCTTTATATATATCCAGAGGCAGGTGTCTGATTAATTGATCGTGTAGTCTAGTAAAACGGCTCCAATTAACATTTAAAAGTAGTTTATTTTGGTTGAAAAACGTGCGACGCCCGCCAATCTCGAGTTAGAGTAACAAATGGACATGGCAGTCAGAAACAAAGGGCCGCTCCCAATATAGCCCATTAACATGGTGTCCGGACATTTCTCAATGTTTAACTAGTTAGTGGTGATTATTTATTAGCACGACGTTCGCTTCCGTTCGTACGGATGCGATCGCGGCCGAATTCAATTTGATTCATTGCTCTAATGCGTTGCGGTCACGCGACTCTTGCCGAACCAAAAACTGTCTCATTTTTATATAGGTTTATATATGGGTCATAGTGCCGTCTGCACACTTGCGATCTAGTTGCGACTTTTCCGAAACTTTCTTTATTAGATTACACTAGTACCTATTCCTTGTCAGATTTTGTTAGGCTTTCATAAATATATTTTTTAGGTACCAGGTACATAGCTTAACTAAATGCCAAGCGAGATTCCCAATTGGTAAATATGAACATATTTTTGCAAATTATTTTCACCTAGACAAACTTCCAATGACAGAAAAATGTTTTATGTTTCGCCATTCACTGTTTTACAGCAAAAAATTGCGAAGTCTGAAGCGCTAGTTAAAATAATTTGTAATAACTTCGATTACAAATAATCTTTTTCCATATATATGTTTTGCGTATATACGGTGTTTTTTAATTAACGTTGATTTGTTTAGCTACAGTTAAAAGCGAAACTTAAAAGTGGCGATAACTTGTAATCACTACATATTATAAAACAAAGTAGCGATAAACTCAAAAACTACTGCACTGATTTTCATGCTGTTTTCACCAATGGATAGAGTGGTTCTCGAGGAAGATTTTATTATATATTTTACAAAGTTACGCAGACGAAGTCGCGGGCAGCAGCTAGTAATGTTATAAGAAAATAAGTTTTTTTATGTGTATATAGTTACATAACTTACTATAAGTAAATATTAATTGATTATTTTTCTAATTTATAAAAAGTAATTGGACATTGAAATGGCAGTGTTCAATTTGCCTTATTCCCATACTCTTTCTTGATTCGCATTCGATTGTGGGGTCGATTCGATAGGCGGCCTCCTTTTTATGGCTTTTGCCCTCAAATGTACTTAATGCCTTACATTTAACATTTTCCGAGCACCACTTGAAATTCCCTTAAATCGCAGCGAATATCGTAAGACTTACCTTAATTTTCTTACCTTTTTATTTTTATACTTTCTCTATATTAGGTTTGTTTTTATTCATATTTAATTACATTATTTGATAATGCAGTTATGATGACATTTTTGGAATATCTTTGGCCCATTTCTATTTTTATTTAAAATTACTGTGTTCTCTTATAATTGTCAACAGAGGTGTCGGTTACATCACAGGTCGCGAGTTCAGTGGTTTTTTTTCCATTTCAAAAATGTACTTACTTTCAAAATTTCATTTACATTAGACTTTTTGCGAATATAAGATATGTTATTTCCATATATCTTCATCTGGTTTTTTATCCTTAATCCTGTTGGAATTGGCAGCTTGTTATTTTCATGCATGACGTTAATCAAATGTTAGCGTCCGTTGCTCTATATTTATAAAATGGACACAAAAATTGTCACCTATTCCATACCTATATAAAAGCCCACATTTTGTAGCCTATGAGGCATTCAAAATTAAAACGGCACCAACAAACAGATTGCCCTAAGTAGCCTCCAACTCGGAACAAACACATCGTCCAAAAAAGACAACCCAAGTTTCATTTTGAACGTTTCATTTCAAACCTCCATTTCAACCAGCAAATACAGTCTTTATTGCTTTTGTAATATAGATGACTCTACATGTAAATGAGAACTTATCTCGATTATTTTTAATTGATGTTTCTATCATGAGTCCCCATGAGTCTTCCATGAGTCCAAAAAGGCCATCAATATTTTATCTACTATATTATAAATATAGAAGTACTTACTTATTTCATTAGCCTGAACCATCGGTCCCAATATCCTAGAGTTATGTCCTAAAGTAAAATAAAATTTTGAACTTATGAAACTGTACTTATGTATTTAGTTTGGTTTTTATCTCATATTGTATAGGTGTTCTCATATATCTTGAGTTTCTTAATGTCTATTAATGTGTTCTACTCGTAATATTAACTAATATGCATGTTTAAATATTGTAAGTTTCAATAAATTACAATAAGTAAGTTTACTTCTAACTTGTGGCTTCACACTTCACATGGATGCATATTTTTTCTGCAAATTATAAACAAATAACTTCCTAGTTTATAGCTCTTTTCATTGGTCAAAACAGTATCAATATCCGTTGTATTGTTTAGAATAAGTTAACTTAGAAACAGACAAAGGCGGTCAGCGTCTTTATTTTATAACTAGCTATTGCACGCGACTTCGTCCGCGTAACTTTATAAAATATAGCCTATGTTACTCGCTGATAATATAGCTTCCCAACAGTGAAAGAATTTTTCAAATCGGTCCAGTAGTTTCGGAGCCTATTCAATTCAAACAAACAAACAAATCTTTCCTGTTTATAATATTAGTATAGATATGTATAGATAAACCTACTAGTAGATAGATAATAATGGTAGCTTTGATGAACGTCTATGCAATCAATCAGAGGGTGTCAGAGTTAAGTTTTTCCTTTTGCAGAAATAACACGGTGTCACTTGTGTATCAGTTGGAAAATGGTCAGTAGCGACAGGATATTACGAAGCACCAGTGTCGGGCACATCCGTGTTTAGCCATGTCGTGGCTAAAGTAGGAATTGTAAAATAACAGAACGTCCTGAAAGCGACTCTCTCTATATAAAGTGACAGTCGGATTTTAAAATAACATATTTTCGTCACTGAATTAATCAGTTTTTATTGCATTCTTTCCATCAATTATTTCTTGAAATTGTGCTGTCATTATTTGAAGCCTCTACTACTAGCTGTTATAATAAAATTGCGACATTTCAATATATTTATAAGATGTTTTGGCAGAAAAGCCAAGTATGACCTGACACCACTCCTTTTTCAAAATAATTTAATTTAATTCCATAAATATAATAAACGGATGAACTTTTCTGCTTAATTCGCAAACACTATTTCATTTACTTGAATATAACTTGGCTCATCGTCATATACCTATAATATGTATATGTTCGTGTTGCATTCCTCTTACGTCATCCACCGCCAATTCGAACCCCATAAATTGTTAAGAGAAGCCATTAAAGACAATTTATATACACATGTTGTTAGTAATTAGTATTTACTTTAAGGCGGCTCCACACCGCACAGTGATTAATCTCTTCTATACACTCCCGCCAGAACCCTAATCCTGCGAAGGGTAAAGGCAACGACACACAGACAGTTATTGAACCCCTTTATACGGAAAAGATATTGTTCGGCTTTAAATTTAATTTCAGTGTGCCTTTTTAATTAACTTTTTTTAAAAGTGGAGATTACTTGAATCGATACTAATAATAAATCTGTAAGAGTTGGTCATGGAGTAAGTTACTGTTTTTAGAGATATCGTGTTTATAGGCTCTATACATGATACTGAAACTAAATTGACGAATTTTAGAAAAAAAATCTGTATATACTCGTATGTATCTACCTCCATAGTTATGGAATAAGAGAATTAACTGATTTTCATGAAATTTGGTAGATAAACATTTAGACGTACAGGACACAGGATAGGCCCCTTTTTTCTTTTTCAACGCGGACGAAGTCGCGGGAACCAGCGAGTATTAAATAAATGTCGCTTATCAGTTGTACATATTTAGTTTGAACGGTTTTTTGAAATGGTATAAAGTTATCTCAAACCCTAGGAAAGGATAATATTATATCCTTTCCCTGCCTTCAAAATTTTAACGCAAGACAAGCCACAAGGAAATGCTAGCATGAAACAGTTTATATATTCTGATAATTATATTAAGTATATTAGTAATTCGTATATAAAACTTACAAATCATACATCAATATTAATTCAAGTCTATCAATTAATGTCCCACCATCAATCATTTGATTTATAACTATGAAACTTAATGGATATAGTACAATAAGTAATTATTTTTTTTATTTAAATAATAATAATTAAACTAAACGACATGAATATGATTATTCTAACTTATGTTATTAATTTTTTTTAATAAATTGTATAACTAAGTTTCATAAAATAATAATAAATTTATCGCTTAATAAAACAAAATTCGATTTTTGTGTTTTTAGACAAAGAACAGGTTTTTATTGGAAATATTGTATGGCGTCCCCTACAACGCTGCCTTACTACGAAACCACAGGATACAATATTTTATCCCCTCTCTCCCCTTATTAGCAAACGGAGACGCGGCAAACATCTTAGCCCCCAACGTAATCTATACTATACTTTTCGCGTGAGCTAAAGATTAATGTCTTACCATTTTGCCCTATTTTACTCTTTTGGTGTTTTCAATCCATTTTACAATTAATTCACTGTTTTTTATTATTTTTTTTTATTATCAGGACATTATTCAGGACATAAATACCACTATAAAGGTTTTATGCCTTACAAATTTTAATTTATTTTACAAAAGGTGTGTTATACCTTTTATAAACAAATGAACTAAAATACAATACTTATATACAATGTAACCATAACACCTAAAACTTCAAATATGTCTTGATTTAATCTAAATTTACATACTTTTTTAAGTTAAATTAAAACCTGTGATTCACAGAGAGAACTAAACCTCCTACTTATACGAAATATAGAGACATCGTTTCTCTCAATCTAACTACGATTTAAACAATTTAATTTGATTTAAACAAGGGATGATTCGAAGATCTGTTCTTAAGTAACACATCCAAGTTTAGTGAGCCTTGAAAACTCTTTTGTATAATTCATATTATTTAGACTTCAAGGCAAATAATCGATTCAAAACACGCTCACCATTTCTCACTTACGGCATAGAACACACTGTGGAGACGTTGCGAAATTAATTGTTACGCTTACGTCGCAAGCACACCCCCGATTTGCTTTGAAAAATCATCTCTCTTTGTATATTTGGTAAGAGATTTACGACTTTACATCCGTACTCTAAGGCGGCCGTGTATAAGTGAAGTCGTTCACGCGATCCTGTTCGAATCAGTGACGGAGAGATTAACATCTTACATTTGAGTGGAAATTTCTGGAACACTATAAAATATGTCCAATTTTAGTCCCATCGAAAAGTCTATTGGGTTGACTTTTTCCCACTACTTATCAATGTTACCAATTTTAAACAACCAAATCGAGTTATAAATCGTTTTATAGTAACGTAAGAGACAGTTTAGACAAACATTTCGACTCGACGAATAAATGAACAGATATAAGCATATCTTTAAGCGTAAGTAGATATCAGACATTTTTCACCGGGCCTAAAACCAAACACATGTACGCACACATTACGAAATCATTGAGTGCGGGGGGAACTCCTTTGAAAGTTCGCAAAGGGTCTGCAATAAAGAAGATTAAAACTATAGCGGGCGGCCATTATCATCGGGCCAGCGGCCGGCTGGATTCGGAAGCACGGTATATTAAGGCAATTACCCGCTCCCCTGAAAGCCTTCGCCGGCACACATGACCTGAAAGTTCATCACTTCATTACAGAACCATCTGTAACCCAATTTCGTTGGCAGAAGTAATGCTCATAATTTTCAGCTGCGGTCTGCCCTCTTCTGGTCCATTGCGATTTCGAATCTAGATTTATTTAAATGGAGCTTTGATTGCGACGTGCAAAGCTCGTTATGGAAGTGCAAATATAAATTGACACTTCATTTGTTGTTCTCGCGTAGGAAATACGGTTGACATTGCGCCGATTGGGCTCCTTTTAAATGTTGGTTAAACGCTAACCCCATCTCTCTAATAAGAGGATGAAAGGTTGGGAGCGATTGTTATTTCTTTTTATGGCAAATACTCTTGTTTGATATGATAATTCCATTAATAGGATAAGAGCTTCTACATCGTGTTGATGAATTTTACTTCTGTTTTGTTTCGCGTTCTTTGGTTACATAAAAATTAAAATTACACCAAATAAATGCGTAGATATCTGGGCTAACGCTATAAATTACACATTGTAGAATCTGCATCGACGAGCCCCTTGGTCGAGTGATTAAGGTACTTGCTTTATTGCTCTGTCTCAGGGGTCCAGTATTCGATGCTCGGAAACTATTTTGAGCCAATTGGTTCTGGTCTGGATTTGGCAAGTAGTGGCCGAGTTTCGCAATTATTTGGGCAGCCAGTCTGGTGGTAATAAACCACCCTTACAGAAGACCACCGTAAAATAACAGCATATGCTGTTATGGCGTGGTTTGTGTTATAAGCGACGGTTGCCACTTGCCATCGAGTGGACCGTCACGTCAGCCTGTCCCACCAACTTCACGTAAAAAAATCAACATACCAAATTGATCAAAGTAATTTACAAGCAGATACACGGTCCCAAATGTAGCAAACAAACAACGAACGAACTTATTGGCCAAATTAGGAAGTGGCCCGAAAAAATAAACAGAGGAACATTTTAATTGTATATTGAATTAAATTCGAGTGGGTTCGACATCGAGGCAACAAATTTTGGTGGCTGCTAATGATGGGGCAGGACGGGGTGAGATGGCAACCCTCAAAAAGTCAGACATTTTTTGATTAACCGAAAAAAATTTACGGTACAAACGTAATTAATGGCGGGGAGTGTTACGTGGTGTAATTTCTTTTTGGGGGAATCTTGTCGAGTGATTCAGTGCTTTTTTCTAACGGGAAAATTTCATTTCACTCTTGTTAAGTGTGGAAAGCGCTGATATGCAAACCTCTTTATTTATTTATTTTACTTACGTATTTTAATTTTCTGTTATAAAATCAAAGTAAACCGTGACAAATTATTGTATAAATACGAGTGAGTTTGTTTGTCTTTTATTATAAATATTTTCATTATACTTATAATATTAACTTTATCATACAAACAACAATCTATAATAATATAATAAAGAAAGGTCGCATTTTGTATGCTTGCTTATGTGTGAGAACCACTGCATTGCATAAAAGGTAGAGTATTCCAGGTGGACGTATATTTTATATTATGTATAGTATTGCTCCCAGGCGAAGCCGTGGCGCGTAGGTCTAATCATAATAATCATAATAATTGTATTATTGCGAAGGTTTGTATAGATTTTTGTTATTCAATCACGCAAAAACGAATGAATAGAAATCTTATAGTTATTAATTGATAGAACAGGTAGTTTATTACCTGGAATAACATATACAATACTTTTTATCCTGAAAAAATGTTAGGTTCCTGTTGGAATTTCAGAGAACGAACTACAGCGCGTACGAAGTCGCGTGCACATCTAGTAACATAGAAATTCTCGAATGGAACGAGTCATCGCGAACCGGATAACATTCAAAAACTTCGCCAACCGATATCTCGCATAATTGCATCTTTAAGGCGTTTAAGGCGGTACTATATTAAAATGAGGGAATTGAAGAAATTCGCCTCTCGTCTTAATAAGAACGCCCGAATATTCTAGATATCAGCGAACTGTTCGAATCGTCAGACTTCTTAATGAAATTTTCGGATTACGACTCGCCGCGCTCTCTGTCCCTCTCCGACTGCCCGATGGCCGCATAAACGTGTCCCTCTCTAGCATATGAAGGTGCACTCCCGAGTTTTATGCGAAATTTATTCATAACTCTGTAATTTATCCGCGCCAAGTAAAACGCTCACTAATGGGAACAGGGGATAATGTTTTCGTGTGTATTATTATAAACGCGAGTTCAGCTTTAATATAACTGTCACGTTATCGTTTGTGTAAATAGGAGATTTCCAATTGTCGTTGTAACGATTCCGTGAGTTTTATGTTCCGTTAATAATATCGTATTAACTTTTACAGCAGCACACGTTTTGGCGTTACCGTAAATCATAGAAGTAATTAGTTTTTTTTGTGTTTTCAATGCGGGTATTTAAAATAACATACAGCTCCTTTTTATTGTCTAAATACTTTTAAATCCATTGAATATAATATTTTAATTAGAATGTTATATGTCACTGTATAAAAAATCAAATTATCAACTCTTACGTCACACTAATAATTAAGCGAGATAACTCGAAATTAGTGGTTTATTTTATTTTACATCTATTTTAAGTGATTTAAGAAAGACAACATTATAATAACAAAATTTTATTATTACTATTGGTGTTAAATAAATATATA
This sequence comes from Synanthedon vespiformis, assembly GCA_918317495.1. Classification (NCBI taxonomy): domain Eukaryota; kingdom Metazoa; phylum Arthropoda; class Insecta; order Lepidoptera; family Sesiidae; genus Synanthedon; species Synanthedon vespiformis. The sequence continues at coordinate 11,064,130 of OU906949.1, read as the reverse complement.
TTACGCGTCCTATAATCTTTTTCAAATGTGTATATATTTTGTTCATCTTTATTATTGCAGAAAAACGCATATAAATAGGCTAAAGAATAGCAGAGCCCTATTAAGAACGCGTTAGCGAAGAATCCGACGAGAAATACCCGAGGAGCCGCGTATTTCCAAAGCATTTACTTCTGTTGGGATATTCAAAAAGCCGAACCATTATACTATTACGCTGCGGTAACTTTGTAAGGCGCCAACATTTTTAAAAAGTAGAAAAGAAAGTCGCGGAAACGCCTAGAAGCTCTTTTGTACTCGCTCACCTATGAATGTATAATGATCACTATTTATTTGTTCACAAGTTGAGACTCGTCACGAATAAATAGAATGAATTGTTCCCTTTTTACTGACGAAGAACGGAAGAATCAAAAAAATCTCGAAACGCAGTATACCTAATTAAAGTTATCATGGTTTTGCTATATCAACTTATAAGATTGCACAACGCATGCTAAAAACTTATGAGTATAGTTATGCTTGTAACTTCATTTAACTTAAATGCAGTTAAAAAACGTTCTCTGAGGCAATATATTTACTTCACTCTTAAAACTACATTAAAGAAATAATGTACATTATGTATACAGATTAACGTAGACATTGTTTAAGGTAGGCAGTTTTTTGTTTTCCAAAAATAACATTTATCTGTAATAACATTATCTGATTTAGTGGCACCTGTAAATTTTTTAGTGCTATAATTTTAAAAGGCGACCTTGCCATAAATATCGTGACTTGGAGTGATAAACTGCTTTGACCGGCTACGTAACTGTCGACTCTAACGAGATACAACAAAGTAGTCGGTATATTTTAATCGTACTATAAAACAAATAAAAATGATTTATTAGCTGAACTTTATTACTTATTTTGGCATTTTTTGTAAGATTACAAGTTTTATCTCATATATTTAAATCGATTATTGCAAAGCGACAATTTTAACAACTGTATTTAACATAGGCAATTAATTCACATTGTATATAATTTAATAGAAAGTGATGAAATCTGAGCTTTTGTAATATTTCATATATTATTATCAACCTGATATCTGTAGGTAACAAACCAAAATATTGTATTCTTTAAGCGTTATATTCCTAAATATAGATTTAATTTTGAGAACATAAAATTATAGCAACAACGAGTAAAATATATTATAATATTAAAGTGCATCAAAATTCTGTCATGTGAAGCAGATTACTTTTAAATGGCTAACATTTAAATAAATTTATATTCGACATTGCCAAGCGACCTTCAAAGTCCAATTGCGTACAGAATCTGCGATAAAAACGTCTCGAAAGCCTTATGAAATATGACGCTCTTCGATTACTTTAATTCCAAGTTCGTAGACGTGCTACGAATGTCGCGTAGTCACGTAGACGCGTAGCATTACGTAGATAGGGGATAATGGTTGATGTCCTTTTTTTAAAAAGGTATTAGATTTATTCAATGATATCATATTTTACATTATAAAAGGTATTATATTTATTCAATTATGTATATATATTTCTTCTGTGCGTGTGTATTTCACTGAACTCCTCCTAAACGGCTGGACCGTTTTAAATTCTGTCATCACTTATGGATGGAGGAATAATCAGGGATGGTTTGGATGTAAAAAAAATTGGTTGCAGAAGAAGTCGTGGGCTCTCACTAGTATTTATATAATAAATAAAAATGGCCTTCATTAGATTTACTCCGATCTCATGAGTCGCCGATGTATACATTAGTTATTAGTAGGTAGGTATTATTATTTTTTTTGTAATTTTCAGTATCCATACTTCAGAGATAAGACTGTCTTTCGACGTACCTTTTTCTTATCCTTCAGATCCTTTTTTATATTCCACTCTCCAACTCCTCCAGCCTTTTGGCAAATCATCTTACCATTTCTTTGCCTTTTCTTGGAATTCATTCCGTTATGTTTTCAGTCTACTTTTCTGTTTTATTCCTTGCATTTTTGTTTGTAACGTCTTCCACTCTTGTATTTATTCTGGTCGTCTATTCTTGTATATTTTTATTTCATAAGTCTCTTAATCCAGTCCACCCATTCTGTGAGTGCGGTACTCAGTATGCCCTTTACACACACACGTACTTTGTGTACATTAATACAATGAACATAAAATAAATTTCAATAATCTCAACTGCAACAAAGGCTTTGTTTAATAATCGTGCAATAAAAAGGAAGTTTCCGCCATTATTTTCAATTTTACTGTAAGCGCGGTTATCGCCCTCCGCAATACCTCGTGATCTTAGCACTAAATGTCGTTATTAACAAGGAAAAACACGCGTATATCCGTGCCTATAATCCGGTTAATCTTCGGACGCCTCGGGCGCGGGACGTGTGCGGAGGAATTGGGGTGTGGTCACAGTAACGGCGATGCGGACTCGCCAAGATCAAGGTGTATGTTAAATAATATGTTGAAAAAAGTTTATCTACACATACCTTATTAACTAAAATGACACTTTATTTTAGAAATCCCCCTTTTTAAGAAAAATGTCAAAATATTTAATTAATACATATATTTTTTTGATTTTACTAATTTTAATATATGAACCAAATTTTGTAGGATAAGCTTAGAATTTTTTTTATCAGTATTAAACTGTAAAATTTTTGAAACACATAATTCACCCACTTATTTAGTTATCTGAACGTTGTTGCTTCCGCCTCGCCAATGACCACGCTAGCAATGAAACAATACCCGCCCGCCGACCGACCACGTACGAGGCATGTATTCGCCGCGCGTGGCTTGCTAACAAGCTACAATTCTATTACGAAATTAGTAGATGTCTTCCTTTAGTGTGATATGTTATATTTTCATATCCACCTTGTATTGTTTTCACTGGCCAATTCCATTGTTAAAGAGGTACTACACATTACCTTATTTCTTAGTCATTATTTCTTATCCACATTTGAACCTTTACTGACCTTTCCTGGACTCTATTTAATTTAAACACGTGCAAAATAAAGTATTTTTTATCTAAAACGTGTCTCGTATATCATTTCTTTTTATTGTTAAATCTTTAATGTTTCTTTTTATATTGGTATAAAGCCAGTTTTTTATTCTTCAAATAATTTATGTGTAAACACGTGAATGGTGTTTACAAAATAATAATTGTTTATTGTGTAAAATTCTCACTGTATATTTTCAAAATAAAATAAAACATCTACACTTCTAAGCATTGCTCCTCCCTACGTAAGCCACTATAAGTGTTTTCTTTGTGGATTGCGAACAGTCAGCAGTATAAGTATACCCTTTAACATGTTTATCCATTTTGGCAGAACCTCCCCTCAAACACTGCCGAATATAACGATGTAATTCACTTTGCGTTTTTATTTTATGTTTTGTGTAAACGAGAGATCGAAAAAATGTTTTCCCGCCTTCCAAACTTCTGATCAAAACTATAGTTGGGTTAACACAATTTTTTTCAGAAGTCAAAACGTTGGTTTGGTTTTCGGAATACATTTTTTCTTTTGATCTCAGCGGTCCATGTAGCATGAAATAAGAGTCGTTTGTCTTAGTGCGCTTGTTTGAAGACGAATCAACAAGCGTCTTAGGATTCTATACAGCTAAAGTGACAAATAAACCTTAATTATTAAAAAAAAAATATTACCGTTACCGAGGTCAAAAAAAATAGTTTTTAGAATTTTTGTCTGCTCGTCTGTTCACGTCTCCTAGTCACGTGACCACCGTGTACGCGACAGACATTCTGACACAATGCAGAAACCTGTCAGCATGTCTACCGCATTGCACCATAAAAAATCATTCTTCATGTACTTAAATGATATAGGAATTCTATTGTGAATATTGATTTTCTCTAGACCCTCAGATTTCTTGGCATCCATTAAACAAAGACAGAAGGGTCCAAGCAATTGCAGTGCTCTTATATACGGTAAATAATTTAAATTGAAATGTTATCATAAAAATACGAATAGCTGCCATGGGGATTGGTTTGACTGCATTTTCGCATAATATAAGTAATAAAATATACTGTGTTTGAATGTTTGAAAACATAAATATGCTTTTAAAATTTTAAAAATAACTTGTAACCCGAAGAATGATAATCTTAAATAAATATTGGACGTGAAACAAATATTTTTAGGAAAAGCATGAGCTACGAGGCGATGTTCGATACAATTTACATGCCGTACCGGCTGATCGAATGTAAACAAACTGTGTGTAGTGTGTGCTCGTCTTATAAAAATATGGGGGCTTCAGAAGTCGACTTTTATAGTTGGGTCCTACACCTAACCCCTCCAACATCATCGCTTTTTGGATATCATCCCTCTATAATAATTAATTATTTAGCACAGCACCATACAATTCTATAATCTAGCACAGCACCACCTAGTTCCACAATAAGCAACCAAAAAAATTGCATCCGTGTGAAGCCGTGGTCGGGTCGCTAGTTGGAATAACATTTGTGTCACATTGGTTTTCGTTACAAAAAATATTAGACAAACAAATGGATCGTCCGAGGGGCACGATGACTGTCGGATGCGAACATTGACATATTCCAGGGATCCATATTTGTGACAAGGGCGCTCCATTCCACTTCAATCCTCTTCACAAATAGCATATTTGTTCCGATAAAAATAGAAAATAAATCAAATCCCGTGGAGACTTTTTTTTATACGTCAGATTTCCGTTTCGTGAATCTCTATTAATCTCATCGTTTAGATATTGTCTTCAATATAGACTCTGCTCACTGGTGCAATAATTATTTTTAATTTCTATAAAATAGAAATGAATATAATATTCAAATGACAAAAAAACGTTGATTAACTTCATCGTCATTATCTCAGCCGCAGGTTGTCCACTGCTGGATATAGAGGTCTCATTATAATTTTTCCGTAGAATGGGTTAGAAGTTAGAAAGTAGCCAATATCTACCGCTGACCTGCGGCGCTTCTCGGATCTTTTGTCCACCCTGTGGGTGGACGTCTGTACTTGCTATGTGTCCTGCACATTGTCACTTTTTTATTAAAGATGGGTTTGCTATTGATGGCCATCAACCAACTGTGTAACAAGGATAATGAGGCCTATGTTGGAGCGAACTCACTCAGAAGATCCAAAAGATTCACCGGGTTCTTCCGTCTAGGAATCTCCTCATTACGCAGTGTTACCCTGAGCAATAGACCCTCTGAATTTGCTTGTTAAGTGATGTTGCGCTTTCTTAAGGGACCCATGGTAACTTAAAAAGTTAAGTTATCAACCTAACTGAATAGATGTCTAAAAAAATATTTATATATACTAATGATATTTTTTTGTTGTTTCAGGTAAAAAACGTTAGTTTCACTGCATCTCTTTCTATAGTGATCGTCTATTTGTTAAGGTAATTGTACTCGATAAAAATTGTAATGTATAATATTTGTAAAATTAGTTAGAATATTAATAAAAAAAGGGTTTCTTTTCCTATAAGATGTTTCTTTATATCGGGTTAAACAAAGTTAAAACACTTCGTGCCAGTCTAGTTAGTTGACGTTTATAAGTCCAGCTAAATTAACGTTTAATAAAGCACTTAATTAGGGCAATTAATTAACTAACTCAACTGAAAAGGGCTCCAACAAAACTAATTACTGCCAAATTAATGCCTGAAAATAACACTATTAGCGATCTGATGTGGGAAATAAACGAAGCATTGAGAGGACTCACATGCAGTGCGCGTAACTTTAGATTTATTTCAAACTAGCCGTTGCCTGTGACTGTGACTGGTCTCGTACGTCTAAATGTTTATCTACCAAGTTTCATGAAAATCAATTAATTCGTTTAAGAGTTATGGAGGAACATACATACATACATACACTTACAGATTTATTATTAGTATTGATTGATTTATAACAACCGATGTAGTTACATATTAATATCAATATCAGATATCTTCCTAACCTCATCTAGTACCTTACCTTTTCTTACCTTTCTCTCTATCAGCCCAAATGTTGCGAGCAGCAAACTATGGGTATACATAGGATTTACATAAATAACGTGTTGATTTACGTAAGCTAAATAAAATATTGAACAAAAAGGTTAGTTTTACAGTAAAGCACGCGATGCATTCGTTTTCAGGTGACAGACAAACCCGCATTCTCTCGCGCCAAATGCATAAATATTTCCCCATTCGTCGTGAGTAGAAAAATTTTCAGCGCAGATTTTCACACAATGATTTCAAAGCCTCAAATAAGACTCGAAACGGGTTCCCTCGCAAACGCGAATTCAAAATGGCGGTGACGCCTTCTTTTTCTAAACTTGAATTAATCAGTCAGCTCTTTGTGTACTTGTCAACATACGTGCCAACATAAAACATGTGTGCCAACAATAAAAAATGTGATCTTAATTTTAAATGTAAAATCATTTGAATATGGAATTATGTATTAAAAATATTCTAATAAACTATTTTTTAGCAAATAATAATATTTACTAGCTGATGCAAGCGACTACGTAACGCGATGATAAATTTAATATATAAAAGCAATTATAACGCTTATAACAAACTCACATTCAAATTTATACTATTAGTAAGGATCAATAAGTCTCAGAATATATAGTCTGTGTACATTACAATCTATATCCTATCCTAAAAGCGCACATACCTATAGGTAGTTGCATTTAAAAGTCTTTAAAGGTCATATCATATGATTATTTTTTTATTTAAACATGATTTTATCTGGTTTTTGTTCGTTTTAAGTGAACTTTGCCACTCCTGTTATTGACATAACCAATAACAGAAACATTCAGAAACTGTTCTGTTATATCAATGTACCAACATAATTAAATCGTTGTTATGTCACTAACAGTTGGTGTGTAGATGAATAAAATAAATAAAATAAAATTCAACAAGAGAAACGCACATCACTATTGAAAGCAAGCTGTGGCTTGATTGGAAAATAAGTGGAATTCTTTCAAATTCAGCGCAAGAAAGAATTTTATTTCATTACTAAAATATATCAGGCATTTGTGGAATTTATTTTATTCAGAAAATCTATTCCAAATCGCGATATATTTCTGAAAATGTGTAACGCAAATTACACGTGTTTTATATTCGATTCAACATCGATACATCGAGTAATAAATCGTCGCAATCGAGTAGACAATAAAAGAGGATCGGTGGGTTTGAAGTTATGGAGCATCCTGTACATTTACGATTCCAGGGGCCAACTTTAACAGCCTGTATTTACCGTGATGACACTATAAAAACTGTCATATATCGGTTAACGTTTGACGCACAATTGACTTGCTGTAAAAATGTTTTTAAGGCCTCGTATTTAACAGGTTATAGGGTACTTTATCTTGTTCGTTCAAATCGCTTTCTCGATATCTTTTTATTTACGTGAAATCAACAGTTTTCATACAAATCGACGCGATGTTATAATGCGTGACATTATCACTATATCTCATTTTATTTAAATCCGCATTAATATTATAAATGCGAAAGTTTATTTGGATGTATGGATGTTTGTTTCTCTTTCACGCAAAAACTACTGAACCGATCACCATGAAATTTGTCTGGGACACCAGAAAGGACATAGGGTACCTTTCATCCAAAACTCGGACAAAGTCGCGGGCACCAGCTAGTTTTATATAAGTTAAAAACGGTTTTTGAAATATTTATATAATCAATACATAAGAAATAACTAGGATATATAATTTTCAGTTCTTTTTTATATTATTAGGGTGGAAAGAAGGCTGACGGTCCGCTTGTTGGTACAGCGTTATTTTACACGCAGCCAAAAGGGAGCCAAAAGATTCTTTTACATACACTGTTCTAAATTTCATACAGTAGTCCCATTTCTATGTGGTATTTGTTTTGTCATAAGTTTCAATTCTTGTAAGTTGTAAAATGGAGAATACGGTGACTTTGGCTTCAAAGGACCGTAATTGTGTTGGCTGTTTAACAATTCCTTCACCGATATCATTCTTTTTCATTTCAACATCGAACAAAGAGTCTGTAGCGAAATGCAACGTGTAAAGGAATACGTTATTTGGCATATAGAATACCGTTTCAACAGCACTCATAGCGAACGCTTTGCACAAAGCAAATTAGCGAAATGCAAGTGTGAAATACGCTTGTCGAATTCAACGTGTGAAATATCTATGTTGTATTTTTAAAACAAATCTCACAGAGCAGAAGTTGAGACGAGACGCACGGCTCTTTTCCTCACTATCTGAATTGCAAATGGCTGGGCGTTATACAAAACTAAAAGTGTTGGCAAACTTTGGATTAAACTTCCCCGTGGTTTCAGGTACAGAAACAAAAACCTCACTTACAATTATGATAATTTCGCATCTCGGCGGATTGAATTTGCATGGCTATCCATTGCTATGTCAACGGCGCTACCTCCCCGATGAATAATGCAGGCACGCGATGCCACTTACCTACAGTATATTAACATATTTATTAATAAAATAAATATCAGACGTCCGCACACCGTCGCGTTCTGACAGCAACTGAGCGAACCTACGCCACGTTCCCCAATGTTGACATTGTAGATATTCCTGGACTAACTTTGTCGAGAGCTTATACTAGATTGTCAAGTTAAGTGAAATCAGCTAATATTATATTCATTGTGTAACTTATTTAACATGTTTCTATGACACACAGGATTAATTAAGTAACTGTCAACTTTTAAGTACTCTTAAAGTTTATTGGAAAAAGTTTGAGAGGATAGATGTGTATGGATGTTTGCAATAATATAGTTTTTATACATATAGCTACATTATAGCTGCTTTAGATAAAACTATATTCACATTTGCCAATTTACACCTTCCTATTTAGTATCCATAATTCCAATTATTAATTTATTTGGTTGCCTCTTTAACAGCAGAAAGTCAATTCAATTAACAAATACACCTGCAATTGTTACGGGCACATATTACAATAAGTAATTATAAAGCCATCATATTTTAAGCTACATCTTAATCCTTTATAATATTCTATCCGATAAGAAAATTGGTTTAAAAATAGGTCACAGAGAATCTTCTTTTTTTACAATAAATCTTGAAAGATTTCCGGTCTGTCGATAGGTATGCGGGGCTGGATACGTGTAAAAAGCTTAAAGCTCCAGAGACTCGGTGCATTTCAGGCGTAAATTTATATAGGTAGCTAAATTAAATACGTGGATTGCAGGCTTAATAGGGGTGCGGTGCAAAAAAACTACTTCGGACCGCGTGACCCTAATTTATTGAACCCACGAGACTAGCTCGACTGCGTACACTCTATATAAATGCATCTGTATGTATCATTTTACTCTATATCTGAATTTAATATTATATTATAATTGCAAAATAAACTCAAATGTAAACCTCTGAATCAATTTAGACGAATTATACCTTTTTTTTCAACGCTATTTTACCTGGGTTTCGCACGGATGTCCATTTTTTTTTCCAAAAACTTTTCTAGTTCAATTATATTTGAAGTAAAATAAATAGGTCAAACAATATTTCAGCCGTTCTGAAGCTTTGCTCTTATAGCAACACATTTAGCGATTAATGTTTAATTATAATAAATAAATTAATGGATTACAGGTATAATTACTATATTATCAACATAATTATTACAATATATTCCATACAAGTTACCAATAAAATTGTAAGAGATACCACAGGTGAGGTATAAATTGTATCAATTTGGTAGAATCACACGCCCAGGTGCATCGACATCGGGTCGCCGCAAGGGCCCTTGGAGAAAGACCCGTTGCTGAGGACGTGCATCGGGTCCGGGCTGAGGCGCAGGAGAGGGCCATAGATGATTGGAGTGAGGCACTTCGAGAGCCTACCGCCGGCCACCGGACGATCCTCGCGATTCGTCCGGTGTTGGAGGAATGGGTGAGGCGCCGAGGAGGTGGCCTCACCTTCCGTATGGTGCAGATAATGACCGGACACGGGTGCTTCGGTCATTATCTGCACCGTATCAAACGAGAGGAGTCGCCGCGGTGCCACCACTGCGGCGACCCAGACGATACGGCCGAGCATACGCTTGAAGTATGCTCGGCCTGGAGTCCCCAGCGCCGGGTACTAAGAGCGGCGCTGGGGGGTGGAGACGTCACACTGCCAAGCATGGTTGAAACCATGCTTGGCAGTGTGACCACCTGGAAAGCGGTCGCTTCCTTCTGCGAATTCGTAATGTCGCAGAAGGAGGCAGCCGAGAGGGAGCGAGAGGAAGAGGCAGGTCTCGCTTCCCTCAGACGCAGGCGGTTGGGCAGGAGAAGGCGGGCATATTTAGCACGTCTTCAAATGTCCTAGGGGGACCTGCACGCACAGCTGGCTAGCTGTGTGTGCCTGCACAAGGTTCCCCCGTCTGGGGATTGCTCCGGTGTCTCCGGGCAATCCCCCATCGGCGTCAGCCTAGCCAGCAATGGCTAGGCCGCCCTGGGGGTGGATCGGAGTTGTTGCCTCGGCAGAGCCCGGTCCACCCCCGCACAAAGGGCAAGGAGGCACCGGGGAGTTTTAGTGGGTAGTGGCCGGGCCCGCTATGACTAACATAGCGCAGTGCACCGGCTGAACCCCACATACCCCTACCGCCTAGCCAAGCGGTAGGGGATCAATAAAAGGATTTCTCCTCGTCAAAAAAAAAAAAAAAAGAATCACACGCAAAGTTCTCTGTGCAAAGCATTAGTTAAGGTGAGGCGGTCCACTCAAAGATTGAATGGCAAATTTTCAATTTTCACACACAGGCATTGCAGACACGCATCCTCCACACGTGATCAGCATCCACCGCACCCCGTGTCGTTGTGCAGTAAGTCGTCAGACATCGCATTATGCGCCACGAAACACAGCCGCGGCAAGTTTCTGGTCGCGTGCTGAATTATGCATGCATACTCCGTACATTAAACCGATACGAGTACACGGCGCAGATTAAATATGGACACCCTGTTTAGTCATTCCGTCGTGCTAACTAGTGGGTGAGGTTGCTTACCTGTCTTACGTCGACTTATCAACCCTTCGGTGACGTATCATTTTAGACGATCGCCTCAACATGCAAAATTTAACTAACATAACATGTATAAATATATTGCTCGCGACACTTGCGCCGCTTCCACTTCCTAAGTATTAAAAATTCAAATACCGTAATCACTCATATATTTTTAATTTTTATTTTCAGATGATCCATCAGGAACATTACTTTATTTCTAGATGAAAGATAACCTCATGGTCTTTTCTGTATCGCTGACAAAGTGTAACAAACAAACTCACTTTCGCATTTCTAATATTAATTAGGACATAATTATGTGGTTATTTATATTGTATTTATTTGCATATTTTAATAAAAAAGTTAGTTCAGCTAAAAATATTTTACAAAATAATGAACTCTTTTTTAACTAGTTATATTAATCTTACTATACTTAGTTTACTTAATTATAACATTTAAAGAAAAGATATGTTAAAGTATAAATAGTAACTTATTTAAAAGCTCTCTCCTGCATCCTCGTCTTATTTTTATTTTCACAACTTTAAAAAACATTTCATAGTAAAACCCATTCCCAGTCGTAACTTCAGAGGGAATCAAAGCGAAATACATTTGAAATTGTGTCTTAAACGCCATTATTTTGTTCCGCAGTAATCGTCTCGCTAACTACCACCTTAAGTTTTATTTTCACCGTTTTCCTTCGCAAGGAAACTTGGGTTTTTTTCTCTTACCAAATCGCTATTTAAACAACTCTTCAATAAAACTTTACAGACTTTAAGGCAGTTTTTGTATACACAATTATAGCCGAAATATCGTGTTTTTTTGGTACATTTTTTTACGCGAATATACAACCCGCATCTCCGCCCCCCTGCAAGCACTTTCCGTTTCGCTTTCAACGAACAACTTTTATAATTTGTCGACGCCCATTTTTCGAGTGGCTCGTTAAGCTACCTTTGTCGTCGGTATAGCGTTGTCGGCGTCGAAAACGTCTTGAATCGCCCCGATTGTCCCTCATTATTTATATTGTGAATATTCTTTATATTCAAATAAGATATGAGCAGTCATCCTACACTGCGTTTCGCAGTCACAATTAGGGCAGACCTTATCTGCAGAAGACCACTGAGTAATATTAAAAAACGAAAGTGAATATCTATGTTCAGATTTCACGCCTTAACTACTACATAATTAAATTTTTCACACACATTTTCAGCGATACAGAAGAGACTTTCATCCAGAAAAAAACTGCTTCCGAAGGAGCATCTAAAAATATAAACACCGGAGAAAATATAGAATAAGAGCAATAGGTAAAGAAAAACGCTCGCGGACGAAGGCGCGTGCATAAACTAGTGAAGAATAATCCCAATTTTAATTGAGAGCATCAAACATGATTACTTTCTTCTTTTGAGCTTTGGAAAACTAATCTTCTGCTTGTCACAGCGTGATGACAAAGTGTGATGAAATGAAATTATAAGACTCGCAGTCAGCTCCCAGACTAATGAATCACGTTGAGCAAACGCGCAGCTAAAACTCTTCTGCTTTTGCGAGTGCCGTAAACAGCTATTGTTGGTTTTAATTGAAGTTAAAGAATAAAAAAAGGTCGGATGAAACCCAAAAACAATCGACCAAAAATCCTGTACAGCTGGAGCGAAAAACTAAATCTCTTGAAACCCAACGCGGGCGTACATTCGGGTGGGAAATAAAAGCCAGAATGAGAGCCGGCGGTGTACAGTCGTGCGCGAAATCACAAAGAGCGGAGGTACAGGCGCGAGCATTCGATAATTGCAACTGCGGCCACCGACTGGCACACTTCCACAAAAGCCTGTAATGCATTCACCAAATTCTGACACGATACACCATCTCTAGTGACGTGCTTTCATTAAAATATCGATAAATTTATATGTAGGTATACTAGCTGACCCGGCAAACGTTGTTTGGCCATATAAAAAAATAGGGGTGGGTAACCCTTATCACTTAGGGTTACACAATACACAAAAATATTCATAAAAATCGGTCAAACCGATTCGGAGGAGTTTTGTTACAAACACTATGACACGAGAGTTTTATATACATAATTATATAATGTAGATTTTTTTCTTGCAATGAAATTCTTTAAGAATTTAAACTGTAATGAAACTGTCGAGAATTATATTTAAAAAAAATTAAAATTAAATAAATAGGTATACTACATTATATAAAAATACCTAATAAACCTAAAGCGTATTCCATGGTCTATCAACAATGTTTTATTAATTTTTAATTCCAACCCACGGGGATTTTACAAATAAAATTTTTAGTCACGATCTTTAACTTGACATCGACATCGGTGAACTAGTGATGTGCCTTCACAAACTTTTATACAATACGTGGCCGTCGGTCAGGGCAAACTTTTCATGCATTCACATACCAAATTCACGTCCAATTGTAAACTCGCAAATCCACCATTTATGTTTTCTCTGAATAATAAAAGGGCATTTATAAACAGAGTTTTAATCAGTACGTGCGGTCTCGCTGTTCACTTATTAGGTATAAATAGGTATTTTACAATCTAGAACTAGATTTCAATCCCAAATTGTAGTATTATTATTTATTTATTTATTTGTTTAAAGCAAACCTGTAATCATAAAAACAAGTCTGCGTATAAACAGTGAACGACAGGTGTTACACCTTTGAAAGACTTATTAAAGAAACGAATAAATCTGTGTGATTACAACTTACATTATACTAGCTTTTGCACGCGTCTTCGTCCGCGTAACTTTATAAAATATAGTCTATGTTACTCCGTGATAGTTATAATACATATTAGTATAGATGTACTCTTTTATAATATGTATTTATAGAACAATAAATAAAATTTATCAAAGTCGCTGAATATTTCCTGTTATGGAACATACAGAAATTTCTTTGTAGACAGCAATTTTCTAATTTTAAAAGGTCAAGGCAGACGTGATTATATTGTTTTACAATTGCTGCTATCGCGTGGGCAAAATCTAAAGTCTTTGAAGTTTATCATTTTGCATTGTCACAATAATTATACAATTTATACATACAATATAAATTATATATACAAATTTTCGACGTTTGTCGCTCGTTCTATTAATTATCTAGCCGCCCGAGTCGATTATTTTCGTGTCCATTTCCCCAGAGATGGACACTATATTACTCTACTTTTATAATTTTTATTTTAAAAATTTTGCTTTGCTTTCTTTTTAAAAAAAATTCGAGTTAAGCGCCTAGGGGCACGAGAACTCCTTAAAAACCAGGTTAGTTTAGAAGAACTCTTTAAAAAAAAAAACCCAGTCGAAAGTTCTGAGGTTAACAAACATTAGTCGAATTGAGAACTTCCTTTTTTTTTGGAAGTCAGTTGAAAAAGACAGCAGCGGACAGCGTCTTTGTTTTAAATTATTTATATAATAGTAATAGATAACAACTGCTATAACGATGTCCTTGACGTTGATATGAATAAAAAACCGCTTTTAATATAAGTCCAGTTATAATATAATAGCGTTGGTGTAAACGAGCGGACTGAACACAATGAACCATTGGGTAAAGTCTAGAGTTGTTTAAACTAATATTGAAGGTTAAAGTTCTGAATATTACACGATGTTTATGTTGTTAGAGCTTTCCATTGGAAATCCTTTTAAGCTAAGGTCAAACGCAAAATAGGTGCTGCCACTTTAATAAAATTAAATTCATTCACGTATTTTCTTTTTCTTATTGTTTTATTTATTTCATGTTAATTAAATATGGTTATAATCGGTTTTTTTATCCTTTGATTTTAGTCTTATTTTCAGTTCTTTTTTGTATCTCTTTTTTGTATTGCTATGCTTTATTATTGCCCTGTGTTTCTTATACCTATTGTAAGTTTTTTGTTTGTGCTCCTGGTGTACCTTTTAGTAAATACATAATATCTAATATTATATAAAGCTTCATGGAGTTGTATTGTAGTTTGAACTTATTGATTTATATTAAAAATAAATAGTTAAAAAACTGGGCAGAGCCCATTTGGCGGCAGTGACCAGATTTTTACAGAAAACTTTAAAGCCCCTTTTAAAGATATTTAAAGCCTTTAAAACTTACATGACAACAACTTCAATAAAAGCTATAAGAGGCGGTGTTTGAAATGGTATCGATTGCGCCGTGAAATGTCAACCAAACGGCTTCTTTATCGGAGTATTAAGAATTCCATAAACATGGCTCGCGTCCAGAAATAACTCATGTGCAGGTAACGTCGCGGTGTCGGCCTCAGCCCGTACTCGTCTCAATAATGCAACGAGTGATCGATACAATTTACAATGCACACGCGAACAAGCACAGTTCCCTCATTGTTCTCCCCGACTAACCTCCTTTGCACTTGTTACGCAGTCGTGCTCCATTTATAATACAAAAAAAAATAAGAAAACCGTCGTTCGATCAACTTATAACATCGACTTTCCAACCCCAGTCGATTGGAAGTCGGTGACTTATAATTATGTTGTAACTTCTCGCATGGTTTTGTCGTTAATTTGTACCTTGAAAATGACCAAAAAAAGTAAATCTAAGAGGCACTTTGTCAACGTATAATATTATTTTTTTCTTAAGATTGTCAGGTCCCCATGATGATATGATGATGGTGGCTACCGTCGCCTATAGCTAACACCAAAGATTTAAACCTAACACAAACAACGCCACAGGTAAGTCATCTACTGCTAGTGTGACAGTAAAAGCCACACCCTCGGTCAAGGGGTGCAGAAAACGATAGTTAAATTACAGCATTTATGCTGTTTCATTGCGTGAATGAGGAATGTCAGTATACTTACTATCCCCTTTTGAAACCTACTCTTATGTCTACTCTAGGAATCATACAAAATTATAGGCCATATATCGGATATAGAGTAGAAACTCCTAGCAATCTGTAACATAATTCAATAATGTTCGCAGTAATGGACCTGTCTATTGGTCAATTTGACTTATTAGCCATAGACGACACGTGTAATTGGAATTATTGGTCTGCAGCCTATGGATCGTCTTCAAAGGGTCTGCTTGCTATACACCTGATGCCACAAATTAAGCTGCAAGACATTCATTCGGATTACATATGATATTCGAATTATTATGGAATTATTGGTCACTGTGTCTCTGTCATCTGCCACAACAAGAAGAAACTGTCCTTTAAATAATCCAAAATGTTTATGTACATACTACTTCTGTGAACTGTATCATTTTTTTTCTTTTTCAATGCGGACGAAGTCACGGGCGCCAGCTAGTGTTAATGATTTTTTAAACTCCTTTTATTATTTGCACAACAAAACAATCTTTTACGTATAAATCACCTCATTTTACCCTTAATAATAGACAATTAATGTCAGTTTTGCCTTACAAGTTTAATGTCCTTTAAACGTTTGTAAACGTGTGTGATTTCAAACCAGCCCTGCATATAATAGTCTCCAACTAGTTACAAAGGAAAACTGTTTTTCTGTTGGTTAACTTATTAACATTTTTTGTCAATCGATAAGCCTATTTTAGAACCTGAAATATGTATTTTTATATATCCATATTTCAAGATTTAATTTTTTTATTGAGGTTAGGAATTGCTGAATGAAAGACAATAAATATATTAATGTAAAAATAATTCATCTTCTTTCTTTTCCGATGAAATTTTCCGCGATCTTGCGAATTTAGTCATCTGGTTATTACTTTACTAAACTACTTCATAAGAAAATGTATATCAACTAAAATGTTCCCAATTTTGGGATGGGATAACATAGCTCGACTTGCTTTATCCCCTTTCACTTAGTATCATCGATTAGGGATGCAGTACAGAAACGGAACGATTACCAATTTGCATATCCTCAAAATGTTTTGATCACCCCAATTTCTGTTAACGACTGATATTTGAAAACGCTTGCATCTAAACTAACCACGTTAAGAGGCTGTTCGCTTAAACCTGTTCTTGTACTGAATTCGTTGCAACTCACTCTGGAGAAATGTATGTCTATTTATTGTAAATTGTTCGTTAAATAAAAAACGATGTGCCTTGACTTGATCCCCACAACTTCTTCAAGAAAATTAGGCTAAATTATTTCGTTATTTTGTAAAGGAAATCTAATATATCTTTGTAATAGACTGAAAATAGTTTAATTGGTTAATCAGCCTGGATCCATCGTCGACCTGCGGCCCTTATTAGGTTGTATGTCATCTTGGCCATTGTCTCTTCTACTAACTAATCCTACTTCTCTTCTCATTCCTAATTCTATCTCGCACAGTCCTCTCGCTACAAATTTGAGCTTTCTTACAAGACTCATGGTCAAAGACCACGTTTCAGCACCTTACGAGTACATACTCATGTCTGCACTGAGGCATTGAGAATGATTCAGAATTTTCTAGACTAAACTTGTAATGGCATTAACTTGTTAAGCCTTAATCGAATTCGTGTCAAAAAATATTCACTAAGTGAGGCACACAACTTCACAATACACGCGATACCATTAAAATCTATATTAGCCACGCGCTTTTTTCAATGGGAAGTTTTACGTAAAAAAAAATACCCATTTCCAAACCCTTACAGAGTGTATATCAAACGGCCACCTGCCTATTAGATAGGTGCTTGTCTAAAACAGGGTGCGAGGGGTGTGCTGACTTGTGCCAGGCACTGAAAAACACCAGTAATAGCCTTTTGTTGTTTAAAGCGAGGAATTAAGAGGCACATATACCTCCAGCGCGATTCGAACGTGCAATTGTTACAACATAAAACTAAATAAGTAGTGGCTACTTTTATAATTAGCAGTAATTAACATTAATTCACTTATATCATAATTTTCCTCAATCATTTGATTTTCAACATCCTAACTAATTTGTACTAATACTATGAAGAGAAAAGAGAATATTTTTGTAATGAATAAACTCAGAAACTACTGGACCGATTTTAAAATTTATTTCACCTAAAGAAAGCTACGTTAACATAGCGAGTAACATAGACTATATTTTATAAAGTTTCGCGAGCGAAGTAGCGTGTCACAGATGGTATTAAATATATATTTGAGTTATTTGTTACGCATTCACGCCTTAACTACTCAAACGATAATCATGAAATTTTGAATACAGTATTTATTTCGAGAGGTGCGGACGAAGTCACTGGCAAAAGCTAGTTTTATTGTCAAATTATTTAAACCATAGTTAATTAATATTAAGTGTAGATAATTAATTAAAATTAGTCACTCTTTTGCTCCTTCATTTTCGCTATTGTCTTCTGCGGGTAATATTGTTTTCTTGCTGTTTAAACACTTAATTTTTTACGGAAAATTACAACGTCAAAACTATTATTCCTGGAAAGCGGCGTTGAAACATGCACTGGTTTCGTGATGCATGCCGCTCCTTGAATATATTTACTCTAAATAATTATACTTAGCAAAAGTCTCAATCGTTTCAACAAGCCATAAGGCTTAACTCCGTGAGTCAGCTAAAACCGCGGTATCATTTGCGCGAGTTCCCGCGTAAACACACTTTTAAAAGCATTAATGAAAAGCGAGATATTGACAGCGTTTTTTCCATTTATCTCTTCCAACCTTAATTTAACTTCGTCCCCCTCAAACCAGAATTCTGCAAGTCACAAGTCTGCGTTGATAAGATAATATAAAACGATTGTGTGTGGATTGAGGAAGAAAATTCAGTTCGCACGACCGTGCACGCGTCCCGTTCGAGCGAGCGTTGACAATCGAATGTGCATATAAATGCGAATGCAGACGCGTTGCGGGTGATGCGGGGGTGAGCGCGGGACGGAGTGTGGAAGGAGTGGGGGGACGTTTTGAATAAATTCCGCGGGTAGATTGCAACGAGTAGGCTGCACAATTTCCATGTCAAACGGTCGCCGCTGCGGTGGGGGGGCCTTGTGGATTTTTAACAATGCACGTTAGTTCGCACCGCTCTCTATCCGTCCACGGATCTCAATTGATTTCGGCAACAATTGCTTGTTACGCAAACCAGTTACTGTGACAAATATTCGACAACACCCATACACATCTCATCACAATAATTAATAACTACACAGCTACAACTCTTTTACTACTAATATTATAATTAGATAAAAAAAAATCTATAAAAAGAATTGGTTTGTTTATAATATAACGTCATAGTGTAATCTTAATTTATTGTAGCTTTATAATAATAAGAAGTAGATACTTAATTTTGCCCAGTTACTGACTAGTTTTTTTTTTAATGAAATTTTTATAATATAATTTATGGTTATTATTGGTTCACATACCGCATAATATTCTTTATCATTGGTACAGTATCTAATTTAAGTATTGCTGCTGGCATCAGTAAAGTAAATAAAATAAAAAAATGTTCACATCTTAAAAACCATACGCTCAAGGTGTCTTTAATTTACAAAGTACCACCGAACGAGACATTGTGAAGTATTTTTACAGGATTTTCTTTAGGGGAACACGCGGAGGCTCAGAGCGGTATTAATTTTGGCGAAATTCCAGCGTAATTACGCATTCAAAGGTAAAAACCGGGGTGTTCTGCGAACAGTGCGAAAGACAGCACATTTCCTCCGATAACGTCCTAATCATTTCGATTTTACACCTTAACAGGTGTACACAGGGTCTGAAGTGGTTTGTGTTTATAGAGTATAGGTACAATTTAACCGTCCGCTCTCTCAATGAACGTTGCGGGCGTTGAAAACCCATCAGAGAAACAGTTTCATTCAAAATTGAACTCAAACTAATCCCAATTTAGTATAAAATTTACCGTGTCTCGAGAAATTGCTTAGATAAGTCTTGAGGATAAGCCGATTTCAAAAGGAACATGTGATCAAATGATGATTGCGTTCAAGTCGTCCCCTCCACCAAACGCAATATTAAAATACTGTGGGGTACTATTAATATTAAATTTAAATTAGAACCAAGCCAGATCCTTTTGATAAGGTAATCTTGTAAATCCTTGTCTGTGTCTAATTAAATGTGCGAATTGATCTCAAAATAACTGCATAATCAAATGAGAATTTGAGTAGTAGTACACAATCCAAATGACATTAATAAAATGAAACTAAATTAGTGTGACCATTATCACAAATACTTAGTTTGTACGAACACCAAAATAAATTCTTAACCGGCAGTTTTGCTGCCAGACTTTCTGCTCAAGACTTTCTGCTCAGACTTTTGAAAAGAAATTTAATTTTTCTGTAGGTCAATTTTTTATTCATACTCAAACCATTCATTTGTACAGTACATACAATAATTCTTACAATACAAAATCAATCAAAAAAATCAAAATCAAAATATTTATTTATCAATTAGGTTTCTACAAGAAACTCTTTTGATCGTCATTATAAATTTAAATTTACCAAAATATATATATAATAGTATCTTGGCATACAATTTGTATACTTAAATGTTACTCCAAAGGAGACACATATTTTTCAAAAACAAGGATACTTAGGACCTGTATTATTTCATTTACAAAACTATAACAAATCTGAACACAATAAAATTTATTGTTATATTTTTCTATATTAAAATAGTCGTTGTAGCAAAGAACAGACATTTTTTTTAATAAAAATAACGTCCGACGCGAAGTCAGACATTTTGTCTGGCTTGTCAGTCAGTTAGCTTGGAATATAACAGCTGCAATATTTTAATTTCTGTAAAACCTTATAATTTCTTTCTTTCTAAGTTCTTTATTCATTTCTCATTAATAACTTACAAACGATCGCCGTAACTTAAAGTGTGTGATAGAATATTCTAATAATTACAATGTATTGGAACTTTTTGCTTAATTAAAAACTTAATATTGCTTGAACTTTTGTATGGTATTGATGAATTATATTTATAGACATTTTACAAATTAAGGATTGTTTTGTTGTTCTTTGTGATAATGGCAGCAGGTAGGTTTTTTTTGGCAGACAACTTGATGATAGCCAAGGAGCAGGCAAGTGATATTGCCGACCGTGATAGCTTCTATACTAATAAATTGTTAGACGACACGCTTGGTCTAACACGCTTGGTCTAGTAACCCTAGCTGTGAACCAAACGGTCGCGGGTTCGAATCCCGCCAAAGTCACTCTTTGGTTCTGTTTCTCCGCTAACTTCTTCTAAACCACTCAACGGACCTAGATACAGTTTTCACAAAGTGTGATAGGGAAAAGTGATAAACAAGGAAGGTTAGTGTATAATACTTGCTGAAACCAATATTATCGTAATGAACGAAAATAGATACACATTTCACATAAAGAAATGTTTTCTTAAAAGCTTTTTTTTTATATATTTGCATTAGCTAAACTTTCTTAGAAATGTAAATTTAGCAAAGTTTCCCCCTCGCCACATTTCACGACCACTCTACATTATCTTTTAATGGATATTAGAATCTGTCATAAAACTTAATTGCATAATATTGAAGTTGATAAGACTCCGGGTTGATTTTAGCAAACGTTGCTAAGTCCTCATTAAGATGGAGAAAAAAATATTTAATTTTCTTTACTTCACCGCTCGGTTAGTATGAAAGATCCAGGGGAACTGCCCTCCGCCACCTCCGCACTCTAGTGTAGACGCGTGGTACAAGTTTCAAGCGTAAGCGGTTATAAAAAGGCATATTTTTTTTTCGAATTTAGGATATCTGACTCCTCAATTGGATTGAATTAAGCAAAAAACATTTATTCGTTGTAATAGGTTGTAATTAATTTGTGCAGTTAATAGTGATTAGATATAATGCGCTTTTACTCTTCATAATGTGATAATGTGACACTCTGATAATGTAATCTATGCTCATAAAAATGTGCAAGGCTTAGCATTCGTATCTAAAAAAAAACTAGGAGTGCTATATTGATCTCTTCCACTTTTGCAAGGTTACATACAACATGTTATTATATTAGCTAAGAAACTGAATATTGATAAGTTAATACATAAATTTTTATTAAATTTCCAAATGCCTGCGTAAGTGGATACTATTAAATAGTTGTAGGAAAATTTAATTGACTTTTTTTCTATTATATTATATTCTATTATATTTTTCTATTATTTTTTTCTATTATATTAAAATTCGATATATTTGGAATTTAACATTATATCAAAATCGGTTGTGTTGATCGGTTGTGTTGACTAGAAACACTAAAATGTAAAGCTCCGAAAACGATTTATTGTTTCTTTCTATTTAAGTTAAATTTTCATATGTATTAAAATTTAATTATTCTATAAAAATTCTAAGAATTTTTTTTATATTCAAAATTACACATTTATCCGCTACAACCCATTCCCTTGCACCCAACACAAAGAGGCGTGATTAAACCTCCGGGCCTGTTCCACACTCGACGGTCTAAAGATTCGTTAATTACTGGCAACATTAAAATTAACTACCATCTCAGCAATAATAAGATTTTCAACGCGAGCTTCTTTGTCGAGTTATTGTTGAAGAGAATATAATATCTAATAGGTATTTTAAGTTTCAGTGAAGTCACTTTAGTCGTTCTTTAGTATTTATTATAGAAAAGGCGGCCTATTTAAATGTTTTATTGCTTGAGATTTAGGTCTACCTGAACAAGTTTGTGTAGTAATTATTTTCTCATTCAATATTACTACTTCAATATTTAACACCTAATACTTACTAATGTTCTAAATGCGAAAATATGTTTTTTTGTTATTCTTTCACGTCTTAACTACTCAACCGCGAACATCATCAAAATTTTTCATACCTGTTTTGTGTGATATAAAATAGGACATAAGGCATCTCTTCAAGAACAATAGTACTATTCTCGAGAATACATCTAAAAATTAAAAATTAAACGCATATGAACTATAAAGATTAAATAATAAACTTCGTGCGTTGATAAATAATAGTACAATCGACTTGAAATATAGATTAGATCTATTATAATCTAGTTACTACATTTTTCACAATTTTATTTTATTTTTTAGTTTAAACACTCTCTAGTGTTTAAACTTAAAAAGTTAAACTTGTTTTAGTGTTTAACTCGTACCTCTGTCTCTACAGAGTACGAGAAAGTCATAAATAAATAAAAACTCCCATGGACAAAAAATTAAAATAATAAAACCGCTTTTTTTAATGTCCACATGTTGGCACACATTTTTAATGGTCTGGTTTCGTAATACGCTACGCAGGGTTCTACTATTTTATTATTACAGTGTGGAAGCCACAAAACGGAATGAGGGCGGAGCTCGGTAGATCAGGGCCTACGTCGAAAAGTTCATTTCCGGAACCCTTGAGCCAGGGCGCGCTCAGCAAACACCTTTAACCACTCAACCATTGGGTTCGGAAGTATAATTCTACTTACTGTATAAATAAGTGATAGTCCACCCGTAAAACCGAAGTAGACACTCGAGAATTTACGTATAATGTACTAACATACTAAAGATGCTGCTCTAAGTACAAGTTATAGTTAAGTATAACTAAATACTATGTAGTATAACTAAATACAATAATTATGAAATTAGACTAACTATGCTAGATCGCTGCTGGGAAATAATTATCCTAGCACGATTAAAAGGTTGTAAGCGCCGTGTTTTCTATGGAGCTTACAACCTTATGTTTTTCATTACGGACTATACATAAATTAGTATAGTCCCTTATTAGTTTTTATAAAAAAATCATACAACTTGACCTCGCTTGAATCTATATTTCCAATTTTAATAGATGGCGTAAATGCGTGCTATTTTGGCACTACTACAGCTTGTCTCGTTTCATTGACCACTCTGTCACTGGTTGCATTACCATGTAAATAGTCTACGGCGTTGCTTGTGTTAATAGGTGACGTTACCCACCTTCTTTCAAGTGGTCTGTCAGTGTATCTGGTGACCTTTACATTAAAAAAAATTGTAAACATCGCCGGAGAAGCGAAACCGCGGTACGATTTAGTAAATGCCACACACTACGATAAGACTAAAGGACCTGAAGCTAAAGTTTAGCGCAAATGGTTATCTCTTTATTTAGGTGAAGCGTTCACTATATACGGCTAGTAGCCTCCAAGTGTGTATCCGATGCGGGGCCATTTATCTCTGTCAGATGCCGCTGGTGTGCCCCCGGCTTTACATTAGGCTTGTTGATAGCGGGTCGGGTTAAGTGAAACGTCTGAGGAGTTCGCAAAAACGCTTATATTTCAAAACATTAGCGATGGGATTACACAAGTCAAAGAATTGTGTCACTTATCAAATGTGATGGTCTTCACATAAAAAACGACTTACTTACCCCTCCCCTGTGTGGAGGCGGTTCAGTACAACTTTTTTGTATGTAGTTCAAGCTTCTATCATTGTGCTAATATTCTAATTAACTTTCAAAAGCATTAAACGTCGTCGTATCAGTTCCGTTACAATTACTTAGTAACAGAACTTCATTTGTACTAATAAAAATTATTTATCTATAAGAAGTTGATAAGAAGCTTCTATATCATACTTTATTCGTTTATTGTTATTTTTTAACAATAAAATAATAATAATAATAGATCACTGTGTTGCGCCCACCTGTTACTCCTAAAGTATGAACACGAATAGTAAACCTTATATGGGGAGTAATAAATGTTACGTTATATCACAATTGAAGTTAATATTATCTCTCGCCTTATTCGTTAATGCACTGCAATTCTATACAAATTCAGGCGAATATTTCTCTCTCTCTCTCTCTGAGACCATATATCTGAGAGTGAGACCATATAACTTTTACGCCCAGACGACAATCTACATCGAGATTTATAATCTCTATGTATCACTAATGTAATAGAAAAATACCATTATTATTATTTTTGTTGTAATATAAAAGGCAATGTGTGTGTGTATGTTACCTATGGACTCCAAAACCGCCAAACCAATTTTGATGAAATTTTCAAACAATCTTCAGATTAGTCCAGCGGGTGATGGTAGCGAAGTTTGGTAGCGATCGGACGCGGACGAACCTAGTATTGCATAATAAAAGCTTAAAAATAAATATCGCTTCGCTCATTGTACCGATCGTGTATCGGAGAAACAAACAGGTATTAAGCGGTGTGTAGATCTTCAATACAGTATGAAGCAACACGTTATACGAGTTGCAAAAACAGCTTCGTGTGTTAGTTAACCCAGCCGCTGCAAGCTTCTCGACTGTGGCGAGCTTATTTGGTAACACGGCCATTATGGCCCACCGCATAAGGAAGCCGGTCCTGCAACACCAAATAAGGGATGAGAGGCTTGCGACCATGTTGCCAGGCGCAATTGTGGGGGAATTTCAATGGAAATTGATGCCCTTTAAATAGCCAGCGTACAGATTATGGGATACGGAATGTAGGGAGTATTTTTATGCATCCCATTTGTACGTTTACGAGAGAGACGAGTAACAACCTCCTTACAGATAAATTAGGTCCCAACTCATATTCAAGCCCTACCTATCCATTATACCAATTTAAAAGAGAAGTAAATAAGAAATTACGTTCACCTTTGTATGATGAGTGCTGTATAGCAAACTAGTTAGTGCCCGCGACTTCGTCTGCGTTCTCTATAGCCTATAGTCTTATAGTCTTCCTAGATAAATGGACTATCCAACACAAATATATTTTTTCAATTCGAACCAGTAGTTCCTGAGATTAACGCGTACAACCAAACAAACAAACTTCAGCTTTATATATTAGTATAGATATAGTTTACTCGTAATGTTGAACATAGCAAGTTCCTTAGTTCCCTTAGTATTTACTTACTCGTACTATGGATCAGGCTGTGCGATCAATATCAATCAATACTGTAAGTGTAGGTATTGTATGTATGTATGTATGTATGTTCCTCCATAAGTATTTAAACGAATAAACTGATTTCCATGAAACTTGGTGGATAAACATTTACACGTACTGGACACAGGATTAGGCTACTTTTTTCTTTCTCAACGCGAACGAAGTCGCAGGCACCAGCTAGTATTTAATACATTTAAAGTATATGAAAATCAGTTAATTCGTATAAGAGTTATGGAGGAACACACATAATGTATGTACATACAATACCTACACTGCTACTTCTATTAGTGTACCGAGTTATGTAGAAAGCCAAATACACTCAGATGCGCATATATTAATTGCAAAAGACTGCACAACCAATAACTCCTTATTGAGCTTGAAAACGAATTATAATTGAGAATCGTTAGTTTTAATTGCAGACAAAGTCAGTCGCCTAATTTCGTTACGAATTGCAAATTCATTTCTATAATTAAGAAACGAAATAGCCCGTAAAGTTTCTTCAAAACAGTTTTTTTGAATATTTATTGCTTGTTGAATAGAACAAGCGATTCGGAGAATTGTTTTTGATGTGAAAATGAAGTCAATGTCAACTTTTATGAAACAAAAGTTATCAGCAGGATTTTTATAACACAAAAATGAATGAATTGTTGTAATTTAAAAATTAATTATAACACACTGGGTAAAAAAATATAAACACAGACTATAAAGAATTATTTTACATACCTACTCCATTGTTTACAAATGAATATATATATTTTTATTCTTTTATGTAATTTAACCAGTAACTAGTGCTATTAGCTTTTGCTTGACAATTTTATTAGTCCACGCCTTTTTTTCTTAGTTTTCAAGACTTTATTGATCATATTTTTTTGTCAGGCGTTGAATTTTTTTTGTATTTTTAGATGCACCTTTTCCGGAATGAAAGGTACATTTTTTCCTTTTATGTCTATCTGATAACATGAATGTCAAACTTCATGATGATCGGTTGAATGGGTAAGGTGTGAAAGGACAAACAAACAATGTCATGGATTATATTAGTTTGGGTGAATTGGTATTTGAATAAGGTTCATACTTTACAAATGTAGGTAAATAATTAAATATAATTACATTAATTTATGCTATTTTAACTTATCGTAAAGCTGTACATACTTATTTACCATGTTACGATAACAATTTATTGTAAATAATAAATTATTATTATTAAAATTAGATAAGGACATTTCCTTAAAGCACTCTCATTATTCGATACGCATTTCACTTTATGATTTCCTGCTAACATAGCGCATTTATTATACAGAAGTTCACTCCTACACAAGTTAGGAAAAACAGTATTATTAAATTGCTAAAATTATTTTCGCTCTTCTGTTAAAGGAATAGATCTCAAAATAAGATGTCGGTTTTGTGCATATGATTACATAATTATATATTGAATTGATGTCGCCACAATGTCCTCAAGTAGCCGCCGTGAACTTTGACTTCTCACTAACTTAAAGTGGATTGATGTATTCGCAATTACAAACATTGATGGGTAGCAATGACCGATAAAATGTATACTCACAATTAGAATTACTTTAAAAATAGATTTTTATCTATTACTAGCTGGTGCTCGCGACTTCGTCCGCGTAGAAAAGTATAAAACGCCATCTATCGTATTTTGGATAGATGGCGCTAACTCCCGGGCCAAGCCGCTAGTATTTACTTTTATTTTAGATTTCCCGTAGGAATGAAGCATTTTCCCGCAGTAAAAAGTAGCCTTTGTTCATCACGGATAATGTCGGCTTTTAATGGTAAAAGAATTTTTCAAATCGGTCCAGTAGTTTCGGAGCCTTTCCTCTTATAATATTAGTATAGAAAATGATAACCCGTCTTGTTCCGTTTCGACGTCCAACATTAATAATATCCTAACTTGATATCATAAGGGCGAAAGTTTAAGTTATCACGCCTTAACTAAGGGGCACAGAAAAGTGTAGGTACTTATAGGGTACTTTTCTTCCATAAGAGGAACTACTGTCTACTGTCTCCGAAGGAAAGGGCGAAAACTAGCTGGTGCCCGCGACTTCGTCCGCCTTCTCTATAGCCTATAGCCTTCCTCGATAAATGGACTATCCAACACAAAAATAATTTTTCAATTCGAACCAGTAGTTCCTGAGATTAGGGCGTACAACCAAACAAACAAACAAACAGCTTATATATTGGTTATAGCTTATAGATAAGACTGATTATGTGGCTATTAGCGCCTGTTTCACAAACGGCAAGTATGGCCTACTTGACGTAACTGTCATTTAAAGTCACCGGTAACCGGGGATTATGGAACTGGTATACCTTTATTTGTACGGTAAACGTCAAAATATTGAATAGAAAATAATAAAAAAAAATCGCCTATCGAATGATGCAGTAAAACGAGTGCATAATTCAATAAAACAGAAAATGATTTCTAAAAGTAACTAATCAACACTTTACATGACGTTGGTGAAAGAGGCGCTTAGACCAATGTCTTTTATAGTATAGGGAATATTTTGACATTTAATTACAATTAAATGTCAAAATAGCACTACATGAGTGGCACTACATGAGGTTGCATATTCAAACTTATTAGTTCTTATAAGAACTGTGGTTAACATTGACTACAGACTACTACGGTACCTACGGAAGTGTGTGACATTGACCCGTGTTACTTGTAAATAAATGATTTGAATTTATGTCAACAAGAATCCAAAAGAACCCGACCTACCCAAATAATAGGTCGTTGGAATGCTACAGACTACTACGGTACCTACGGAAGTGTGTGACATTGACCCGTGTTACTTGTAAATAAATGATTTGAATTTATGTCAACAAGAATCCAAAAGAACCCGACCTACCCAAATAATAGGTCGTTGGAATGACGAGAAGGGTGAAATTGACCAATAAGACATCGTATCGTGATTCCGATCAGCTTCCAAGCGGCAGCCACGTGCGACGGATCACGAGCGTTCTATCACGACCACGACCGACGGTCGACGCGCGCGCAATGACAGTTTTTTGTCTCCTCTAATTTATTGTGTCGTGCGGACGCCAGCGGTCACGCGCGCACTTGGGTTCAGCCATTTCAAATTGCCTTTGACCCATAAGATGACGATTAAACCAAGTTTTGACTTCAAAACCCACATTTATAACAAAACAGACAGACTGAAAAAGAAATCACAGATTTCGTGCCTCACACAACTATCGAGCACATTGGAAATGAATCTACGGAATTCGAAATTATGTTGTTCTGACTTGTTGACTTCTTTCAAAAAGGTTAAGCTACACGGCAAACCCTTAACCCGATCATCTTTATTTTAGGCTCAAATTGTAGCTGACTATTGTCCAGTTCTTACATCAAATATCAATTTTGTGCGAATAAGTTCTTTTTCGCATACTAGCGAAGTATCGCATACTGAAACTGTCTATGCAAGAAATGTAAATTTCCTAACCATTGACTCAATGTGTCTACTGATGTTTTATGTCAAACATTATTTTTGTACTATCTACCGTAAAAATATGCTTTCTGTTCCATCATGACGTGACAAATAATATTGTCATCGCTTGTTACTCTCAAAATAATAGATCGATCAGACACCGGCGCTATGTATAGGTACACTCGCGACGTATGTAAGAATATTTGGCGTATACAATTTTCTCCCCCGAAACGTGTCACACGTTTTCCTACCTGCTCATTGACATCATAACCAAACACACACTTCCACATGCCGCCGCTTCAATGGGTACAGCTTTGAATTATGTTCTTGTAAAGAAATTTTCACAATTTCACACCCTCCAATATCGAAGATATACGAGTCCATCGAGCGCATACAATAGAATAATAAAGAGAAGCCCCTTTCACATGTGGCGATGGCGTTGAATGTTTTTTTTTTCATTTACAAAGTAAACATGGTTTATTGCCTGCATTATATGGTACTTATATAAAATAAAATTTATTTCAGGCATCTATATAATTACAACTTACATACTTGAAAAATTACAATTAATGAAATTGTGTGTTGGTCTGTGTGTCTATTTGTCTTGTCTTGTGAGTGATTGTTCATAAGCATACCCATAGAAATGGGATATAGCAATTTCATGTCACGAAAATAATTGTCGGATAAATCCGACTGTGGCGGCTAGGGGATTAATTCAATAACTATGGAGTTATACCTAAGCAATTCATAAAACCATAGAACAGTTGCATACATTGGTCTCTCATTGAGCTATAAACTAAAATCGAAATGTGCACCTCGTACATGTCGTCTGCCTGAGCTCAAAGCCTCTCTAAACGCAACAAAATATCACCAGTACACTCGACAACATAATGTTGAATATGAGCGTGTATTTCTCGCTTGCGTAAACTGTCAATTTGTATGGTGTTTGGTTATTATGCCAGAGATCGCTTTTGAAACACCAAATATTTACGTTTATTAACGTGTAATATTTACGTTTAAAACTTACAGTAAGAGTCATTGTTCAACGAATATTTGTAGTAGAAAAAAAATATAAATTATAGTGGAGATTTTTATTGCACCTTATAGTTTAAATAAACTAAAATTTGACATATTAACTTTTCACCTCATGTATAGTTTTATTAATGATTATTATTAATTTCATCACAGTTTGCTCGCATGAATAGATATACCATAATATAAATTGTAATAGGTATGAAAATAATTTATATAATTTGAAAACATTTTAGAACAATTTAGGTGAAGTTAAATTATAAAAATGTAATAATCATAGTCTGAAAAAAGCAATAAAGCAGGCTCGTGCAAAAAATGTGACGAGAAAATGTGAGAGTATACTTTTAAACAAAAAATAAATAAAACTGAGAAGAGTAAGCAAATGAAGTTCAAATTAAACTACAGATTATGACAAATAATTTCTCCGAGCTTAGTGTCTATATTATCATCATTGTTGCTAAAGTATGTTTTGCTTTAGTTTAGTTTATTTTTATTTAGAATACATTGTAGTTTTTTACTTATTAATAGATTTTTCAATATTACTTATACAATATTTTTGAATAATAAATCAACAATGTTTGTTTAATTTAAAAAATCAAGTGAAGTTGTCATCAGTGAAAGTTATCCCTTGTCGACTGTACAAGTAGATGCCGCCCAATTAACACGTAGCGGCCATAAACCGGTTGTCATGGCAACGGAGCACTTTCCACGCACTGCGCTAAATAAACTAATTGACCAACGCTTTTGTCGTCGCTTGTACTTCGATAGCCAGTTCATTAATTAACTTTGAGTCCATTGTTTTTCTCAGAAAAGTTATTGCTGTTTAATTTTTTACACTTTGAAGGTGTCAAATATTATTTTTTTCTCCTTTTCGAAACGGGAAATTGACATTACTTCATGTTGACTTTTTGAAAAAAAATAAACTGATGTTTTAATTTACTCTATACCTTTTTTATATATTATTATTATTATTAAAAACTTGCAAACTGCAGTTATATATATTTTAAAATATTAAGGTTGACTGTCCACTTGATGTCACTCGATGGTACCTATGTGGTTATCATCTTACAAGGACACTAGCATTGGAGATGCAGGTGCACTGCCACACTGCAGGAACTTTAAAATTTATATAAAAAAATCATTAATTTGGGCTAATTATCAATGTATTTCAAATTAAGGTTGAATTAAATATGATTTCTTTTTTTTTACAGGCATGCTGAGGTCCACCTACGATCGGTCAGACCACGAACGTAAGTTTCATTCAAACTACGCCCAACTTTATTTATTTGTGAATACCAAGGCTAATGTCGGTAAAAAATTTACCTATGCCCGCCGCACTATGTTGAATAAATAGAAAAGCGATGTAAAAAAAACATAAATTTGCTCAGAAAAGCCGGCTCTAATATAATAGCCATCAATTTTTTCCATTCACCGGTCTCGGTATTGAGTAAATCCATCACTCTTTTACGGGAGCGCACCTATGGGCCCTACCATTTGTTCGGCGTAGAACATTATTATTTACATAAACAGAATTAATGTGAGAAGCTGATGAGATCTTAAATCACCAGTCAAAGTTAAAAATAGGCCGTATTATAAGCTGTATGTCCAGCGCACTTATGCAAGTCGACTTACAGATAAATTCGAACTGCCTGGCAATTTGAAACTAATAAAAGTAGTAATCAACTGTAGTGTTCCCCATTAGTCGAAATAGCTTAAAATTCAATATATTTTTTTATACGATTTATCTAAGACAATGAGAAAAATTTGCTATATTAATTGGTTAGCAA
This sequence comes from Synanthedon vespiformis, assembly GCA_918317495.1. Lineage (NCBI taxonomy): Eukaryota > Metazoa > Arthropoda > Insecta > Lepidoptera > Sesiidae > Synanthedon > Synanthedon vespiformis. The sequence goes on along the minus strand of OU906949.1, from coordinate 11,032,275 downwards.
GAATCACGCTGAAACTATTGGCTCAAAAGTCTAACATCATTATACTTCTTTTGTGTGTTATATATTATAAACCGCATATTCTTATATTTCTAGTTAACTATGCTTGTTAAAGGAAATAATATTAAAGATACATAACTGAAGAATGCTTGCATTCTTTGGATATGCTAATTCGTTTTCAAACAGCAAAATAAATGGTAGGGGACCAATCTCCAAATAAATTGCACTTCAACGTTCCGCACACTACCCACCCACTATTCGTCAAATAAATCAACCGGCGGAATTTTGCATTTGTTCTCCTTAAATATTGACACAATTATATTATACTGGCTTAAGCACGCGATTTCGTCCGCGTTGAAAAAGAAAATATATGAGTAATAACGCCTGACGTGACATCTTTATCAAGTTTCATGAAAATACAATACCTACACTTACATATTTATTGACTAGCTGGTGCCTGCGACTTTGTCCGCGTTGAAAAAGAAAAATGTAGCCAATCCTGTGTCCTCCTGTATGTGTAAATGTTCATCTACCAAGTTTCATGAAAATCAGTTAATTCGTTTAAGAGTTATGGAGGAACACACACACACATACAATACCTACGCTTACAGATTTCTTATTAGTATTGATGATCGATTGAGTATTGATGATGTAACATTTAACAGTCAACCACGTGACCAGTGAGTTTGTCAACTACATGTAGCTACCTATTTACAGAAATTGGTTGCATTTAAGCCCGTTCCCAAGTTGCGATAAGTGGAAAACGCCAGCTAGCTGAACGAACATTGGAATACGCCCAACTGCACACTCATTACACTATAGCAGACAAATTACGTTAGAGGCGATTGTTTAGCAGTTAGAAAGCAAGTTAGTGATTTTCGCAAGTTCCCCGTTTGAGCTTCGCTCGTTCTATCGCGAATCAAGTTCGGCGTTAACTTTGTCAGGTGGCGCTTATTAATTTTAAGCCCGTTTGATACGCTCCTTTTTAGCCGCAACACGAACTATTAGACAATTATCATTATTATTATTGCTCATATTAACCCTATAGCCGCCAGAGTCGGATTTATCCAACAATTATTTTCGTGTCCATTTCGCCAGAGCCGGATATAATATAATGTTTATTTTTAAATAATTGAGTTGCATTCTCTTTAAAAAAATACGAGTCAGGCGGTTAAATCCTACAAAATCCAGCGGTTAAAAGGCATCTCCAGCCATATAATACAGTAACCGTATTGTAATGTAATGTATGTGCTCGTGTAATGTATGTGCTCGTTTAATGTATGCAAACCTAACAATATGTAGGAAATTCGATATAATATTTGATATAAAATAAACAGTTCTGAGCCAACCATCATCGCGTGTTATTCGTACATCTCAGTCCGGTTGCTATTGACTTGAGGAAAATTTTCTATTATACTCAAGGAGTTTAGTTCAGGCAAATAAATCAATATTTTAAAAATTAAAACAATGAATAGAAGCCCTCGTCGAAATAAAAATTTAAAAATTTTTAGCTAAGAAAAAAAGAGTTACATAGATTTAGTTTCGTGAAGAATGTAGGTCATCATCACTCATAAAAAGCGTAATTTCCGACGTAAAAAAATATCATTTCCTTCGACGACCTCCAAGACATTTGTAACCGTCTTTGTGATGTATTATTTAAACTTTTATGTTAGCTTTTTATACGAAAATAACTTTATTTTATGGACATTTAATATATTTCAATAAATTGATGATTTTGATAATTCGGTATATTAAAAAAAGACTAATTTTACTAACGTGATCCTGGTTTGCTATGATGCTGTAGACAAAATACGAGTATATTATGTATCTTATGTCAATCTGGAGTAATAAAGCTTTAGAATAGTGAAAGAATTTGTGGCGATACTCCACATTACAAAACACGCATATACAACCTCTTCATAGAACGTTGGCAGCGAAGATTCGAAAACGTCAACATGAAAAATTCGAACGAACATTTAAATATATTTTCATTTTGACAAGACATTCTATTTCAAATTCAAATCAATCATGGATTGATCGCTGCCAGCGTTCTATGAAGAGGTTGTATATGCGTGTTTTGTAATGTGGAGTATCGCCACAAATTGTTCAAATTCACAAACATACAAAATAAGCTTTCTCTCTTTATAATATTGGTATTGGTTTGGAATTATTTAGATTTTTTACATGATACATGTTTTCAATATTTTTTAAATTACATGTACTTCCATTTAAATTTTATGTTAATATTTATTTATAACATGTACCTAATCGTTTATGAAAATAATCGTTTTATCTATACTTCTATGTAACTTCTGTTTGTAACCCAAATATAAATAAAACTCCCTATAAAAATTTACCATTTATTATTGGAGACCTTTGCCTTTGCCGACGGCGAGGACAAATTTCAAAGCCCCTTTTTTGTATAGTTACGCTGACGCTGCTAATCTTAATTAAATTGGATAAAATATTTTTAGGTGCTCCGTCGGTCGATTCTTCGCAAACTACAATAACCAAGTAATTTTTCATTTACTTTGGCGCCTTAAAAAAAAATCATCCCCTACAAACCTTTACCGTGAACGAACCTATTGTTCGTCAGTCATAACAAAAAAAAACCCGAAAATTTTCCGAACATCAAGTGTCGCGATAAAAAAATAATGCAAATTCACTTCGGGAATAATGTCCGATCGTTACATTGATAACGGAGGTTTTTTTTTTCGTTAAAACCTCGCTCCTTCCGCCCTTAACGACATTGCCCTTCGTTAAACTGAAAAGTGATTCAGGTGGTCGTTCGCTTTGAGTGCCTTTACTCATTTGCTTGAACCGTTTACAACATAACGGAAAAAGGAGGTGATTTATTTATTGCGTCAATTGTTGGAAAGATTGTACGTTTTTTTGTTATATGTATATAGCAATGTAGAAAGTCTGACAATACTCCAAAAAAAGGTTAGGTCCAAAAAAAAAGGTAGCACCGAAACACAAAATCTCAATTTTTTTTTTATGTTAAGTAACGCCATAAGTGCTATTGATGTGCTATTGAAGTGCTCAAATGCTATTGATGTTATTTCTTAGTGGCTTTACCTGCTCAACAAATTAAGTGGAATAAATAAATGAAGTAAACTATTAAACGTTAATTTTTTTATGTTAATTCAGACTACAATATATTCTTTATGTGAAAGTAGTCACACAGATTAACAGTCCACTTAGAAATAAGTAATTACTATAGTAGGTTTAAGGACAAGGGATATGACAATATGACTACGAAACTTACCCTTCCACTATTTAAATTACAGTTGAAAAGTTGTATTAAAATGGATAAAGAAAAAAAAAAGAATTACAAATTTTTAACAATAACCGTTTTGTACATCATTAAATTATAATCACTTTTACAAGAAAAAAAAAGGTTGAAAATCCTCGAAGAGAAGTGGCGTCATGGGACGTACTGAGCCGTTATCTGCCTACGTAATTTGGCCAAGAACACCATCCAACAATTTGTATGCAAATCCAAATCGGGAATCGTTTGTCTTGATGAGCCTTAAAAGAAACTCAGCGAATTTCCTATCGCTTTATGGTTTCAGATTAGACTGCAGTCCGACTTAAATCTTACGTTATTTTGGACTTTTCTTAAATATATCTCTTCAATTTATCAATCAAGTATAGACAAACTTATAAATTATTTTATTGTGGCTATCAACGTAAAGTTAAACTACTAAGTCTCAAAAGCTGGGAATTTGAAAAATAGCAATATATTTTGAAACTTAAACATCCACTAACAAAGGATTTTTGAAAAATTTAAACTCCGGGCGAAGCCAGACGCGGGTCGCTAGTATTTAATAAATATAAGCTTTTATTGTTTAGTAGTGGCAGAGGTACGCATTTCGCAGTATATTTGGAAAGCAAAAAATACTCGATAAACTATTAAAGATATAAGCTATGTTTTATGTTTTTACCTAAAGATGAACACATAAAATGTCGATACAAAAGCAACTCGCGTCAATTTAGATAAGAAATATTCCCTCTTCTGTATATGAATCAAGATAAGGGTTGTAAGTTGCAAGCGTTGAGATTGTTAAAAGAATACCGTATTTTCTTTTTATGTAAGCTATCAAGTGATTTTTTTTTATTTTGTAATTATTAATTCTCGTATATTTGAATTTTTAGTCCATGCATTTTATAAATTAATTGAAAATTAATTTGAAATTAAAGTGTAATGCATTTTGCTTTATTAGTATAAATTTTTCAAAAATTATATAATATTTTTGATAAATTTGTTTATCAGAGATTTGTGAATCAATATCCTTTTCAATAATAATAGGCTGTCTATGTCTGTCTAAGTAGAATTTTCGTAGAGAAAAATGTACTTAAGTAATTGTCAAATAGTTTTGTGTTAAAAAATTGTGATAAAAGTAGTCTCTCCTGAATTGTACCATACACCACGTTTCTCACCTCTCTTAGCGCATTTTCTTCATTTTTCCCTCCCAATATATTATGATGGTCGCCCAAGGAGTCGTTTACAGTGCGCCAACTTATAATTTGCTGGTTTCGTATCTGCTATCCCTCAGGACGTTGAATCAAGTCCGCAGTTACAGGTTAACGTGTGATATACTCGTAAATATTTTTAAAAAAATCAACAGTATTGCAATAATTGTATCTCAAAAGAATAACTTATCACACCTTTTTATATTACTAAAGGTGCATGTGCGTTCTAAACAAGTGTATTTTTATAATATTATTAATTTTGTGTAATTATTTGTTTTTATTCTTACTATATATATATATATGTACTTTTTTTTCGTAAATTCGAATTTTCAAATTATATACCAGTGTACAATCAGATTTTTGAACATTACTAGCTGCTGCTCGCGACTTCGCCAGCGTATAAAATAAAAATAGATAAAAACCTATTCTCAGACCTATCATGTGTACATAATATACAATTTCATCAAAATCGGTTAAGCCGATTCGAAGGAGTATGGCAACTAACACTGTGACACGAGAATTTAATATATTAGATTAATTAAATGGTTCGAAATTTTAAATATTTTTTATGTAACTTCAGCCACATAAAAGAAGCCAAAAAAATTCAGATTAGTTGTACTATACGTACAAAGGCGTGGTAATTCAGAAAAGTTAGAGAGCAAGCCAAAACTCCTACGAGTATTTATCCGAAATGCTCCGTTATTTTAACATTCCCTTCGATTCGGAAAATAGTCGGGAAAGTTTATTGTATTGGAATGTAAATTTCTAGTTTGTCTTCGGCGCTGTGCGCCCAGAAATTACTTCACTTTATTCCTAACTTTAACAAACCAATATTATCATGACGGAGTTAATATAAATACGTTTAAATTGAAATAATAATAACAATAAATTTTACAGAGCATTATTATTCAAATAAATAATCATGTCCATTATCCCATCGTATATACTCCTGTAAGATATAGGATTAGGATAATAACTCTTTTTAGCAAAAAATAAACCGACTGGTTGATAAGAGATAAGATTTTCCTCGGACTTTAACCAAATATTTGAAAAAAGGAAATTGGTCCTACCCATCTTACTCAGCCCTCGAGTTTTGCTCTTAGGTGATTCATTTTTATAGATTACTAGCTAGTGCCCGCGACTTCATCGGCGTTCTCTATAGCCGCCTTCCTCTTATAATTGAATATCCAACACTAAAATATTTTTTCAATTCAAACCAGTAGTTCCTGAGATTAGATTTATATATGGTATAGATTTATTATTTTCTAATGGATGAGTATGTATACTGCGTTCTGTTTCGGTGGGTATAATTAATGCCAAAGCCCATTTGGTAAGGTCGAAGCGCACATGCAACATCTATGGCGTTTCCTGTGCCATTACACCATCAAGTGGAACTTCTTTATATAAAAAAAGGACCTTATAGTGTTGTTAGTAGAGCGAGCGAGGCCGCGTGCAAAAGCCTATTTAATAATACACGCTGGTTATGCAACCTGTCTGTCTTGACTAACAAAATGTCTCGCTGTCCTGCTCTAATGTCAAACAAAATACAACCGTACATCTCACTCGCGCAAACACTAAAGCAGGAAGAGTATATATAAAGTTTTTACTGCTTCCGAAAAAAGAGGGAAATGTTATTGTAGAAGCGGAAAAACGGGAGGTTTTATAGGTCGCAGCTCCTTTATTACATGCGCTTCACTTAATTGTTTCAATTAACTAAGCGCCAAAGTTTCCTCCCATTAAGTGCCTACATACTCAGGAATTTTTCTTATATTTTATACACATTCACAGGACAAAATGTTAATATTATAGAACTCTAAGCATACCTAAAATAATAGCAAAGGATATTTTGTTATGTCACTCCGAAATATTCCATAAAACGGTGCAGTTTACGTTAGCCCCTAATGATGTAAAAGACGCATAGTCAGAGAAGCAAAGGTTAAGAGAGCTCTTACTCAGTGTGGTTTTTAGATGTACGTCAATTATTTTCAGAACAAAATAATGCTTAGCAAGAGAAACCTTGTTATTTTCTTGCTAACATCAGTTGACATTTTAGAAATACGAATAAAGTTATATTCAAATGTAATTTATTTTATTGAATGAAACCGCAAAAAATTTTGAGGAGAAATAAAATAAACTTGAGAATTTATTGAGAACTTGAGAACTTTTACATTGCTCACTCAATAAATGTAAATGGAATTTGGGTCGTAATTACAAAAAAAAAAAACTTGAAATATTACCCATATAATTATGTTGAGAACTTGCATACTACCTGTGTCCGCGACTTCGTACGCGTACATCACATTACATTTTTACATTTATTAATGTTTTATTGAATCTGGAATAGCGCGTATTATTTTAATTAACTTAACTTTTTTGTTTGTAGACCGATTGGAATGAAACAAACAATAAATGTTATAGGAAGCTTGCTTGTGAAAACCGCAATCAATTAGGTTAAGCAGAAGTTGACTCAGACGTGTAACACCTTAAGCCTAAAACCTCATAAACTTATAACCTAAAAATCACAACAGCGATTTCCTTCCTTGAAGCTTTTACGAAATGTGCTTATTTTATTAGTTAAAAGCGTCAATGTCATTTGTTATGTACCAAGTGAGTAATCAAATTAAGTTGACCTTTTTGCACGTAATAGATTTGCTACGTCACCCACACATACAAACACACTTATGCAAAGCGGTCACGTGACCTGCTAGAGGTCATTCGCCCTAGCACACTGTGTAGGGTGTAAAGTCAACCGCATGTATGCCTAGGTGCCCTGTTTTACGAATTATGCACTTGCCACACGAAGGACACTACGCTGCGGTGACCCTCAATATTTCACATTGTGCGTTTACTTAAATTCATCTTTATGTTATAAGTATGAAGTAATTTATTACATATTTTCCTGTAGAATTAATGAATTAGATCAATATTTATAGTAAGTCATTATTTTATAATATATTTTAACTATGGTTAAAATGTAATATTTAACACAGCGATATCAACCGAACCTGTTAAACATAATGTACTGAAAAATATTTTGGACTGTTTATTATCCTTCGACTTTTTCATGCTTAAGATTATGTCCAAAGTATCAAGTTATAAAGTTCTCTTTACAAGACTCTTGTTCTCTTCCCACACCCAGTCTCACACCAATTTCGTGCTGAAAATAAATAAATGCATAATCTCGTCTTAACTATATTATACATTTCTTTATGGGCATAGTTACAAAAACGCAAACGGTGTGTAGATACCTTTCCGGCTCTATTCCTGCTCTATTCGGTATATGTAATGTTGGTGTATAACGCACAGGTAACGCAACTTGGCTATTAGGCTATTGCTAATTAACTCGGCCTAATTAACTAACGCTATTAACGTTGCCCACGCCATATATTTACGTGCAGATTTATACTGTCTGGTCTCATGTTAGGGCGTAATGATCTTGAATTAAATATTACTAACGAACAACTATAATAGAAATTATATCCCACAGGGACGTTCGTTTAGCTGCCGTCGCGTAAGATTCAGGCTCTAATCTCGGTCGGGCCTAACGTCGGAGTATTTCCATTTGTGCATTTCATGACGTGTTGTAATTGTAAAGAAACAATCATCTCAGGAATAGCTGTTTTGTGCGTGATAAAATTATCAATTTTTGAATAAATGTAAAATACCTGTTAATTTGCCTAAGCCTTTTGCCTAATAGCCTTTTGCCCCCGTGGATTATCAAAATATGTGCAGTTGTGTTTCGATGAGTAAGTAAGGGAATTACTTTTTTCCTTGTTCCCCTATCCCGTCTTAATCCTACTATAGTCACTGGTATCAAGTGCCATCAAGACATCAAGTGGACTGTCAGCCTGTTGACGACTTTTATATCTAAAGAACCGACCTCAAGAGTAAAAAGAACAAATAAAATATGTAATAAACCGTAATTTGAACCCACACGTTACCATGTATTTTATGTTGTTTATCATGCATTGTGTTATTTAAATTCATAAATGTGACAATGTAATGTTACATCTTAATAATGCAATGACGTGTAAAGCGGATGGAACAACGCGTAAACACACCGCTACAAAGATGCTACGCCGTAGCAACCGCTACGGCCCCGCTACGGCGTAACATGATAAAAGAAAAAGTGTAAAATATCACAACGGTGAGCAACAGACAGTAGTTGATCTCCATTTGTTTCTTAAAAATACAGCTTTCGTTCGTGAAATCTCATAAATTATGCATTGTTTTGATCCTTTTATACGTTAAATATAAAATCTATTTAATGTTTTTTTTAATATATAAAAGGTAATTGAAGGAAATAATCGTCGGTAATTAGATTTCGAGTTTTAAAAAAAACATCATCTGATTGGTTTTAGATTTTCATCTTAAATTCTATTTTAAGGCTAAATTATTATTCTTTCTTTAAATTGTTAGTTATTTGTGATCGCCGTCGGAAATGACAACTTATCTACTGAAGATTTAAGTCTTCAAGTTCATTAAGTTCATTAAGTACCTACATATAATTTTATGATTAGTGTTATGAAAAACATAATTATGTGTGTATGTGTGTGACTTCGTATAAATACGTAATTTACAACATAATTTAACTACATAGGTGACTGCACATTCTGTATTTGTTATACTGTGTATCGATGCTTGTAAAACGTAATTGTGCGGAATACAGTTTCGCAGCGCGATAATAAAGTGCACCCGTTGTTTTTCCAATTCCTAATAAAAATAACTTTGTTTAAGCAGTAAAAAGTTACGTTGGAACTTTCGCATTTTCCTTTATTTACATTACTGGCAAACAATTTAAATTAATTTTAAATAGGCTTTGTGTTAATGTTGTCTGCGCTTGAACTAAATACACAAAATAATTATTTGTTAGCTTTCCCGAAAATCAAAATAAAACTCTTTGAATTAAATACAAAAAAAAATATTTAATTAAACCTTCTTCTACCGGCAGATCACTTGCGGATTTGTGGCGTTTTTAGTTTATTGGTGGCTGGTGGCGACGGTAGCCACCAGCCACCAAGTGGGCCGTCAGCCTGTCAATCGTATATTTTTAGTAAAATCGAAACATTAATAAATAACTCATTGCATTTTTTTAACAAATTCCTAATCAAAACATATTGTTAAAAGATTTCTTATTTAATATAAAATAATTTAAAGTAAGTTAATCGTCTTAAGAAAAAAAAACACAATGAACTCTGAACAGTTCGGTAACAATTTTTACCGTCGGCGCTACGAAGAGAAGCCATAAAAAAATAAAAAAGGCGAATATAAAGAGGAACGGCCCACAGATGGCGCCACGTAAAATATTAACTAAATTTAAAAAAGAACGCATTCTCAATGTGAAATGGGCCGTGAGAGAATTTAGTATTGCGCTTGTTGCGATCGTTTGGCATCGCGTCGAGCCGCGGTCGATACTGCCTCGTGTGTTAACTACCTTATCTCATACTAATATTTAAGGCGTCTACACACAGTGCAATGGAATATTGCAATTTTCATTTGATCGGCTTAACATCGCAATTTCTTTAATTGAATCCCATGCCTCAAATTTCTAAAACTACTGGACCGATTTGAAAAATTCTTTCAACTATGGAAAGCTATGTTATCAGGGAGTAACATAGGCTATATTTCCTGTAATTTTAATTCCTTCACCATTTCGTTACAATAAAAACATGCTGGTCTGTCACACATTAACATAAAAAGCTGAAATAGCGGATCGTAAGTCAAACATCACAAATTTGTACTACTCGCGGTATCGAATCACCACTTGTTATTATGCTTTTACTGCACTTCCCAACTGGAACAGAGGGAACAGGTGAAGGGGGGTAAGAGGCGAAGGGCTCAGAGGGGATAGCAAACATAACAAGTGGATAAAATAATTGCACCAATTTGTATCGAGCACACCGCGTTGCAGATTGCTAATGACCTCACACCTCCTGGCTAGCGCAGCGCCATTTACACTATACGAAATAAACTCCGATTGGGAACTATTTCTTGGACATACTCTGTTAAAAAATATATTCAATATACATCATTGTTCCTTGAAAGTTTCAACTGAAAGTAATTGAGCCAAATAAATTTATATACTGATGCGGCTTCATCACCAAAACTAATTGAATGCTTTGAAAATGTAAGCTACAATGAAAATTGATTGTAAGAATTATCACAAGAATTATTCAGATAAAGAAAAAATAATATATGAAAAATGTATTATAGAAAGAAGGGAAAAAAACTTTATTTCGATAATTACTTTAAAAGTTATAAAAAAAAAATCACTTTTAATTTTTTTTGTTATATAACTTACGAGTATATATCTTGACCTGTTCTGTGTGCTCTGTGTGTGTGTGTACGTATTAACCGGTATTTTTGCTTGCACAATATTTCTATCAAACAAACAAAAAGTTTCATTAACAAACATTATTACGAGGTTCTTTCGTTTTTTATAGTTAGTTTCTCATCAGTATGATTGAAAGTACTTAAAACCAGTAGCCACATTTTCTAGACGAATTATTTGCTAAGTGGAAGGGAAATAATCCAAATTTAGACTTATCAATTAAATATCCTCGGTTATAAATTTCAATTTACTTTATCGTCACGTCCTCGTATCGTTAGCAGTAAAAAGATCCCGGTCTCGTCTCCTCCACCACAATTAACGTCCGCTTCAAGTTTTCTGAAAAGCGGAGAATAATTGCGATTGAGTTGCGAATTCGGGTATCTAACGGGTGTCCGAACACTTGCGAATTGTCGTTCTAAATGGGCGAATTCATTCCTATCAACTAAATATAATTAATTGAATAATAATGTTATAACTTCTTCTTGAAACTGTTTTATTTCTTTGCGAATCTATTTTCTATATTTTTTTCTCTTTATTTTGCCACAACCTTGCGGCAAAAGTAACCTTATGGCATCAAATAAAAAATTTAAAAGCTTGAGTCTCTATGAAAAATAAAAATAAAACAATGAAAATCTAGTGTCACATGAAGCCTTGGCACTATTTGTGCTTATAGGCAACGGTAGTCACCTACCGTCAAAGTGAACTTTCACATAAAAAATACCTTCAATTTTGAACTAATCCATAGATGGTTCGAGCGAAGCCGAGGGCCTCATTTAGCCTAGAAATGTTACGGAGTAACAAAGACAATGTTTTTGGTACCGCCGAGTTGGATGATCCGGATTATTTTTGTCAAATTTTGAGAATGGCCCGAGGCTCTGGTGTGCGGAATTAATTAGCGCAAAACTTCAAAGTCATCGACGGTTGGAAAAGATTGGTCAGTCAGTCGTATTTTGTGAACCTTTTAAAATAATTTTTAAAGAATATTTACGACATTAATTTGCACCTGTTTTTTTTTAAATCGTTATTTTTTTATCTTAACAAATAAAGCGTTTATCTTAAAGTCTTAAAGAAACACAATATAACCATTACGAAGTACTTACTACTTAAAAAGAAGTTAAGTACATTGCCACTTTGTGGGTTGCCATTCGAATCTGTAAACCTTTGTTTCTCTTATAATTGTCTAAAAGTTACACATCTACTGTGAAAGCAGTTTCTTCTAGAATTCTTACGAATGTAGTGAAAGATATAGTTCATACTTCATATTAGAAACCATTTAAGTTTTTCTAAGTCCTTACAATTTTGTGCACCAGAGTTTAGACTTATACTTCCGTATACTTAAACACAATTTTTCAATACCACAGTTTGTATACAAATGTGTGTTATATTTTGTTAGTTTAAAACGAAAACTACGAGATTAACCAAATAAGGTGAAATTATACTGAGGCCGCCCACTGTCGCCGCTGAAAGTAAATATGGTAAAAGTTGTAGCAAGCAAAATTAAACTTTGTGCGTTGTACATATAGTTGAAATTGAATTGATCATCATATATTGAACAAGCGATTGTATGATTGCATAGTGTAGATATATTTTGTACGTGAATTTCAGTATTAAATGTTTTGGGTCAATGTTTTCCGTTCAAAATTACATACCTATCTCTTTTGAAACCTAAAGTGCGTCCACATTAAATAACTTTTTTTGTATAACACGTTCACATTATTTAATATTGTTGTAAAACATCCTTCCATATTGTAAAACAAAGTCCTCCGCCGCGTGTGTTTGTCTGTCTGTTCGCTATAAACTCAAAAACTGGCACCGATTTTGCATTATAACATCACACTTTAATTATATTTCAAATGAGTCTCTTAGCTATTTGTAATATAGATTTTCTAAAGGACCCTACAGCTTTTTCCCTTGCAAATGTCGATATCTAACCGCCTTTGTGCCGTGCTCCTAGTTACACGGATAATATTGCTTTGTTCGGCTATAGAATTATGCCACTTTGTGCTACAGTATTTGCCTAATGAGCTTTGATGGACTTCAAAGTTGCATTGCTAACTCACGCCAATTGGAAAATTCAAATAAGTAATACAAATTATTCTACGGACACTATTAGTGTTTGAGAGATGATTTTATTTTAAACTAGCTGGTGCCTGCGACTTCGTCCGAAAAAGAAAAAGTAGCCTATGGTGTGTCCCGTACGTCTAAATGTTTATCTACCAAGTTTCATGATTCAGTTAATTCGTTTAAGAGTTATTTATGGAGGAACATTTTTGTTTGCAATGAAACAAAAATTATATATGTATAATTGTATACTCATAAACTCAAAAACTACTGGACCCATTTCAAAAAATACTTTCACATATAGAAAGCTACATTATCAGCGAATAACATATAATTTTATATATAAAATTACGCGGACGGAGTCGCATGCAACAGCTAGTATTAAATATGATCTTGCTAAAATCCTGTTAAAATTCTAAATTGAAAACTGGTGTGATTGGTGAAGGATTATATTAAAACGATTTAAGATAGCTGGCAATGTTACCGATTGCTGAGTGCTTTTTCTATAGACAATATTTTGTAGAAATAAAAGGGCATTTTGTAGCAGTAGCAGCAACCGATTCAGCCTACGTTATGGATTAACAGAGTCTTACGAATTTGAATATTTCATCACTGCTCTTAGCGAGTCTTCAGTTTTATTTTGCGGTGCCATTGCGAGCGAGTAATTACACAATTTAGTTTGTAATGTAATTCTCTGCAACCCAAGAGGGATAATATTCTAATATTATTTTACATTTTGTTCATATTTTACTTTTGAAAATATATTTTCTTTGGAAAATATCCTTCTTTTTATTTACATAAAGACAACAAATGAGACAAAATAATTTTCTTTCAAATCACTTGTAACGTCAACAAAATCAAAATTCCATTCGTGTTTTTTATTTGAACATTTTATTTTAAAAATTCTTTAATATGAAATCTTCTGTGTAATTATCGAATTAATTTTAAATTATTTTTTTTTCCACCAAATAATCAAACATATTAAAATATCATGTTATTTCTTAAAATCTCGTCATATAATATTGATAAACTAGTATTTTTTTATATATATTAGATAAAATTTATAAATTTGGGACTCATTAATTATTTCTTAATTAGGAAGCCTAGCCTATTTATACTTATAATTCTTGTACTCATTCCCAAATTTTCATCGTCCGCTAGAAGTTAAACCACATCCTTACCTTGTCGGGAAAGACCTACTTTCGTCTCTCAACCTCGCAACTGGGCTCAGACTTTGAATTTTACAATGCTTCTGAATACTATATGCGCTCGTCTTAGTTTTAACCGACATTTGCACTATTCTGATTTTTATGACAATTTCATTTATGCAAGTCGATTAGCTGAAACAACACTGAACACATTAGCTGAACAAAGATTAGCAACATCAAGTGGAGCTTAGGTTTTTTTTGTAATTTTTTAGATATATTAATATTGAATATGATAAATTGGTAATTATATCTCTCTATTATATATATTTTTTAAAAATTAATTATGAGCTCGGAAGATTTTGGTATATCCTTGGCAGTGCCTATTATGGGACGCGAACTAAGCCGCGGGCTAAAGCTATTACCTTATAACTTAATGATCGCATATAAGTATGTTATATAAACGCAACGCCTTTAGGAACTATATGTGCCATTATTAAAAATGTTAACCCTAGCAACGACGGCGTCTTTTAACTTGAAGACGGCGGGAATCTTCAATTGTTTTCCCGATCTAAATTGAACTGGCGAACTTCCCAATTCCTTACGTGGCTCGGTTGCAGATTGACAACACTCAGTTGCTCCATATCAGTAAAAAATAATTGACATCCCATATTACAGATGAAAACTTTTAATCAAAAACACGTAGAACTATGTTTTATCGGATAATTTATGAATAATACAAGTCGAGTAGAAATTATCTTTTATTTACATATACATCACTGCCTTAGTGGAAAACACCACATTGTTCTTTTAAGGGTTGAGTTTATTTTTTATATTTTTTTTTAATCAAAATATGTTAAGATTAGTACACACTAACTTAGCTAACGCTAGCTTAGTCAAAAATTTCAAAAAATACCATGAACTCTTAAAATAAATTTTGTCCAAAAAGAAGATGTTGTTGCCAAATTTCCCTTAGTATTAAGATCTCTCTATCTGAGAACAAACAAACAAATGTCACATTCTCAAAGAATTTATATTTTTCATGTGTGAAACCAATTTAATTTTTACCTGCTCAGACAATTTCACACGATATGAAATTTTAAAGGAAATACGTGCCAACGATTCTATTCTAAGGACACATAACGTGAAGCGTATTGCATTAAAAGTATAGAATAAGTAAAAATTTGTGTCAATGTACGTCTTAACCCGTCGGCCGCTTGCCAAAAATCCGCTAGGTCACGTTCGCTTACGTAACCCTCCAGTGGCGAAGCTGTAATTTTAAGAAGTATATTGGTATAGTTTTTAACGCCAGTGAGGCTGCCAAACGTTGGTCGGTGCGAAATTAACCCTTACTTGCTTTACGGTCCGCTCTGATCTCACGCGAGTAACCTTTTAAAGTCTGTGTAAAGATTATCTCGGCTTTTAATAGCGTATTGAGTACACACTCCGCCCCGTCTAGAGTGGACATTTTTTCAACCATATTTTCTATGTCATCAGAGTATAAGCCATTAGGGATTTAAAAATTGTCTGAAAAATATAAAAGCTTTATTTTTTATTTTGTACTAACTGGTGCCTGCGACTTAGTCTGCGTTGAAAAAGAAAAAAATGGCCTATCCTGTGTCCCGTACGTCCAATTGTTTATCTATCAAGTTTCATGAAAGTCAGTTAATTCGCTTAAGAGTTATGGAGGAACATAACATACATACAATACCTACATTTACAAATTAGTATTGATGATATGATAACAAACCTATTACTTTACCCATTTATACTTTAAAGGCACGTTTTAAATTTTGGGACAATATATCTTACGAAAAGCTGCCTCACTGTTAGAAGATCACATTCCGAGTACAGTCCTCATCTATAAAACCTAAACGGCTTTAGTTTCATTGCTTTTAATAAAGGTTTCCAAAACAAGTTGCGCCCTCAAAACTAAAACTATTCCTTTATAAATTTACCTAAGTCTAGAAACAAAGCAATACTGATTCGATTTAGAAGCAGTAGAACGAGATCTACTTTGATGTGACGAATCAAAGGCAGCGATCCGGCTGTAATACACTTAGCCGGGCCATTTCAGCCCCCTCAGACGGCGGCGGGAGGGTTAAGGGGCCCGATGCACTCGCACTGCGAGGTTCAATAAGATTTTCATTAACCATTGAAAAGTTTTTAATGAGCAAGGATTTTGCTCTCAACCCCTTGAGGGCACTCCAGTATTTAAATACTCGCCGAGGCATTTTTGTATTGGAAACTTTATGTTAATTCTTTACGATGTAACTGTTTTAAAATTCAACACAATAAGGAAATATCTTTACCTATATTGTTTATTTATCAAAGGAAAAGACCGATAATACACAATGTAAAAGACTAGCTGCTGCCCGCAACTTCGCCCGGGTAACTTTGTAAATTATATAATAAAACCTTCCTCGAAAACCACTCTATCCATTGGTGAAAACAGCATGAAAATCGGTGCAGTAGTTTTTGAGTTTAACGCGAACAGACTGACAGACAGACGCAGCGGAGGACTGTAGTGTAGTCTCCGTCTGAAGAAAGTGTGTAAACTAAAATTCTCAATATTTCGCTTTGAACCGTCAAGTATTGAATTTCGTATTACTTCTACATCGTTTCAATAAGGCTTATTCATCGAAATAATATCTTTGGGCTTATTTGACTAGACTATCCAACAGACAAATAAATATAGAGGGGGCTGTTTTGTAAGTCTGACCTGGATAACCTTGACTTTCTTAAAATTTATTTAGTACTAGCTGGTGACCGCGACTTCGTCCGCGTTGAAAAAGAAAAAAAGTAGCCTATACTGTGTCTTGTACTTCTAAATGTTTATGTACCAAGTTTCATGGAAATCAGTTAATTCGTTTAAGAGTTATAGAGGAAAACAAAATACATACGAGAAAAAAAATCTAAAAATAGTCAATTTAGTTTCCATATCATGTATAGAGCCTATAAACACGATATCTCTGAAAAAATAGTTACTTACTCCATGACCAACCCTTACAGATTTACTATTAGTATTGATACTTTGTTTTAATATTTATACACATCACAATTATCATCAGCCTGCAAGCATTTCAACATGTACAGATACGTAGATATTGGCGTTAATTAATAAAACAGTCTTATTAATCGAAATTGGAACAGGTTTCGTGATTCATTTTGTAACTTTTGATGGGAAATTGCCGATCGGTGCGTCCACTAATCGCCTTTAAGCGGACTAACTTTAAAATGAAACTTGGTTAAGAAACCGTTTACACCTGTCAAACCGCTCAGCGAGCGTTTTAAGACGTCTCACAAATTTGAGGGGATATAAAATTAATGGAGCTACCGGACAAACATTTAAATTTATTTTGTAAAAATTTGCTGAAAATTGAAAAGTGATTATTCATTGTAAAAGCTGATAATGAATATGTTAATTTTATATAATATCTATTCTTATGGTAAAATAAAGTTGATACGGTTTTTATTAATGCCTATAATAAGGTTTGTGTATTTTGTATATGATTTGCAGAAAAAAATTGCGTCCTTGAAACCAGGTGGCGGGTCGCTAGTATAAATAGTATAATTTTATTGTAGCAATATTTGTTATCTTTCACGCCTTTAATTAAAAAAATACTGTTCCCGATCAACGCAGTCAAGTCCTGAACAAAAGTTAGTTAAGTATAATACTTATAAGAAAATATTTTACTTCAAACGTTTTGTTAGTTTATATGTTTTACAAAAAGTTCTTAGTATGAGTTTATGTTTGAAAAGACGCGTCCATTATTTCTATATTGATGGGAAGTCAGAAGCTCAATCGATCCGCGGAAATGAGTTATAAGTAGGCGAGCAAATAGGGCCAAATCTGATAAGTGTTTTTGTTCGCCACGCCATTTGATTGATGCCTCCATTGTGCTCGATCGATTACGAGAACCATTTTTAAAACTCAAACTATTACTGATTCATTTACTGTGATGCAGTGATGGACTAGTAGCTAGAGGGATTGCAGCACTGCCATCAAGACAGAAGTATAATCTCTTTTAATAGATTTTTTGTGTACATATTATAAAACAAAGTCCTAAACGCAAAAAATACTGCACCGATTCTCATGCTGTTTTCACCAATGGATAGTGTAGTTCTCGAGGCTGATTTTGGTATATAATTTACAAAGTTACACATGCGAAGTCGCGGGCAGCAACTAGTTATAAATGTGAACTTAATTATAAATTGTTTGTTAACCTTTTCTAGTATTATAAAGACTAAAAAAATATATTATGAAAAGCAGCGTATCCAAGAAGCCATCTTTTGCTAGCAAATAAATTCAGACCTACTTAACTAACTGGCAACTCTGCACGAACATTGACAACTCGCGGGCGCCAGCGAGTTAGTTATACGCGAGTTGTCCAATAACTCGAACAAACTTCTAAAAATAGGCTTTTCTATTTTAAAATATAAATTATCTACGACTTTAGCTCCTATTTATTAGTACATAAGATCCACTTTAGAATACACTTCCATTTTTTCCATCGATGTTTTGTCTACATCGCGAGTATTGGGTTATCCAAAATAAACTAATTAAATTTTTAGAATTTAAGTGTTCTAATTATAGATTGGCGCGCTCATCAAATATTTGAACCCTTTATTTATACTCGACGAATTGAAAGGGGATCCAGTATTTCTGCTCTCGTTCTTGTCGCCATGCTGTTCAGGTGTTAACTGTTTGGTGCTATTTTCGTTTCGAAAATTTTAAACTTTTATTCTAATACCTGTTTTGTCTTTTTGTTCAATTGCTATTATAATTTACCAATTATAGCATCTAAGCGTTTGAGATATGTGTGAATTTCTATAACTTTTATCAACATTTTTTAAAGTATTAACTTCTCTAGGCGCGCTGGGCATTTTTGAAATGGGAAAGAATCATTGAACTCGCGACACTGTCATCTAATGTAATGTAGTGTAACCGAAACCTCTGTATGTTTTCAGATATTAATTTAAAATAGTTTAAAAAAGGAACAATTTTTGTAATGGGATAAAATTTGGATAAAATATTTTTTTTTGTATATAAATGTAAAATCCATAATTGGCTGTAGGGTGTGTTTTTGTTTTTGTCAGTAATTTTTTTGTTGAGAGCTGTGGATATTGAATAAATAAATAAATAAATCATTGAACTCGCGACACTGTGATGTAATGTAACGACTGACATGTTTTTTTTATCCTAGTTAGCGCTTTAAACATGCTTAATAACTCTTAATTTGAACTTTTAACTTAATAAGTAAGTCAAAAATGATTAGTAGTTGCAAGAAAGCAGTTGTTAAGATTTTCTCAACAATAAATATAAGAAAAAGTGACCGTCATGGAAAAAGCTCACCGAGGCAACAATTTAAACAAATTAAAAATTCATGCCTGGAACAAGAGAAAGAAGAAAAACGCTTTTGCTTCGCAGCGAGAAGGCAACAATTAATTAAATGTCCATTAAAGTTTGCAATCAATTCTGCATTTCAATTATTGTCAGTCAACGGACCCCTTTGCATCCTCTTTCCGGAGACTTACGGGCGTTTTCGTGAGCCGTTTCCTAATTGGCCTATCTCCGAGCACAGTACTTGTTATAACAGTAACAACTCGCCACATAGGATACATATTAAGTAGGGTAGTGGCCAAGCCAAGGCACCACTGTAGTTGGACAGCCCGTCTAAAGACAGTAGCCATTTACCATCGAGTGGACCGTCAACCTGTCTTCCGACCTTAATAAAAAAAAAAACATGTCAGTCGTAGTACTGCACGTCAGAAGTGAACACGTATTTTCACTAAAATAATTTTGGTATGGTGCAATTTACTCAAAAAACAACCAAACTTGTTGTTCTATCCAAATTGTTCTATACAGTCCACTTATTGTTTGGTAAAAAGTTACACCATTTTAACACCGGGTTTTAGAAGTAGGATTTTATCATTTTTTCTTATTAAATATTTCGAAAACTATGCGGTTTACCGCAAAAGTGCTCAGGAGAAAAATAATATACATTGAATTGCGAATAAAAATGGTCAATAGCATAATGTCGCTAAAGTGAACTATATGTGTGTTGTCACTAATAACGCCGCGCGGTTACAGCCACCGTTTATTTTAAAAGAAATAAGATTCTCTCTCTTCTCAACATAATCCTGTAAGATATACTTGTAGATATATCAGTATCAGAGGAGAAGGAAATTAAAACAAGTTTGTACGTTGCGAGAGAACTCCCTTGCGGAGTGTCCTTCAAAGTTGGAGGTTAACGCATGAGTCAGGAATGAGATTAATTGCTACTGCTTTTAAATCTAGCTGCTTATATCTTCATTTATACCGCATTTCATAAATAATTTAAAATGTCTCTTTGTGCACGTTTAATACGCGATTATTTTACACGCGACTTTATCCGCGTTATTTTATAAAATATAGCCTTCCTAACAATTTACCACATCGCAAAAGCATTTTTACTTCGTTTTCTTTCTTCCAGTGTTATTTTTTTTTTCTTTTAGCTCGGCTTCTAAGGGTTATAGCGTGAGGGTAAATAGCCTATAAACCTTTCAACAGAATTAGGCTATCAAACACAAAAAATAATTGTTTAAATCCAAATACACGTAAATCTTCTATATACGTTGTCACAGTTTTTTAACCAAACGCCTCCGCCTCCGCCGTTTGCCAAAAACTTTTTACCGATTTTAAAAATTCTTTCGATTATAGAACTACATTATCAGCGAGTAACACAGCCTACGAGTATGTTACTCGCTGATAAATGTTATTTAACAAGCAAAATGACATCCTGTTAACTTTGTATTTGTGGGCATTCGCTGGTTGGACTACTTAATTTTCGGGTCGGATGCGCGGCAGCCTCAATCCCCCAGCGTCATAGTTGCCGTCGGATTGCATGTCGGTCTTTATGCAAATCATTCAACAATTTTAATCTGTTCCCTTTGTTATGTCTGCGATTCACAGAGACCATTTTCTGTGTTCTGTGGCATCCACGAAAGTTTTGTAGCGGTATTATCTAGATTCACTTTTTTGTTTTCATTTGTCATTTTTATTTTGTAGTTATGATCTAAAAAATAAATTCGTGTTCTTTTATCGAAATGAAAAATTACAATTTTAATTTTAATTTTTATAATATGTAGATCTTTTATTTTTTATTTTTAGTAATTACGGTTTCAATAACTCTAGTACTGAATTCTAAAAAGTCTTATATATAAGAATATCTACCTACTACCTGTGGAATTAACATTTCTGTCCTAATATATTACATAGACCTCCCTCATATGGGATACCAATTAATGTTACTTTGTAACATAAGTATAATCCATCAATATTAAAAAAATATATAGGTAAGGTTATATTGATCGATTACCACGCGACAATAACTAATGAAGTTGTTGGCTTTTGTTAAGGCTGCATAGCTGATTTTCTTTGCCAACTCACGGCGCCATTAAACAAAACAATGAAACGTGTCACCAGCGAACCAATCATGTGGCGATTATTAGCCGTTTTGAAAATAGAACTTTTGTAGTTGTGGGTCACGGGCGTCCTTTGTGCGTGAAATTACCGCTTCCTCAGGTCAGAGATAGGTTTATTTGCCGCTGAAAGGGGCGGTTCGAGTTTGAAAACTTTTCGGAAGTGCGATCCGGTTAAGGATTTGTACGCCTTAAATGTCAACAAAGTTGCTTCTTGAATAGACTTCGCGGAGTTAACCAAACGGCGCTCGGGTTGCTAATTCTACGATGCGTATTTATATTAGGAACTAGCTGGTGCCCGCGACTTCGTCCGCGTTGAAAAAGAAAAAAGTAGCCTATAATGTGTCCTGTACATCTAAATGTTTTATATGTTTTTATGTTTGTTGACGAAGATAAATGTTCTGTAAAAACTTACGTCGAATAAATGATTTATTATTTATTATTTATATAACAAGTTTCATGAAAATCAGTTAATTCTTTTAACAGTTATGGAGGAACATACATACATACATACATACATACAATATCTACACTTACAAATTTATTATTAGTATTGATTTTAAATAATAAATAATCGAATAACACACATTGTATGTGTTCAAAGTTATAGAATATCCCATATTATATCTAAGTTGAAGTAACAACAGTTGAACACACATTACAAGAGGTACTTAATATGTATAAGGCATTTGCGACGCGAATAGGTATTGTTAAAATTTAACGAGCTGTTCCGATAACCAAAGTTTCGAACACAATGTCAAAGGGTGAACACATTTTATCAAACAACCCATGAACCCACCAATTGGGAGAATATATTCACTATAATACTGTTGCGCATATACATGTATACGAGTACAAATATTGTTTATTAGTTAGTACGAAAGAAATAACACATAATTGACTTCTTATTCTTAGCATTAATAACACAAAGTCATACTTCAAAGTCGACGAAGACAAAGTCTACGAAGATATAATGTATTTAAAGCTACAAAAATAACCTATACTTTATTGTTTTTAAAGAAGTATGTATATATTGAACAACATACAACATATGTATTCCTATTTCACGCGAATTCGTCCGCGTAACTTTTATGAGACTATGTTACTCGCTTATTTCGCAACAGTGAAAGAATTTTTCAAATTGGTCCAGTAGTTTCGGAGCCTATTCAATGCAAACAAACAATCAAATCATCTCTCTTTATAATATCACTAGCTGGTGCCCGGAACTTCGCGTTGTAAAGCCTAATGTAAACCAAGTTTCATGAAAATCAGTCAATTCGTTTAAGAAATATGGAGGAACATGCATACTATTACATACGTATAATACCTACACTTACAGATCTATTATTAGTATTGATGATTGATTATAGAATTTCATAAATTTTCCTATTAAGAGACTTTTTCTTTGTCACAATATCTCGCCTCATTATTCCTACGATTGCCGCTGAATGCATTTACAGTGATAATGATATTGTGTCAGCGCGAACTTGCTTCGGCTGCAGGCTACACCCGCGGTCGTTCCGAAATTAGTAAAGTTTACGCGATCATTATTGGCGCGGCTCACAAAGGGCCCGCACGCCCTTTGACGACGCATAATTATGCTACAGTTCGCGGGCTCAACAGCGAATATTACCACAACTTTGTCACTTCAACTATTGTTACAGTCTTTAACGCCGCACTTTCATTGTCTCCTTTAAATCAAACAGCTTTTTCAACTCCAGATTAAGTTGGCTCACTTTCAGAGTTGAAGCTCCGCACGTTACTTCATTTGCTATCTTTCGTCTGAGCCTTCACTTGGTTTAGAGCTAAGTAGTGTACACTGCGTTGCAGTCACTATGTGTCTTTTATAAGAATAAAAGACACATAGACTGGGAATCTTCTTAATCTAAGGGATCACACTAAGGTCAACAGCACATTACCAGCAGACGTTGCTTGTGTCGTCGCCAAAAGGCGACGATTTTTGTTTTACCAATCATCTGAAAAAGAAAGTGACTTCGTACTATAAACAGGTTCGTGGAAATTTCAAACATATCATAGAAGGCCATTGAATTCGCTGGGACTAAATATAGAAGTGTCACCGTGCATAAAATTGCGTCAAACGTAACATAAATATAACATCCGTGACATCTGTCAAAAATTAAAAGATTCAGTTTCGCTATAGGCATTGGCGAACTGCCAACTACTTCTTCACAGAGGTGATAAATCGGAAAACTTATGTTTAAGATAATCTCCTAGTTCCAATCACGTGCGCCCATTTTCTTTTAATCAAAAGCCAGCCAATCGAGGGTGGCACCGAAAATTAACCCGGACAGAGCCCGAACTTTGCCCACTTGACCTAACCCTTATCTCGTCGGAAGGTCGACTTTCAAACGGCAATTCCCGAGACCAGACGCCGCTAACGTCCAACTACAAATTTCGGAACCACAAATTGCGCGTCTTTGAGCTACGAAGCGCGACGGAAACGACCGAAGTCGCTTCGTTAGAGGTTGGATTGCAGCTATTGTAGTCGCTCTTTAATCGCTTCTGGACAATGGGCAGTGACGCGACGTAATTGTCGCTAAATAGTCGCACAGTGGACGCGTTGATTTTAATTGTCTGACGTTGTGCGCTGCGTTGGTTCTGCGTTTGCAGTTTTTAAAGTGGCCCCGTTTATAACAGTTTTAACCGTTAATTATCGCAGCGCAAATGAGTCGCTCCGGCTCGAATGACGGATTTAATTTGTTGACGATCGCGCCTTTTATGCTGTCGTTATTTTCGCGCAATGAATTTTATACTTGCGTTAATTTACAGGCGTATTTGTCGTCTCCGTTTCGCGGTCCGTCCAGATAAAACCGGTTTTCAAAATTAAATCGGTAACCGTAAAACATTCCTATGCACCCAGTAAACGTAGTTGCTACGTTTACTGCATGCAAAAACTAATTGAAACTATAAATATAAAAAGCTGACGTTCAGCCTCGCTTCTGCTACCACTCCGCAACGCGCTAGAAATAGCTGTTTCATAATCTCGCGATAAATAATCTCCACGCTTACAAAGTTTTATATGAAACCTACTTATCGCTTTTTCAATTCTCACTAAAATAGAGACGCATATGTGTCGCACTTTATACGCCCGCTACCGAAATTTGAACACGGCCAGAGTACTCGCAACTCATACGGCGGTACATCGCATGCTTTCTATACGTTAGTTGTAGATATCTTAGCGACAACACGGCAATGTACTTAAAACAACCGAAAAAGTTACTCAAAAGTTGTTTTCCGCTCGGTTCTCGCAGCTTCGTCCCCAGTATCAGTTTGTCCCCCCCCTCCCGCGGCGTAGTCCTCACCGCACCCCCTCGGTCCCCCGCTTGGCGTGGGGGGCCCGCGATAACCGCTTTTTATTCGCATAATGCTGGGGATCTTTTGCTAAGCTGATAGAATTGTGGCGGAATCAGCAACGCCATTGAAGTTCTATTAAATCGTAACACTCTCGCGTCCGCGCCAACGCGCCTGTGAAATTGTGGTTTTATTCAAAATGGCTGCAATTATTTTTCGTGTAAAAGAATTTTAAAATTAGAACCGCCGCAAATTGATCGCCACTTCCCACTCTGTGAATGTCGCGTGAAATACTCTTCATTAAAATATTAGATTGGAGGAGATTATTATAAATTGTCTTATTTTTAAATGTATTTTTAACCTTAACATAAAAAATCTACTGCCTAGCTTTTGCCCGCGAATTCGTCCTCACCCATTTTTATTAAGTGTTACAACATTTATTCAATATTTATTGCTCACTAACTGTTGCACGCGACTTCGTCTGCATAACTTTATTCCCTAACATCCCAACAGGGAAAGAATTTTTTAAATCGGTCCAGTAGTTTCGGAGCAAACAAACTATCAAATCTGAGATACAATTTTAATCATGCTATAAGTAAATCCTCTTTAATCGTTATGTTCTATTTATTTTTAAAAGAAGAACTTAGTAAGGAATATACATTTGTATACTTATCAATAATATTAAAGCAACGCGTTCGATAAAACAACATTATGTTAATTAACTGTCAGTTATCAAACTAAACCAATAGATATGTTTGGTTTGTTTGTGAATAATTCCGTTAACACAAACACTGGCTGGCGTGCCCTTATCTAATTCAACAAATATGTGTACCGGCTGTCATGTCGCATGTCGGGAAATGTCATTCGCGAATGTCAAAACGTCACTTTTGATTAATGAGCTCCAATTTTGAAAATGTATCGAATCTTAGAAAAATGCTCAACAGTTTCAAAACGATCTAATTATTAGGTTATATATTTATTACTAGCGACCCGCCCTCTACTTCGTAAGGGTGCAATTTTTTTTTTTTAGCTCAATAATTGAGATAACTTTAAAATTGATAATTTATCCAGAACATACATAGTGTAGTGTCACGAGATTTTTATTGGGACAACTAGCTATTGCCTGCGACTTCGTCCGCGCTCTCTATAGCCTATATAACATATCCTCGATAAATAGACTATCACGACAAAAAAGGATTTTTCAATTCGAACTAGTAGTTCCTGAGATTAGCGCGTATATATTGATATGGATATAATGTGATAATTAAACAATTGTGTTACTTTATAATTTTATTTAAAGCAACACAATTATTAACTTTACATGGATATAAAAATTATATAAAAATACTAAATTTTACTGGAAGGTGAGAATCTATAAACAGTATCCCAGATTATAAACTGAGAATATCCATAATAGAAAATGTAATTGTAATTTTTTTTTCTACTAAATAATAGGAATTCAATCTATTATATATATATCTACATATAGTTTAACGATGGGCACGCCCATGTCCATACGTATTAGTGGCCGACTATAATTTATTTGTGCTAGTAAATGGGATTAGCAGCGGGTTCCGGACAAAACGGGAAAAGCCTGCGGGTGGCCATCGTCTTGCAAATTTTCACATGCTAACATTTTTATTTGTTACACGATGATTCTAAAGATGAGCCCGGACATAATATTTCACATTATTATATATCATGAATCTTGTTTATCTATACTATATTATACAGCTAAAGAGTTTGTTTGTTTGTACGCGCTAATCTCATGAACTAGTGGTGCGAATTGAAAAATTGTTTTTGTGTTGGATAGTCCATTTATCGAGGAAGGCTTTAGGCTATTTAGTGTGACCTAAAGGCTAAAAAAATAAAGATATTTAGATTAACGCCATCTATCGTTCAGTGGCAGCGCTATTAAGACAAACAGCTTAGACTCAATAAGTCGGCTGCTCATCGCGATAGGGCTTTAGGCTATATAACATTTTGAACGCGGACAAAGTCGCGGGCACCAGCTAGTAGTAATTTATATAAATATATAAATATGCGAATAAAGTCTTAGACGAAAACTGTAGTTGTAAATGCCGTACTTGTAAATTGAGTCAAGTGTAAAAAAATTGTGTATGTGTGTGAAACTTCAGATATTCTAAAATATTTAAAAATATATAACGTAACTATAACGCAAAACATAACGCATTCGTGTAACAATTTTGATTTTACTCCCATATCAACGGGCATATCAATGCACATAAACAAAAATTGAGTATTCTATCCCCTCTCATTCATCCATGATCACCATTTTGACGGCATGCTAAGAAAGCTTCTATAGAAGCACAAAGTAAAGCAATAAAAAATGCGTGACATGTGCGAATAGAAACTTAGAGATTGTGTTACAGTAAGTTAATCCTGGCCACCGAGTTTAGCGGCTCTTTGTAACAAATAAAAATACTTATCACGTAAGATCCGTCGTCCGAGGACGAGTCTCGTAAAACGGACCAGAGTGAAGTTAATAAAATGTCTTCTGCAATCAACTCTGCCGGATTCGCACCGATTGGATTTGTCTCGCCCCGGTTGCACTCTCTCTGAATCTCTCCTGTCTTCGCAACTAAAACAATACCAACTCCGACAAATGTATCTTTATCTTTTCTTTATACTAGCTGGCGCCTGCGACTTAGTCTGCGTTGAAAAAGAAAAAAGTGGCCTATCCTGTGTCTCGTACGTCTAAACGTTTATCTACCAAGTTTCATGAAAATCAATTGGTTCGTGTAAGAGTTATACACATACATACATTACAGATTTATTATTAGTATTGATTGATTGATTGACATACATTATACATACATACATACAATACCTACACTTACAGAATTGTTATTAGTATTGATGATGATTGATATATATAAAATTTAAAAAAAAATCGTGTTTGACGTTGTTTGACGCCAATGAACTCCTAAACTACTGAACCCATTTTGATAAAACTTAAAAGATAGGATAGTTTTCATTTTGATCCCAGGCGAAGCCGGGAGTACTTATACTGTAGCTAGTCACTACATAATATTATAAAACAAAGTCCTCCGACGCGTTTGTCTGTCTGTCTATTCGCGATAAACTAAAAATTTCAACAATGAATAGAGTTGTTCTCGAGTAAGGTTTTAGTATATAATTTGTTATTCATATATTTTCTTTTTCAACGCGGACAAAGTCGCGGGCACCAACTTGTATATTAAGTATAGTAGTGTCGCTTCTCGCCATCTAATTTTTTAATCTACGTAAAGAATTTTAATGCGCTTTCAACTATAGAAAAAACTTTAAACGAGGATGGTTTCTATATTATACCTAATATAATTTGCAGGAAAAATACTTCAAATTTTTTAAATCGGTACTTT
Organism: Synanthedon vespiformis; assembly: GCA_918317495.1. Lineage (NCBI taxonomy): Eukaryota > Metazoa > Arthropoda > Insecta > Lepidoptera > Sesiidae > Synanthedon > Synanthedon vespiformis. The sequence continues at coordinate 11,004,106 of OU906949.1, read as the reverse complement.
TTAAAATGAGTGTTCAGATTTCATGATATACCTAAGGGCCTTAACACCTCACCTTAATGCAGCTTTGAAATGCATGAACATTCATAAAAGGAACTCTTGATAACGTACAGCCAATGTATATTAGGATAGGATAGGAATGTATCGAGCGATTCAAGTGGCGAATCTCACGGGGCCCCGCGCGAATAAATGAAGTCGGGGGCGAGGCGCGAACTTGCAAAAAAAAATCCCCATTTACGGGCGGCGCTCGGTGCCGCGAATATAAAATATTGATCTCCGCGAATATTTATGGAAACATAAAAAAGTGGAGGTGCGAACCAACCGCCTGATGGAATACCCGTGTAACCGCTGTCTCCCGAATTCGTCTCCGCCTACATTACCAAGGGATTAATCCCGTCGATTCTTTGCGGTTTATGAGAGCTACGCTAATACACTTTGGACCATAAATATGTGCTTAGTAACGGAGAGTTCCGCTTCACTTTAGCATGTTGAGAAATTCAATTTAGAACTTCTATTTTCAAAGTCATCGGAGTTCATAATTCCGTTTCGGTCAGAGAGAATTTTGCAAATGAAATTCCGTGGATCTCGTCCGCCGAGGACGCCCTCCGGGGGCTTGTTATTGCCCATTTTTTTTATGTAAAAATCCATTTTAATCCACACGGTGGCGGCAATAATTCACGGCTTTTGTTTAGATGGTAGATTAGGCGGTCGGGTTTTGTCAAAAATAAGGTTATTTATAAATTGAATTTGTAAAAATAGGCGGTTGCATTTGGCGTGGTGCCCGTTTGAGTATGGAAAGTGGGGATTTCACACTCGGTGTAGTAATAGGTTTACCGTGTGATTACTAATCAGGATTACCAAACCTTAACTCGCCCGCGTCGGCTAAGTGCTATCCCGAATCGCTTGCTTTAACTCTCAACTACCTAAATAGAGTTAACCGAATATAGTTTAGATTAGAATAAACTGAAATATCTCAAATTTAACTTCAAACTACTTTAATTTGTATTAATGGTATTAGTGATAGTGATGATTAGAGAAGACATAGGCTACTTTTAAAAATTTAATTTGGTGAAATGGAAGATTGAGAAGTTGGTATGAGGAACAAAAGAATTATTAATTATTCTATTGAATTGTAGTTTGATAACCTAAAAACTTGGTTAAAAAATTAGGCTACCTGTAAAACTAAATGTAAATAAAACAGTGCAGTTAGGCTTTAGTAAATATCACCAATAACAGATATACATGGTTAGAACATCACATGTGTTTAAAAAAATCGAAAAAAAAATGTTAGATTGGGATTTGACCTGGAACTGTTATCCAATTCAAAGAAAATATTATCGTTTGTATTAAACATTTAATATTACAAGAATTACAGACTAGCTGGTGCCCGCGACTTCGTCCGCGTTGAACGATGAAAGGTACCATGTCCTTTCTGGTGTCCCAGACAACGTGTATGCAAAATTTCATGGTGATCGGTTCAGTAGTTTTTGGAAAGCGTAACAAACAAACAAAGTCACACACAACACGAAAAACGAATGCTAGTTTTCTCACAAACTTGAGATGTCTGTACTCTGTACCCAGCAAAGGTATAAAATGTACAAGTATACACATAGGCTGATGCTTAGTTAGATGTTGTTTAAAACACATCATACAATTTTAAGTCCAAAATATAAAAAAGATTGACAGAATGACCCACTTAATGATTTAATTAATTTCTTTATCGCCAATCCTGCGTCGAATGCAACTGCGCTTATCTGTCACTTTGCAAGATCGATGACGTCATTATTGTTCGCGTTTAAATGGCTATGGCGCCCATTAGGCCGTACTGTAAAAAGCAACGTTGACAAAATGATTCATGAGGAGATTCTTTTATTAAATCCGTTGCACCTTCAATGTTTGCCAGAAAACTTACATTATCACTACATAGTATAAAACAAAGTCGCTTCCCGCTGTCTTTCTGTCCCTATCCCCAGTTTTCAAGATTGAAGAGGAATGTTTTACTATATAATTTTCAACGCGGGCGAAGTCGCAGGCAGCAGCTATCTACTAAAATTGAAGATACAACACCTGAAAATTTTATAACAGCAAAGATGTCAGGCGTTATATATTGCTTTACACATTTAGTCAGGCGCTATACACAACCCTTACAACGCGGGCGGAGTCACTTGCACCGGCTAGTCTAAAGATATAATATGTAATGGTGTGGGGTCAGCAAATTCGTCGGGTTTTATACAAACGAATGACGGATCGCCTCGCGCTTCAGGAAGCAGAAAAGGCCAGCGGAGCACTTCAGTTTAAAACCCATTTCGAAATGTAAACGTAACTCAAACACCGTCCACTAGCTCCTTACCATTAGCCATCCATCTTCCCGGCCTAACCGTACCTTATAACGGTGACGAACGATGGCCCTCCGATACGCGAGATGACACAATGCGATGACCCCAAATCCATTCCTTCCAAGGCCCGAGTAATAGTTTTTTTTTCGTATCCTCTCCATATTTTATCGGGTGTCCTTTTTATGAGGGTTATATGGGGAATGTGTCATGTTGCGATTCGTTTCGCGGTGCTCGAGTGTACATATTTGATGCAAAACCGTAAAGGATTGATGATGCCTGTCCAATTTTTTTCTGTTTCAACCGACAATCCATTTATTTCGCCCCGGAAAATGTTTAAGACACACGATGACACTTTTTCATTATCCTGATTCCGATATTTTAACCTCGCAACAACCTTTTAATTTTAACCTTTACTTAAAGTGTACTGTGGCAATCTTCAACTAATTCTACTAGTTGTGTAAATGCGATAGTTTGTGAGGATGGATACTTAGATGTTTGTTACTCTGACGTAAAAACTACTGAACGAATTTTGACGAAACTTTGCACTAATATAGTTTATACATTAGAATAACCATAGGCTATAATTTCTAAAGATACGTGGAAGAAATCACCTCGAAGAAATGGCCTTGAAAAATATTTATTTATCCGTGACGCTCGAGTATAGTTTCTGCCTCATCGGGTAATAATTAAGTCCAATTCCTATAGTAATCTGATAATAGTGTAAAAGCAGAATAATTTTTATTAAGTTTCTCGAAAATTGTATGAAAGATTGATCATCTAAACCTCCTAAACAGATGGGTTGAGATTGAGATCATGATACTCGAATATTAGGGCTGGTTCTAACTCGAATACTAAACAGCTTTGCATTTCGCCATTTAAAAGCATTAACTATTTTTTAAATATGGCAAAACTACAAGGAACGATCTAAGTTGTTAATGGTGGTTACTAAAGACAAAAGCAACATCATTGAAGATACATCTCTGCGAGAAGTACCTAAATCTTTTTAAGAGCCCCAACCTTTTGATACTCGTATACAAATATTTTGATTCAGTAGTTCAATTATGTTTCAAAAATACAACGTATAAAGCCGATTATAACGTGTTTTGTTTATGTAAAATTTAAATCAAGCTGCATGCAAATATTTGATATATACAATTAATTGTATACAGTAGGTACCCACCCAATTCGTTTGCATTAATACTATTTGCTTTAGAAATAGATAAATTCAATTCTATCCCGCAGTAGACCCTTTGATATAAAGGCACAAATGATCAACAAGATTCAAGCGTGTGATGTGTAATAATTGCATCTATAAATCAAAATGACATGCGTTTAATCGCGGATGGCGGGAACCCTACCGGATGCCCCGGCCTAAGGGACCCAGCGTCGTCTTTGTGAGGAAAAAAGCTGAAGAAAACCAACCCTCGCTTCGCTAATGCACACAGCGTTATCTATTTGGATACAAAGGGACCAAGTGTGCTTGACCTCTACACGCGTACATACGGGCCTGTTTGCTGAACCGCCTTGATGGAAAATCTATACGATTAAAATCTCCTTTGAGAGGATTTAGTTTATTCGCTAAATCAAATTGAAATATACAGCTAAGATTGAATTTGTACTAGCTAATATATTTAAAGTGAATCAATTCAATGTTAGTTAACGCATTCAATGAGATTCTTGGGTATATAAATTTTCATTATCATTAAAACATAACAATATTAAATTATGAGACAGCCTCTGTAAGAGAATCCACCTATAAAAAAAGTAATCTATGTCAGAAATAAATCTAATCTTAAACCTTCTTTGTTCAATGTTATTTAGGAACAAGGTGTTTTTGCCTTTTTTGGGAATAATTAATCAAATATCGCACTGATCACGTTAAACGGAAAACTGATTAAAAACAAAAACGCAACATGACAGCGCGCCACTGTCAACGTCACGTCAATTCCCTCGGGCGGCGGCCATTTTGAAATGCAAACACACTGGTAACCCGATCGCTCCATAGAGGACCGAAGCGCAGATTTATTTTATACGCGATATGATTAACCGCAATTCGCCCCCATCACGTGATTAAGATAGAGGTTGCACATACGAGCCCGGATCGTTACACAGCGGCGGGGGGTTCACGGCCAATTACGCAGGGGAAAATGCATTTTTTGCACACAGTACAATGGAAGTCCTTGTATACAGACGCGTGAATGAGCCACTCAGTCGGTGTCGAAACCTCTCGACGAAGATTCTTTATGGCGACGCATCTCGACTCGTATAGTGACAAATGCGCATCGCGCTCGTAGTCGTCTATTTGCACTACTTTCATGAGAACTTTATTTATTTATTTAATAAAGTATACAGACAGAATGCAATTATGTACATGAATACTATAAAAAATACGTGTATATGATAATTTACTAAACTGCAGTCCTAAATAGTATACATTGCATGATTAACCTAATTTAACTATACACTAATTATCTTAATTAACAGTATTAAATACAAACAATTAAACAGTCTACTTAAATATTAGCCTTAATCTACTTTGAAATAAAGAAAACCTACTGTCAAATATATCTAGTGCCACCTCAGATCCGGTCACCATGTCATTAAAAGTGCGACACATCTTAACCAAGGAATTGTAATAGGATGTGTTGTTCTTATATGCTTGCATGGAAAAGGGACTCGAGTGGGGAGAACGTAATCTATATTTAGTTTTGATCCTAATCACGGAGAGAAGATTCAGACAATCCCAGGTCGAGTGCAATATTTTATGAAGACAGACAATATCATATCTCTTTCGTCGATCTTCTAAGGTACTAAGGTCAAGGGCGCACTTGCTTTTGTTAATAGGTGACGGCAGCCACTACCATTAGTAGGAGCGTCGGCACACCTGTCAGTATTTACTATAAAAAGTGGCTGAATTGCTCACATCCAACAAGCATACAAGGCCATGTCCATTTTTGTTCTTGACATTCTTAATACGGCAACTAGTAAATTATACTTTTTGCTAAACATACTCTTATGTACATAATATGAGCATTAAAAGGTGCATGGAAAATTCACCATAAACCGGCTCGATGCATTACCATAACGTTACTGTAGGTATATAAACCTGATACGCCGTCGAACACAATGGTGCTCGATAAAATTCAATGTTTTTCGAAATTTACTGGCTCAATATACGTAATATCTACATTATTTTCCGATAGCTGACGTTGTAGCGTCAATATTCGGCTTCAAATTTGCAATATCATAGATAATATTAGGATTTACACTATCGATTACCCTAACGCCTCATTGTACGTGCAGATTATTACCAGATAGTTATCTACTAAGAAACGTCCATCACGTAGGTAATTTGGATATATGCGAATCCCTCTGGTCGACGCGTAATCGGGTAAGCTCAATGACCCGCGAGGGGGTGCAGGGGTGAGGCAAAGCGGCGGGCGATCATCAATCTCTATCAGAGCATCGCCGACGGCGAAGCTCACACTTCCGTCGCTGAAAAAAGCGGCGACGAAAAATATGACCGCTTCCGTGTGGACACGTGACAGTGTGATGGCGCGTTGCTCCGACTCCACCGTACATAAATCTCCACGTCACACATCACGATGGAACCATCCGACGGAGCCCGGAGGTCCTTTACTAACGACTGCGCCGCTTTCACACAACAATCTTAACGACCTACACTAATAAAGGCACGATCTTAATGATACCACTTGACAAATCGTCCACCGCTCACCAGTTCACACTTTTGACAGTGGATGGTTTGTTAATGAAGCATGATATATTCCCGGCATTAATATTTCATCCGCGAACGGTACGCCTTTGATTATTCGCTGCAAATTACATTGTTGTAGAAGCAATTACACAAAACATTAATTTACCGCTCCAATCTCGTTTGTGAATCGTTCATTAGCGGAAAGGGGGAATCGGTCCAATACTAAAAGGAAACTTTTGACAAAAGTTAAGACGTAAACGGCAAATGAATCTGCATTATTCCGCCCCCGCCACGGTACGGACGGAGAGGAGACGATCCTCGACTCGCGCCATTCTTCAGATAAGACAATTAAATAACTATCTTGGCCCATTTATCTGTTGGAACTCGTTTTGTTTGTTTCAATTAAACGTAATTAATGCCTCTGCGGACGGGCAAAGGTTAATGAAGTCGGGACTCCTGTTATCGGACATCTGACGAGCTCAACTCGAATCAAATGTCCGCCTCCTGACGTACCATTGTCCTCTCGGGCTAATAAAACATGAAGGGAAGCAGTGACGTTAAGTGATAAGAAACTCGCTCGGAGTTATGCAAGCAATGTGACGGTCTACATAGGCTCATTTCTCATTCTCTCACTCTTTGCACCTCGTCTAATATCGAAAGGAATTTCCCAATTTCGTGGCTCTTATCGGCAGACCCGATGACACCTATGAATCTTTGTCGCACCGCGGCGAATCCATTCCCCCCCGAAATCCATTGGCGGGTATCAGTCACCGCGGTAACTGCATTCTTCGGTAGACAGCTAATTTGGCCCCCCATTTACGTGTAAGTCGAGCATCTATCACGACAGCGTCTCGGCATTTCTTCCAATTTACCGAGGAGTGCTCCTCTATCGGAAGATTCAATGAATGATAACGAGCCTAATAAATACGAAGTCGGCTCCCAAATAGCCGTAATTAATTTAATGGATTTAGACAAAGAAATATGTACAATGAGATAGTGAGATTAATGGTTCAACTTCATATTGTTTCGACCATTAGCGGATGTTGAAATCGTGAGGATATTCGGTTACGTGGTAACACGAGAGGCACCGCTCATCCTCGCGTCCCGTCCCGCTTTCGAACATTTTATTTTTTCCCTATTTACTTGTAAACACTAATGATGGTGCTCCGGCGAGCTTTCTAACGAGCTGAAACGTTGCACTTTCCTCTTATTATCGTCTCTACAATCTAACACTGTAGCCTCTCTCAAAGTACACAATTCACGAGACAAACAATATTTATTCAAAAAGTTCCGATGTCCGACTGAATGTGGCGCGACTATTATCATTTCTAATGCACTGTTCAAACGTATAAGCGAAGTGACTTTTATGTGCGATGTAAATGTCTAAAGTTTCGACCCACTTTGTAAAGTTGTTACGTTAGACAACGCATTAACATAACTGCCGTTGAAAGAGTCCGAGCGGCTCTTTTCAAGTGGAGGAAGTATAGGCGTACTCGGCGTCTTCATATCTGAAATCAGCGCAACATAAATTAGTGGACAGGTCGCGTGACGGGCCGACTTAGGCAACGTCGTCTCCTTATCGTATTCCGGAAACCGCCCAACTAACCGCGCCATATATCCCGAGCCAACAAAAAAACCTACTCTAAAACCATCCGCAAAAAAGCCCACATTTCCCCAACACGACGCACGTGACCGACGACCCGCTATTGCAATACCACCTCTATACATAAACTCAGACAGTCCAACGGGGAATTCAGGGAATAGAATTCACAACAACAAATAAGGTAACATTGCCAGTATGTCAACATAAATAAAGCCGAGTGTCCTTTAACGAAGCAGACGTTGATGTTAGAACGTAATACGGACAGTACACGAGAATATGGACTCTATATCTTTTGATTTAAAAATGAGAATGCTCTTTCGAACCGAGGGGTAGTAAATGAAGGTTCGCATTTAGCGGTCGCGGTGGTAGTGATATGGGTGGACTTCCTTTGTCTGGTAATCTTATCAGTGGCGGCCGACGGCTGCGTCTTGACATGATACATTGCTCGCTCTATACATTTACATCCGCGACGGGTTAAGTATATCGATTGTAACTTAAGGACCCTTGCTTAATTAATACTAGTAACGACCCTATTAGACTAAATTCTTGTTTTAGAATTATTTCCATGACAATCAACCGATTTAATAATTCAATTTGAGACATTAGTTAATATTACAATCAACCTTTTAGGTAATCACTATCACTACATATTAGAAAACAAAGTCCTCCGCCGCGTATGTCTGTCTGTCTGCTACCGATTGCTATTTTCACCAATGGATAAGTGGTTCTCGAGGAAGGTTTTAGTATATTCTCAAAGTTACGCGGGCGAAGTCGCGGGCAGCAGCTAGTATCCTATAGCTTGAAGAGTTATAAAATTGGAACTTAAACCGAGCCGTGGTCCTACGATTAAAATGCACGCGTAATGTCATTATCTCCGACCCATTTTACTTGTAATTTCAAGATAACAGTTTTCGGTCCATTGAAGGATTTCGTTAATGTTTTTAAATTTTGACGATATTATTTCCGGGAGCGAATATTGAAATCCGGAAGTAGTAGAAGGTTTCCTGGACATTCTTTTGACTGCAATTCTCGTAATCGACGTACCTCGAATAACCAACACCAGAACGAAGGTCCACAAAAGCTCTGCTCTGCTCGTATCCCTTCGTAATCGCAAACTTTGAATACACCTCTTTCGACTATCGAAAAGTTTCCGATAATGGATTTGTTCGAGGACTCAATTGTTCCAACGATGAATGGGTACTAATTAAAACAAAGTCACGACGACGCCGGACCAAGTTCTCGATTGTTTCCCAACTATAAATCGCACCGCTTCTCTCATATAAATATTGTACTCCACCGAACTTTGATGCTAAATTTAAAATCGAATCGGAGGAAATGCTTTGAGCCCGCAACGAATATTTTTACACACTACTTAACTATTTAGTAATGGCAGAGCACACTACGTTTCGCAGTCATAAATTAGGCAGCCTGATTGGCGGTAGGAACAGAGCCCATTTCCTTTCAAATAATAAATAATCCATTTTAATTTACCCCAAGAAGAAATACCTGAAGATAATCTGACAAAGCTGATGTAATCAATCTTGACGTGTTGTATTTTCAAGTTCGAATCCAGATTAAGGGGGTAAATTCAAAATTGCTTCGGGAATGTTTCATATAACGAGTTTAAGATTGTAAGCACGTGTTGCCGGCGCGTTCTTGTCTTGTAAGATTGCCCAAATGTAGCCCGTTTTCTACGGTGTGTCTCGCACAAGTGTACTCCACGTCTCATACATCAACGTCCCGAGTTATGAAACTACCTGGAGAGAGATATATGTTTGACAGTTTGTGCTTGACTTGCTGAATAAATGCATGTCTCTACTCACATAAAACCATGCGGTAACGAAGTCTGAAAAGAGAAACAGATGGTACGAGCCACTAAGATAAACCTCAGTTACTCTATTACGGGAGGGGACTACTACTTTTCTGCTTCCAATAAGAAATCATGTTTCATAGGGTCGAATTCGCTCGCAAATGAGCCGAAACACACACGCTTTATCTTCCAATAAGCAAGCTTTGGTTTCCTAAAAAAAATGCGTATTGGAAATGGGAAACACGAGAATGACTACCTGATGGCTTGAAAAATATAAAAGTTTACGACGCGTTACATATATGCGAATGCGAGCAGACATGTTAGTGCATTTAATGAAAAACTTTGGGTCAGTCGTCAAAAAGTCGCTGTATGCTATGTAAACACCCACAAAGCTTCATCGAGATGAGCAAAAGCCAATTTTGAGTAAAGTAAAGCTGGAAAAAAAGAGTTTGTTCCGGTACGCATCGACAAATCCCTCGGCGGCGTTCAAAATCGCGTTCCCTTTTTTAAGTTGAGACGATTCGCGTAACGAGTGTCGAATTCTCGAGCCCCGGGGTCCCCTCCAGGAGACGAAGTGTCCCCCGGAGGTGCCTCTGTAATTACCCGCCATTACAGACAAAAGACACGACTCGTCTGATTACCATAATTCCCGAGCCCCGAGACGGGATATAAATGGGCCACATTTTGTAGTAGCACGAACAGTGACGTGTGTATTAATGACTATACTTGTCCTCTTAAATTAGGTGAGGGATCCGGTGATTTAGTTTTTCATTGGGGATAGCAAATAGGCGGGATGAATCGACTCGTCCATAGGTTCGACGGACGACATTTGTCCTGCCACCGGGCGTCTGCGGAAACAAATTGCCAAGTTTTTACCTTCCCAATTTAAATGAAGGCCGCAAATATAACGCTCTTTGAAATTCATTTCGGATGAAGTTTACAAGGAATTTATAAGCTGTTATGTTACTAATGATTATTATTTTGATCGTAGCCTGTAACGCAGAGGGCGTTTCTCATTAGGACCTCCAAAATAAATTGTTTAACTTCTAATTACTACCAAACGAATTGTTTCAAAGACTCGAGCCACAAAGAGCCGCCGATATTATCGAGAAGTTCGCCATTTTCATTTCGGCAATGAAACGGGGGCGATCAAGAAAAAAAACAACACAAAAACCCTTTTAAAATTAATTGAGTTTTCTTGTGGCTACATCGGCCGCTACAATAAATTAATTAACGCTCGAAGGAATCTTTAAAATTTGTCGAGGATCAAAAGTTGACTAAGAACTGATGGAGAAGGGAGGGCTAAAATGCGGGGGGCTAAGGCGTACAGATAATACTTCGATTTTCGATTAGGTTATATTAACGTTGGGAGAGGCCTCCGCCGCGCCCCGCGGTTCAAGCGATGCCTCCCGACCTAATATATTTTCTTTATAACTAACTACCGAAACACGCGATCTTTGATCCATTTACATGGGCAGATTGACGCCAGCATTTGTTTGTTTACGAACCATTACGGTGAGCGATATTGCTCCCTAATTGAATTTCAACTTGTAAATTTTCGTGGATGGAATTAATTAAATCTTTCCTGTTCCTAATGGTCGCTTTTGTTCATGTAGCGAGCTGATTAATTTTGTTAAATCTTTTAGCATCGCGCTCTACAATCCGGTACTTCTAAGCGTATATCATGATAAAGTACGACCCTTATTCGCGTGTACTTTATTGTGAATAACGTGGGCGGGCCACGTGTCCTCATATCTCTCTGAATACAATTTCCTCAAAGACTTTTGTTTTCCTTTTTCTCTTTTGCGACATTGTTGTGACGCTCTCAATTAGATAAGCTATGCTGATTTGTAAATTTATGTTAATACTGCGACTTCGTCCGCGTTGAAAAAGAAAAAAGTTGTCTATCCTGTGACCTGTACGTCTAAATGTTTAGCTACCAAGTTTCATGAAAATCAGTTAATTCGCTTAAGAGTTATGGAGGAACATATGACTTATAGATTTATTATTAGTACTTTGCTAATGTAAGCATGTTCTTTGTCGACAGGTTGTCTGCTGGAAGGAACGAGGCCACCACCCGATGTGCCACCGCGAAACCCAACAATGTCGCGGCTAAACGGCCGTATCACAGGCAACCCTGCCGATCTGACGGATTTTGAGCCTTCGTGTCTCGTGCGCACACCCTCGGGGAATTTCTACGTGCCTTCAGGTATACAATAATATATTTCTTCATTTGGTTAAAGCGAACCTAACGGATGTTTTTCACAAACATAATTATCCTTACTAATATTATAAATGTGAATGTGAGTTTGTTTGTTTGTTACGCTTTCACGCGAAAACTACTGAACCGATCACCATGAAATTTTGCATACACGTTGTCTGGGACACCAAAAAGGACATAGGGTACCTTTCATCCAGAAAAAAAGGACTATTTCCAAGGGATCGTCTAAAATAAAAGGCGTTTGTTACGTGATTGGATAAACAGATTCAAATGAAACTTTTATCTCGGCAATAAGTTTCTCAAGAGATAAAATTTTACATTTTAATTTTTAAACTAGATGGCTAGTATATGTGTGTTAAAGTTTAGACAAGAATTTAATTCTTCGTCATTTAACTATGTCTATACCACAATTCACGGATAGGTCTTTGAAAAAATTATCTTTCTTAATCACGCGAGCAAAAGCTGGTTTATATTAAGTGATTTTTTTTCCTTGATTTATTTTCCTTGATTTTTCTTTAATTTTTCAAATCTATCATTTTAGGGGACATTCAAAAAAATCCGTCAATGGATTACAAATCGAACTCATCGTGTAGTAGTCCAGGAAAACAAGACAAAAGTACATTAGAGAGGATGGATCGGAATGAGAGGTCGCATCCTGCATTCGGTGCGCCCGTGCCTGTACTCCCTGTGAGGAACAACCTCAGAGCGTCTCACTTCCCTCCTGCTGCATCGCGGTTTCACTTCCGGAAAGGCCTAAGTTCCAGATGTTCCTGGAAGTGTACCGCAATAGTTTTCATAGTACTCTTCGTTCTACTTCTAGCCTTCGCCTCTTATATGACAGGTAATTTTTAATTTAAGTTCAACAGGCTTGCTATAGGTGGTTACAAACAACACAATAGTAGTTGCAAGTGCGACCTGATTACGATAAAACCCACCTTGGGTTGGAGGAGTGGACTCTGGCATCCCTTAACACAACAGCACATGTAATAAAAATTTAATGGTATTACTTTTAATATTTCTTCTCGCCTATAATTTACAGATAAATTAAGTGCATATATTTATAAATTTAATATATTTAAACCTCCACTCTCAAATTACTCTTTTTTTACAGCCTCCTACTGGGTGAACTGGTCATATCAAAATTCTAAAGCCTGTACAGTTCTAGTAGGCGAATCGACAGAGGTTTTTCCAGCGTCAAAAGCAACAACGCTAGAATCAAGTAACAAATCATTAATCAGCAGACCTCATTCGCCATCTTCGGGTTCAGGTAAAGAGGAAGTTCTCAAACGCCATCGTAGAAGCATAGATTATGATGGGCATGCTTCTTCTGTTCCATTAGTTTCCGTGGAATCTTCCACCGCTGTAGATATGCATGAACTAATCACTTCGCCTTCTGTGAACACTGTTAGTTTAGTGCATGGTGTGTCGTCGGCTTCGGAGCTTGGTGTTAATGAAGAAGAGGACAACGAGGGTTCTAACCAAGCTTCTGTTTCTAATATTATTTCTTCAACTGATGGGGATGCTCTAACATTAAACCGCTTGGATATTGAAACATTGGCACAAAACATTAGTACTATCAAAGACGTGGATTCCACTGCAGTTGTAATTACTACTCCTGGAAAAGATTCACCATCAACAAGTACGACAGTAACAGAACAGTACACCACTTCAGTAAATGACAATAATACGGTAAAATTAAATGTGGAACAACCGCCTGAACTTGTAGTATCTGAAAAAAGTGATATAATTAGTAATAACAATAAAAATAATGTCGCTTATGATCCTGATGACATGCAAAGCGATTCATTTCCATCGATTTATGCGTATGGTGTACAAAAACTTCAATATCTAAAACTTATAACACGATTTAAAGAGGTCAATGAAGAGTTACATGTTCATTCAAACGAAGCAAATGAAAATGAAGATAATATTGAAGGTATTAAATATGAGACTGACCACAATTATCCTAAAAATATTTTAACTACTGTTCCGCCTATATTCATTACTACACCTTCAATAATATCTACTCAAACTGCCTCAACTAATGAACAAATAATGGAAGAAAGTGTGACATTAATGACAAAAAATACATTTAACACATCAACAGAGCATGTGGTTTCAGCACAATCGACACAATTTGTCACTAATCATAACACTGTCATGGTTAACAATGCTTCGCAAACTACAACTACAGATGAAGTTACAACTGTAAATAGTGAAGCAGCATCGCAAAATCAAGATATTACACCTAACCCAAAACATGTTTTGATTAACCTTACCATTTCTGCGGATGGTACAGAAAATATTTACAAACCACTTTATTCCTTGACAGTGAAAGTGCCAACTGTCGGTGATTCCAATGAAATTCCTACAGTTAAAATTACACCTATGGATGTTGAACCTACTCAGCCGACTAACTTCAATAAACCAGTAGCTGTAGAAGGTAATTATAGAGACAAATCGTTTAATACAGAGCCAATTGTGGGAGGTAGCTGCGAATGTTCATGTCCAATTTGTGACAGTAATAATTCTGATAACTTTTATGATGATTACTTTGATAATGGAACTACCACTGCAAGAAGTGAAGCTAAAATGACAACTGAAGAAAGTAATTTTGCACAGTCTACTGATTACTCTACTTCAAAGGTCGTAACTGATGACACAGATGTAACAGAAAGTTCTACGGTAATCCCGATTAATCTCACGACAACCGATCTAACAGATATGACAGATTCTACAACAGAATTAGATCTTGCAGATATTACTACTACAGGAGTTCCTATTGAAGTTACAAAATGTTCATGTCCAAAGGTTATGCCTCCACCCATTCTTATATTGGAAGGTGAGGTCATTGATATTGAATTGAAACCAATAACTTTACTAACAATCACGAAAATCATCACTTGTAACTTTTCCTTAAATTTCACTTTATTTGAGGTTCCTAACAAACTAATTTGCCTGTTGGTAAAGGATTAGCGGTAATTCGGGGGTAATCTAACATGGACTTTACTTACATATTTGCATGCGTTTTTGTAATCTATCTTTAGTTTTAGAAAATATATTATAGTGAACAATTTCATTTTTACAGGAATGTTAACCGTAAAAATTTAATACTTCAAAGTAGTTTATTTTAGTAGTATAGAACAGTAGAGTCCTCATTTGCACTTAAATTGTGTTTTTCATAATTTTTAGGAAAAATAATATTTGAGAACTTTCACCACATTATCGCATGTTTGGTTTCGCAATGAACTAAAATGCTTTCTCGAATATTTTTGCTTCCTAACATTGACACAGAAATCTTATATTCTAGGTGCGCGAACATTTCCCGCACAGTCGTTCCCACCCGACGGGACGACATTCAAACAAATAACTCTAGGTGAAAAATTATCAAAAGAAATCCCTCCATATAGTTATTGGAACATGCAATTCTATCAATCGGAAGCAAGTTATGTGAAATTCGATTATATGATACCTCGAGGGGCTTCGATAGGCGTTTATGCAAGGAGAAACGCATTACCCACACACACTCAGTACCACTTTTTGGAGGTCTTGAGTGGATTCAAAGCTAGAACAACAAGGGCGTCACATGTGAGTATACAAAAATGTGTTCTACAAACGCTTACTTTAATAATACTCGTAATTCGGATACTTTTGTTGTAATTCAAACATTCAGACAGCGAACGTTCAACTCTCTATAGACTACTTGAGCTTCATCGCATAGTTCGTTTGAGTAATCTTCGTCGATCCTGCTAGTGAGGATATTCTAACTTTCATGAAATACTCGTTTTTCAGCCATCTGTGAAGAAAGAAGTGACGCATTACATGGAGCAGGGTCATTGGTTTTTGTCTTTATACAATGATGATGGCGACCCTCAAGAGATATCGTTTATAGCCGTCGTTGCTGAAGACATGACCCATAACTGTCCCAATGGTTGTTCGGGAAAAGGTGAATGTCTTATGGGTCACTGTCAGTGTCAACCTGGTTTCGGTGGAGACGATTGTAGCGAAAGTAAGTTGCACCACTATGAATAAAGAAATCCTAAAATTTTGTTATATTAGCTCTACAAATTGTAATCATTGACTCTTAAATAACTGCTTCTAATAAAAAATAACTAGAGCTGGAATTAAACATTAAATACACATTTTGATTAACGACACCCTCTCGAAATTGAAATAAACCTATTTTGAAAAAATAAAAAAATATATTTTAACACATTACTCTAACCGATTTAATGGTTCATTGAATTGTTACGAAGTAATCTATGTCAATATAATTTTAAATGTATTTTAACTATATTTTCAGGTGTCTGCCCAGTCCTATGCAGTCAACGCGGAGAATATATAAATGGGGAATGTCAATGTAATCCAGGGTGGAAAGGCAAAGAATGCTCCTTGCGACACGATGAATGCGAAGTTCCGGATTGCAATGGCCATGGTCATTGTGTTAATGGGAAATGCTCTTGTGTCCGCGGATACAAAGGAAAATTCTGTGCAGAAGTTGATTGTCCTCATCCGACATGTTCCGGTCACGGTTTCTGTATCGAAGGAGCTTGTGTATGCAAAAAGGGGTGGAAGGGAGTCGATTGTGCCACTATGGATAAAGATGCACTACAATGCTTGCCGGATTGCTCCGGTCATGGAACGTTCGACGTAGACACGCAGACTTGTACGTGTCACGCCAGATGGTCGGGTGATGATTGCTCTAAAGGTTAGTTCTTTATGTTTTTTTTTAAGAAGTTTAGCATGCATGCTGACAGTCTACTTGATGATAGTGCGCTGCCGATCTTGATTGCTAAGGAATCTGTTACCCATTCACTGAAACACAAAAACATATTATGAGCAGTTTTTTCACGGAATATTTTTGTAATAAAGTGGTTTCTGTTACCAGGCGAGCTATAGTGATATTTTATCGATAGTAGGAGCAATTGGGTCTGTTTTTCTTATTGATAATGACGAGTGTTATTTTTCTAAAGTGAAAAAAACCAAAAAGGTGCCAGCAAATTGTAACATGTAGAGTCATAATAAAACAATAACAATGTATATATTGCAGAGGTGTGCGATCTAGACTGCGGTCCTCACGGCAGATGCGTTGGAGAATCGTGTGTTTGCGATCCCGGCTGGACGGGAGAGTATTGCACTTCGAAACTTTGCGATGCAAGATGCAGCGACCACGGTCAGTGCAAGAACGGGACCTGTCTTTGTGTATCCGGATGGAATGGCAGACATTGCACTTTGGAGGGATGTCCCAGGGGTTGCGCCGGACACGGTCAATGCAGAGTGGCTAACGATGGACATTGGGAGTGCAAATGCTTTGATGGCTGGGATGGACCCGATTGCACGACACTTAAAGAGCAGCAGTGCGATGACTCCAAAGACAATGATAAAGGTAAGATATTTAACATTTAAGAAAAAAGTTAAAGTATTGAAGCCTAAACTTAACTGTTAATAAGAACAGTTAGTTATTTAGTTTTTTAAATAAATGAGAATTGTCGTAAATAAAAAAAAGACATACTAGTAAATTGGATGTATGGTACATCGAACAAAACTAGGCTTATAAAAATCAATAAATGTCCCAAATCAATCACCTTCTATATTAAAGTCCTAATATTTAAACCTTACCATTCATTATACGAAAAATATACATATTTTACTCAATGACTATAATATTTGACTGGTGGAGCCTACTCGGGACTGACGGCTACTTATTTTTTTAAGGGTTAGAGAATTGACTGTTGAAGGCTTAAATGAAGTTTTATGCAATGAAGATTTTTTATTATTTACTTGGTAAAATCTTAATAAACTCTTCTTCAGATGGTCTAGTCGACTGTGAAGATCCAGAATGCTGTCAAAGTTCCGCCTGTAAAGGTAGCCAACTCTGTGTGTCGTCTCCGAAGCCAACCGACATTTTACTCCGGAAGCAACCACCGGCTATCACTGCTTCATTCTTCGAGAGGATGAAGTTCCTCATCGACGAGGGCAGTTTACAGAACTACGCTAAACAGGAGACGTTTAACGAAAGGTGAGTTTTCATGTTACGTGTTTAAATGTGACCAATAACATGGGGGGCTTAAAATTGTTGGCATATTTTGAAAAACCATTACTTGTATAATGTTTATTTTTAAATAATTGAGTGCTAGAGGCACGAGAACTCCTATAAAAGGTGATTTCAAAGTATGCCATCTTATTACTGAATAATACTTATTATACTGTAAGCTTACACATTGAAAGCACTAACCGATGGTATGATAAATGAAATATCTGTTATAATATAAGAAACGCAGTGTTGTGCCCCAGTCGATCCTAAATGTTTTATTTACTTACAACAGTGTTACACGGTGTTTTTCTTTGTTTTACTGTCACAGATGTTTTTTAAGAGAAATTCTAACAGAAATAACATATTAATTAATATGTCGATTGGCACTTGCATGCATTTATATGTAATCAATGGCTCAACTGATTTCATTCTCTGTAATATTCGTATCGAAAGATGATACTTACTCATTTTTGTCATTTCTCTCGCCCTTCCAATGCTGCGCAGTATGTTTTGGAATCACTTCAATACGAGGTAAGATGGGATGGAGTAAAGAATTGTGTGTGTTTTATTGTAGTTATACAATATTATTATTGTGTCAAAATTAATTGGCCAAATCGTCACTGCATGCTCTATAAGTTTATCGTAGATTTTTCTTTTTTCATTGTGTCCTGTGGGTTTTGTGTTGCTTTTTAATTTGTATCTTTAATACAATCCTTATGAGACAATAAGATTATTTTGTATGTAGATTAAAATAGGTCACGTAATTATCATTCATTATACGTTAATAGCACTTGAGAGTTTTTTATCATAAAACTTGTGAGTAGTGTAAAATATAATATTAGTATGAAAAGTATTTGCATCCGGTGGTGTAATTCCGAAATGCCCTGAACAGTTTTTTATGTCTCCTTTTGACGACACGTTTGGTCTAGTGGCTAGTAACCCTAGCTGTTAACCAAACGGTCGCGGGTTCGAATCCCGCCAGGGGCAAATGTTTATTATGTTAACATTTTGCCTTTGTACCTGAGTCATGGATGTTTTGTATTTATAATATGTATCTATTTACAAAAAAAAAGGGGTAATCTACATAATATATCAACTGTCTGGTATCCATAATACTATCTTGTACCTAGATGGTGATGTGTGGAATGTGTGAAGAATCGATATATTTAGTTATTTATTCTTTGGACATTTTTTATAATGTACATTGTAATGTTTTCAGTCGATCGGCGGTCATCAGGGGCCGTGTTATAACGTCTTTAGGGTCTGGACTTGTGGGTGTTAGAGTTTCAACTTCAACCCCTCTGGAAGGGTTCACCTTGACGAGAGAGGATGGGTGGTTCGACCTTCTGGTTAACGGAGGCGGAGCTGTGACGCTACATTTCGGAAGAGCACCTTTCAAACGTTCCACTCACGTGGTGTTCGTGCCTTGGAACGAGGTTCGTATTGATTTATTTTATTATTCCTATCCGCGTTCCCTACAGCCTATAGCCTTCCTCGATAAATGGACTATCCAACACAAAAGGAATTTTTCAAAAGGAAACCAGTACTTCAACAAACAAACTCTTCAGGTTTATATATTGGTATAGATTTCATCTTTTGAAATCCGTGACCCCCTCAATAGTACCTGTAAAATTAAATGTAATATTATTAATCACGTATTTTCATCATATTATTATCGGTAAGGCTGTTATAATTGATGTTAAGTGTTTTAAAAGCACGATTATTATTTGAAAATTATTTTTTTTTTAATTTCCAGATATAAATAATTCTTGCGATCGTGCCACCTATTAGTATTGATTGATTGATTGCAACTGTAAAATGATAGTTGAAATAAAGTTGATACTTATTTCCAATTATTGCAATTTGTGTGATTTGAAATAAAGACACAATAAGACGGTTTTAATAGGGTTGGCTGTACTTATACAGTCCGGATTAGTATACACTATACGGTGACTTAAAGCGCAAACATGTAGGTACATTAATGGCAACATTAGTCGCCCTCCAGACACTTGATGGAGTAATAACTCAAACGGCTCTCAGCCAAACTCCGTTTGAGGCAATTTAATTTTTTCGCATTCCCTAAACATGCAAACTGGTCATTAAAGTGGCATTTCGTTTAAAGTTCAGTTCAATTTATAGTCTTTTTATCCCTTTCGGTCATAAATTGTGTTATGACGATTTTATTATTACAACGTCTGAAGTTATTAAGTACTCAACTCCTTTGGTTTAACAGTTTTGGCTGTAAACACTTTCCGCGGTAAGCTGTATGAAGTTTTTCTATGTAAATATAATTTATTCAAAATTCGGGTTAATTCAAAAGTGGCGTAAGTTTAAAGTAATCTCTAGTCCTACTTATTTATTAAGTAAGGTATCTTCTACCTTAATTATATGAAAATTATATTTCTCTTCACACTAAAGTTAAACACGAGACAAAATGGTTGACAATTGGAAGAGAATACGGTACAGAACTGTATATCTTTACTAGCTGATGCCCGCGACTTCGTCCGCTTTGAAAACGAAAAAAGTAGCCTATCCTGTGTCCTGTACGTCTAAATGTTTATCTACCAAGTTACATGAAAATCATTTAATTCGTTTAAGAGTTATGGAGGAACATACATACATATAGAAAAAATTCTAAAAATCGTCCATTTCCTTCAGTATCATGTATAGGGCCTATAAACACGATATCTCTGAAAACAAACTAACTTACTCCATAACCAACCCTTACATATTTATTATTAGTATTGATGATATGTAAAAATATATGATACAGGTGGTGATAATCGACGAAGTGGTGATGACGACCTCGGACGACAAGGGCGGTATGGGTCCTCCGCAAGCTTGCCTCGCTCATGACTACGATGCCATGAAGCCCGTCGTCTTGGCCACTTGGAAACACGGCTTTCAAGGGGCCTGTCCCGACAAGAGTGCCATTTTGGCGGAATCACAGGTATGTTTTTAATTTTTATCTTTGATAAAGTATACCCTAAATTCGGGATTGCTTCACTAAAAGTGGCATAGTAAAATATCACCGCACTCATAGGTTGGGATGATATTTCAAAATAGTTGCACAAAGTTGTCACAAGTTGGCAACACATTTAGGGTTTCATTTTTATTTATATAGAAGAAGATGAAAAAAAAATTAAATAGACAATAAGTAGTTTCCAATATTTAATTATAATTATAATTAATATAATTTAATTTCAAATCAAGGGAACGTGCGCTGTTTGTAGAATTCCCATGATTTTGCAGCCTAGTTTCTCTCTGTGTGTATCTTTCTTTTCTTTTAAAGAATATAATTCACTATTAATTTTCATCCATCCAATTCCTCCCATTGGATGAACAGGGCAAAAGAAAAAGAATCATGGAAGAAGTTGGAGGAGGCTTTCACCCAAAGAGGGATCCTTATCCCTTAATTTAGGAAACTTACATTACTGAGTAATATATAAAGTAAATAAATAAATAAATGTATATATAAGCAATTGCAAAATTTTAAAAAATTCGGTTTATTTGTAACACTTGAGATTTGGAAATAAAAGGCTTTATTATTATTATTATACACATATATTTATTTTCTATCTTAATTCTAAATTTTTTACAATAAATATTATTAAAAAAACAATAATAATTATTATTATTATTAATTTTCAGGTCGTCCAAGAAAGTCTGCAAGTACCTGGAACAGGTCTGAACCTAGTCTACCACAGTTCGCGAGCGGCCGGTTACCTTTCCACCATTCAACTCCAGTTGACCCCGGAAAAGGTTCCGCCGACACTCGCTCTCATACACTTGCGGATAACAATCGAAGGCATACTCTTCGAGAAGACCTTCGAAGCGGATCCAGTGATCAAGTTCACGTATCCATGGAACAGGTTGAACGTTTACAGGCAAAGAGTGTACGGTGTGACCACGGCGTTGGTCAAAGTCGGTTACCAGTACACGGACTGTAAGGACATCATTTGGAACGTCCAAACGACCAAACTCAGTGGCCACGATATGAGCATTTCGGACGTTGGTGGATGGAACTTGGACATTCATCATAGATATAATTTCCATGAAGGTATTTCATTAACTTTTTTTCAAATTTTTTTTTTATGTTTAGGTCGACAGACAGGCTGACGGTCCACTTGATGGTAGGTGGCTACCGTCGCCTTTAACACAAGCAACGCCATTAGTGCTACAAGTGCGCTGTCGGTCATAGAAGGATAAGTGATAAGGGAGGGGGATAATTTAATAAAGTAAAGAAAATAGAATGTTAATATTGAAAGAAATATAAATAACTTCCTTTTTCCTTAGTAAAAAAAATAAAAATAATTATCTCTGATTTATTTATGACTAGATAATAGTCGAAAGAAAAAAAGATAATGAGGATTTTACTCATTAAATTAAACATTGCAATGAATGTGTTTCATAGGTATCCTCCAAAAGGGCGATGGTACAAATATCTACCTGAAACACAAGCCACGTCTGATAATCACTACAATGGGTGACGGCAGACAAAGAGGCCTCGATTGTGGCACCGAATGTGAAGGAACTGCTGCCAAGCAACGACTTCTGGCTCCAGTTGCTTTAGCCGCTGCTCCGGACGGCTCCATCTTTGTTGGAGACTTCAATTTAGTGAGAAAAATCAAGACTGACGGAACTGTTCGGACTGTGGTCAAACTGAAGTAAGTATTATAGGCATCATCTATACTAATACTAATATTATAAAGAGGAAAGATTATTTCTTTTATTTATTTTTTTATTTTATTTAATAAGGTACACAAAACAGGACACTGACAAATACATTGAATTACATTGATAAATTACATCGAAGTGAGCTGGACAGTGGCCCAAAACATGTGTACACAGCATGTCCAAACAAAAACAGTGTTACTTACAAATTGCAGAACAAGACAAAAGAAGGAAACAAAAGAAAAGAAAAGAAAAGAGACACACTTTCATATTGTTTGATTGTTTGTTTGTTTGTTTGTTTGTATAGAATAGGCTCCGAAACTACTGAACTGATTTGAAATTTCTTTTTACCATTAGAAGCCGACATTATCTGTGATGAACATAGGCTACTTTTTACCGCGGGAAAATGCTTCGTTCCTACGGGAAATCTAAAATAAAAGTAAATACTAGCGGCTTGGCCCGAGAGATAGCGCCATCTATCCAAAAACAAGTGAAGTGACTAACATGACAACTGCTTGGTGATATTTTTAGATGGCGTTTTATACTTTTCAACGCGGACAAAGTCGCGAGCACCAGCTAGTATTGTATAAATATCAACAAATACCAAATGAAATTTGACACAATAATTATTATCAAAAATATAAATTACATTTATTTTCTTCCAGTGCCACACGAGTTTCGTACCGTTACCACATGGCGCTGTCGCCTCTGGATGGAACCCTCTACATCTCAGATCCTGAATCACATCAAATAATCAAAGTTCGCAACACCGACGACTACAGTGATCCAGAACATAACTGGGAAACGGTAGTGGGTTCGGGAGAAAGATGTCTTCCTGGCGACGAAGCGCACTGCGGCGATGGAGCATTAGCGAGAGATGCAAAATTAGCCTATCCTAAAGGAGTCGCAGTATCTACTGATAACGTTTTATACTTTGCCGATGGTACCAATATACGTATGGTCGATAGAGATGGCATTATTACGACTGTAATTGGAAATCACATGCACAGAGCCCATTGGAAACCGATCCCTTGCGAAGGAACGCTCAGTGTTGAAGAAGTACATCTGAGGTGGCCGACAGAATTAGCAATCAATCCTCTGGACAACAGCCTCCATATTATAGATGATCATATGATCCTACAGATGGCTCCTGACGGTAGAGTAAAGGTTATAGCCGGTAGACCACTACACTGTCCTTCCCCATTAACTGGATATGATATGGAACTGGCTACGTACGCGACCTTAGTTATGCCCCAAAGTATCGCTTTCGGTGCTGCCGGTGATTTGTATGTGGCTGAAAGTGATTCTCAAAGAATTAACAGAGTGAGACTGATCACGACCGATGGAAAGATTTCACTGTATGCCGGTGCGGAGTCTAAATGCAATTGCCTAGAAAGAGGCTGCGATTGTTTCGAAGCCGATCATTTTTTGGCATCCAATTCTAAATTCAACACTATTTCCGCAGTCATAGTCAGTCCCGATGGAATAGTTCATATTGCAGATCAAGCTAACTATAGAATCAGATCTGTTATGGCCAGTATTCCCGATGCAAGTGGACTTAGAGAATATGAAATATACTCACCCGATACTCAAGAAATATATATCTTTAACAGATTCGGTCAGCACATTACTACCAAGAACATCTTAACCGGAGAAAATAACTATGTATTCGCTTACAATGTGAACACCAGTAATGGCAAATTGAGCACTGTAACTGATGCGGCTGGCAACAAAGTCTTCCTGCTCAGAGATTATTCTAGTCAAGTAAACTCTATTGAGAACACTAAAGGTCAGAAATGCAGATTGAAAATGTCTCGAATGAAAATGTTACAAGAACTCCGCACTCCTGATAATTTCAATGTAACGTTCGACTATCACGGGCCTACAGGATTACTGAAAGCTAAATACGACAGCACCGGCAGAAGCTACATTTACAAGTATGATGAATTTGGTAGGCTCACATCAGCCGTAACTCCGACTGGTAGAATCATTAATCTAACCTTCGACCTAAGTCTCAAAGGAGCAACCGTACTAGTTACAGAAAACAACAGGAAACCGGTCTCTATTCTCATAAAGGGATCTTCTGTCAATACTAAAATCGGAGAAGCTGAAACGAAGACCATAATTTCTACCGATGGCAGTATCTCTTCGAGCATGCCATGGGGTCATATAATTTCTACTGATACTGTTCCTTACACAATACTATCTGAAATCGATCCCATTTTGGGTGAAAGCTATCCAGTACCTGCCAAACAAAGAACCGAGGTTGGTGGAGATTTAGCGAACCGTTTCGAATGGCGCTACTTCTTACGAAGATTGCAATCAAACAAGGGCAAGAGCAGCAAGGCTGTCGCACAAATAGGTCGCAAGTTGAGAGTTAACGGCGAGAACTTGCTTACTCTGGAATATGATAGAGACACGTCCACTGTTGCCGTTTTTATGGACGACAAAGTTGAACTTCTAAACGTCACTTATGACAGAACAGCGAGACCTGTAAAATGGGGACCGCGTAATGGTATCTTTGCGGAAGTTGAGTTAGAATATGACAGATTCAGTAGATTAACAAGCTGGCGATGGGGAGATCTCAATGAAACCTACGGATTCGACAGAGCAGGAAGATTGCACGAGATCCGTTATGGAGATGGCTCTTCTTTGGCTTATTCGTTCAGAGATATGTTTACTAGTTTACCCTTGAAAGTTACAACGCCTAGAGGAAGCGATTATCTTCTCGATTATGATGACTCGGGCGCACTTCAAAATCTGACTACACCTCGTGGTCATATTCATACATTTGCACTAATGACATCTCTCGGTTACTTCAAATACCAATATTTCTCCCCGATGACTAGACATCCATATGAAATTTTATACAATGATGATGGTCACATTCTTGCGAAAATTTTCCCACATCAATCTGGGAAGATCTTATATGTGTATGATAGTACTGGCAAACTGGAAACAATTTTAGCTGGAGCGTCTGCTATACGATACGTATATCACGAAAATACTCACCTTGTAAAGAATGTCGAAATTACCGATCCTGATTACGAATTGAAACAAGACTACAAGTATCATGCCGGTATCCTCAAAGACGAAAAAATGAAATTCAATTCAAAGAGCGGCCTTAACAATGCACATTTCAAATATCAATACGACGGCAACGCTCGGCTTTCCACAATTGATGTCAATATCAATAGTAAGGAAATGCCGCAGCTTAGACTGAAGTATAATCAGAATCTCGGAATATTGGAAGGAGTTAGCGACTTGCGGATTTACAGAAACACATTTAACCGCTCTGTAATGCAAGACACGAGCAAACAGTACTTTACGATTACAGATTACGATGATCATGGAAGAATAAAAACTGTACTCATGAATATTAAATCCTTTGACGTATTCCGCCTGGAACTTGAGTATGACGCGAGGAACCGAATCAAAACAAAGAAGACAATGATAGGTGACACTTCCTCGAGCGAACGCGTTAGTTATAATTACGACGGTCACCTGATGGAAGTCGTTGGCTCCGAAGACGACTGGAAATACGTTTATGATGAAAACGGAAACGTACTGGGCGTAATTGAACATGGGGAGAAACGGTATCTCGGTTATGATATTGGTGATAGGGTTGTACAATACGGAGATATTGAGTTCAGTAGCTACGACGGTCGCGGGTTCGTAATAAGGCGTGGGGAACAAAAATACAGATATAATTCTCGAGAACAATTCGTACACGCCTTCGAAAGGGACAAGTTCCAGATGTGGTACTACTACGATGACAGAAACAGATTAGTCGCGTGGAAGGACGACAAGAATAACATAACGCAGTTCTTCTACACGAACCCTCAAACTCCAAATCTTATCACTCACATGCACTATCCGAAAGACGAAAAGACTGTAAGGTTCCTCTACGACCAAAGAAACTTCTTGACTTGCATCGAAACTGAAGACCAACGTTTCTACGTTGCCACAGATCATAACGGATCACCGCTCGTAGTCTTCGACATAAACGGAGAGATCATAAAGGAAATCAAACGCAGTCCTTTCGGCAAAATAATTAAGGACACGAATCCTAGCTTCTATGTTCCCGTCGATTTCCATGGAGGCATTTTAGATTACAACACCAATTTAATCTATCTGGAAAATCGATTATTCGATCCAGTCGTAGGTCAATGGATGACGCCAAGCTGGGAGCATCTGGCGACTAAACTGAGCCTTCCGACGGACATATTCATCTACAGGTTCAAAAACAATGATCCGATAAATAAAAATCAGAACGTGCCATACATGACGAACTTGGCCAGCTGGCTCCAACTGTATGGATATGATTTGGACAAAATGATGGGCTCCAAGTATATTACGGACATGATCTTCCAACCGATAACATCTGTTACTGCGCCGCAGCTCGCGCCTGATTCTGGCTTGATGTCGGGACTTCAATGTATTATTGAAAAGGTATGTCACTTCATCACTAAAGCATTCAATCTCTACTTATTTAAATTATGTTTCATTTTAATTGGCAATTAACACTGAATTTATCATTTTTTAAACGTGACAATTAACTTCGGCACTTCTTACGAGAGTATCATCAACCTACAATCTCTACATTTTTTTAGGTAAACGACAAGTTATCGGATATTGACTTCGTACCAACGCCACTTCTGAAAATGGAACCGATCACAAGAAACTTGCTGCCTCGAGTGTCGTACAAGCGAGGAGTGTTTGGCGAAGGAGTGCTCATCTCGAGAGTGGATGGAAAAGCCTACATCAGTGTTGCCGATGGCGCCAACAGCGTCGTCGAAGATGTGATCACGACCGTTTTCAACAACTCCTACTTTTTGGACGTCCACTTCAGTATCCACGATCAGGACGTGTTCTACTTCGTCAAGGACAATACGCTCAAAGTCAGAGACGATATGGAGGAGTTGCGAAGGCTGTCTGGCAAGTTCAACGTATCGCAGGACGAAACTAATGAACAAGGATTAGAGGTAACTCATTTACGAGTAATTAGCTCTTTAACCGCTTGATTTAGTTCCTCCTACCCTTTTTTTTAAGAGAAAACAACGCAATTATTTAAAAATAAACCTTATACAAGTAGAGGAATTTGTCGTACATATACGGCTCTAGCGAAATGGACACGAAAATTAAATTGTCGGATAAATCCGACTCAGGCGGTTAAAGGATTAAATTGTATTTCTCTTAATTCAGTTAAATTTCTTGAATAAATATTAAACAATCAGAATTAAACTGAGTGAAAGTGGGAAGTTTCAGAGTTTAAGCCCTATTAAGTCTTATTATTATTCTTCTTTTAAGCTCTTGTCATCTTTTAAGCTAGGTATTTCTTTTAAGCCAGAAAACTTGTATTTAATGTGATACAAATTACAATTTACTTACGTGAAAAGCACTACAGTGCCCTCTATGTCGGTTCACTTTTGCGTCAGACCGTAGCATTATCATGTATATGCTTCAGCGAACATTATGGATGCGTAGCATTAATATACTGAAAACGTTATTTTATACAAGCAGAGCCGAGTGCTTTACATTAGCAACTATTTTGACCTAGTCGAACAAAGTTTTGTTCTTATACTTAAGTAGAATATGGTGAGGTATTACTCTCGTATCGACCATAGAAATATACGAGTGTCTTATGTCATACTAGCTGCTGCCCGCGACTTCGTCCGCGTTGAAAAAGAAAACGTAGCCTATCCTGTGTCCCTTATGTCTAAGTGTTTATCTACCAAGTTTCATGAAAATCAGTTGATTCGTTTAAGAGTTCTGCAGGAATATACACACAGAAAAAAATCTAAAAATCGTCAATTTAGTTTCAGTATCATGTATGGAGCCTATAAACACGATATCTCCGAAAACAAAATAATTATTATTAGTATATTGATATTGATATATTGTTTGTTTGTATAAAAATAAGAAGGAAAAGACGTCGTCGTTTTTCAAAATATATATTAACAAAGTAACTCGTGTCTATTATACATACACTTTTCTACATTGAAAGAATATATATTAAATCTGCCCATTCACTTTCAGGTTCGCGTTCACGCTGTTGGCAAAGGTTCAGCGCAAGCGGTGATCGTGCTGCGCTACGGAGTCGATCCTGCGCAAGAGCGAATCAAGTTGCTGAAGCACGCGCACAAAAGAGCCGCGGCGAGAGCTTGGGAGAGAGAGAAGGCTCTGGTGGCAGCAGGATGGGAAGGGAGAGGCTCTTGGACGGAGGAGGAGAAGGAGGAGTTGATCTCGCACGGCATAGTCGACGGATGGACGGCCAGAGACGTGCACTCGGTCTCCAAGTACCCGCAGTTGGCCGACGACCCGGCGAACATCGTGTTCGTCCGCGACGGCAGAAGGAAAAGGAGAAAGAGCGGACGCGCCCGACACCGCTCGTGATTTCCCTATAGTGCCATATTAACGCTAAAACCAATTCTCAACACTGTTTGAGTATGGAATATTTTAGTTTGCATTTTTTAAAAATACTAATATGATTTGCCTCCGAACGGCATCTCAGTGAGCTCCTGTGATGAGTGTAGTTTTGAAAACTGTCGTCTCTTTATGGTCTGAAAATTTTAAAATGTAGGGAAAATAATGGAATAGCCTCCTAAAATGAATTGGACAGAAATTTTCACTTGTATTATTATTATATAATTTTTTTTTTTTTCATTAGCTTTTGGTACTTTTGGCACGTCAATTAATTTTGTCCCATATTATAACTTTTTATGTCAGATAAGAACTGATAAGAATCTCATGAAAACATCTCACAACAGGGTACAGAGTCATAAATGAAATAAAAAAAAATAAAAATAAAATTAACATGCATAATACGAATGAATTAAGCATAATCTATAAAACGAATACTCATAAAACTTTTATAATTTTTTTTCTACTGTTGACTTTTATTTTATTTAGTTTTTATATCGATGAAATAATTTATATATGCCTAAAAATATTTAACCCCTATACACTCGTAAGGTAGATTACTCGTTATAATTTCACACAAATCATGTATTCCTATCACAATGTAGCCAAATATTTCTTTCTCCATAAATTTAGATGTATTTGTAAATAATATTTTATTCTTGTAGTGGTTCCTTTTAACTTTAGGTCTAAGCCCTTTTTTACTTGGCAATATTAAAAACCTATCCTAAGCAATAATTTGATATTGTTACGTACTTTTTAAATTCGCAAACACATGCCTGACTCTCCTAATGGCTCCACGTTTCTACTTTCTAGTGCTTTAATTGTCGCCGATCAATTTGCTGAGATCGGAAGCGAACTATAGAGAACGTCAAAATAGCGGTTGGGAGCAACAGAGTCCTAAGTAGCACTTCCACTTATCCATAAATAGTAGACTCCTCGTAAAATAGACGCAATAAAAATTAAAAAAAAAAAACTAAATGAGATAAAAAAAAAAACAGAAAACGTCGATACGTACTTTCTGCATGTGTTGTGCAATAATCAAAAGGTAGGTTTTACAATATATCTAAATAGGGTCGACTTCTTGCTGACTCATTGTAGAATGCATTTTTCCTTAGAGACTGATCTTCATTTATAATTTACGTTAACACTACGCGAGTAAAGCAGGTTACACACGCGACCTTAACAGTATTTCTCTGTGAAGGCACGTGTGTAGCGGGCTTTACGGGAATCCAAAATGGCCGTCGCCAGTTTACTCGACTTCCCCGTTAGTGGTGACGCTTTGAACTTTGTGATTTGTAGTAATGACGATAAGTCAGCGAGAAGTAAATAATATTGTAACTAAATTGTAGATTTATAGTAATTGTCCATGAATGTGTCTCATTTAAATTGTGGTGTCTATTCTGTGTTAGAGGTTAAATTAAATGCTAGTTGACTGAATGAGTGGTGATACGGTATGGATGGTGTTTTATACAAAATTTAATAGGGGGAGTGAAGTGAAGATAAATCCCACGGGGTCCGCGATGTAGACCCGCTGCGGTGATATTTTTGCAAAATGTGACTAAACGAAGCAATACATTTATATTGTAATTCTTATCCTTTATTTACTAACTTTAAGGTGTATTTTTTATTTAAATTAATGAAATAATATATTATATCTATTGTGAATGTAGTTATTAATTTTCGCGGTGATATTTACTAGAGCGGTATAGTTATCTTTTTTATATAATGTATAAAGAATTCTAATTTGTAAATAGGTACTTAAAAATGAGGATGTAATCTGTAAAAATATTTGTACATATCTTTACGCTTGAATTATTTATAATGTATACCGATAAGAGTCTTTTTAGCGATTATTGTAATATAACACAGAGTTGTGCAGCGAAAGTGAGGCGCTAAGTGAAAAAGTCATTCAAACCCCTAAAATAAATGCGGCCTGATTAACCGACCGAATCCCACGTCCCTAACTTCATTGAGTCGTTGAACCGTTGTTAATAACTTCCCAATTCGGTCGCTTAATCGGACTGACATTTGAGATTACCATAGACTAGTACCATAGAGAATGCTTCTAGATTTTTTAGAAAGCTTCACATATTTGGCCTTCACTTACTACAAGTCAATTGAAATATTACAACAGAACATAAAACACGGAAAAAACAGATATTTTCTGTGTAACGAAATCGTGTAACTAAAAGACACCTACTGCTCGCTTGGACTCAACAACTTGGACAAAATGAAAAAATTGTCTGTGAAAGTGATTTACAAAACTATATCTGTCTTTCTATCACAAATCTACTTCGGGAAGCAAAGAAAATTTCTCTCTTAGCTTTGAGTTTCCGTTGAGTGGTAAGTGGAGGCTTACAGATCAAGTATTGCATTTAAATGTAGAACAGATTTCCTTGTGCTGCATTTAATTTGTACTGTTGTAGATATGATGACGCGTAGACCCCATGAAGTAAATACTATGTGTATAGATAGAATATCGTAATCAGTTAGTACGGATGTGTGTGCATTTGAGGCGATGGAAGCATGTACAATAAATAATAAATATAGAAAGTATTCTACTGGAATATGTAATAAAAAGTATTAAAATTATTCGTTTTGTTTTTATTTTTCACCCAAAATCTGCGCAAATGATGACAAAAACAATAAAGGCTTCCGCGTCTAGAATCCCATGAGATTCTAGGATATCTTTTGGATCCTAAGCTCATTGAAGTATAGCGCTCCAGAAGCGTTTTCTACCTCAGTTACTTTGTCTGTCTTGTTACCTTTTACGCTTTAACTACTCAACAGAACTACTCAGTGATTTTTTTTATACATGTCAGGGATACAAGAAAGGACATAGGGTACCTGTCAGCCAGAAAAAAGTACTGTTCTTAAGGGATAATCTAAAATAAAACAACGTCGGCCGAATTGTTACAGTATCAAGAGGTCAAGCGTTATATTAGTTATTTATTTTCATTTTTCAACGCGGACAAAGTCGCAGTCACCAGCTAGTAAACAATAAAAACATGAAAAAAAAACATTACAACTATAAAAATATTTATTTCAAATAAATAAATCTCCTTGTAAGTGCACATTTACAACTAGTGATATGTTTCGGGGACTCGATTCATGTTAAAATTAAAATTTAACCGTCAACAATTCATAAAGGTACTTTACATCATTCTAAAAGTATGTTCCATTATTCTTAAGGTTATCGATGACATTATACATTACATTTTTTTAATAATTTAGGAAAATATATGGAATTAGAATTATTAGATCACGTATTATATTAACGTTAGAAACAATATTAAATTATGCTTTCTAGAAACAGTTTAAAAATAGTTACATTTAACTCAATATAGGACGTTGCACATAATATTGTTTTAATTTTTTAAAATAATTACAAAAAAGGAATCCACATTTAATGGCCATATTTAATGGCTATTGTCTGAAATTTTGGTAAAGAAATTCGATAAAACTCTTAAATCCAACTTTTTAACTTAACTCTACATTCATTAGTAGGTAAACCTAATACAGTCAAACAGATATATACAAAACATCTTCAAATTAATATAAGTCAAAAAATATCTTACTAACATAAATATGCGTTTCCACTTTCACATTACTTTTTTCATAGTATAAATGCAACATTATTTTGTTTATAATATCAAAATATATCATTTAGTTTCAAAAAATAAACTATTATAACTTAAGTAGATATCAATGAATATCGAGGTTCCACTGTGGACGATAATAACCTTATTTAATTTGCGGGGCGCAAGAAAAATAGGAAATTATTGACTTTTTGTATCGAATATTGCATACAATTTATTTTCCTATTTACAAAATGAACTAAGGTATTTAAATGTATAATCCATGTAAGGTAGGATACGTGGGGGCATTAAGAGGGGATTCACAATAAAACGCGAAATTTGTAAGGTTTCTTCGTTCAAATTGTATGATTTCCCTTGGTTGCTTGAAATAACTAATAAGTGTTAATATTAGTTCGTTTTATCTTCTATAATAATAATGAAGCCAATGTTAGGTAACCTATTTATTTATTTAGTAATGATCATTCTCTCGATGCATGTTCGAAGAAGACGTCAATCGTGAGGTCTAATTTGGAGATTCTGTTCAATATAGATTATTACAAAAAGTATGTTCTTCTTATAAGTATCCTCTATTTTAATAATAATGAAACACTTTTTGGTTATATGCCTTTTATATAAAGAAAAAAAAAAAACTACACCTAATTCAATTATCGACCGAAAGGCTTCAAAAAACAAGTCAAAATATCTCCGAAGTTATATTTACGTAATTTTTATACTGAAATAATCTTCAACTCTTTCTGAAATTATGCATCTTTTTACTTTCTAAATAAGTACTTTTATTTTATTTATTAAATTAAATAAAAGTACTACACTGCGCCGGCGAGATGCGTTCAGTCGCGCCCGAGCGCTTGTCGAGGCTTGCTCAGCGCTGAAACGTAAGAGCGCTCTTAAGAAGACAAAAGCAAACAATACCCTTAACCACCTAGCATACGTCTCACAGACCTCAACGAATTTATAGTCGTGATATTTGTTGCGCCCCTTACTGCCGCTCAGCCACTCGTCGCAGTCGGACCGTACATGCGTTTATCACACTAAAATTCGACAGTCAGTATACCTACACACACCTTTTAGAACATTACTATGTTTTTCCTGTCGTGGGACGTTTTTCGAAGAATTTAGAAGGCAACATTAAATAAAGTTATTACGATCCCAAGTACACCCCAAGGAACATGATTGCATGTACGTAAAAAGCGGTATATAGCACAAATTAACAACTTTAACTTAAACAGTAAGACTCAATTTTTATCGCCAACAAAGATACAAGACCTTAAAATTAAATTAAAATATGATTGCCACCAAATACATTATGGCAGAACTTTTTGGTATTCGAAATAAATCGTTGTAAATTAAAGTTAGATTTTTAAATTCATACCCATAACTAAACATATAATTTCTCATTGCATAATCGACAATAAATAAATAGGCTGAATTTTTTTTTAACATTACTAAGGGCCTCTTTCACCAACTACAAGTAAAGTGTTGATTAGTTACCTTTCAAGTAAGTTTCACTGGAATTACCCTTGAGTAATGCTACTCGAAGATGGTGAAATTCGTACACTTACTTACCGGTGACTTTATAAATGACGGCTTATAATGACTTGGCTACTTGGCAGTTTACACAAAGATGGTAAAAGAGGCCCTAATTGTTCTTATTGTGTCAATTTAAGTTAAACTGACATACACAATATCAATTGCAATAACTTTAGAATTTTGTCACTACTCAAAAAACTATCTTAAGCACATATACAGTCGGGGTAAGAAAAGGTTCATCACATTAAAGTCGATTTTTGCTTGCACCAGGGCAAATGTCAGTCATGTCAAAATTTCATTTCAAACGTAGTGTCAGTTGTCTGGCTTAGTGCTTTAGTTTCAAAAGGTACTAAGAGTCTACGATTTTGATAAAGGAATGAATTTGAAAACTGAGGAAGGTTTTCGTACCTCGACTTTACATATAATATAACCCAATCAAATAAAGAAAGGTCAAATAAACATGGAAGCCGCTTCTATTTGCTTCTCGCTCATAAAATATAAATAATATCAGTAAAGTTAATATGAAAACGTTAATTTATTTTGATTTTTCCAGACGTTCCAGACGTCCAGACGTTAAGAGAGATAAACGGGGTGGTTTGTATAATGTTGAAATATAGAAAACTACGAGTACTTGTAACCAAGCCATAAAGCTGTCACGTTCACTCTATCGTATATTATACTATCTGGTGCCCGCGACTTAGCTCGCGTTGAAAATTATACTTTAATTACTTCCTCTTGCATCACTCTATCTATTAAAAAAACCGCATCAAAATCCGTTGCGTAGTTTTAAAGATCTAAGCATACATAGTGTGTAGTGATTGTCTATACTCAACTTTATTAATATTTATGTATTTATTTATTTTCTTACTAAACTTCGGTCAGTCATAAACTATTTTCCAAGAATAGATTAAAAACCTTTCTTTAATTGACCGGTTTATACAAATACATCAATTTAGTATACAAATAACATATATTTAATATATAAAATATATCCCTCTAAACAATTATCTTCTAACTAATCTACCTACAGTAGAAACAATTTATCGTTTAATCCATTTTCAAGCTAAAAATAAATAAATATAATATGGCTATAGTGGAATTGTGTGAAAAATGAGCAATTCAAAGACTAAAAAAATAAATATGCTCAATAAATTTCAAACTTATTTCACTTTGGATTCAGAGGTTACTTCCTGAGTAACCTCGACTTATTTATATTCGTTTTACTTAAACATCATCTATTCTAATAATAAATCTGTGAGGGTTGGTCATGGAGTAAGTTACTACTTTGTTTTCAAAGAGAAACTAAATTGACCATTTTTACAATTTATTTCTGTACGTTCCTCTATAACTCTTAAACGAATTAACTGATTTTCATTAAAACTTGGTGGATAAACATTTAGACTAAAACACAGCAAGGGCCGCTTTTTTTATTCTTTTTCAACGCGGACAAAGTCGCGGGCACCAGCTAGTCTAACCTTATAAATTTGTTATGATGCATTCTTATGGCGTATGCGCCCAAGTACCTACTACAAGTATGAAATTTGCTTGACAAATGCCTAAAACGGAATCGTGGCGAAGTAAACGCTTAAAAGGTAGTAACGACCAACTTTTACTATTCATTTTAAACTCCAATGTAACTCATTTTTATTTCAATGACAGATGACAGAGTTAAATGTTCCAAAAGGCTCCTAGTGTGCTAAACCATACTTGTAGTACATTGATGGGCGTATGACTCATTATATATATCTGAATCAAAAATTAGAATAGTCTCTATATTGCCAGTTATATACAATTATCAAGTCGATTTTACGTTTATGGCCGGCTGATCGAGAAAAAAGTTGCAAAGTGTGAAAAAGATTAATAAAAATAAATTCATTCTCGCTTACAATAATAGGAAATGTGAATAAAATATCATTAACGATATAATATAATATCTGTTTACATTCGCACACTTTCTTCATCAGATCATTGTTATAATTTTATAATCCTAAATAAGCAACATCAAAGGAACTACTTTTCATTCCAAAAAAAACTTATGTAGAGATATTTTTTTCTACTTTTTTTATAAAAAAATATACAATTAATAGTATAACATGAATGGACATTTCGAGGTAAGTTAGAATTTATAAAGTGACTTTATATGATTATACCTGAACTTAAAAAAATTACAATTTTTTTGTAATTTGTTATTAAAAATATTTTCTATGAAGAACAGGTTGTACAAAAATGTATATATGTTTTTTCTCATTTGGAAATCGTATAAATATAATAACTACGACTACATTTATTTTTATCCTATTAATTTGCAATAAAATTTTTGATTTCCTAATTTTTTAACTACCCTCTGTTTATCAAGATTGCAATAATAAAATCGAAGCACTTTGATGGCTACTTTTAAAGTCACGTGACACTAACCATTCGACAATAAGCGTACAATTATAAAAAAAAATGCTTAATTAAATCACGTCGATCGATTATAATACTCATAAAAAACAAAACAAAACCCAATAGTAGTAAAAAAGAAAATAAAAAATAGGTAAATAAAGAGCCTAATTAAATTTGGGGAACTGACCCCCTCCTTTTTTTTAATGCACCCTAGCAATTGGTCGAGATTTATTTATCGATCTATATAAATAAATATATTTGTTAAAACGAATCACTAAATGTGTTGCTAAGCCGCAAAACTCGAGAACGGCTGGACCGATTTGGCTGATTTATTTTTTGTTGTGTTTGATAAAGTCCGAGCAAGGAAAAAACGTAAAATATTATTATGGAGAGAAAAAACGTAAAAAATACGAAAATATATCAATGGCAGACTGCCATTGATATATTTTATTTATCAGGGTCTTAAAAACTTATATCCTTCACGGCAGACGGTTTCATTGAGGACACACTTCAGAAGACAACCAGACTTAGCTACTACACGGTGAGATATATATGTATTACGTTCCCTGTCTTACATCAATTATTTACTTTATCAATGTTTTTATAGTCATTAATATTTAATTTTGTAAACTATGGAATAAAATTTATAAGTTTGATGATAAAAAACTAAATACAGTTCTAAAGAATCTCAAATATTAAGTTCTATTGCAGATAACAAATAATCATTCAAATCAATGGAAAGAAATATATTTTTCTTTCTTCTCGAAGAAACCAAGAAAACGCAGCGTTATATGTTCCGCTCATTTCAATGAGAGCGACTGGTTCTTTACAAAAGGTGGTTTAAAAAGATTATATAAGGGAGCTGTACCACAGAATGCGTTGGTTTTATCATCGACACTATCGGACAACATTTCTGACAAAAGTATGGTGACTGCAGAACCAAGCACATCAGTTCCAGTTGTCGATGGAAACATTCTAACTACTGGTAATGAAACTCCACCACTAGACGACTTTCCCGACATTGATTATATTTTTGAAACACCAAGAAAGATAAAGCTTAGAAGAGAGCTTCACAAGAAAACTAATTTACTATCGTAAATTATCGATAAATTACTAATCGTAGGACCGCTTCTAGTCGAGCGTAGCGGACCAATTTTTATTCTATGGATCTGAAGAAATATTTTCGAAACAACTCATTGACAATGATAATGGTAAAATCCTTGTAGACGTTAAGACAGGCTGCATTTTTAAAAAACCTTTGAATGCAGTATTACTAACTTTTAAAAATAACATAAAGACTTCTTTCAGCAAAATATCCTATCGACGATATTTAATGTACTTTTCCTTCACGTCGCAGTCTCGGGACGCTCTCTATATTATGGGTCAGTGATTATAGTCGATCGACGTGACGTTAAATCATTAAGATGAAAAAATTACCAATCGCTACCAGAGTCGTATTGGACAACGGGCGCCGTTATCCGTTCGGCCACTCTGTCCCATTTGGCCATCATGTCCATGTTGACGTTGTCCACTGTCCACTTTTGCGTTTCGGTCCCTCTGTGGCATCGCTCGATGAAGAGGGCGCGAGTGGACACGTCCCAGTCGAGGCAATGGTTGTCGTCGTGATAGCCGTGTCTTATCTCTTGTGTGTCCTGTGGTGATGTATTATTCATTAGGGGGAACTACCCAATTATTGGCACTTTAAGCAATACGATACAAAAAACCTTATAATAATGTTGACTATGCATTCGGATTAATTAATTATATCGTCAGCTTCGTATAGAATATTATGTATAATGTTTCCAGCATTTTTAGCAGTATTAGGAAATTACACTCGTTTTTCTTTCAATAGACCCATAGATCATTATTGGCACCTTTCGACCTATTGTTGGCATCCATTCAACCGATTATTGGCATACAGTGCCAATAATAAGAATCATTTAATCTTATTATTGGCGTTAAGGTAGTAGGTATTTTAGAGCC
Organism: Synanthedon vespiformis; assembly: GCA_918317495.1. Taxonomy (NCBI): domain Eukaryota; kingdom Metazoa; phylum Arthropoda; class Insecta; order Lepidoptera; family Sesiidae; genus Synanthedon; species Synanthedon vespiformis. Next base: position 10,965,799 of record OU906949.1, on the reverse strand, counting down.
TACTAAAAGTCCTAAATTCTGTAAAAATTTTGGGGTTTAGGGTGCCAATAAATTAGTCCAACATTAGGTCATCTTACCCTATTAAATAAAGTACTAAAAACCCGTTCCATACAAATAGTGCGAGACATTTTTTTGTGAATAATTAAAATGTTTTATTACTTAAAAATCGATGCACCGTTCTCGATATAATTATATAAAGCATAATGTACAGATTCACTGGCGCGAGTGTACACACGTATTTTACCTGTTTTTATTAATATGTTTTTTTTTGTTTTTGGTTATACACCCAGCCAGACCAGAGCCAATGATAAAGTGGTTATAGATTACATACCAAATGATACCTCCAAAGCTGGTTTCCGCCACCAAGATGGCACGAGTAGAGCACCACTGGCTTCCTCGACCTCGAGTCCGGCAAATCCCAGCACAGGTTTCTTTTCAGCCTGACAATCGAATTAGTACCTATTGAATAGGCTTATAAAGTTGAACCCGCATTGCCTATGGACCTATTCCCGATTTCTTAAAATCATACATTTTCTTAAAAGGTCTACGAATATTTCCAATAATTATGAATTCTATTATGTAAGGGGGAATTATAAATTTAATCTTACTTACTATTAAGCCTGTACACGTTGCCAATTTGATTTCTAACTAAATATATTAAAGAGAAGGTGGAAAGAGTCAATTTTTTTAAGAAGATAATAATGTTTTTTTTTTAATACCTGATGTCCTTGTGCCAGGAAAGTGTGAACTGTTGGTCCGCAGAGTCAACGCAAGGAGACAGTTTCAGAGCGTCGTTCTGGTTACCTTCGTTGGCGTCCACGCACAGCGATGACTCGGACAACGGCCTTATCTGTATCGACATAAGGTCGATTATTATATGTACTTTATTCGTGATTTTATAAATTTGAAATTCGCAAGCGAAAAGTACGTTATGTAATCAACAAAGTTAAACTCAAGTCAAAATAATTCTTCACGACGTAAAAGTTTTGTAGATTGAATTTTATGAAGTAATCAAGTTACAGCTAACAGTCAAAACAGCGGGCCTATTCTCTATCTGTGGTTTTTAAGACGTGTCGACTTCAAAGTCGACATTAAATAACAAATAATACTTTGTCAAACTAAAAACCACACAATAACGCGCCAATAACTTCATCTATATGTATTACTATGGAAAAAACGTCGTAGACATTTTGACATGTGCTTAGTGAATACCAAAGTAGACAATTGTCGAGTCTATAACCGCATCGAGTCGATAACCACAGCAAAACCACACTTAGAGAATACGGGCCCAGGCCAAAGTCAAAGTAACAATTGAAGACGTCAGTTGGATGAGGGTGATAAGTCGCTTAATTCCAATTTTGATTAAATCGAGGTTAAAGTTTTACTTAAAGTCGCCCTGGAACTAATTTTTGTACTAAATTATGATGCAAAGGTGCTGGCTGCTGGCTGCTGGTGCCACGGTGCTGGCTGAAAATCAGCGCTGCAGATGCTTATCCGATTCACTGCCGCGAGGACACACACGTCTTACCCCCTTTTTCATTAATTTCATTGTGTCATTTTGTTTTTGTTGTTTCTGTTTCTTATGTAATGTCATGTTAATGTCCTTCGTGCAGTAAATAAATGTCTTTCTTTCTTTCTTTCAAAGTTGGGTGTAAACAACATAAAATATTAATGGTTTGATACCAATTAAACACTTATATTATTTTTTTTAAATAAAAATTGAACATGGCTCCTTCAAAGTAAACATTTCTGCACTTTTTGCTTTTTAAAATTAACTGTACATAATCAGCGTTTTCGACTTTCTATTTTTTTTTTTTAATATTTGTCTTAAATCAGCTCGGTCTTAAAGTCTGTAATTATTCATATGGACATATTACCTTCATCAACGCAAAAAAAAAAACAAAGAAACTCAAAAATGCGACATAATATTATCACCTTCATCCACTCACGTCTTCAATGTAAAAAAAAACGATAACGAAGTTCGAAAACAATAAAATAGACAAATAAATTTTGATTTGAAACACGCCAACAAACTTTTGTTACAAACACGTTACAATAAATCAACAAGTAAATGAAAAAATACATTTATAGTTGCATTTTTTATAATAATAATAGTAAATAGGCCTCCCTCAAATTTTTTTTTTTTTTTTTTGGGGGAGGCCTATGTCCAGCGGTGGACGTCCTACGGCTGAGATGATGATGATGATGATGAATAGTAAATACCAATATGTATAGAAAGATTCGCTTACCCGTCCATCGCCAAATGGTGGGGGTTCAACAGGTGGATATTTAACTGGCAGATCAAACGCAATCTGAAAATTAATCAATCAAATTCAATTTAATACACGAAATCAAATTTCCAGTGTTAAAATGAGCACTAGTGCGCTTATTGTGTGGTTGTATCCACAAGATATTGTAGCAGCCTTCTAGTCTAGAGCATAATTATTAGGTAAATATAAATAGATGTAATCCCTACTCCGTTTTGAAGGCTAAAATTTGAACATAAGTAGTATTATAATTATTATCACCCTCTACTTTTGGAATATTAATTAAAACTAATTTATGTTTAGTCCCAACACTTTTACATGTCTGATATATAAAAAGTAAAGTCGGGGTACGAAAACCTTCGTCAGTTTTCAAATTCATTTCTTTATCAAATTCATAGACGCTTAGCACCTTTTAAACTAAAGCACCAAGCAGACAACTGACAGACGTTTGAAATGAAATTTTGATATGACTGACAATTGCCCTGGTGCAAGCAAATTTCGACTTTAAGGTGACGAACCTTTTCTTACCCCGACTGTGCAATACGACAACGACCTCCCTTCGCGGACGCGTTCGCTTACCTTTTAATATCATTACCACAGAGTAATTAATATTGTAACGCCACAGAGTACTTTATATTATACTTTCTGCTTACCAAGTTTCGTTTCATACTCGCTCTGGTCAGCAGTGATCAACAATATTCAACGAGGGACAATAAACGGATCGCAAATTAATTTCAGTTGACAAAAAGACAGGGTTTATGAATAATCAATTCCGTGCAAAGCCGGGAGCGTGTAGCTAGTGTAGTGTTGTGTGTGTGCATTGTGTACCTGAGTCATGAACCAGCGGAAGGACCTGCAGTTGAGTTTACGGCGCAGGGCCTTCTGCTCGCTTATGTCTCCGGGCTCGATGCTCTTGTAGTGAGGCCTTCGCGCGTACAAGTACTGAGCGTACTCGTCCATCCACACTTCCGCCACGCGCCGGTAGTTCTGTTTCGGATTCAACAATGTTCAAAAATTGCGTTACGTATTATAATGTACCTGAACGCTTCCCTCATTTGACAAGTTTTCCTCACCTTCCCAACGAAGTCCCCGTGGTTGGGGTTGGGGAAAGGGGCGAACTTGCGGTAAATGTGTCCGACGCGCGAACAAGGCGCGTCCACCATTCGCCCTCCGCACTGCCACACCTGCACCACATTATAAACCTTTTAGCCAAATGGACTGAACAAGAGGACATTACATACGAATCTGTGACGAATCCTTACATATTATTATAAAACAAAGTAACCCCGCCACGTCTGTCTGTCTGTCTGTCTGTATGTCTGTATAATCTCAGAAACAACTGAACAGATTTTAACCCTTTGGCGCTGTCGTAATTGGCCACGGCCTTTGTCGCTATTAGTACTTAATAGATAATACAAGCCTTGAAGCTGAGCTCGTACTGCTCGCCGCCCCAAATGTCAAGGCCCGGGTCGTAACCGCCCAACTCCCAAAAGTAGACTCGCGATATCGCAAACAGACCACCGGCCATCACTGGACTCCTGAAATTGCCGTTAAATAATGCAATAATATGACACACATTCCACAGAGCACCATCTAGTTCCACACTGAGTAACTGTAATGCTTTAAAATATCAATATAATAATGATTTTTTTCCTATGTTTTAAACCAGGACATCTAAACTCTGGCAATATAATGAATATGTATGTCGAGCTTCAAAATCAAATCAATTTAATTGTTCAAGCGTTTTTATGGCACTTTTAATAACTGTTTCACGTTCGTCGTATTTTCCAAACCGTTAAATGTGTTTCGATAAAATTATGCGCAAAGACAGATCCTGTTATTACATACAGTAAATACAATAAGTGGGATAATTTAATAAGATAGATAGACCATTAAGGAAGGAAACTCACTCAAATGGCTCGGGCATATTTTCCTCATCCTTGGGCAGTATGGGAAGCCTTTTGTAAAAAAACTCCCAGTCGAAAGCGCCCCTGGCGCCCTCGTCTTGGGCACGATACTCGAATGTATCGTACGCTATCACGTCGATGAATGGACACACCACAGTACGGTAGTTCAGAGCTATCGGTTCTGAAAAATAATATACAAAAAATTTGCATATTCTGCGGTGTCCAAAGTAAGGCCCGCTGGGGCCAAATCCGGGCCCGCCAGTCTCATCAATCCGGCCCTCGATTCCTTATGACTTATCTATACTATTATATATATATAAAGGTGAAGTGTTTGTTTGGTTGGTTGTACGCGCTAATCTCAGGAACTACTGGTTCGAATTAAAAAATTCCATTCGTGTTGGATAGTCCATTTATCGAGGAAGGCTATAGGCTATGGAAAACGCGGACGAAGTTGCGGGCACCAGCTAGCTACTAATATTGATGCTTTAGTAAGTTCTATATAAAAACGAAAAATGATAATAATTTTGGTTTTATTTACTACTTCGGTAAAAGCTTTACTTTGTGACAAGTACTTAAAACAGAAACTTAAGAAGCTTAAGCACAATAACTAACAATTAATTGAAATTAACAATATATTTAATTAAATTAATGATTTTTTTTTTTTTTTTTTTTTAAATTAGTATTATTTTGCTCTTGTAGTAAAGATTTGCACACCTAGGTGAAACCGCGGCGCATAGCGAGTATCTAAACTACCTAATAATTACGAATTTGCCATAGTCGTGTCGTGAAAAATAGATGGAAATGTGAAGTAACTCATAATTGTATGTTTAACGCGTGAAACACGACCCAGGTCGTATTTGTACACAGTCTGAATGCAAACATTATTCAAGTTTTACGACATTATTGTAAAGCATTGTTTGAAGAAACAAGGTTAACATAAAATGACGTTAACATTAGCACCTGGTTTCAATACGAATTTATACAGATCCTACTAAATTTACACAGACTTTTAAATAAGAAAGTCTGTTTATAAAACAAATATTTGACTGAAATTTCTGCTTTATACTTTGCTAATATGCGTAATATTATCTAGTACTTAAATCAGCTACTATACTGAACAAGGTTTACTAAATAAATGTTAATATTTTATTATTAAATCAATTCCAGGCGTGGAAGAGTAAAGAAATTGTGCCACGTCCTGTTATCACATACCAATAACTAAGGTTACACAAAACTTACAAAGTCAAGTTTAAATACATTTTCTACATGCTGAAAATACATTCAGGACAATTACTTCGTGGGTCTGCTGAGGGGCAAATTATTACATAAAAACATACACCAACCCTAATCCCTTTTTCCATTTTGTTTCAGAATGGAAAATAACAATTGACAATCAGTAAAATTAAGAAATATTACGGACATCCGGTAGGGATGATAAAAATTATTTAAACAAGATAAAAATGTTTACAATTCAATTTGGTCGTAACAGTAATTAGAGTCATATTCGTCTTAGGGTTATCTTAATACCATTCTACAATTTTATAGAAGTGCCTTAAAATATGGCTAAATATTTTTTTTAAACCGAGATATTGACACATATTAGTCTGCGCAATACATATCTTATTTGATTAATATATTTTAAGATATTGCTTTGGAGTTCTAGAGTAAATATTATAACATAGAAATTATATTGCAACATTTTTTAATAATAAAAAAACACACACACCTTGACACTGAACCGATCACCATGAAATTTTGCATACACGTTGTCTGGGACACCAGAAAGGACATAGGATACCTTTCATCCCGAAAAAAAGGACTGTTCCCAAGGGATCATCATAAATAAAATGAAAAACTAACGCTTGGCCAAAGTGTTATAGCAACAAGTAGTTAGTCAAGCGTTAATATGCTTTTCAACGCGGACGAAGTGGCGGGCACCAGCTAGTAGAGTAGGCTATATTTTATAAAGTTACGCGGACGAAGTCGCGTGCAACAGCTCTAGTATTCTATAAATACATACACAGACCTAGCAGTGGTGGCAGCCAGTTAACGTTGGCCTCTGTGTGCGAGTCGAGGAACACCAGAACATCGGCCGTCGCCAATTTGGCACCGGCCAGTCTGGCCGTTATCAAACCGCTCCGTTTCGGCAGACGTATCACCTTCACTTTGGGCATATGATTTGAGAGATACACTTCCAACTTTTCCTTCAGGAATGCTGAAATCGACATTTTTCAATGTTACTTTATTTAGAAGCTCTTGGGGAAGGTTTTAGTATATAATTTACAAAGTTACGCGGACGAAGTCGCGGGCAGCAGATGATTATTTAAAAAAATTCACATTTTAAAAAATTCAATTTTCCTACAAATTTTCACATTTCAAATAATAAGAATTAAAATGGTTGTTCACCTTTAGTGCTGGCATCGTCGACTAGAAATATTTCCTTAATCAAATGTTCCGGAGACCTGTACAGTACGCTGTAAGCGGTCCTAAGCAGCGTACTCCAATGCTCATTGTGAAATGGCACAACAACACTGACCGACGGTAATGACTCTATATAAAACCTCTTCCTGCATCCCGGATGACGGATGTCAGGCAGGGATCTGTTTAGGGGGATTTTATCGCTCAGCGCTCCATTGAAACCATTTACAGAGTAAAGTTTCTTCTCCAAATCTTTTTCTGACGATGGTAGCTTCGCTGGCTTGCCTTGTTCACCTATACCTACAAATTTCAAAATTACAGCCTACATGAGAACATAATTAATTATAATAAAAAATTAAATTAAATGAAGAGACATTCGAAAGAGCACTGCCATCAAAACATGCCTTGAGAGCTTGAACCTTGAGACCTTGAACTTTCTAATCATAACTTATTATTATAGCATGCCTTGTATATAAGCATTAATATGTCTAGACAAACCTAATAAAGGTTTACAGACATTGTAATCATATTTTTTTTTAGAATGTATGTGTTCGATAAATAAATAAATAAATAAATTTATTTAAAAAATGTGCTCACAAAAGAACCACTTTTTTTAAGATATTGTGTGGTTCAAATGATGTCTTTCTCGTATAGTTAAATAGTTGCGAAACGGCTGTTAATAATTTTAATATAACAAATTTTACGAAACACGGGTTCTGGTCATGATTGGGGACTTATAGATTTATAACTACTAATATAATGTAGTTATTAGTTAACATAATAATGTTAATTAATCACTAATATATAATCACTACACAAAATTAAGCAAAATATAAGCTCTACACAAGCGAATTTCCAATAAGCAAAAGGAGAAATGACGTTACAAAATGCCTTTTTTTTTAAATACAGTCTGACTAGTTGTATAAGAAGAAACATAGAATTAAAATCAGCAAAATTAGATTTAAAATTAAATATATTATAATTGTAACAGGAATTAACACTTTAATCACTTAGTTTTATAGGAGTTGTCATGGTCCTGGCGCCTGACTCGTAATTTTTGTTTTTTTTTTAAAACAAAAAATAACACAACAATTTGAAAATAAACGTTATTCAAGTAGAGAAATTTGTCGTATATATCCGGCTCTGGCGAAATGGACACGAAATTAAGTGTCAGATAAATCCGACACTGGCGGCTAAAGGGTTGGGAAAGCTTTAACAAATGAGTTAAAGAAAGCTATTTTAGATATTTAAGTGCAACACACACTGAAATGGTATCGGGAGTGTTGTAGGTCATATTTCCTTTCACTGTGTATGGGAAATGAACATTGACGTTTATGGATGAGCCTTTTCCATAGAAAATAACACTGGCAAAACAATCCGCAATATTACACGTGTAACTTGAGTACATTGGTTTCATTTTGTTCGAAAGTAGCAACCGAAAGCATTAAGCTACTATAATAAACCACTGACTACTAATTTCGTTAATCCTGCCGAGAAACATGACCAACTTGTGAGTCTTATTGATTTTGAGAGTGATTTTTTTAATGAAAAAGGCCAATGAACATCACACCGGTAATATGTGTGAAACAACCCAGAAAACATTCACTTCCCACTTATTGCCCAGTGTGTATTGCACTTTGAGGTAAAAATTACTACTAACCCATATGTTTCTTTTCATACTCAATCTGTTTATAATTATGCCAGTCTATTTTCTGAAAACAATATAAAAAATATAAGAAATTTCTTCAGACATATTTTTCATGTATCATATGGGGGTTTAAATAATTTAGTTGTTATTAAGATAATCATTCGATGAATGTCTAAATTAAATTTTATTAAATTAAAAAATAATCAAGTTTGCTTATTTAAATAACAAATCAATCACTTTGGTATAGGTACCAAAATTTCTGAAATAAGTAGTTTTTTAATCGCTAGCATTTTAATGAATCAGATAAAAAAAATTGTATGATTTTTTTTTAAACTACAAAATGAACTCTCACCTTATCACTTGATGGCACAAAAAATTTGATTCGAGAATCTTTTATTTTATTTTCCACGCTGCCTTGCAACATTTCGTTGACCACAAATACATTAGCATTTTCATTGCTATTACTCCATGTTTTGACTAGATAGAGAATCATTATTATAAGTGTGACAGCTAAGAGGTTACGAACTCTCAACAACCTCGATATAGGTCTTCTGAACATTGCTATGGATGTTCTGAAACAAGAAACACACTATTCACACAGCTCAGAGCCAGTCAAAGATTTTCTAAAAATTACTTGCTTTGTCTGGGAATCGAACCAATTTAAATATGAAAAAAAAATCACCCGTATTTTTATGATACCAATTGAAAGAAAGGAAAAAAATAATAATTCTTCTTTTAAGTAACATAGTATTTTAAAAGAAAGGAATAAGTTTTTATAATTTTTATTATGTATTTTATAAATGTTCATAAGGAGTAAACTGCAGTCGTACATTGGAGCAGACACACACACTTTTTATATTTTTTTGAGTCAATATTTTGATTTGTATTTTACAATTTTATTGTTGGCAGCAAACAATTTAATTAAGATTTATATAGGTAAAATAAATTTTATATTATATATATATTATTATTATTTATTATTATATTATTTATATATTTATATTTATCTTAAATAACGTTATAATTAAATTCCAAAGTGGATATCAGATTTATATTTATTTTATTTGATAATTTATGTTAACTTTGTATGTAATTTACTCCGTATGGACTAATTTGTCTGAAATAAATTATTATTATATAAATTATTATATATAAATTAGTATAGAGGTTAACCTAATGTACTTAATTAAATAAAATAACAAACTTACAGATGTTTTAAGGAACAAATGGAGAACCAATTCAATTGGCTTGGAACACGATTTTATTTTACATCTAAACAAATTGCTTAAGCGAAAGCTTAAAATAATATTGCAAGCAAACACCAGACACAGTGAGCGTATGCAACTATAATACATGTATAATATGTAGTTAACTCTCAACACCACTGAACAAATAACTATTTTAATCACAATAAAACATAATCACTCCATTGTTTGTAGTCATACTCTCTGGCTGGAGTCAAAAAAACATCTATTTAGATGAAATTAAATAAACCCAATTTATTTATTTCTTGGGTTTTCTCACGCGATTTTGGACGTACGTTTTTTTATTTAATTTAATTCGTTCAATTTCGTTCGTAATTAATTTCGTATATAAACCATATATAAACTAGAGGATTAAACTTTAAATTCAAAGCGATGGTCGTGACACTGACATTGACAGTGACACTCTTGACGTTGACAGCATAGAAAGCAAACAGTTCCTAATTCAAAGTACAGTATTCTGTGCTTGAATTATTCTATCCAACAGAACGATAGAACAAAATAAATGCGGTTATAAATTATATTTGTTATATTTTTTTTTAATAAAAAAAATAAAATGTAATATGAACAGTAGTGTGAACAATTTAAATAAATAATTATGTTGAAAAAATATGTTTGTACTGCTATAGGTAATTCAAGAGTGATAACTGATTTCCAGCCCGCTTATAACTGTTTTGAGAATGCAGAATAGTTAGTTCTCACAAGTGAACGCATCCGAAGTATTCCGAAGGTTCTCGACCAATCGCAAGACTTTCTGACACTAGACAACTGTTTGTTGATGATTGGCTGAAATTTTTTCATGAAAATCGTGGATCGTGGGATTTGTGGATTGTGGAGAAGAGAGAGAACGAGCTCACGCAATTTACTGGGATTTTTCCGAAAATTAATGTTATTTCGGTAATAATTTGAAATACAATAGAGACAGAGGTGAGAAACGTTACCGGTAATTTGAAATTTGTTAAAAATCATGGAAAATACTCCCTTCCTTTTTATATTATTAAGTATATCCGGTGATCATTTTAGTTTGGCTTGCATAGAATTTACAGGACAGGGAATAGTATGCTCTTTTGGTTTTCTTAATTAAATTATACCTAGAAACGAACATCATTGAATTAGATAGATATTTCGGCTTTTCTTTTATGTACGCTCGGCTAATATTCACCAGACTTTAAACAAAATTAAAATGTTTCAGATGGCTCTATTTAATAGAAAAGTGTATATATTTAGTGCCTTAGTGGTTATAATAAGTGCAGCGACATTTGTGAAAGCCGAAAGCAAAGATAAGGACGACGATGGAGTATCTGTTGAGGTTAGTGGATTCATACATTTTTATAGGTTAATTTTGAGATAACGTAAAAAAAGCCAGTATGTTGGTCATGAGAAAATCTTACAAATCACTAAGCAAATTATCATTCAATGAATGATCCCAACACCCCCTTACAGAAGACCACAATGAAGTAACAGCATATGTGCTGTTGTGTTTTGGTGAGTGAGGAGTGAGTAAGGAATGCCATCCCTTTCATCCTAACTAAGGTTGGCAACTCATTTGCAGCATATTATGTGGCTTTATTTGTGTTATAGGTGATGATAGCCACCTACCATTAAGTGAACGGGCCAGCCTGTCTGACAATTTTTATATTAAAAATAATGAAACTCTTTAGCTGATTATGATATTATAACCAGAGATAGTCAGAACCTTACCTATAAATAAATTCAAGTGTAATGAGGACTGAACTCTGTTTGAAAGGTCATTATAAAATCGCTGATTATCCTTACATAATTTATAAAACAAAAGTCCTCTGGTGTGTCTGTCTGTTCGCGATATATACTGACCAATGGATTAGAAATAACAAACTGTTTAAACAATTTCTAAAAAATATTTTTCAATACATTAAGGTTGAAGAAGAGGACTTGTACAGTAGTCCGAATATACCAAAGAATGCATATATAGCTGAACATTTTGATGATGAACAGTCTTTCAAGAAGAAATGGATCAAATCTGAAGCTAAGAAACAAGGTGTTGATGAGAATATTGCCAAATATGATGGCAAATGGGAAGTATGTATCTATTTTTAAATCCTTACATATATTAGAAAACAAAGTCCTCCGCAGTGTCTGTCTGTTTGTTCGCAATAAACTCAAAAACTACTACACTGATTTTCATGCTGTTTTCTTCAATGGAAAGAGTGGTTCTCGAGGAAGGTTTTAGTATTTAATTTACAAATACAAAATAACGCGGGCAAAGCCGCGGCCAGCAGCTAGTATTCAATAAATTATTTTTTTAGTAATGGCAATAATACATGCCTTGAGTTGGGTTAACTTGTAAATGAAATTTGTTCATTAGAAAGTTTTTATATTGAGACTATTTTATCTTCTGCATAGTATAGTTGATGCATATCTATGCTAATATTATTAACCCAAAGAGTTTGTTCATTTGGTTGATCACGTGAATCTCGAGAATGACTTGAGACTTGAATTGAAATATTGTTTTTTTTTTGTTTTTGATAGTCCATTTATTTTGGAAGGCTTTAAGGCTATATAATAATATTTTGAATGCGGACGAAGTTTGACAGCTACTTTTTAATATAGCAATGAAATAAACACAATTTTCATTGATGAAAATCACTGATTGAACCTTTTGTACACAGATCCAATCTCCATTGAGAAAGATACTGAAAGATGATTTAGGTTTAGTGTTAACCACTGAAGCGAAGCATGCAGCTATCTCCGCATTGCTCGATAGACCTTTTGTGTTTGATGAGAAGCCGCTGGTGGTTCAATATGAAGTTACAATGCAAGTGAGTATTTCACCAGCCTATAAAATTATCTTCTTCACACGTTCCAAACAACACCATCTAGTTCCACACTAAGCAACTAATGCTTGTATTATGATATACTACATACATTACTTTTTAATTAATCCTCAATGGGGTATGTATTCTTACGGCCGTATCTTAGACCAATATTATAAATATAATTATAAATACATCTATGACTCAGGTACAAAGGTAAAATGTTAACACACAAACATTTGCCCCTAGCGGGATTCGAACCGCGACTGTTTGGTTAACAGCTAGGGTTAACTAGCCACTGGACCAAACGTGTCGTCAAATTCCTTTTTCAATAATGTGAAATGGTCCATGTAGGACCACAGGCATGAATATTGTACAAGTGTAGCTTGTAAAAAAATTTAGCAATATTTATTATTAAGAAACTAAATTTGAAATAATCCTATTTAGCAATGAAAGCCTATTTCATCAATGAAATGTTTACACACAAAACTTAAATAAATAGGTAATTAATCTTTACTCAGCGTAAATAAAATATTTATTAAATACAATTTTGATGAAATTTTATATGTACACTTGGTAGGTCTGAGAATAGGTTTTTATCTATTTTTTATACGCGGGTATAGTCGCGGGCAGCAGCTAGTATTTTATAAAAATTACGTGTCACGTTATTTGAGGCCAATGAACTCCTAAACTACTGAACTGATTTTGATAAAACTTGGTAACTGTGTGTAATTTGGTCCAACTTAAAAAATAGGATAGTTTTTATTTTAAACTATCCTATTTTATCCGGGCGAAGCCGGAAGCGTGTAGCTAGTTGAATATATAAATTTGACTGTTTTTATTGGCTTTTAGTCAACTTGATCTTGGACAAGACAAAATGACTACCTATTATAAATCATATATAAAAAAATCTGTGTAGATTCTACAATGAATAATTTAATAACAGAAATACAAATAAATGTTTGAAACATTATCATGCTAGTTTAGTAGCCAACATTTATAATTGTATTATGTTATGGAAAGAAAAATGGCTTAGTCGACAGTGCTAATTGGCTTTTACTTATCGTATGTCTCACAGAGTTCACATCTGAAGAAATTCACGCGTAATATTGCATCATTTTTTCATATTCTAACAATATTTTTTTGATGTAAATTGATATATTTTTAGGTAAACTTTGAAATTAAACTTTGATTTGGACAACATTTGCTTAATTATGCTAATCTTCTATTTTACTTTCTTATTATTAGTCATTTAAAATAAAACCTTAAAAATAGAATTTTGTTAAGACAACTAAATTTTGTGTCTAATTTGAAACAAGTTTGTAATTTTGTTGTATCACTTTAATAAAATAAAAAAATAGTTACAATTCAGCATATATGGGTAATCTAATGAATTATTTGGCACTGCACGAGCTTTGTCCTCATTATAAACAAAAGCCTAGTCATCACAACTGAAAGTACATAAAAAGCAAAAATATCACAAAGAGAGCCCGTGTTTTTTGGCTTGTTTCCAGTGTTTTATTCAGAAATGCTATATCATGTTGTTTATAGAAAGTTTATAAATAGACTATATAAACGTCATTGTATATTATAACATGTTTACTTTACATGTAAAACGACATAGTTTTGGTCTAGTGGATATGTCACAAAAATATTTAATTTTTTCATTCCTATATGGAGAAAAAGTCTGACTACATTCCGCCTTTTATGGTGAATAAATAGTAGCATTTTTTATTCTTACTTTTATTTTGTTATCTTTCTAATAGCTTCTAATAGCGACTGGCTGTATTACTGAGTCAGAAGTGTCATACTTCAAATATTCACCAAGACCAAGTGAACATATCACGATAACCAAGATTATTGATGGATTAAATAATTGTGACGTGTCGTTAAGTCCACTTCTGATTAGCCCCGGACACCGACCAAAGTCAGAGAGCGCTCTCTCTATACAAATTTGCATTTGTACTAGACACACATATCAAAAAAGACATCAGATTTGAAATATTATAGTATAATTGAGTCGGTTTTTCTTTTATTTCTAATATATTTCCAGTCCTAGACAAATCAGCGCAAACCTGGGCACTGGATGAGTAGATGTTCTAACACTCTGGACTGAATTTCCTTTTCAAAACTTGTATAATTAATACGAAATGTTCATGTCGTACAGGAAGGTCAAAATTGTGGTGGCGCTTACATCAAACTCCTCTCCCAAGGCACTAACACGAAGGCCGATTTGAGGAAATTCCACGACCAATCACCGTACACAATTATGTTTGGACCGGACAAGTGTGGCAATGATAACAAATTGCACTTTATATTCAGACACAAGAATCCCAAGAATGGTACCATCGAAGAGAAACATAGCAAGAAGCCGAGGTATAAAAATAATTCACTCATTTCTCAAAAATAGGATAACATGATAACAAGACACGAGTCGAAGAAACGACTACTCTAATACGATTTATTATTTGCTAAATAATCTTAAATTTAATAATCACTGATTAAAGTCACTTAAGAACACAAAAAATGTAGAAAAAAAATGTTGATCGAATTTTTTTAAACAATAAATTGATCATTAGAATTATTACTGCAGTGTGTATTATACCAATATAATAACTATACTCTGTTCATTTGAGTAAATCGCTTTTCGTAAACAAAGTTAATATGTCAAATATTATAACAATAAATGCACATTCTTCTTCTTATTTTTCTCCTCATAAGAACATAAAAATGAAAATGAAAATTTCAGTCAGCGCCTAGACGACATTTACAAAGACAAGGAGCCACATTTGTATACACTGATCGTGCGTCCGGACAACACTTTCACCATTCTGGTTGACAACAACGAGGTGAACAGCGGATCGTTGCTGGAGGACTTCACTCCTCCGGTGAATCCGCCCGAAGAGATTGACGATCCCAACGACAAGAAGCCCGACGACTGGGACGAGAGAGAGAAGGTGAGGACACTTGGATATTCGATTACTAGCCGCTGTCCGTGACTTTGTCCGCGTTGAAAAATAAAATATCTATCAAACAAACTCTTCGGCTTTGTATATATAAAGTCGGGGTACAAAAACCTTCGTCAGTTTTCAAAATCATTCCTTTATGAAAATCTTTTAGTTCCTTTTGAAACTAAAGCAATAAACAGACAACTAACAGACGTTTGAAATGAAATTTTGCCATGACTGACATTTGCCCTGGTGCAAGCAAATGTCGACTTTAAGGTGATTAACCTTTTTTTACCCCGACTGTACATCCTTAAAAAGAAAGGTGTATAATTTATCAATAGGTTTTTTGTAATGTCACTTGATTATTATTATTAGCTTGAGCGTTCACGCTTATCTTCTGTCGTTATATTTTCCTATATTTTTTTGTTTTTGTTAGATTGTAGATCCTACAGCGACCAAGCCCGAAGACTGGGACGAGGATGCGCCTGCGCAAATAGTTGACCCGAACGCTGTGAAACCTGACGGATGGCTGGACGATGAACCAACAATGATCCCAGGTATCAAAATCTAAATTTTACTTTAAATGATTCCTAGTCTTTTGAGCGGGATAATCTTTTTCTAAAAAAAAAGTCCTCCGCCGCGTATGTCTTGTCTGTCTGTTCGCGATAAACTCAAAAACTACTACACCGATTTTCATGCTGTTTTCACCGAAACATTTATATTGTTACTCACCTAAATATAAGTTCACATTTTATTTCCAAAGATATTATGTTTTTAAACATTAAAAAATAAGATTTACTTCATTTTTTCCTAAAAACACAGTGGCAAGGAATGGGGAGGGGGTGCAAAAAATTATGGACACAACTTTAATTAGTGTGCCCCCAAAAATGAAGTGACAAAAAAAATAAGTGCTGGTTTTTTATCACCAATGGATAGAGTGGTTCTCGAGGAGTGTTTTAGAAATATAACAATTTGGGTCGCGTTCAAAATGCATGATAATACAATATACATTGATTTGGGGCAGACCCATCGGCCGAGAAGCCAGACGACTGGGACGTGGAGATGGACGGCGAGTGGGAAGCCCCACTGGTGGACAACCCGGCCTGCGCCGCTGCCCCCGGCTGCGGCCCCTGGCATCCTCCCCACATACCCAACCCCAACTACAAGGTACCTAAGTAACACCCCACCTTACACTAGAAATTCTGGGTTGCTTCACTGAAAGTGGCACAACTTTGTGCAACTATTTTCAAATATCACCCATATTTGAAAATAGTTGCACAAAGTTGTGTTTAATGTTAAGGGGCCCTAGACAAAGTGACATGACGAAGACGATAACGAAGTTCGAAAACAACAAAATGTATGGGAAGTATCACGTGACTTAACGAAGGCATATTTTTTTTTTTTTTTTTTATAGTATAGAGGTGGCAGACAGGCAGGCGGCTCACTTGATGGTAGGTGGTTACCGCCGCCTAGGGACACCAGCAACACCAAGGGGAGTGCTAGTGCGCTGCCTACCCTGCAGAAGTTTATTAACAGCTCGCTTGAAGTAGCCCATATTGTAGCTAGGTGGAAACACCTCAGAAGGGAGATTGTTCCAAAGTTCGCGCGTTCGCGGGATAAAGTTTCTGCTTAACCGGACCGTGCGTAGTGGCACCTTATCCAAGTAATGCGGATGAACTCCACATCTATGACGCGCAGTACGGTGATAAAAACTTGGTGTAGGCATTAATTGGAACAACTCATCAGAGCACTCACCATTGTACAGCCGGTAGAACACACAAAGGGAGGCTACATCCCTTCTTAAACTAAGGGGTTCTAACCGTTTTTGAGTGAGCATTGGATCGTTAACAATTCGAATAATTCGACGTTGCAAGGCGTCAAATGGATCTAGCTGGTATTTTGGCGCGCCAGCCCAGTGATGAGAGCAGTATTCCATATGTGGCCTAATCTGGGCCTTGTAAAGAACAAGGCGCTGCTCCGATGTGAAATACCACTTTGCTCTGTTTAGCACGCCAATTTTTTTGGAAGCTAGAGTAGCCTTTTCTTCCAAGTGACATCTAAACTCGACCGTGTTCGAAATGTCCATACCCAGGATGCCAATGCTCTTAGATATTTCGAGCGGAGTGCCCTGAAATTTAGGTGTCGCTACAAATGGGGCCTTTTTTGCGGTGAATGCACAGACTTGCGTCTTACTGGGGTTGAATTGCACAAGATTCGAGCAACCCCAATTTGAGACTTCAGATAGTATTGTCTCAATCGAAGACACAAGTCTGTCGCGGCTCTCCTGCAAGTCTGAGAGAGGGACATTAGCGCGGCCTTTGTAATATGCTTCCCCAGTGCTGTCATCTGCATAGCAATGAATACTGTTGACTTGTAGCAGATCATTGATATGCAAAAGAAAGAGTGTTGGGGAAAGCACAGAGCCTTGTGGGACACCGGCATTAACTCTCATGTTGTCAGAGCAACATCCGTCAACAACGACTCTGATACTCCGATCAGTCAAAAAGTCGGCCACCCAATCGCACAAACCCTCAGGCAACCCGTAAGATGGAAGCTTGGAGAGAAGAGCTCGATGCCAGACCCGGTCAAACGCTTTTGCAATGTCCAGACCCACCGCCAAAACCTCCCCCCTGCTTGCCACAATTTCGGCCCAGCGGTGAGTAAAGTAGATAAGGAGATCACCAGTCGAGCGGCCGTGCCGAAATCCATATTGGCGGTCACTGATCAACTGATGATCCTCCAGATACCTCAGGAGCTGCCTATTGACAAGGCGCTCCATCACTTTAGAAAGGAGGGAAGCAATAGCGATCGGTCTATAATTGGCTGGATCCGTGTGGTCCCCTTTTTTGGGCAAAGGGTGGACGTGAGCAACTTTCCAAGCTTTCGGGAAGCGCTTGCTTGAATAGGAAAGTTCATAGAGCCGCGAAAGCACGGGAGACAACTCAGGTGCGCAAATCTTAAGAACCACTGCTGGTATACCGTCTGGCCCACTCGACTTGCGGACGTCAAGGGAAGCCAGCACCCGCCGAACCTCACGTTGAGTGAAGCGTACTTCCGGCATGGAGCTTTCACATCGCGGAATTGTCGGCGGAATGGCATTCTGGTCGTCCAAAGTCGAGTTGGTGGCGAAGATGTGACACAAGAGGTCGGCCTTTTCCTTCGCCAAATGAGCCAGAGCATCATTAGGATACCGCAGTGGAGGAAGCGAGGATCGACAGAAGTTGCCCTCAGCAGCCTTGGCGAGCGACCAAAAAGCCCTACTCCCGGAGGGGTAGTTAGTTAGCCGCTCACCAATCCTGCCGATGTGTTGGTTTCTCGCCCTGGTGTACACCTTCTTGCTGAACCTCGAAGCAGCGGTGTATTCCTTTCTTAAAAGAGGGGTGTCAGGACTGTTCAGCGCGCGTGCTTCCATGAATGCTTTGTAAGCGACTAATTTTATATGGCGAGCATTTCTACAGTCCCGATTGAACCAAGGCTGGCTCCGACCTCCGATAAGTACCACAGAGCTGGGTATAAAATTCTCCATGCCCTGTAACACTACATCAGTGATGGCCAGCGGTTGTCTCAATGTCCTCTGAAGAGAAACAAAGCTTCCCATACATTTTATTGTTTTCGAACTTCGTTATCGTCTTCGTCATGTCACTTTGTCTAGGGCCCAAGGTTCGACTCGGTCATGCAACATTTACATTATTCATCTTTTTCTTCTCGTGCACAAATTTCTAGACTAGACATGTAAACGCGAGACCTGAATGTTTCAGGGCATCTGGAGGGCGCCGCTGATCCCAAATCCCAACTATAAGGGCAAGTGGTCACCGCGCAAAATCCCCAACCCACACTACTTCAGGGATGACAACCCTTACAAGATGACGCCCATAGTAAGTATAGTTAAAAACAGGAAAAAAAGTGTTAAATTAAACCATTTTTGATGCATTTTTGACCCGACTCCTTCGATAAAGGATACACTGGATTCTGGGTTGCTTATTTGCACTAAAAGTGGCACAGTGGAATATCACCGCACTCGTAGCTCGAGGTGATATTTCAAATCAGTTGCACAAAGTTGTCGCGTAATCGCGTAACTTTGTAAATTATATACTAAAACCTTTCTCGAGAACCACTATCTATCCATTGGTGAAGACAGGATGAAAATCGGTGCAGTATAGTTTTTGAGTTTATCGCGAACAGACAGACGCGACGAAGGACTTAATTTTAATTGTATGGTGATTTTTTCAGCACGCCGTTGGTTTTGAATTGTGGTCGATGTCGCCTCTCCTTTTGTTCGACAATTTGATTGTGACCGACGACTTGGCGATCGCGAACGAATGGGCCAGACAGACTTACACTCTGAAACGAGCGAGGATCAGCAAGGATTCGGTAATAGAATAAAAACAACTAAACTGTTATATTTTAGGCTGTGTTTTCTTATGTTGCAATTGGTACGACCGATAGTGAAGAATGGATTTTATATCATTATGACAATACTTTTACTATTAACCACCAATCTACTACGACTATGGATTTTGCATTACTTACGTAATATGCCAAAGCGGCACATGTCAAGTACGCCTAAAACGGAATCATGGCGGAGTCTTGCCTTCGCGCGTCAATAGTAAAAAAAGGTAGTAACGACCAAGTTCTGTAATAATATACATTTTAATAAATGTATATTATTATAGAACACTCCGGTGTTAAATAAAAAAAAGCACTGCACTGATATAAAGACTGATATATCGGTATAAAGCACTGATAAGCACTGCTGTCAAATTATTTTTATGTGTATTTGAAATTTAACACACAAGCCAAATAGTCTTAGAACACTGAAATTTCGAATACAGGTTTATTATGTAGGCATTCGTTAAGAGAGGATTTTGAAATTTTAAACTCCGTGCGAAGCCGAGAGCGGGTGGCTAGTATATTTTTTTAATATGCGTTATGTATCTGCAATTGTAGAAAACAGTATGGGGCCGCTTATTGCGAGCCATCAACTACAAGGCGAGCTATTGGACGATGTATGCAATTTATTGCTCGATACCAATAGTCATTTACATCGCGTATCTCGTCAAACGAGCCAGAGAGGTGCCCCGAACTTGTTCAGTATTAGGCTTCAAAGCTAATTTGCTACCAAGTGTTTTCTGTAAAGACGAAATTAGACTGTTCATCAAAAGTGATTCATTTTTGCAATTAATGTTTCTTTCTCTAACTCTTTTAGTAAATGGTTAACAATCAAAGAAAAGCGACGGCGCACGAATTGTTTGCGCGACATAATTTTATTCTTTAAGTAAATCACTCGAAACAGTTGATGTTCACGTGGAAATTTCTCAAGGAATGGAATAATAGCTTTCATCAAAAGTGATGCGTCTATACAAACAACGCAATTCACTATTCATCATTCACAATTCATTGCAAAAATGAATCACTTTTGTCCTGAGGAGTTTTACGCGCAATCCCGTCCGTTCGATCTGTGCGTACCCACTATCCCGTCCAGATGTTGACGCGTTTCCTCACTCGCGCGTAAAACGCGTGCAATGAGCGCGATTCTCGACTCGCACGTTTTACGCGCGAACATTGCCATTGCTGCAATGGCCAGTGCCGTTGCTGCGTCCAGTACTATGCGCGTGTTGGTGGCGAGTGGACGTATTTGGTGGATAAAATGGAGCGTGATAATTAATAACTGCCACGAAATCTGTAATTCCTCCCAGCAATATAAAACGCCTGTAAAACGCCTCATCTGGACAGGCTGAGCTAGACGACTTTGTCCGCCTTACTGTTCATAATTTTGTCTATTTTACAGAGGTTTTGCTAGTGAGCCAGTAATTTGGTATAGTGACGAGCTATAATGTATTTCAATTTTTATAGTATTTGATAGAGGTCTACCAGAATCTCATGGCCAAATGATATCTTGATGCTTGATATAAACTACCTTGATATATTTTGATACTGTTTAATTTTTATTTGTGTCAAATAGGAGTAATATTAATAGGTCTAATATTAAGTTTAGACATGATTAAGTTTAGAATTGATGATTCTGGTATACCTCCAGTAGTGAAGTTGTATTTGGATGTGTGAAGTGTTTGAGTAGTTGAGCTAGAAGTGTCCGTAGGAGTCGTTCGTGGAGCGTGTGTTGAAGGGCGCCGGCGAGAGCCCCTGGCTGTACGCCGGGGTCGTCCTCGGAGCCCTAATCGCCATCGGAGGCGTCGGCTACATGTGCTGCGGCCCCAGGACACCGGTGAGATAATAATTTCCCTTGTTGCTTGTCTCCAAAATTATTCTCTTCTCACTTACTCACACGTATTTAACTTTTTGTTAATTCTATTGAAATTTAAAATTTAAAAAAAAGGTATTTTATTATACTAGTGTATGACTACTAATTGACAATAAATCCGCATCCGCAAATATTTAGAACTTCCGCACCCATTTAAACATCCGCAATAGTATTCGCATCCGCAAAGAAATCAATGGGAATATTTTGCGGATTCGGATACAGGGCTAGTGCTAAATCTGGCCGATTGCCCGGGCGCAAATTATGAATATGTTTTCAGTTTTATTAATTTCAATCTTTGATAAAGGATACACTAGATTCAGTGTCTCAAACAAAATCACAGAAAAAAAGTGTCCACTGGATTCTTCTTTATCAAAGAGTGTATTATTTATCTTTAGTGTATTCTTTATCAAAGATTTCAATTGTTTAAATTTTCTACTAGAAATTATTGGTGTTCAATTAAAAAATCTACTAAAACAAAACTTAAAATCTGCATCCTTGAATGTAAATTGATGAGTGTGAGTCTGCGTTCAGGACTCGGAGCCGGAAGTGATAAACGTGAAGAAGACTGACGCGGTGACTGAGGACGATCCCCATCAGTCGGAGGGCTCTGATGAGGAAGGCGAGGGTGAGGGTGAGGGTGCGGCTCCCGAGAGACCCACCAAGGCTCACCTCGAACAGCCCGACCACCACCAAGCGGAGGAGGACTCCTCGCAGGTACCACTCATCATCATCATATCCACCGCTTGACATAGACATGGCATTTTGTTAATAGATAGATATATGTAACTCAATTAGTACCACTTTTGTCTTACAACAGACTCTGAATTGCCCTAACGGTTACACATAAATTGGAAAAATTTTGCTCAAACATATTCGTTTCGGTCTCGCTACGCTCGACTAGATACAGCCGCCATACTTGAAAAATGCGGCAACAAATACCACGCCTAAAACTCGGCGTACCCGAGCTAGTCACACTGCAAACTGTGTGTGATATGTACGTTCCGGATGTTTTATTAAATTTTGGGCATGATAAAATGCCAATTTGCGTAGTGAAACTGTGTAAAAATATAATAAAACTGTATAAAAGTTGATAAATAGTGACGATGTTTTACACACACTACAATAAAAAGTTGCCGCATTCGCGAAGCTATTGCTTTTAGGTAGGGCTGTATCTAGTCGAGCGCAGCGAAACCAATCATTCATCTATGATTTTGTTATATATGATACTAGCTGGTGCCCGCGACTTCTTCCGCGTTTTCTATAGCCCCGAGAAAGATGGGCATCTTTCTCGATATCCAACATGGGCTATACAACATAAAAAAAAGTTTTTTTCAATTAGAACCAGTAGAATTAGAACTCATTAGCTTTATAAAGTATAATAGTAAAGTAAGTATAGATTAGTGAAGAGTTGTATTTTGTTTTGCAGTCGACTCCCCCGGTGGACACAGAGGGCGCTGGCGACGGCCAAAGGAAAAGGAAGCCGCGCAAGGAGTGAGCGAGACAGACTCACTTGTGTGTGCGTGTGTGCGTGTGCATGCGTGTGCGAGGGTAGTTTATAATATACATACACATCTCACTATTTATATCCAAAGTTATGTTATAAAAATTATTACTCTTAATTTGTATTTCATCTTAAAACCGTTGTTCAATTTCAATGATAGTTTTTTTTATTTTTTCAAAATACTGTTTCAATTTGACAGTCGCATCTGACGTTGACAGTGCATTTAAAGAGTTGTTTCTTTTTTTAAAGTAAATGTGGTGGCACGGCATTAAACTATTTCATCCGTTGCTCAAGTCACACCTTTTATTGTTACGTATACATAATAAAAAATAATATGTTAATATAACCAAGCTATATTTAAATCTACCCTCTTTTTTGGTATTGTATAATAGTAAATGTTTATTGGATTTTTCTCGATTTAATTTGACAACCAAAATATTTAGGTTAATAGTGGAAATTTGATACAAAATGTATACCTACTGTTTATGGTAAATAAATAATTTTCGAGTGAACATATTATGAGAATAAAAAAACTGCCACATAGTGAAAAATTGCAATAAAATTTTTAGCATAATATTATTTAATATATCATATTAACAAAAGCTTTTACAAATTTTCAAAGTGCAATAGTGTAGCTTTCATATTGTATGAAAATGCATTCAACGAAACCTATATTTGTACGAATAAAAATTGCATATTTATTGGATTAGTAATGTCCCCCCCCCCCCTCCTCTCCCCTCCCCCTCTAGCCTAGATTAAGGGCCTCTTTCATCAACTACAAGTAAAGTGTTGATTAGTTAATTTTCAAGCGACGCAAATTGACGAGTATCTTGTGTCAATTTCATTGAAATATCACCCATTGAATATGTGATGACTTTGAATGGCGGTAATAGCCTACTTGACACTTTACGCAGAGATGGTGAAAGTGGCCCTAACAGTTACAAATGAAACAATAAGTAAAACTTAAGTTATGTTTAAGTGATTGTAAACTCTACCGCTAATATCACTGAGTTCATTTTTAAACGGCACAGCGTGTTCGATCAAAGTATAATAATTATAATTATATATTTTTATGTACGACAAAAGTATTAATAGATACGAAAATTATAAGTTTTCATATGCATTTTGTTCACTTTATTAAGGCACTATCTGACGGATCGGTTAGGTTTCGACGCATATATAGATTTTAGTAATAAACAGTTTTTTTTTTAATGATACAATATTTTTGTCATACAAAGTCCGAACGCAGGTTTTGCTCGAAACTTATCGGATTTCCCCTTGTAAAAAAAAGCTATGCTCGAAACTTATCGGAGTTACCTTGTAAAAAAGGTTTTGCTAGAAACTTATCTGGGTTCCCATGTAAAAAAGGTTTTGCTCGACACATCGGATTTTTCCTTGTACAAAAGGTTTTGCTCGAAACTTATCGGATTTCCCCTTGTAAAAAGGTTCTGCTCGAAACTTATCTGGGGTTCCCCTTTAAAAAAGATTTTGCTCGACACTTATCGGATTTCCCCTTGTAAAAAAGGTTTTGCTCAAAACTTATCGACACGTCAGAAATGAAACTTAAATACAAAAGAGGAGATGTAAAAATTAATTTTAATGAATTTGAACATGAAATTACTTATTGATTTTTTTTTTAATAAAATGGCGTCTGAATATTCTAATAAAAAAAATAGAACTTTTTACCGCCTCTTGATTTATTTTATAAATGCATTTTTATATAGGTGATTGATGTGTTCTCTTATATTAGTTTTTCATAGTGAGTGGATCACATATAGATTATATTATATGTATATGTATATGCAATGAAATTTTGAGTCGCTATAGAAATTAAAAAAAAAAAACTTGTCAAACATTATTAATATATTAGGTTATAAAAGATTGATTTACATAATAATATACATATTTCTTTTCTATACTGTTTTTTTTTTATAGTGATTTCAAATTCATTGTGTCTAAATTATACATATAATTATATAGTTAATATAATAGAATGAAATACATTATTTTATTTCATATGCGTGTTCAAAGTGAAATTCTAATTTTTGGTAATGGGATGTTGAACGGAAACTCTTTAATCCTTTAGCCGCCCAAGTCGGATTTATACGACAGTTGTTTTCGTGTCCATTTCATAATATTTATATACGACCAATTCTTCTACTTGTATGGTATAATGTTTATTTTTTAATTGCGTTGCTTTTTCTTTAAAAAAAAATACGAGACAAACACTAGGGGCACGAAAACTACAAAACCGAGCGGTTAAAGGGTTAATTAATATGTACTGTTTATTATTATAAGGTTGCAGCGCGACTGAATATTGAAGAAAATAGAAAGCAGTTTCACTGATCACTTTGTTTACTCGTCGATTATAAATTACTAGCTACTAGCTGGTACCCTATGTCCTTTCTGGTGTCCCCAGACAACGTGTATGAAAAATTTCATCGTGATCGGTTCCATAGTTTTTGCGTGAAAGAGTAACCAAATATTCACACTTTCATACAAACTGTCGCATTTATAATATTAGTACGGATGTACAGAAATGCTGGTGTCTCTGTCTTGGCTGAAGTGAGTGGCCAAAAAAAGTGTGTAATGCTCAAGCCAAACATGTCCTTTTATATCTATCCTCTTTGCCGTTGTCTTTTGGCTGTTTTGGTCCCCAAACCAATCCCCCCCACCTCCTTTATTGACTTTTTGATAACCCTTTAAATGCAGAGTTTATATTAATTCGATGTTTAAAGGTTTAAAGGTTGTTTACATTTGGCCTTGCTTCATCAAAATCAAAATTAATTCGATGACATCGAGTGTCAATTCAATCGAGTATTTATTCCCAGTTTCATAATGAAATGAATGAAATTATCTTTGTGTTTGATAATTTAGTAAGCTATAATAAAAGCTATATCTCTCTCACTTATTGGTTCAAAAGAGAGATCAGTGGAACTGTGTTTTTGAATGTGCATAATAACCGATCGCTCTCGGCAACTGTATGGTAATAAAAGAAATGTTAGCTATAATGAACATTGAGTTAATGATAATGAAACGGGTTATGTGTTTAAAAAATAATTTCAATGAATTTCTGTAACCGTAATTGTATTCTTAATTACAAGTGACGGTCTTTAATTGACATAAATAAACAATAAAATAGATAATTTATAAAATTTTTGTTTTATTAATTACACCTTCCTCGAATTAATCGAACATATGGAAGTTAGTGAAATCCCTTCGTTAATTAGAAAATGGGTTGATGGTCTTCAAACGTCTTTTAACAGATCTTCATAAATTATGGGTAAAAATATCACGTCAGCTTTAAACAAAAAAAAACTGTATCCATTTGGGAGTTACAATTCCACAAACATACACTATATTAAATAACACCCCGTTTTTGCGTCAGGCGTCGGAGTCTCAAAATTAATTATAATCATCAGAGCCTCGGGTCTACTGCTGGACAGAGGCCAAATCAATTATTTTCCAATGAGACCGGTTCCAAGTATTTCTTGCTGTTTCTTTATTTCATGATCATATGAAATAAAGAATATATATTTTATTATTATTATGTCAGTATGCAGTAACTAGAAACGGAAGAAGCTGTAACAAATAATGAGAACAATGACCAAAAAATAATAGCTAATAAAATATTTGCAAAAAAAAATAGGCATATCATGTAACGAGGCAAATACTGGAAGAGATGTTGCCTTTGTGCAAGTGATTTTTTTTCTCCTTTAAACTAAACGCACGAATAGTAAACACAAGAGAAGTCAGTCTGAAATTAATTGAAGATCGTCATTCGATCAGCCTGTTTATCGTCGTATTTTCATTTTCAACGCGGACGAAGTCGCAGGCAGCAGCTTAAATACTTTAAATTCTTTAATTACAATAAATTATTGAAATAAATAAATATAGTTATTTTTCTAACTTCATATAAAACTTCAAATAAGAACACTAGCGCCATCTTTGGTAAGTTAAGAATCAAAACAAAATAAATTATTGTTCCCGCGCACGTGTAGTCGTGCGGTCGTTGTCGTTATGTTGATACTGTTATGTTTATATGCTATTGTTTCGATCTGTTCAGCGAAGCCTAATATCGTATTCATTATTGCTGACGACCTGGTAAGTTTGTTTATCATCAATATTATTTGTGCTCGTTAATATCATTGTTTTAAAACGGTGTCACTAGCACATTTATCTTCTATATAATCACTACAGTATTACAAAACAAAGTTCTCCGCCGCGTCTGTCTGTTCGCGATAGATAAACTCAAAAACTTTGTTTGTTACACTTTTACGCAAAAGCTACTGAACGGATTTCGATTAAACTTTACAGAAATATAGTTTATATATGTTAAAGAATATTGTAAAGCAACGCTTAACAATATTATTTAACATTTCTGACGACTATTATAAAACTATTGCCTTGCCTACGGTTTCGTATGCTTCGAACGAATATACAGGATGGAATTTTGTAATGCCACCTGGAGGGAAAGTACTCATACTGTAGATAGAATATTTTATTCAAAGAAAACAATCCTTTATTTTTGAGTAGAAAGAAAACTGCATTCAAAAATTTTCGAAAATTCGCTTATCACACCCGGGAATCGAACCGACTAAAATCTATAAAAATTTCAGCCTGTACTTTTATTGCATCGATCGTTAGGGTAAACTATAAGGATGAAATCTCTCTAACAAACTTGATAAATTAAATGAAAGGAAAACCATGAAATCTGGACTTATAAATTCAATGAGTCAAGTTAAAGCTCTTTAACTCAAAGATCCATCTGTTTACTTATGTTAATAATTAATAATTATCATTGACTTCATTTATCCATTAAAATGACGAATTACTCTTTAGATAAGACAATTGCAATTTGCACTTATTTGTAATGTTGTAATACTAGAAATGAAGAATAAATTTGTGTATCCAAGAAAATGTATGTAAAATTGTAAGAAAATGTCCAATTTGTGTAATCCAACTAATTAGTTAGTTTATCATTTTTTGTAAATAATTTAAGATTTCATGGTTTTCCTTTCATTTAATTTATCAAGTTTGTTAGAGAGATTTCATCCTTAGGTATAATTGACCCTAACGATCGATGCAATAAAAGTAAAGGTTGTAACAGATTTTAGCCGGTTCGATTCCCAGGTGTGGCAAGCGAATTTTCGAAAATCTTTGAATGCCGTTTTCTTTCTATTCAAAAATAAAGAAATGTTATCATTGAGTAAAATTTTCTATCTACAGTATTAAGAGTACTTTCCCTTCAGGTGGCATTACAAAATTCCACCCTGTATATAATAAATATGATGAAAATCATAAAAGAATACCAGTTTCAACTGCTTATATGATGATACACAATTATGCAAATTAAATAGGTACCTACTTAGTAACAAATTGATATTATTTCCCACTTTATATTCAAGACAGAAAAAAATCCGTTTTCCGGTTCGAGCAATCATTAAAACAAAATTCGTGTTACTCAATCAGAATGAAAACATTAATAGGTTATTAATCTTTTATAAAATAAAGACATAATTATTATCTTTTGTGGCTAATTTTGTACCTATGAGAGTCCGCAGCTCTTGACATATTGATAACAATTATTCAGATTGCCTTCGCTATAAGTAAAGTCGAGGTACGACATTCCTGTATCATGTCGTACATTTATCACGAACATTTTCTTACCCCGACTGTACCTGTCTGTATAAACAATCAAAAGACAATTTAAGCCAAGTGATAACCTATTTAAGCTCACTTGAACTCAGGGACAGGAAGTAATCTATTCAATCCTAGTTATTCGTAGCGACTGATTCTGAATGATTTGAATGATATTATATAATTTTTTTTAACATAATTAAATGGTAGCCGGGCACAATGGGTTCCATATTCGCTAATTGGACCATGGACAATAACCACCGTCTTTAAGTAACTTTTTTGTATTTTGTAGGGTTGGAATGATGTGGGATTTCACGGGTCAAACCAAATCCCGACACCCAATATAGACGCCCTGGCATACTCTGGACTGATACTGCAAAATTACTACGTTACACCGATATGTACACCGTCAAGATCGGCCCTGATGACAGGCAAATATCCTATACACACTGGTAAGAAATCTTAAATTTTCTTCACTTGCTTATTAAACACTACATTTTTTATTTTCTTTTATAAAAATATTTGTAGTAAATATTCTAAAAAGCTTTGAGAACAGTTAAATAAAATACAACTTTATCTACATATGCCTTTATTATATTTCACCTGAAGATAAGCTAAAAAAAAACGAAGAAAAACATTGATATTACCATAGAGAAAATAGTTACTTAACCAGTAATAGAGGGACAGACACGTAGAAACACAAAAAATGTCGAAAAAGTCGATAAAATGTAGATGGCCCCTATGTCGAATACGATTATGAGTTGCCATTAAAAATCCGTCTAACTCAAAGGTCGCTGTAGTCGAATACCAGACTCCATGATACCAGTCAGTCAATTCGTATCATGCACAACAGATGGCGCAAAAATGAAGTTTCTAATATCTAGTGTCGACCTCCTGTTTTTAATTTTCATCGGAGTGCTTACTATAAACTGTACATCAGATTATAAAGTAGTATGTCTGCTGTGCATTTCTGTTTTGACAGCTAACCTCAGATACGTCAAATTACTGTCCTTTATCAATGGATTGCACATTGTACAGAAAACTTATTAAATTATGTAAAAATATTGCATTACTATAAAAATTTTACTTACTGCATGGATTTTTTGATTCCTGAAAAATGACAAAGTTGACCTTACAGAGTCCTAAAAATAGAAAAAAAATCTAGGTATAGTAGTCTTTCCGGAAAAACCAAAAAAGTACTCGTTTTAAATATGGGACATTATACATTCGGGGGAAAAAACCCTCGGCCCAAATATGAAACGTTATGCAATGTAGTCTTCAACTACTTATTTACTTTCGGTCATTGACCTCTTTATTTCGCACCATGCTTGCGATATTTACAGGTCATAGATATATATATTTACGTTCACTTTATTTTTAAACCACTACATTGATGACGTTACAGATCTCTAGTTACGGAGATGATGATATGTTTCTATTTCTTCCATATTAGAGAAGAAGAATCATGAGAGAAATGAAAAGAAACAATTAGTAATCAGGTGTTTATTAAATAAAGTAAAACCAACACAATAAAAAACGTGTACATTTTAATCTTAATTGACCCGGAATGACCCGTGTGACTTCATGACTTGACTACGTGGACAACTAGAAACTGCTGCGTTGCTGGTCTTTTACGTCAGGCTTCGTCTTTTAATTTATTATTATTGGCGTTAGTAGCTTTGCTTGTCACAATTTCGTTAGCTTCCACTAGTTGTTATTGATTTTGCATTATTCGAAGTTTAGCATGTGGCTTTATATGTGTAAATGTTTGCTTTTTCATGATTTTACAGTAGAACGAAATATCTGGGTCTCTAATAGGGAATTTAAACACTGAAATATTTCTTTCCGTATTTTTACACTTGAGATAGGCACATTTAGACATTGTGCATTTATTGTGTTGTGCAACTTGAACTTCTTCTTCTTCTTAGGTTTAAATGGAACTTGAACTTAACGAGGCGAGGTATGAGAGATGAGAGCATGAGAGTGAGAGAAAAACATTTAGCTTTAAACCATCTTTTGACAATGTTTAGACATTAGAGCTGTAACCAGAGTTGCCAGATCAATTTCCATAAAATCAGAGGATGCGGCTAGAAAAATCAGGAGATGTATAGGGAAATTTTTCAAAAAATCAGTAGTGAGTAGATCCAATTTTATTAAATAAAACAATGTCAGGCATTAAACAGGGCTTATATTAAAATCGTAGCAATTTGAATTTTTTAGTTTTCTGATTCCGATAACGACATTTTGATATCACACCAACTCACTTAACAAAAGAAATTTATACAATATGTTTGAAATAATACACAAATTACATAGAAATTGTTTTCAATGACTCCGTGGGTTATCCGTTAATCCTATAAGCCAGTGTTGTTTTGATAGAGCTGCCGTATTCGAGTCTTCAGATTGCCGTATTTTTAAATAAAAATCATGAAAATGCCGTATTGCTTATTTTTTTGATTAAAACATTCAAGTTCAAAAGCAAAACGTTAATTTTTCTGGATAACGTTTAATTTTCACCACTGTTAGATAAAGTATAGGAACCATATACTGAACAATGGTCATTAAAATGATGCAATTCATACACTTTGTTTTCATTGTTTTAATTATGTTGAATAATCCTCTCCATTACGACTGTATTGTGTATAAAGGATGTGTCTAAACTATAATTTTATTTGAAGTTTTGTTGGAATGTACCGATATGATAAGCCTGCCGTATGCCGTATAATTTGAAATTATGTCCTCTGAAAACCGTATATTACGGCAATTGCCGTATCAATGGCAACACTGCCATAAGCTACAACGAAACGAAATCTATGTAGGATCATAGAGTAAATAGTCTATGTTGTAGTAAAGTACAGTACTATTTACTCTATGATCGCACTTCATGATTCAATTGTTAGATATTTTTTTTGGTTTATTTAGTTTTAGATTTAAGTTTTATAATGTATCATTATTATGTTCCCTTATGCGCCGCGTCGATTCTTTGTCCGCACACGCATTTGATATATTTGTTTGTTATATGACGACATCTAGTGAGCCATGAAGAAAGTAAAAATGGTGTGAATATGAATAACATCATTTAACATCAAATTCGACATTACTAGCGACATCAAGTGAGCCATAAAGAAAATAGAGCCGGAAGTTTCATGTTTAAAACGGAGCTTGCCCCTCTATTACTGGTTAAGTAACTATTTTCTCTATGATATTACTGATAACCTACTGTACCTATAGGTAGAATAGGTAGCGACAATAATGAATATAAAGCATCTCCCCCTCGATTGTTCATTGCTCAATACAATGCATTGTGTGTCACCCTGCATAATTTATTTTATATGTTTATTTTTATATATCATAGGCCTCGTTCTTGCTACACAGCTGGTTGTAGGCCAAGAGCAAACCCTATCTCTAATTAAAAAAATAAATAAATGGCACCGCTCTCGCATCATGTCGTACATGCAACGCCATATATATCTTTGTCTATTATTAAATAGCGCCATCTATTTAACTAAAGTGGTTTACTAGTTAGTTGAACCCGGCCCCGCTTCGCTACAGGTATATTTTTTCTCTAAAGTAAAAGTAGCCAAGTTACTCATTATAATATCAGCTATCTGCCAGTGAAAGTCCTGTCGAAATCGGTCAAGCCGTTTCGAAGATTGTTCGGAACAAACAGACAGAGAAACAGACAAGCCGACATTTTTTTTTAAATAGATAAGTACGAAAAGATATACTTTTCGTAAAAAGCAGTTATTTTGACAGTACAAACAGACACTACAATTTTATTTATTAGTAAAGTTATCTTTATCTTCTAATAATGGAAGTAATGTAAACCATGAATACCTATTGAACCACGTGACCGGCTTTGTTGACAGAATGATGTTTGTGGTTTTATTTGTTTGAGTTCGGTGTCTATTCTTCTAAAATATTTACTTTAGCTCATCGACACTCTAATGCGAAATGCCTCAGTGACTATTACCATCTAGTACCTAGCACATGGCCTTGTGGGGACCTGATGAATCTGATGATGTCACCTTGCCTTGACTGATTTCACAAAAATCTCACAAAAAAAAAACAAATCTCGGTCATTAACAACTGTCATTGTTTTTATTGTTCTATATAACAATACTCTAATTCTCTCTATATTGAGAGACTATCTGTTGCCCGCGATTTCTTCCGCGTTCAAAATGTTAGGTATATAGCCTAAACCATTCCTCGATAAATGGACTATTCGACACAAAAATAATTTTTAAATTCGAACCATATAATGTTTAATTTTATATTAAACTATACTGACGCACCGCAGCTTCTCTAGCAATGAATTATTTATTGCTTTGTTAGAAAACTGGCGCAGCGGACGCAGCTTCAACTTTGCTTTTCCTAGCTAGGAATAGGAATTACCTATTACCCATTACTTACTTACATAATTATAGTTGCCATGGATTCCAGGTATGCAACATGGCGTAATATACGGGACAAGCCGTAGAGGTCTACCTTTATCTGAAAAAATATTGCCGCAGCATCTCAAGAATTTGGGTTACAAAACTCATCTTGTCGGCAAATGGCATCTCGGCCATTATAAGAAGGAGTACTTGCCCTTAAATCGTGGGTGAGTACTCAACTAACAAGATATAATTTGGCAGGCAAATTGACGCTCCACTTACACCAACATTAAAGGAGTTCAAATCCTCATGCCGACCTTATTAGAATAATTAAGGCCCGCTATAATCGCAATAAGATACAAATGTCCACTATCCTAACCATACCTCACACCTCGAAACTCAACAAGCAATGTAACTAGCAATGGGATGGGGTTAGAGTCGTCAACAGATTATTATTTTGTTATTTTATTTTATCTTTCAAAATTCTGACAAAACCTAATTGTTTACTATAATAGCTTGAATCATATTATATTATAATCCTTATATATTATAAAACAAAATCCTCCGCCGCGTCTGTTCGCGATAAACTCTGCTAGATAATAAAACTACTGCACCGATTTTCATGCTGTTTTCTTCAATGGATACTAGAGTGGTTCTCGAGGGAGATTTAAAAGTTAAGCGGGCGAAGTCGCGGGCACCACAGCTAGTAAGTAATATAATAAACAGTTATTTTCAGATTCGACAGTCACGTTGGCTTCTGGACCGGTAAAATTGACATGTACGATCACACAAACATGGAAACAGGGTTGTGGGGACACGACTTCAGGAGAGGTGAGTGTCATCGAGTCATCGTTCACACAACACAATGTCGCGTCAGTCCCACAATGTAGTAAAAAGCTGTTTACTTGTTCCCAATCCAGTTCATCCACTTTGTCCTTATCGATGTTCCGGCCTACAGTCAACAGTATGTTTGTTTCGGTTCTTATAGACAAGGTATAATATAAATGCTTCCAAATAAATATATGTTGTAAACAAAATCAATAAGTACTATATAATAATAAGTACTATAAGTAAGAGTAAATATTGATTATATTCCTATTATACAAAACCGCTTGGTTTTGCAGATTTTTTTATCTGATTCGTAATTTTTTTTTAAGATCCGCTAACTTCTTCTAAACTACACAACAGCAGTTTTGATCAGCTAATGGAAGAAACAATTAACAAGGGTTGTGCATATAATTTGTAGGAAAAAATGCGTCGGACCTGGGTTGCTAGTTCTATAATGGTTCCCTTCACAAATATTTATATCTTTCAGGTTTCCGCGTGGCTTTTGATTTATTCGGAAAATATGCCACTGACATCTACACGACAGAAGCCATTAAGGTATACCTAATTCTATTATACACTGCGTTTCGCAGTGGCAGTATCTTGGTCATCAGTGAAAAAAATATGTTAATAAAAAAACCCGAGGAAACTCACTTGTATGAGGAAAGGAAGTCTTCGAAACCATGAAAGTGTTTGTCCTCCCGGGCTTCCTATAGTGGGATAGTGTAGTAGAATTTCTTTCCCTAAAAAGGAGCATCAGATATTCCTCTACTCGTAGGCAACAAAATATAGATACTTCCCACTGCTTTACAAAGAAGAACAGTACCTTATCCTTACGTACTACTATTTTGCATTTATCATTTTGGGGTGGGACTTGGGAGTACCGGCTTAGATTAGTATCCCTCCAGCTCAAACCGTGGGTGCCAAATGTGCCAATAGGCTAAGAGGGAAACAACCACGGCTAGGGGGTGGGCCGGTGGGCAGCAGCGCCATCTGTAGGACAATTATTGTATGGAAGGCTTCTTTTCTTTGAAGTATTTTAAATTAAATCAGAGATATATTGTAGGTAATAGAAGGGCACAATAAAACAGAACCTTTGTTTTTAATGGTGGCTCACTCGGCGGTGCACAGTGGCAACCCTGGCGAGCCCATCCGAGCGCCGGACATCGTCATAGACAATTTCACAGACATCCACAGCTTTCAGAGGCGGAAATTTGCTGGTTTGTATTCCTTATTTTATTTTTAATTCTTATTTGTTAGTCAACTCAATGTATATACACTAGTGAATATGTGCGTCAGGACTCTAAAACTAGCATTCCATTAGTACCGGTCAGATTTTCGAGATCAGAGTAACCACCGTGCATAGCCCCCTCTACAGTTCGTTGAGCGACGTTGAGCTTTCTTAAAAGGCCTATAGATGGCGCTGAGAGACATTGACGAAAAACTTTGTTTTAAAACATTCAAGAAGATGTCTCGGGGCTTCCCAGACCGCAGACGCTGCCTAATGCTGGAGCTATACATAATACGAGATATTTTTTTACAGGTGTTTTAACAAAGCTAGACGAATCGGTAGGGAAAGTTGTAGAATCTCTACAAAAGAACGGTCTTCTAGAAAATTCCATAGTAATATTTACGACAGACAATGGAGGCCCCGCGGAGGGATTTAATGACAACGCCGCCTCCAACTATCCTTTGAAAGGAGTAAGTTTTTTTATTCCTTCAGTAAAGGGGTTGAAAAAATTTTTATGCAGAAGAGATATTTGAAAAATTTTTTAGACGAACGCTTTTCCGAACTCACGTAGTAGCGTTACACTTTTTCAAAACCCTTGTTCAAAACAGTCCAAACTAAAAACATCCATCATATACTCTGAGTTTTTCTCTATTAAAATGCACATTAGAAATTTTTTATACACCCAGTCTCAATCTCTACCTTAAGTAATCTAAAATCATCAAATATGTAGAAATTATAATTTGAAAGTGTAGTTTTTAATTTACGAATATTTATTTTTCTGTTTAGAGAAAAAAATGTCTCAGAAACACCTAATGAAAAGGGGCGCGGACGAAGTCGCAGCTCAAAATGTAATTATTACCTAAGATCTTGATTTAATGTAGGTGAAAAATACTCTGTGGGAAGGAGGTGTAAGAGGCGCTGGACTTATATGGAGTCCGCTCATAAAGCAGAGATCGCGAGTGGCAACGCAGAGGATGCACATTGTGGATTGGCTTCCCACCTTGTTGGCTGCAGCAGGAAGCAACCAGAGGTAAAGTGTAATGCATGTGTGGCACCCTTTACTTGCCAAAGTAGACAATTACCTTTGTAGTCCACTTTGCCCAAGGTCATGCAGAAAAATAAATACATATCTTCACACATTCCACACAGAACCATCTAGTTCCACCTTAAGCAACTAAAAGCCTGTATTATGATATAACTACATAGATCACTTTTTTTGTAAATACAATACATATATTAAAGATACAAACTACACGATACAAACATCCATGACTCAGGTACAAGGGTAAATGTTAACACAAACAAAACATTTGCCCCTAGCGGGATTCGAACCCACCATCGTTCGGTTAACAAACATTATATTCAGTTAATGCAATGCGATTAACGTTCGGTTCGGAGTAAAGGGTACTCAGACAATTCCCTATCCCATCTGTCAATCAGGCACGTTTTTTTTTTAAGCATCTGGGCAGATCTATCTCTCCCCATTCGTTCTTGAGAAGAAGTAGCTTTTAAAATATAGGTACACTAGTTAAATAAGTTGAATAAAATGGAATTTCCATTTGATATAGCTCATTAAGAGAGATTGACGGTATTAACATGTGGGAAGCTTTGTCAAACGACGAGCAGTCAGAAAGAATCAGCCTCGTTCACAACATAGACGACATACTGGCCAGTGCTTCCATCACTCATCAGCAGTGGAAAATCCATAAAGGTAATTTTAATTTAATATCTATACTAATAGTATAAAGAGGAAAGATTTGATTGTTTGTTTGTTTGTTTGTATTGAATAGGCTCCGAAACTACTGGACCGATTTGAAAAATTATTTTGCAATTAGAAGTCGACATTATCCGTGATGAACATAGGCTACTTTTTACTGCGGGAAAATGCTTTATTCTTACGGGAAATCTAAAATAAAAGTAAATACTAGTGGCTTGGCTCGGGAGATAGCGCCATCTATCCAAAATCAGGTGAAGCGACTAACATGACAACTGCTTGGTAATATTTTTAGCGATCTGCTACGGTAGATGGCGTTTTACACTTTTCAACGCGGACGAAGTCGCGAGCACCAGCTAGTTGGTAATAAAAGAATAAAATAGATACCTATATTTAATTTTGTACACATTAAAATATTAGATGACTATTAAGTCGTAAATTAAGTCATAATTAAGTAATTAAGTCGTATTTATTTTAAAAGAACTGATTTTTTTATTAAAAATTCTTTTAAAATAAATAAATACAGGAAAAAGTGGAGGGTCCGGACTATCGCGAGACATGATCAAATCAGACCAAATTGAATTGTCATATTTATTTCTAGATAAAAGGAAAGGAGAAGGACAAAGTAGAACGAATTTGAACTTAACACTTTAAGAAATACAACCATTTATTGGCACCTTTCGACATATTGTTCAACTCAAATAAAATTTGAAAGTTTGACAATGTTTAATATCATTTGACTGTTTATTGTTAACAATTCTCATAAACCTAAGATTTATTTATTTTTTGCGGTAACGCAGTTTATGGAATACTTTTCTTATTTTTTAGTGAAAAGTTTAGAGTGCCAATAAATTGGAGGGGTGCCAACATTAGGTCATTTTATTACCTTAGTGAAAATTGAAATTAATTTTACGACAGGCACAAATTACAACGGCAAATGGGACTCGTGGTACGGCCCCAGCGGCCGCGATGGATCCTACAATGTTCAACTCGTGCGGAATCAATATTCCGGAAAAGCTCTCTCTAAGCTTGGCTTGATGCCGACCGATGACAGGATTTTGCACTTAAGGTGAAGTTTATTCTTAACTTAAGGTAATTTATTTCATTTATTTTTAAGAAAAAGTTCACTGGGCAGACTGATTTTGTGTTTATTTCATGTTTTTCCTGGGGTTATGCAAGTGCAGTGTCAACAATAATAAGATAAAAATATTGAAAATATTTTAATTTCATGGTATTATGTTTGCCCTAAAAAAGCACTTAAGGTATAAAATACTATAAAAAAAATTGAAATAGTTGCTATTTATATGCCTTCCTCCAATTTTCGTAGGCTCTGAGGATGAGTCATGAGCATAGCATCTCTTACGCACCGAACCACAAGAGCATAAGTGCCATTATTTTACAATGTTCTATTATAATGGGTCCAGACATGACATCTAAAAACAAATAGGAAGACATAAATTTCAATAAGTGATAACTTATTTTATGTGTGTAAACTTTTGTTGCATAATTATCTTTACAGAAGTGCAGCTACAATAGAATGTAAAACGAATGCATCAACGAAAAACCCTTGCAGACCTCTTGAAGCCCCTTGCCTGTTTAATATTGTTGAAGACCCTTGCGAACTAAACAATTTGGCTGAACAGTGAGTTTATTTATTACTAGCTGGCGCCCGCGACTTCGTCCGCGTTGAAAAAGAAAAAGTAACCTATCCTATGTTCCGTACATCTAAATGTTTATCTACCAAGTTTCATGAAAATCAGTTGATTCGTTTAAGAGTTATGGAGGAACAACATATGTACACACACACACACACATACATTACATACAATACCTACACTTACAGATTTAGTATTGATGATAGACCAGCGATTCGCTATAGAGTAGCCCCCGGCTTCGCACCAGAATCTTCAACATCCGCGTATGCAGAAATGGGTGTGCGTTGGGGACTTTTTGTATGGAGAACAAACACTGAACTCGCGCTATCACGCTCTTTGAGCGACAGCCTCAGTGATGTTTAATTGTATGAAATAAACGCCATCTATCCGAATCAGTACGTAGGTACTGCTTGTTTCATAATAAGCTTAACTTCGTCAATAGTTTTGTTAAAACATTAACACATGGCGGAGTTTGTTGTTTCTTATGTAATGTCATGTTAATGTCCTTCGTGCTGTGAATAAATGTCTTTCTTTCTTTCTTTTTCACTTCTGACAGGCAGTCCCCTTTCCGAGATTTTTTTTTATTAAGGAACCCCTTATCCCATCCTTCCTTATCTTAATCCTTCTATGGTAGGCAGCACACTTGCATCACGATGTTGCATTCGTTATCCGCGACGGTAGCTACCTACCATGCCGCACCGATTTTCATGCTGTTTTCACCAAAGTTACGCGGGCGAAGTCACGAGCAGCGGCTAATCTTATTTATATTTAAAAGGCAATGTGTGTATGTATGTCTCCTATAGACTCCAAAACCGCTGAACCGATTTTGATGAAACTTTCACACATTAGTGCAACGGGTGTTCCTGTGAAATAAATAATATATGTGTAGGCCAAACAGGGTACAGTATTCCTAGGAAGTTATTCTTGTTTTCAGGGAACGAGAGATTCTACAGATGATGCTGAGAAGATTGGAGGCTGTAAATAAAACGGCTGTAGAGATTCAAGACGCAAAATTAGACCCTCGCGGCGACCCAAAGTACTGGGGAACAGTGTTCACTAATTTCGCTGACTACGAGCTTCCCACGCCCAGTTGTTTGGGATATTAATAAAGCTTTAATATTTTGAAAAAGTTGTTTTTTCTTCTTCTCTCATTTTATTTCAACCAGTGGCGGATTTACCAGAAGGCCGAGTAGGCTGCACATTTTAGGGGGCGGCGAATTTGGCCAAAAATAAAATAAAAATTATTTTTGTCATACGGAAATAAAAAATATATTATTATACAAGTAATCCAGAAATCGGGAGCCGACTACATTGAAGTACCTTATTACATCAGTTTTTTTTTATCGAATTGAAATGTTCAGTAGGGGTGGCAAAATTTGAATAGCCTATTGGCGGCAATTGTGTAAATCCGCCACTGATTTGGGTGGGCGCTGTTTTAATTCTGCCTGACTGATATCTAATTACTTATGCAAAAGATAACATTTCAAGTAAGAATATTTATAAGTAAAAAAAAAATTGAATTTCACAAAAACTAAACGGAATAGACAAACTCCATAATTTGAATAATTAGTTTGGTTGAGACACGGCAATAATTAAGTATTTTAATATTCACAATTTTATGATTTTGTATTTAAATGTCCACAAAAAATATCTATAGGTCCTACCTTAAATCGTAGGTTGAGTGCGAAAAGGTGTTATGTATTATTAAAAAAATTTAAAAATAATTCTTTTTTTAAGTACAGTGACAAATCATAAGACAAATTCAAGAAGGCAATTTGACATAAAAACATTGTAAATGTTGTGATTTCATCAATTTTAGAAATTGTATATTTTAGAATGTCATGTCCGGAAGGTGCTAGAGTTCAAAATGAAACGGCAGAAGAAAAGGATGATGAGAAAACTTGTATAAATAAAAATAAAAAGTGCCCTGGTGAAGGTGCTGCTGGTTTAGAATTAAACTCATTTAAGAATCTTAAGACTTGGAAGAAGTCCCTTTCTAACTTTTTTCGTCATTCTCTTCGCTCGACCAGGTCTAACGATGTAAGAAATATTATTGTAATTAATCGAGTATAACATAGAAACTAAATGAACTAAAGAAATGATTTGTGATTCCATACTTTTCTTTTTTAGGGAGATAGACCGTCGAGTAGCAAAGAAAGTTTTGAAGAGAAAGAAGTTTATCCTGAACAGAAGTGGCAATCTCTCGGGAAAGTATTCAGACGTCAAAGTTTGGTCCAACATGTAAGCAAAGGCCCAAATCAAAAAGCAGAAAGTTCATCTCAAACCAAAAAGCTTGCTGTGAAAAAAGTTCTTTCAAGTTACTTTGGAAAGACTACCAAATCTCTTTCTGTAACTGACGAGAAATGAATAGACATTAGAAAATAAATGTTAACAGATTAAATAATAGTTTTAATGACGCTTCCTTCAGAATAACCAATAATCGAGGAACTAATATTATAAAGAAGAATGATTTGATTGTTTGCATTGAATAGGCTCCGAAACTACTGGACTGATTTGAAAAATTCTTTCACCGTTGGGAAGCTATATTATCGGCGAGTAACATGGGCTGTATTTTATAAAGTTACGCGGACGAAGTCGGTAGTTAAGGAATAAAGAGAATAAGTTAAATAGTCGCAACACTTAGTGGTCAACTGGTCATGTCATGAGACCATACCCGACTACTACGTAGTCTTAGTCGACTACACCCAGAACTTATCGTTTCTGATCCAAGAACAAATTCGCCGAACTATTGGTAGTGAATGGATCCATAATGGTTTACATTATGAGCGTAATAGCGTAATATCAGTAACTAGCTGGTGCTCGCGACTTGGTCCGCGTTGAAAAGTATAAAACGCCATCTACCGTGGAATGGATCGCTAAAAATATCACCAAGCAGTTGTCATGTTAGTCGCTTCACCGATTCTGGATAGATGGCGCTGTCAAGTGTATCCCGAGCCAAGCCGGGACTAGTATTTACTTTTATTTTAAATTTCCCGTAGGAATGAAGCATTTTCCCGCGGTAAAAAGTAGCCTATGTTCATCACAGATAATGTCGGCTTCTAATGGTAAAAGAATTTTTCAAATCGGTCAGTTTCGGAGCCTATTCTATTCAAACAAACAAACAATCAAATATTTCCTCTTCGTAATATTAGTATAGTAATACATAGTATAATTTGAAGTCACTTTCTGCGTCGTCTGTATGTAGTCCATGTAAGTTCGTTATCGTTAAAATGTATGTTATCGTTATCGTTATCACGTGATTTAGCGAAGGCTTATGTCAATCCCATACATTTTATTGTTTTCGAACTTCGTTATCGTTTTCGATTGGTTACTTTGTCTAAGGCCCGAGTGCGTATCGTCAGTACTGACCGTCAGGAGAGCACTTAAAACCATTAGTTTGTATATTTATTATAGTCTTTATTCTCTTTAGTACTCTGCGTTAGTTGTGAAACTATTGTGCTAGTTTAAAGTTGGTTATTACTCTGAGGTTTAAAGTGACTTGTGAAACTTTAGCTACTCTGTGAATAGAACAGACGAGGAAAAATTATGACATTTCCGTACTATAGATAGTATAAGCCTACCTATATTTATTTAGAATCGAAAACCATTTTCGACTTTTTTATGCAAGAAAGATTTTTACTTTTCACTTTTACGCTTAACGTTTCCAATATAATAATGTAGCAGATTTTAATTTCCGACATTTTATGCTAACCATTCAGCATTTGTGTGATGTGAACAGTGTATGGGAGAATACGCCCTTGAAATCGTTGTTACAAAGAAGTCTAAAGTCAGCATAGCAACAACGTTACAACCACAATATAATTCCTATTTTAAGGAATACATTTTACTGTTTATTAAATGGGTGCC
Source organism: Synanthedon vespiformis (assembly GCA_918317495.1). Taxonomy (NCBI): domain Eukaryota; kingdom Metazoa; phylum Arthropoda; class Insecta; order Lepidoptera; family Sesiidae; genus Synanthedon; species Synanthedon vespiformis. The sequence continues at coordinate 10,923,489 of OU906949.1, read as the reverse complement.
TTTATGAGGTATGTAACTTTAATATATTGAAAAATGTTTATTATACATTATTTCATACGATAAACTGAATAGGTCTGTACAAGGTTCCTCATTGTTTTAAGTTTCTGTGTAATGTAGATACTCTTATTAAACTAGCATATACTTATGTATTACTAGCTGCTGCTCGCGACTTCGCCTGCGTAACTTTGTAAATTATAAACTAAAACCTTCCGAGAACCACTCTATCCATTGGTGAAAACAGCATGAAAATCGGTGCAGTAGTTTTTGAGTTTATCGCAAAATGACACCAGCTGGTTATTATAATATGAAATGATTAAAATGTTGGCATCATATAATAATAGGAGTACGAAACTGTATAAGTGTGCAAAATAAATAAGAAAAAATAACAGAATTCATAGCGACCAGTCCTCACAATTTTTCCGCAGTAGGATAAGGGATTGAATAGGCATTGGGATATGGGCTGTATCTTTTTTTTTAATGTCTGCTGAGAGAAATTACTAAAAGCATATTAAGCCCAACACAAATATAGTTCTAATAAATATTAATATTATACAATGCTATAATATAAATAGATAGTCCATTTATCAAAAATTAGTCCATGAACTAATTTTTGTGGATGAGTCTTCTATATGAAGTAATTTTTGTGAATAACACTAATGTAAAAATCACAATGTTCCATTAAAATTTAAACTAATTGAAAACATAATAATTGAGTAGGTTGTTAATGAGGAAAAGATTTCCTTAACCAGTTTACTGTAAGTGATTAAAAATCATATTATTTGATTGTTTCAGTTCTAACTGGTAGGTAATTAATAAAGTATTCTTTATATTTTCAGATGATCAGAGAGAATGCATGGAAACATATGAAACAAAAGAGAAAGAGAGAGCAGTAGTATCGACAGATCTATGTATCATAACTGAAAGGTGCTTTGATTAGTGTAAGATGATCACTCGGAGATGGTTCCATCCATCCCTGACAGGTGTGGAGGCGGAGAAGTTGCTTTTGGAGTGTGGACGTGATGGATTCTTTTTAGCAAGGCCTAGTATGAGTAATAAGGGAGATTTTACACTGTCCGTAAGAAGAGGCAAAGAGGTGACGCACATAAAGATTCAGAATAATGGTGAATTCCTCGATCTGTATGGAGGTGAGAAGTTCGCTACATTATCGGAACTCGTCCAATACTATATGGACAATCAGGGACAGTTGCGAGAGAAAAATGGTAATGTTATCAAACTGAAAACGCCTTTAAACTGTGCCGATCCGACGACAGAACGTTGGTATCACGGGCAACTGACTGCTAAAGAGGCGGAGAGAATAATGTTGGAGAATGGAAAAAATGGTTCGTTTCTTGTGAGGGAATCGCAAAGACAGCCGGGTGATTTCGTTTTATCTGTTCGCACGAGAGATCGAGTGACACATGTCATCATTCGAAGGCAAGACAATAAGTATGACGTCGGGGGAGGTCAACAATTTAATGACCTGGTCAGCCTAATAGAACACTATCGTAATTACCCCATGGTGGAGACTACGGGGGAAGTGTTAAGATTAATGCAGCCGTTTAATGCGACTCGCATACAGGTGCAACATTTCCATACTCGTGTGAAACAGCTTCAGAAGGAGAACGAGGGCCCAATTGAAAGTTTGAATTACAAACAAGGATTCTGGGAAGAATTTGAAACTTTACAAATGATGGAGAACCTTCAACTGTTTGATAGGATGGAGGGTTCGAAGAGAGAAAACATACGAAAGAACAGATACAAGAACATTATCCCATTTGACCATACACGTGTAATCCTAAGGGATATTCCAGCGGACGCCCCACCTGGTTCTGATTATATAAACGCAAATTATATACGTTGCGAGGTGACAGATTTAAGTTATGATTCACCAGAGACCAGTAATGGAGGCAACGAGAACGGCTCGCCTCAAGCTCGGAACAGTGCACCATTAAAAAACAAGGACAAATTATCTCCCAATCACACAAGTGTCATTGTGGGTGAAAAAACCAAGGAAGTTTCCAAATCTAACCATGGAAACGGCACTCACAAGGTTCATCCGTCTTTTGAACCGAGTGTTCTCCCTTCAAACCCGAATTACGTGAACACAACAATCCCAAAGTCTGCTGTGGATTCAGAGAACGGTGTAGTTGAAAACGTATACAACAAGGTTTACATTGCGACACAAGGTTGTCTCTCGACGACCATCTATCAATTTTGGTCGATGATCTGGCAAGAGGACATCCGCATCATAATAATGACGACCAAGGAGGTGGAGCGTGGAAAGGTGAAATGCGAACGTTACTGGCCCGATTTGAACAACACGGAGGTGTTCAAAAAGTATACAGTGTTCAATGAATCTGAATCGTCAACGCAAGACTACACCCTGAGACGATTCATCGTCACGAAGAAGGACGAAGGGAATGTCAAGAGGGAAATTTATCATTTTCACTTCACAGCGTGGCCGGATCACGGAGTCCCATCGGAGCCGAGTCGAGTGCTCAACATTCTCTTGACGGTGAACTACAAATTGCAACAGATAATGACTGGGCCGAATGCGCCCGCGCAGGCGGTTGTTTGCGTGCACTGTTCAGCAGGAATTGGCAGGACAGGCACATTTATTGTCATTGACATGATTTTGGACCAAATTAGGAAGGAGGGTTTTGATTGTGAGATCGACATTCACCGCACCGTTCAAATGGTGAGAGACCAGAGATCCGGTATGGTGCAGAATGAGGCCCAGTACAAGTTCATTTACATGGCTGTATTGGAGTTCATCGAGACCGAACGGCAGAGGGTGAGTTTGGGCTCGAAGCCATCCTTAGAATCACCTAGACTCCGATCCCATCCTGTACCTTTTTTATGAACGGTTTAAAATCAGCGAGAAAACGTTTATCAAAAGTTTTATCCAGTGGTAAAAAGTAGGGGTTTTTTTTAGGAATTCAAATGTTTCCCAATTGGATCATAATAATTACATGTTAAGGTAAACTTTCGAAACATCTTGTAGCAATGTTCATTACTTTATTAGATTTATTGTAAAAAAAAATACTTAGCAGAAATGTAATAGGACCATCCCCCATTTTAATGTAGGAGACGATCGGGAAAGTTATACCGCGTTGTATTATAATATTTTTAATATTGAGGAAGTCACCTGTTAAACACATTCCAAACTCTATATTGTCTATAGCTCCGCCTATATGTATAGTTATATCAAAGTTTTGAAACAGTTTTTACATTTGGTCTTTAGCTGAAGTGAATTTTCAGAATCTATTGGCAATTACACTTTTTTTTATTAAGTTTCACATGATTAATGGAGGCGGAATATGTATATGAATTTTAAAATGTCTAGAATCTAGACCCTAGATGATGATTTACTAAGCAGAAGGTTTTTATATGGTTAAACTTCTGCAGTTTATGTTATTTGGTAATAACAAAAAATGTAATTTTACACAAGTAAAAATGATAAATTAAGATACTTATATGTATATATATGATATGCAAAGAAATCTCTTTAAGAATGTAAATATTTTATAACTCAGACATTTTGCCTCGTTGAATCAATGAAGTGGCCACATTTTTTAAATACCTATACATAATATAAAATATTATTTACGCATTAAAATACACGTACAACTTCGAAATTTATAGGAATAACAATAGACTTCCTCAATATTATATTTTTTAACCAGTCCAATACAAAAAAATATTTAACTCTGCAATAATTTACAGCGAATTCATTTCACTGCAGTTTATTTCTTTCACAAACATCGGTTTTCCTGTTGTAAAACAATGAGAAATCTATAATTATTTATTCCATAAAATGTTTTAGTGTTGACTTTAAATGGTACTAATTAGAGATACTTTCCTAAAATCATTCTTACAATTTGATAGGGATTAAACAAAAAATAAAGAGAATATTAGGGAAAAAATTGATAAAAATATAAGAAAATCCTATTTAATCGTTCGCATTGTCTAGTAATTGATGGGTTTGAATATTCATCTAGACTGAGCACTTAATTGTTACGGAATATGGTGTTATAAAAGTAATATCAGATATTTTAGGGTCAAAAGACATTTTTCACATCTCCGGGCCCATTTGTGTACCTATGCGAGAGTAGTCTGCTACCCTACCATTAAGCAGACCTCGCCTGCCTCCTATATTTATACATCCTATCCTATACAACAAAAATACACCAAAGTGGTAACAAAACACTGGCAACCACCATAATAAAAGCACTTGTACTGTTCTGGTATTTTCAGGACCGATTCCTTGGTCCTCGCCTTTTTTAAAACCATTTACCAGCATAGAATCAGCAGTACAGTGGCAACATCCACCGTAAGAGACGGTAACTTCTTGCCATCAAGTGGACAGTCAGCTTGCCTGTCAAATTTTAACATAAAAAGCAAATGATAATGATGATAACAAGCATGAAAATACAAAAATTGTAAAAAGAAGTATCAAAATGTTATCAGGTATGCTTGGCAAGGGCATCAAGCTTTTTTCCAAATGGTCAATATTGAACAATTTAAACCCGATCCCTTTAAACCCATCGCTAAAACGAGAGAACATATTATATACGTCGTTAAAACGATAATAGGTACGCTTTCTGTATTAACCGGGAACACACAAATCGAGGGCGGACTTTTGAAAATTGATTGCTTTAATCTTGTAATACACGAAAGTCTGGAGTTAGACTTCAATGTGATCTCGAATTGGATTTTGAATTAAGACGTGATATATACATAATATATATATTTACTTTTCAAGATATTAGAGAATTTAAATTGAAAAGAGTTTGTAGTTTAGAATGCGAGGACGTATCACGTTGCGGCTGGTTCTCGTTTTTTGATGTTTCATTTTACAAGACGTGTTATTTTTACAGTTCTGAACTTATTTTTGAACGAGTACCCGCAATCGTCTTACCTGAACTTTGTTTTGAGGAGACACTGTTGACATGTGAATGATATAGATAAGTTTCTAAACAGTTACGTTGAAAAATAAAAATAGAAAGCCTTTTGGCGACTAAGAACTATCAGGAAAAAATACTAAGTAATGACGATATTTAAAAATGTCAAGATATAAAAAGTCTATGAGCCAGAAAGTATAAGTATAGAAATGTCAATATTTAAAAATGTAAAACATTTTATTTCCGGATTATACGTGAAAGTGATCATTTTCCCTGATAGTCCTAAGTCGCCAAAAGGAGCACCTGGGTGTTCCAACGAGTTATTAGGTCACTCTCCTCATAAGAATAATAATTGTACGCCTTAACAATCAATTGTTGCTGCTTCTAACGCAGCAACTGTGTCATAAGGCTTAACATCAGTTCACACCGAAACGCGACGCGGCGTGCACGTTTTACATAATTATGGCCATTTCCATGGCCGCTTGTCGTATTTATTTCCCTAAATACTGCTGTGGCAACATCAAGGGCAATGAGTTTACATATGGCCATTGCCGGTCCTTTGTTGTCCGTACGAAAAACCGCCAATTGAGGGATAGCCGGGCAACGCGAGCGGACACGGCAGCGGAAGCGACCTGTTTACGTACTCGCGTTGTCCATTTTACTTCCCATGTCTCTACTCATGGCCGTGGAAATGGACCATATGTAAACGGGGTATTAGAGTTGCAATAAAATATGGAACTTATTTGCTCCAAAAACGGTACCTACATCTAGTCCATCTACTTTACGACGTTGCTATGCATGACAACATCACGATAACTTCTTCTAGTGAACTGGCCCTTAGTCGCTAATTGTAGTCGCTAGAGTCATGTTATACTCTAACTGATCAAGAACACTCCAAAGTGACCAAGAACAGTCCAGGTTGGCGCTTGTGTCTCTGATTAACAACAATTTTGGAAAGAACGTCATGCATTTAGAGCTAAATGACGCCTTTAGAGCTGAACACGGTCGTTTTTCTTGTTAATAAAGGTATTCCGAGACCGTCAAACTGTTTGACTCTCAAAATGTGCGACAAACATTTTTAAGCTCGTTTGATATAAAATGATATTTTAGTTGATAAAACCGCGATTGAAGTCGGCTTCAAATCAAAAATGAAGACGGAAAGAACAGTCTCGATCAAAACACAGCTATCTAGCGAAAAAACCAGTTAATGTTTGCCAAACTAACCTTGCAAATGACCAGAATGAGTTTCATACAAAAAATGACACGGAGTCAAAGAGTTTGATCGTCTCGATTTTAAGTCCTTTATGAAGTTATTTTTTTTAATATATATATATATATATATATATATATATATATATATATATAGAATAGTTGAAAGGTGCAATGTTTACTTTGGGAGCTTAAGTTTTAATTAATACAGTTTTAATATTTACAGTGCAGCTATAAATATAGTTTTAATGTGCTGATTTATTATCACAATTGATGGACGGGTCGAGTCGTTTTCGACTCTATTTGTACAGTTCATAAGATTAATAATATTATTGCGCATGCTTGCATGAGGAAAAATCGTATGCAACACGCAGCGTTCAATGCTACTGTTTTTAAGAGGCACTAATAATTCTCTAATAGAATACCAACATGACATTAAATCACAACGCAAAGAATCGCCGCATCGCGTGTTACTAGAGACGGCATTAAAAATAAAAATAAATTGAGGTCTCGCAAACGGTGTGATAGCCAAGAGCCTCTCACTAGATGGCTTGGCAAGAACATAAGAAGGTACTTCATGACACGGCACGAATTGTCTGGAGGTTCCACACTGAAGCCCTAACAAGCGGTAGCTTGGGCCTTGCCCCGCTATAATTGGCGCAAATCCTAATAGGCTTTGGCGATATTACGTGTCATCCGATTTTGGGACTGGTTGTGAGGTATAGTGACGGAATGAGGCTTCGAGACGCAGATAACATTTGTACGAGAAAGCAGGTCCGCCGTATTGTTCGCAATTCTACATGCGCAAACAAAAGTTACCCGTACAAGTTCACGAGCCCATTAAGATTTGCGTTGTTAATACCTGCGGATTGCTAGTTTTCAGTTTTTTTTTATAATATTTATTGTTTTTATATAATACTAGCTGCTGCCCGCGACTTTGTAAATTATATACTAAAACCTTCCTCGAGAATCACTCTATCCATTGGTGAAAATAGCATGAAAATCGGTGCAGTAGTTTTTGAGTTTATCGCGAACAGACAGACAGACAGACGCAGCGGAGGACTTTGTTTTATAATATGTTAGGATTGTAAAAAACATTAAAATTAATAAAATAAATAACGCGCAAAATTGCGCTTAGCGCACTTGTCCCCTGAGTTTTTATTTGCGTTGTGGGGTAAACATTATCCAAAAAGAGCACTGGTGCTTAATAAATGGTAACGCTGGATTTACATGGAAAGCTTTGACCATGCCGTCTCTAGTAGTAGACGGCGCGGACATTCTTTGCTCTGTGCAATGAAAATGAAGGAATTTTTTTTAATTCAATAAAATTTGTCGTTTTAATAAAATTACAATTGTAAAAAGAAATTTTTAAATAATTTTCATCCGAATAATAAATTTATCGGTTAGACAATAAATCAGCATAATTGATTAATTATAATTCTTGTCTACAAAATCAATTTATTTCATTATTTATTGTATTTTTTTATGTAAAAAGAACCGTTTTTAAATTATATTTCGTTCTATTATTCTTGTCATGATGTTGAGGTGCTTTTATGTAAAGCTTGTGCTCCACCGCCTGTGGCGAGCGAGCGGAGCGATGCGATATTTTTATATGAAATTTTTAATTTTTGTTTCAAATGCATATGTGTGTATATTGAAGATACTGTCGAGCAGTGATAACATTTTGTCATTTTATTTCGTTCTCCTAAAACTGTTGTTATTTTCTTTGTCTAATAAATAGACGTTGTCCCGGTTTCCTTGGCACTGCTTGATTAAGTATTTCAAGTTGTTGGCATTTTATTATTTATACTATATTCCAATTTGTAAAGCTGAGCTTATGTCATTTCGAGGAAGGAAATTAGATCTTTATGTTATCTGCTAAAGATATATGTTGTGTTATATATAATGTAATAAAATAAAATGTGATATTGTATCCTTGGCATATTTTATTTTTTTGGAAAATATATATGTAAGTATATAACTATTGATTTTAGCCGAGAACTTTTTTGAAGATAAATAGATAGCTAGACCAAAACTTTGTGAACATGATATTTAACAATGCAATTACTACATCAATATGGTTTATCTATTAGAGCGATCTCTTCCAGACAACCTTTTGGTGGATATAGAAAAAGAGTAGCAAATATTGCGATATAGAAGATGAAACCTTTCTATAAGCAACCAATGCTTGTATTGTGGATACCATCGTTTATATATTACATAAATTACTTATTTTTGTAAATACACATGCCACCATACAATTGTACGAACATATAATTTACAATCTAACGCTTATATTTCCGTAAGTTTATAAACTGACTATGTTCTAGCCCGTCAAATTACAAACAAAAGAACCAATCACTGCACAGTCTTAATACTCGCGAAATTGTAAACTGTCCATTGATTATTATAAATACAAACATTGTACCAAACAGGTACAAAGGTAAAATCTTCATTTGCCCCTAGGGGGATTCGAATCCGCGACCGTTTGGTTAATTAATTCTTTGGACCGACGCGACGATTCTAGGTTCCACAACCTACTCGGGTAGCATTAGGTTACCCTGGTTATCCCTGGTGTTACTCGAGTTCATAAGCAATGATGGTCATATACCATCACCATCATAAACAAAAAAAATCATTGGATGTCTGGGCGAACTATTGTTTTTAAATAAAACCTTGTAAAATGTACATATAAAAGAAATTTACAAATGAAAACAAACTTTTTTTACTTTTTTATTTATTACATCAAAATGGCAGTGTTATGATTATACATACGCATTGTACACATTTTTGAAAATAAATCACTATGGTATCATCACAATAAACTTTTTGAGACCATCTTAAAAGGAAAATTTGTTCTAGTATGTAATGACTTCGACATTTTCACACTAACATGTTCTGGTGAATGGAAGCATATTTTGAATAGTGTAATAACCGCTTTTACAAGACCCCTTCCCTCAATAGTTACGTAACGTAATTGACGTTACGTAACTATTGAACGTCCCCTTAGATTAATTAGAGCGTGTGAGAAACGTCCAGACAATAGCAGACATTCTCTTTCCCTTACTGGCAACACCGGCCCAGCCTTTGGTTAGTTTTTTCATGGAATTATAAACTATTATAGAAAGGTTTGTGTATGAAATCACATTTGATGCAAAGCCGGGGGCTAGTCACTAGTGTCGTACAACTTTTTACTGTAACAACATTGATTGCAATAAACTAAAGGTAGTTTGAGAAATTTTAAAATATAATTTGTTGTCCAGCAATGTTCATAACAAAATATTGAACTAAGTATTTTGAATAATATTTAGTTCTAATTTAACAACAAAATTTATTATGACCATCTATAATAAAATTTTGAGAAAATAATATATATATTTTAAATATCACTAAGCACATTAAAGCTAGACACATAGAAATATGTTTACCCGAACTACCCACACATTAAAAATTTTAACTTTATTCAATTGTTACCTAAATAAAAATGGTGCAATTTATAAAATGTAAATAAATAACTTCCTATAGTGAACAAAGTCGGGTGGAGCAATCTTGTATGTCCATAATTCTGTGTAGCCCCTCCCCATTCCTTGCCACTGTATTTTAAAAACATAATATTATCTTTGGAAATAAAACGTGAACTTATATTTAGGTGAATGTGCCCCCACAAAAAAGCCTTGCTTGAAAATATATAAAAAAAAATGGTATTTTTTTTATATATTTTCTTCAAAGCGAAAGGACTTTCATATATTTCTTATAGTCTGTTATTAGGTACAATTAGAACACGTTACTTGTTATACATTTTAGCAAATCTATACTAATATTATAAAGAGGAAAGATTTGTTTGTTTGAATTTAATAGGCTCCTGGACCGATTTGAAAAATTTTCCACTGTTGGGAAGTGAAAGATATATCTTATAGGCTATATCAACAAGAGTAACATATAGGCTATATTTTATAAAGATACGCGGACGAAGTCGCGTGCAAGAGCTAGTCTGCAATAAAAACAAATCTTCACCCCAAGCTCTTGTGTAGAAAAATATAAAATGGTATTTGTTTTGTTTATATTATTTTATTTGAATATTTTTGCTTGAGAATAAAACTTTAACACATCTTTTGTTTATTTATATTGACAGTTACTGCAAAAAGTAATAAATTGCACCATTTTTATTTCAGTAACACTTTAACAATTAAAACTAAACCCTTTAATACTATATTATTTCATTTAAAAAACGATAAATAATTATTTCTAATCATCATTAACTTGAATTTCCTGAAAGCCATCACTTTCTGTTACCAGAGCTCGTTCCAGTATCACTCTACCTTCCTTGTATCTGAAAATTAATAATTAATTCAATTAGAACAAAGTATAAATATTATAAAACAAAGTCCGCCGCATCTGTCTGTTCATGATAAACTCAAAAACTAATGCATCGATTTTCATGCTGTTTTCACCAATGGATAGAGTGGTTCTCGGGGAAGGTTATACAATTAACTAATGGATAGGTTAGGTATATAATTTACAAAGTTACGCGAGCCAAGTCGCGGGCAGCGGCTAGTATAAGTGTAAAAGGATGTGTGTGTGTGTGTGTGTACGTACAGCGGGTAATCTTGTGAAGTTTGGTAGCGATCGGACGCGGGCAAAGCCAGGAGCGGGTCGCTAGTATAGTATAAAAAGTAATCTATGTACCTACCAGAGTTAACTAACCAAACGGTCGCGGGTTCGAATCCGGCAAGGGGCAAATGTTTATGTGTTAACATTTACCTTTGTATCTGAGTCATGGATGTTTTGTCTTTATAATATGTATGTCTGGTATCCATAACACAAGCATTAGTTGCTTACTGTGGAACTATTGTGTGGAATTTGTAAAGAAATTTATTTATTATTATACTTAGTTAATGCTCCCAGCTTCGCTGGGTTCAAAATAAAAACTATCCTATTTTTTAAGTTGGACCAAATTACACATAGTTACGAAGTTTTCTCAAAAATCGGTTAAGTAGTTTAGAAGTTCATTAGCGTTAAACATCGCGACACGTAATTTTTATACAAGTATATAGAGATTGCACCCCAGGCAAAGCCGGAAGCAGGTCGGGAGTATTGAAAAAAACTTTCTTACCTCTGGTTTTCTTCTGTGGCAAACTCGTAAACCCATCCAAGTTTTGTGGCGCAGTTTTTACATGATACATCACGCACCATATGGCGACCCGTCAACATCACTCGATCCTGAACCTCCGAGTAAACCAGGTTTACCACTTTATGGAACAAGAACGCCCGGCCTGCAAAATTTATTTGGTCTACATTTTGATTTGCGTTTTAATAAGGAAAAAAAAAACATTAGCACTGCAGGAGTGTCGACAGAAGTGAAAATTTGAACAATTGCATGTTTATTTTCAGGAATCATCAGGAAATATTTTATTGTGTGTGAAGTGAATTTAAATTTGAAAGTGAATTTAATGAACTTTTAAATGAAGTGTTTTTTTATTCATTATTATAAATTACTACTAAAAAATCACACTACCCACTACTAGTAAAAAGAATAAGCTCTCAGTAGAATATCACTAGCATTTTCTATTTTTATTTAAGACTTTAAGCGACCCACTCCCGCCTTCGCCCGGGGTGCCATTTTTTTTACGTAAAAACCTTCCCTGGTTATCCCTCTACCCATGAGTGAAGACAGAATTAAAATCGGTCCAGCCGTTTTCGAGTTTTGTGCTTAGCAACACATTTAGTGATTCATTGTTATTTATAAAGATTACTGTGTTCTTTTATAATTGCTTTGATAATTGTCAATTATAACACCTATAATTGTCAATAGAGGTGTCGGTAACAGTAACAGTGTAGCGAGTTCAATTGTTTTTTTTTTTTCATCTCAGAAATGCCCAGTTTTCACTTCAAAAACATTATTCCTCGCTCCGTATTTCCTTTAAATTTTGTATTACATAAGTATTGAATATGTAATAAATTAATAATTAAGCTAAGATCTCGTAAACCCATAACAATGGAACTTTTGAATTGCGCAAACAAGTGAATGTACTAGAAGCAAGACAAAGAAACAAACCTGTAGCCCCCGTGAATCTCGTGCTTATCAATTCGGAACGATTCGTAAGGTTTACATCACAGGCTGCGCACGAGAAAAGGCGAACACCACCAATATGATCCAAGAATATTTTGCCCATTTTTTTCTATTTATTTGTTTTCAAAATGCAATCAAGAAAACCAACAAAACAACACTGTGTAGTGAAGGTGTTGTAGTGTATTTGGTAGTGTATATTCGGTATTATTTATTATGTTTTATGTTCCTTGCTGTCTGACATTGGGTCTGACATGCATCTGACATTGGTCTGCGGCGGTCTGACTGACAAGTGACAACTGACAAGACAAAAACAGCTGTTACAGACTGCCAACATAGAGTAAAGTAATAATTTTATGTAGAGTAACTTATCTATACTAATATTATAAAGAGGAAAGATTTGATTGTTTGTTTGTTTGTTTGTATAGAATAGGCTCCGATTTTTCAAGATTTTTTCAAATCGGTCCAAGACCGATTTGAAAAAATCTTTTACCATTTGAAGCCGACATTATCTGTGATGAACATAAGACACTTTTTACCGCGGGAAAATGCATAGCTGCATTCCTACGGGAAAACGGGTAGTAAGAATTATCCTTCCGAACATACCCATTTTTTTTCCTGTATTTCCTGGTTTCACAGACACGAATGTATTATATTTTATAAATTTACGCTGACGAAGTCGCTTGCAACAGCTAGTCTAAAATAAAAGTAAATACTAGCGTCTTGGCCCGGGAGATAGCGCCATCTATCCAAAATACGGTAGATGGCGTTTTATACTTTTCTACCCGTACAAAGTCGCGAGCACCAGCTATAATATCAAAGATGGAAAGGACAAAGAGTATAGTAATATAGACGGATTATGTATTATTTCCTTGTTCATTTAAAAACAATCAATGATTCATTTATTAAATAAAATTAATCGATTTGCCTTAGCATCTGCCAGTGTTGCCAACCTTATACGAAGTAATATCCGTCCGTACCTGGGTCCTGGGTCCTAATAAATCCGTATAAATTCCGTGTGTACTGTATTGTAAATTAAAATAGCAATTGCAAATATATATTTTGTTGCTCTGTCAAATTAGGAAAATATGTAATGTTAGTGACATCTATGAGAAAAATGGAGCACTTTTAAGACCTCGTAATAGTGTGTGATTTCAATGAGTGACGGCAGATGGCACCGCTAATGTAGATATTAGTAGTGACATCTATGAGAAAAATTTAGCACTTTTACACTTAGTCATACCTATGTGATTTCAACGAATGACGACAGATGGCACTGCTAATGTAGTTATTGCTAGTGACATCTATGAGAGAAACTGAGTACTCTTAATTATTTGTCTATTCTATGTGATTTCAACGAATGACGGCAGATGGCACCGCTAAAGTAGATATTGCTAGTGACATCTATGAGAAAAACTGAGTACTTTTAAGACATCGTCTATCTTATGTGATTTCAATGAATGACGGCAGATGGCACCGCTAATATAGAAATTGGATATCGAAGCTGAAATTAAGCAATTATTACGTTACCAAGGTACATGTAGTTTTATAAGTAGATGCTTTTAATTTGTTCAAAATAAAAAATCACTAAATAATATGAAATCATATCAATTAATAAAAAGATATTTTTATTTTATTTTAAAACATCTTTATACAAAAATTGATAGGTTAATTAAGTAACCAAAATACGAAACGTAATAAAATTCTTGTTGATGCGTTGCCGAAGTAACAAAATCTGTCTTTTGGTTACAGACTTACAGATATGGTTTTTATAAAAAGTAAACACAAAAAACTTTAATTTATTTAGTTTAATAGTTGAACACTTAATTAGTTTTATTAATTACTATGGAAAGTCTAAAAGAGGAGACCATACATCAGACTGCACTTAAATTAGCGGAAGAAATAAAAAACTTATCAATATATAAATCGTTTTATAGTGATATTCAGGTCAGATTTGAAAGTTAAATTTAATAATACATAATAATAATAATGAATAATATTCTACTAATAGTCTTTCATTTTTTTCATCAGAAATTAGTTGCGTCACCGAATATAAAAAAGGAAGACTTCAAGCAAACACTCCAGCAGGCTATGAAAGAAAAAGGCTTAGATACAAAGTTAAGAAACACCGTTTTTCATTGGATAAGGACGCAAAGCAAGCAAAATGTATGATATTTTCACACCATCTATAGTCTTTTAATCCCTATTATTATAGTAAACTAGTTGCTGCCCGCAGTGCCCGCTACTTTGCCCGCGTAACTTTGTAAATTATATACTAAAACCTTCACCGGGAACCACTTTATCCCCTGGTGAAAACAGCATGAAAATCGGTGCAGTAGTTTTTGAGTTTATCGCCAACAGACAGACAGACGCGGCGGAGGACTTTGTTTTATAATATGTATTGATATTAATAATTGTGAGGATAAGATTATAAGTGCAGTACTAAATCTATGACAGGTGCAGGTAATTGATATGTACGTTCTTTTACAGAAATCAGATCCTTTGAGTTCACTTTTGAAAGCTAGCGCTCAATGGGAGAAAAGAATTCATAAATCGCTAAACGCCATGTGTTCCGACCTTGAAACATCGTTAGCGAAAATAAGAATGCAAGCTGAGCAGGAGGAACTTTGTGATAAATGGAATGAGCTCAGTACTTTTAATCTAGGTAAGTTTAGGTATATAAAATCAACTCAGAAAGCTAAGAAAACAGAAACTGCTCATCTTTAGAGAACTTAACATGATTTACCTACGAAGAAAAAGAAGTATAATTTAATTGGACTAATGTTACAGATTAATCCATATTTTGATTTCAGATCTAAGCAAATATAGACCTGTCTACGCACCAAAAGACTTTTTAGAAGTATTACTAACGCTGTCTGGTTATGTACCATATACTAGAGAGTAAGTTTTGATTTTCTTTAAAGCCTTCTCTCTGTTTACTATACCAAAAGTCAAGTCAAGTCAAGTAACCTATTTTGCAAAATTGATTTCAGTGATGAACCCAAATGGGAATTTGCACACCTACCGCTGCAAGTTAAGACTTTAGATCAATTGGTAAGACCTGACAGAAAGTTTCTAAAATAGGTATAAACTTTAATAGATAACTTCCCAGTTTTTATCAGGCTCGAAGGACCAATGTTTACACTGCAAACAGTCTGTGACATGTTTTATTAAATTCCGAATGTTTTATTAAATTTTGGGCATGATAAAATGCCATTTTCTGTCTAAAAACTTAATTAAACTGTGTAAAAAGTGATAAATACTGACGATGTTTCACGCACACTACAATTAAAAGTTGCCGCATTCACGGAGCTATTGCTTTTAGATAAGGCCGTATCTAGTCGAACGTAGCGAGACCAATCATTTATCTATGCTAAGCCTGTTATTTTTATATAATATACTTAAGTAAACGCTGAAAACTTTGTATACCTACTATCTGTCCCACGCGGCATCGCCTGTATTAAACTTGATTTTCCAACGTGTGTTTAGCCTACCAAATGCCTTAAAAACAGCAACAATCATAAGACCATGTATTTTTGGCACTGTAGCAATATTTTTTTGTGGTTTGATTTTTTTTTAATGTGAAGATTGGCAGACAGAATGACATTCTACTTGATGGTAGAGGTGGCTACCGTCACTACCGTTTATACTCACTGACCGAAATTCAACAGCACACAATATGTTGTCTTTAAGACCTTTACTTGGAAAAAAAACGTTTATCTGCTCTATAAAACAGCGTAAAGTGTACCCCGAGTGGTCGAACGGTGATCCGCTGCTTGGCGTGAATCCGCACATGCCCAGCTCTGTCCCGGGATTCCCCACTTTGGAGGCCGAGCGGATAGGGCTTGGGGAGAGGGTCGCCGCTCTCGGCTATGCGCCCGTTATACAGGAGTATCTCAAGAAGGGAAGTCCTCAATGTTTACGGGCCAAATTGTGGTCACAAGTTTTGGGAGCGGAAATAAAATCGCCGGTATGTAATCTGTTAATTTACCAGTACTTATCTCTGTAGTCTGTCAAACTAAAAGAAAACCTCTTTATACGATTCAGGAAAATAGTCTATACCTACTTACTACTAATATTATAAAGAGGAAAGATTTGTTTGTTTGAATTGAATACTATCGAAACTAATGGACCGATTTGAAAAATTCTTTAACTGTTGAAAAGCTACATTATATCAGCGAGTAACATAATAATATAGTCTATAAGTCTACTATATAGGCCTCTTTTACCATCTGTCAAGTAGGCTAACCGTCATTTAAAGTCACCGGTAGCCGGGGATAATGGAGCAGGGGATTTGTTTGTACGGTAAAAGTCCCAAACATAAAAAAAGAAAATAAGTCGCCTATCGAAGGATGCACTAAAACGAGTGCATAATTTAATAAAACATAAAATTATTTCTAACAGTAACTAATCAACACTTTACTTGTAGTTGGTGAAAGAGGCCCTAAATCTTATAAAGTTACGCGGACGAAGTCGCGCGCAACCGCTAGGTTTAAAATACTTTGGACTTAAATTTACTTATAGGCTCTAAAAAACTATAATAAGTTAAATTTACTTGAATTACAATCAAGTGAATTCCTGTTGGCTAATATTTATTTATTTCCTTTATTTCAGCAACTATCGTTTTTCAATCAATTAAAGAAGAGTGTATTGGAAGTCGATCTTATGATAGACAAATTGATCTTCAAAGACGTCCAATTGACGGCCTCAAACGACGACCAGTACTTTGTGTTTGAGGATTTGTTATATCAGGTAAGTATAATTTATATTAGTAAACATTAATATGTTGCCTGATCGCTGCTCTTTCAAAAATCTTATAGAATTTATTTATTAATTTAGTAAGTTTATCTTTTTTACGGCATCTCTAACATTAATTTTTGCTCTCATTCCTCTCACTGAAGGTAAGTAGTTTGCATTTAATGAACATTAATTAATTTATTGAATTTAAAAATAAATATGAATTAAAGAATTCAACACAACCATTTGTATCTTACTAAAATGCTAAATAAAATATTCAAATAAATACATTTTGAATAAGAAAAAAAAATCAAATGCAAAATTAAAATGTATAGGTATGTTTTGCTTTTTGTATTTGCATTTCAAATGGGTATCTCAAACAATTAAGATCTTTCGATACTAAAAAAAAAAATCATTCTGACCTTTTTTTAATTTGGAATGCGCTAACCTCTACTCACACGGGAGAGGTCTGTGACCAGCAGTGGACATTATAAATAGGATTGATAAAGTTATTAGTGGGAAACTAATCGTGCTATAGGTGATGCTCTGTTTCTCGCGCGACTGTGAAGTGCTGTCCCACCTTAAGGGCGGAATCGGCAACCCTCTCTCCGTTACTATTAAGGGTCGACACACGTCCGCCGACAGTGTCACCGTCTTCCCGCCCAGCGGCATCATCCCCTTCCACGGGTTCACCATGTATGGTAAGGCGTAACGCATTCTCTAGTTTGTAATTCAGGGTGACAATTCACGTAAACGCATGTCAGTCAGTCAAAGCTTGCAGGATGATAAATAAAAGGGACTATCAATCAACTGCCAGCACGTAACGCATGTCATGTATGCATGTATGCATCACAAGCAAAGCCATAGGTGCTGCAGTACAAGTGTTAAGGACAAGAGATAAGGAAGGGATGGGGTGATGGCATCCCCTAGGTACCTACTCACTAACCGAAACACTTGTGTGCTGTTGAGCAAACTTTAAAAATTTAATTTCCAAAGTTGACCTAACCAGGAATCGAACCCGGGGCCCCAGAGACGTGGGGGAAGCATCCTTAGTTCCTTACCCATTGGCATAATCGAAAAGGCTCGTCAACATTTTCATCAACGTTCATATTTTATCGATTTTGATAAAATTTTGTATTTATATAGAAATTTTGTATTTTATGTAAAAACGTAATTTTACACACGAAAAAGTTTTTTTAAATATTTCCTTCAGTTTGGAAGGAAACCACATCAATAATACAATATTTAAAATTTCTTTTTCACGATAAAAATAGGTGTACACACCGACATTCATAAGGGCCTGTTCTGTTTGATTTTCAGCGACGCCTTTTTGCTATTTATACGACGATCCTGTACAACTGTATTACACGTTCAGGGCATTTTACATTAGATACTGGCACAGACTGCATTATATATCTACACATCCACAGGTAAACATCTAATACTGTTAATATTACAAAGATTTTCGTTTTCGTATTTTTCGTGGGCCGTATATTTCAATTACATATTAATATTACCATAATACACATTGCATAACATGGCTAACGTTATGAAAGGCGGGAGTTATACACTTTCCCCTTGCTTCTGCAATAATAACCCTGACTTATTCAAAACCTCTATTCATATTCCTTGCAAAAATTTCCGCACCGTCCCTCCAGCAGGAAAGGACTGCCCCGACCCCGCCGTCGATCTTGCTCCCATCTGTGTAAATCGCAATGCCAGTATTAGGCACTTGCGATTCACAATCGATACTTTCAAAACCTACGGCGACGTCGGTTGCCGGATGAGGAGCTCTCAGGAAAGAGACTCAAGAATGCTCCGAACTATTGGATCGATTTGAAAAATCCTTTCACTGTTGGAAAGCTATATATCGCTATATATAGCGAGTAACATGATCTAATAAAGAAACCAGGACGAAGTCGCGTGCAACAGATAGATTTTAATAAAGAACGTCTTTGTAATCTGTTAATGTTTTTATAAAACATACCTAAAATTTTTATTACTATTTCAGGGTATAGTTTCGTTATGTCTTTTATATGAAAGGTTATTAGAAGCAAACGAGCCTTTGCTTTGGATACATTTTAGAAATATCAACATCAATCCGTAAGTACCAAATTTCTTTTTATTGAATTAAAAAAATAAATATATTTAAAAGAAATTTAAAATTAAAAAGACCTTTAAGTATTAATAGAGGTTAATAATCTATTTAGTCAAAATCGTATCAAAATAGGTTTATTTTGATACGATATATAGATATTCGATTTCTAGACCTAAAAAACTCCAAACTCTAGATTTTTGTCAAAATCGTTAGAGCCGTTTGCGAGATAGTCGTGGCATACAAGAATTGCTCGTTCAGTATTATAAGATATGACGCTGTGTTTAATAAAATTGATATTTCCATTCCGTCTTCAGCATCAGAGTAGTGTTCAAGTGGTTGATGCGAGCGTTCAGTGGACACCTACCTCCCGATCAATTGCTCCTCCTGTGGGACACAATACTCGGCTACGATTCCCTGGAGATTTTGCCACTTTTAGCATTATCCATACTGAGCTTTAGAAAGGAGAATATATTTCAAGTAAACACACTGCAAAATGTCGACGCAGTGTTAGCCGATCTCTCCACTATATCTGTTATACCATTGTTACAGTTGGCACTGATGAAACCATAGATTTTCAAAATAGAATAGCATGATGTAAAAAAAATTAAAATTTACATATTTTTGTGTTGTTGAAATTTGTCTATAAGTACTGTTTAAAAATCATGTTCACTTTGTAACTGTTTTAAAGAAAAATATAACAAAATGGTTTATTTTATAGCGAAGCTATCATACTATCCTAAGTATACTAGTATACTTACTCTTTTAAGTCTTAAAAAATACACAAACAGTTCCACTTTTGATTATTATGTTACAAGTTCAAGTCGTTACATTCTTACACTCGGATGTTTATCGTGTGTACTGAATAATACGCTAAATGTGACTTAGGACTTAGGACTTAGGTTTGCTTCCTAAAGTATATTGACCACCATATAAATATAAAAGCTATAAGACTATAGGAGCCTATAAAATTTATTTGATGTTCAAAATTTGAAATGTTCAATATTTATTTGTACTTCTTGATTTTTGAAAAAATTATGCATAATATGCATCGGTTTAGAGTTATGCATAAGTTTTTTCATTATCTTTTAGTTATTTACTGTGACCTACTTAGTTAAAAAAATTTAAAGTTTTATTATAATATCATAGTTTTGATTGATCTCACAAACGAATCACAACGACCTCTATCATTGTTATTGTATAAAGTTTTATAGTTATTTTTAATTTTTTAGTAAATATTTTAGAAAATAAAAATCAAATGTGTTACGCAAAACTATATTTTCTTACAAACGACACACCAATTACCCTCTTCGTAGAAACTTTTCTCTATTTGCAAATCTGACACTTGTCTGCACAACTCTTCCAATTCGCCCTCATCGAACACGTGATAGTATCTCAGGAAGGTCTTTTCGGAGGCATTCGAAGACTTGAGTTTCCATGGCACCAACAGGTCCTGGTGTTGGAACTGAGTTCGGTTCTGGTGGACAGGCAGCTCGATGCCACAGACTGTGCGCACTTGAGACGTGTCAGGAGTTTTGTTCTTGAGCAAGTATTTGGAATTACTTTGGTCTGTGGCCCAAACTGTGATGAGAGCCCGTCCACCTTTACTAAGGAGACGCGATATTGTACGCACGGCTTGGACTCTTCTGCCCTGTTCACAGAGTTTTCGTTCAAATTATCATATTTTTGACAACACGTTTAGTCTAGTGGCTTTGGCTAAAGAAATTTCGATTTCGATGTTATTTTAAGGCAACAACTGTTGGATAAGCTGCTAAATAAATATAAATAGGGGAAAACACCCAATTATTGGCACTTGTAAGAAATGCGACCATTTATTGGCACCTTTCGACCTATTGTTCAACTCAAATAAAATTCGAAAGTTTGACAATGTTTAAATCGTTTGACTGTTTAGTGTTAGCAATTTTCATAAACCTAAGATATATTTATTTTTTGTTGGAACACAGTTTACGGAATAGTTTTCTTATTTTTTAGTGAAAAGTTTAGGGTGCCAATAAATTTTAGGGGTGCCAACATTAGGTCATTTTACCCTAATATCATCATCCAATTGATGATTAAACTTGCAAACGAATCGGAGAGTTGATCTAAAATAGATTTATTCTAGAAAGTTCCAACTATTTGAACTAATAATTGAGAGACGTTGGAGCGAGCTCACTCAGAAACACCTATTGGGTTACCTATATTATGAGCTCGGAAAGAATGATTAATAACTAGCTGAACCCCTTGCACGTATCGCTGTGGCTCAGCAACTCTGCAATTATATTAACTGTGCAAAAAAGAAATTTGTAAAAAATAGACTCACCTTGGTAGTGAAATGGTGTATGACCGCAATACAAATGATGGCGTCTGCGAACGCGTCCCTGAGCGGAGCGTGGAGCAAGTCGAGCCGCACGCACTGCGCCTCCACTTGGTGCGCCTCCGCTTGCTGCTGGCACTCGCGCAGCAGGCCGCCGCTGCGCTCGCCTGCTATCTGCACATGCCACACACCACTTACCACACGCCATTGGCTGCTATGCTCATAGGATCCACTTTTTTGACATCAAATAGTTAACGTTAATCCGTTAACACGTGATAGAAATTGCAATTTTTATGTCGCTGCGTTAGTGATTTACTTATAAAAAATATTGGTTTGGATTTTGGAAATTAACAGGTTATGAACAAAAAAAGAAGCGTGTATAATTTAGAGTGTGTAATTTAACAGTTGCCAAAGGGGGACGCTAGATGTCGCCATCGGTGTGTTGCCGTACGTCAGACAGATGGCTTTTTTATAAAATATTGTCTAAAGTTTTGGCAAATAGTAGGTACTGGATTAAAGATTAACGGACTTGAGAAATGTTAACGGAAGTTATGGAGTCCGTTAACATTTTTTAAATTTAACTTAAAAGTTAATCTGTTAGTTGAAATGTCAACTTCGTTAATTAACGATTAACGGATTAATGATCTTGTGCCCAGCTATGGATTCATTATAGTGTTAATTTCTATCTCATTGTTATTCAATAGGATTCAAAGAGAACTACTTTACTTACCGCGCTTTAATAACAGTAATACTTTTATTAATATTTGAACGATATTTTGAGGGTAGGACATGCAGCAATACTTGCCATCCACCATCAAGTGGACTGTCAACCGTAACATATAATGTAATTTAATAATTACTTGTAATATATCATTTCTTCTCAAGATATTCTTGCCATTGCCGCAGCCGAGGTCCACCACAATGGCTCCGGAGGGAACCTTCTCCATGAACTCCACTACTCGGGGCCAAGGCTTGTGTCTAGTTGTGCTGAAGTGACCTGTTATTTCTTCGTACACCTGTCAAAACACAAAATAAAAATCTAACAGCTTTATAAGGACTTGACATCACTGCTAATTGCTTTGGAAAACAGAAAAATTATAGACTTGACTCGACCGACTAGTCTCGGGATCTGCTAAAGAAAATGCTATTACAAATTGCTACTTTTACTAATGATACTGGCAAAATAAGATCTGATGGAGCCAAGACATTAAAAGAGAAGAAGAAGAAGAATATTATAAAAGACATTCTTTGCATAATAAAAAAAGTTAGCTATTCATAACTCTTCCAAATTTCAGTTTATTTCGTCTTGATTTGGGCTTGAATACATAGGTCTATAGTACCTAATTTAAAAAAAAAATGCAGTTTTACAGCAAAAACTAAAAATTTTTTATTACAACGTCAATGCAAAGTAATACTTGTTGAATTTGAAATTAAACTTTGACGTGACTTATTGCCCTCACTGACTTCTTTAATCAAATGTCGACTTTACTCGAACTTACCCTTTTCTTACCCAGACTGTTGTCTAGATGTCAATGTCCTGTTAATAAAATATTAAATAAAATAAAATGAACTAACTTACTTGATGCACGTGTAACTCCTCCAACTGTGAAGCGACGTTCTCCTCTATAACCTGTGCACACTTAACGCTGTCACACAGAGTCCGATATCTGCATTGGCACAGACCGCTTCGAGTCCAACGAAAAGTCAACGATATCCTTGTTGTGCGTGGGACAACTTCGCTTGTGACAACCCTAACGCTCTCGCCAACGCCATCAGGGGTGTCGACACGATGTTCTATCACTGGATCGTATGAACGAGGTTGAATACCATGTTGCCAATCGTATCTGGAATTGACGAAAAGGAAGAACGCTATATAAACCTCTTAACCAAGAACAATAATTTTATTATTAATTAAATTTACTCTCTGCATAATAAGCTACTCATATATAAAATGGTTCTAAAGCCTATATGGATGTATGGTATACAGCTGTGGGGAATAGCTAGCTCCTCCAATATATTAATCATTCAGAGACTCCAGAACTCGATCCTGAAGTGGATATCCAATGCCCCTTGGTTCATCAAGACCTCAGAACTGCATGAACACCTCGCAATACCAACAGTTTCTGAGGAAATTAAGCTGAATGCAAAAATATATAAACAGCGACTGACGAATCACCCTAACCCTTTGGCTGCCAGACTCACTAAGCCAGACCATATTAGAAGATTAAAGAGGCAGGAATTCGTGGACTTGTCTAAGTAAAAAAAAAAAAAATTCAAAAAGTAAAACTAATGTATAATCAAACAGGATGGAGTGACCTTCACAGGAAGGTCAATCTCTGAGTGATTCCGGCATTAATCAGACTTATCTGCTTATAGTTGACAGACTGTTGCAGATTTAATGGGAAAAAATAAATAAATAAATTTACAATGCAACTTATCACTCTTTCTTTCCATGTGTAAAAACCGAATTAAATTCGGTCATTCTGGAGTTTTTGAAGCATACACAAACCAACATTTTTTATAAATAGTAGATAACGCCTGATATCTTTATCACAGTGACGATGGTGGCGCTGCCACGGCGACCCAAGGATGCTCAGACGATCCCTAGGAAACTTAACATTTTTGTAGAATAAAAAGTATCCTATATGTTAATCCAGGTAATAAACTATATGTGTGCCAAAATTCATCCAAATCCGTTCAGCCTTTTTGCTTTATTAAGGAACAAACAACCAAATGTAGAAACTTTCGCATTTATCATATTAATTGTATTACACACCTCGCCTCATCTTGCATAATGAGCAATGAACGAGACGGTACTTCGACGGGAACTTGCTTTCCGCTGTAATGTTTCCAATCCATAACGATTGAGGAGCCGAGAGACAGTGACAAAATTGTATCACCAAACGGACTGTGCTTGTCCACGTGTGATGGTATACCTAGAAACACAACAGGAGTTAGAACTCCTCAGTTTAGCAAGAGATGTTGCCTCTCTTTTTCTAATAAAACTAGTGAGTCTAGTAGCTAGTAACCCTAGCTGTTAACCAAACGGTCGCGGGTTTCCGGGTTTGAATCTCGCTAGGAGCAAACGTTTATGTGTTAACATTTTACCTTTGTACCCAAGTCACGGATGTTTTGTATTTATAATATGTATGTATTTACAAAAAAAAAGTAGTGTATGTAGTATATCAACTGTCTGGTATCCATAATACAAGCATTAGTCGTTTAGTGTGGAACTAGATGGTGCTGTGTAGAATGTGTGAAGATATTAATTTAATTAATGTAATAATTCCTCAATAAGAGGAGTTAAAATAAATAATTAATCTTTTAATATTTTGTCACTCACCTTGCCCAGGTTTGTATTTATTGACAGTCAGCTGATCTGGTTGTGTAACATTGAGTCCTCTCTCCTTCAATCTCGACCACAAAATGTCACAATCGCTCGGAATCTTCTCGGAGAGTGGACAAGACAAGTCCACATCGTTGCTGCCATATCTAAACTCATAGCCGTAATGTTTCACTTGACGATTCTTTAAGCTATTCGTTTCTAAACTCTCTTCCCAGTCAAAGAGATTTATGAAATTATTTTCTTCCTCTATGCTTATAAAGTCTTTCAGCACCACAAGGCCTTTGGGATCCTCATGAGGACAGATGACTTCATCATTAGGCACTGTTCACACACACACAAAAAAAATATATAATATAAATATAATAAAAAAATATAATATAATAGTGACCCGGTCCTGGCTTATAAAGTGTTCTCAGACCTATAAAGTGTACATAAATAAAATTTCATCAAAATCTGTACATGCCGAATGTTTAATTAAACTTTGGGCATAACAAAATGCCAGTTTGCATAATGATACTGTCTAAAAAGTTTTTAAAAAAAGTGATGATGTCTTACACAAACTACAATAATAAGCTTCCGCATTCATGGAGCAATGGATTTTAGATAGCGGGGTATCTAGTTGAGCTCAGCAAGATCAATAATTAAAAATAAAAAAATACTAACCACTTTCAACATAATTTAAGCATAAGACAGCACCATTATCCAGCTTCGCTATGCCATTACACGTTTTATAAAAAATGACAGCTTCTTCCGTATTACTGAATACTAAAAATGAATAAGTTTCCCCTTTCTCTGCTATAACTTTTGGAAATGTCACATTAACACATTTCTCGCTTATAATTTCGTATATTGAACCTTTATCTAAACCTGTAGCTTGTCCAACATTACAGAGTACCATATTCTGCCAAAAAAAATAGCTTTTAATAAAATTTATGGAAATTTTGAAGGAAAGGGAATTAAATATAAAAACAAACATACGGGTCCCGGTAAATCAGTGCATGTTACGCCTTTTGAACTTTTTAAGCGTGCAGCAAACCTTTTTCTCTTTCGTTCTGATTTTCTTTCATAATCCATAGTAAAGAATATTTATATTAGTTTTAAGTTTTTAACTTCGTAAACATACGATTTCACGTGTAAAACATGCTTGGGGTATCGTATTTAATTTACTATTATATATATATTATATTTATAACCTCCCTCTCTTTCTGAATGAAACTTATTTTATTTGTTTATACGATATTTATATGTCAAGTCATTTGTCAAATTGTCATTGTCAATGTCAATTTATTATTGTATGTTGGTATGTTGTATGTGGTTGTATTTGGGTTGTATTTGGTTGTATCTGATTGTATCACGGCCTCCACACTCTCGAGAACCGTCTGTATGAACCGTCTGTATGAACAACTGAAGCGCTCGAGTATTACAAAATGAGAATCGTCAAAAATATTTTTTGCATTTTCAAAAAGCTGCCACGAGCTTGCATTACATCCGAATCGTCTGAATTTTAAATGGGAGCTTAGTTTAGGTTCACTTAACATCCCCTCTGAAAATCTGACGCGCTCGAGTGGTATTTAAAATTTTACTCCTACCCCCGTCAACCCCACCAACCAAACCGTCAGATTAATACATATCCGTTATCGGAGACACGTGGCTAATTTTTCCAACGCACCTTTAAAGGCATTTACACGATCGGAAACAATCAACAACAGAGGTCACCTTGGTCGGGTTAACCAAAATTGATTCGTTTCTACACGATCGTGTCATTGACTGAACGTGTCAGTGTATACCGAGAGTGCGACCGAGTGTATGCGATCATAAATCATAAAATCGGAGTAGCATTAACCCTTTTAAGCATATGTGACCAAGAAAACCAAAAAAGAAAAGAAAATGGATAAAACAGTGGCTTAATGAGAAAAAAACATTGAGTCCCGACCGTCAACAAGCTTCCACACGGTCAAAACTTGACTCAATGTCCTCTGTCCTTGGTCGTGAAAGCTGCGCTCACGATCAAGGTCGTTGGAAGATCACTTGGTTGACCAACCAAATAATGAATCGACCAACGTTGATTTTTATATCAATTCAACCAAGGTGACCTCTTGGTGATTGGTTCCGGTCGTTTAGAATGCCTAATAGTTTGCAACCCCAATCGTGACGCTTGTGGCGGCCGTAAAAATAAATTTATTTAGTTACAGATTGAATAAAGTTGATAAACGTAAGTTGGTATAGAACGGATTTAAATTGTTATTTCAGTACAAGCAACGACTTAAAACCGTCAAAACAATAAATAACAGAAATGTTATATTAGTTTAAATTTATTTTATTCACATGATCGATCACGTCGATGGACGTCACTTAGTGGGCGTTCCCAACAATAAAGTACGACCTTATTCTGCACATTATATTTTTTATTTTTTTTTTATGTTAAGGTCGACAGACAGGCTGACGGTCCACTTGATGGTATTGTCATGAAACACGAAATTTCATAGGCGTGGTTTCAAAGACAGTTGAAAGCAGGTTTCAAGTCAGAGAGATCAAGCTACATTTTACGAACTATAGGCCAAGGAACATAATATACTCTGTAGAGAGAGTACTAGACACAAACTATAACCCTCGTGCTATTTCCATTTGTTGTCGGTTTTTGCGCTCGAGTCAAAGGACTTGAAGTCGCGTGCATAGAGTAACTTATAATATATATGCAACGCGAAAGAGCTCCTCGCGAAGTTGAACGAGTGTGTAACGATGCACTTCGTGCTCGGTCAACTTTCTAGAATGCTTCGTCGAGGAACTTCGCGAGAGTGTGGAGCCCGCATGGTAGATACTTCTGTATTACAAGAGACCACAAACTATATAGTAGATACTATATAAAGCTAACGGAACGGTAGTAATTCTAGATCTATGATATATAAAGTGTTCTGTTCACTGACACTGGCGACACTGGACAACACAACACACTAATATTACGTTGTATGACACAACACGACAACCGACAACAAAAGCAAACGTCAAAGTCAAACAGTTCTGTGAAACCTGGCGTCTGGCGCCTTGGTGGTAGGGCGTGTGTTTCATTTCTAGCTGGCCCGTTTAATGTTTTGTTTTGACTTTTTGAATTAAATAAAAAATAATTACTACTTTGTTTTGAAGTTGTGATACGTGGGATTATTCTCGCTCAATTTCATGTTGTCCTTTCATAATATTTTAATATTATGAAAAATTAATAGAAATGATGCTTCAAACCGTACGTAATAGTAATAGTAATCTATTTATGTGATAAATTTTTGAAATAAGTAAACATTGTGTAATTATTTTATTCTTTTGCACGCAGGAACTTCACCAGAATAAGCGGCATGTTATATGTATGGCATCAGATTTTTTCTATCCAAACACTGGTGGTGTTGAAGAGCATATCTACAATTTGTCACAATGTCTAATTAGACGAGGGCACAAGGTTGTCGTCATTACGCATTCCTATGGCGATAGAGTCGGGATTCGCTATTTAACTAGTGGTTTAAAAGTTTACTACTTACCTATTAGAGTTTTTTACTCGCAGTGTGTTTTACCTACAATGATATGTAATATAGCTCTCGTAAGATATATATTAATTCGAGAGCGTATAGAGATTGTGCATGGACATTCCGCCTTCAGTGTGCTATGCCACGAAGTGTCCATTATTGGGAAATTGATGGGACTGAAAACGGTTTTCACCGATCACAGTCTATTTGGATTCGCCGACACATCGGCAGTATTAACTAATAAATATTTACAGATGTGTTTGTGTGAATGCGATCATTGCATTTGTGTGTCGCATACAGGCAAAGAAAATACTGTTCTTAGAGCCAAAGTTAAAGCTCACAAGGTCTCCGTTATACCTAACGCCGTCGACACTTACACATTCACACCAGATCCAAGTAAACGGGATTCCAATTTTATAACAATAGTAATCGTTTCAAGATTAGTCTATAGGAAAGGTGTAGATTTGATGGCCGCCGTTATAGCGGATGTTTGTGAGAGATATAACAATTTAAGGTTCATCATAGGCGGAGACGGTCCCAAAATGTGGTTGCTCCAAGAAGTGAGAGAAAGAAAGGGGTTTCAGCATTGCGTTACTCTGCTAGGAAGTTTAAAACACTCTGAAGTTAGAAATGTTTTGGTGAAAGGTGATATTTTTCTCAACACGTCTTTGACTGAAGCATATTGCATGGCAATAGTGGAGGCAGCATCGTGCGGTTTGAAGGTAGTTTCGACAAGAGTCGGTGGAATACCTGAAGTACTACCTAAGAGTATGATTTACCTCACTGAACCGAATGTGGGTAGTCTTGTCGAGGGTATAGAACAAGCAATAAAAGACGTAAAAATTGGTAAAGTATTGTGTCCATACAAATGCAATAAAATGGTGAGGGAAATGTATAATTGGATGGACATAACGAAAAGGACAGAAATAGTATACAATAAAATATCTTTGAATAAAAATAAAGTGCTCGGTCAACAATTGCGGAGCTACCTCACGTGTGGAGTGTGGCCATTCCTTCTAGTTATAAGTTTAATGTATTTATTATTGCAATTAGTTGAAAAAGTCTATAAAAGAAAACATATAGACATAGCAAAGGACTTAAAGTTATGAAATAGAATAATATGTGACATTAGACTGAATTTGTTTTTATTTAAAAATTTCTTGTTCATTAAAGTTAAGGAGTATTTTATTAAAATATACTTTAATATATTATGGATATTTTATTTTTTTAACTTAACAATTTGTACATGAAAATATGTAATAAATCCACAGAGTAATAATTATTTGCTTACTTTTTTCGGACTCAGTTTATGTGTGATGGCTCCTTTTAGTTTATACTAAACTAGCTGGTGCCCGAGACTTCGCCCGCGTAACTTTGTAAATTATATACCAAAAACTTCCTCGAGAACCACTCTATCCATTGGTGAAAACAGCATGAAAATAGGTGCAGTAGTTTTTGAGTTTATCGCGAACAGACAGACGCGGCGGAGGACTTTGTTTTATGTAGTGAAGGTATAAATTGATGAAAAAAAAAAGAGGTAATTTTGGAATGACATTTATTAATAACTATAAATATATATAGTGAAGTTACTATATTTTTAAATAATCTAATCTAAATATTTTAGTAACATTTTCAGATAATGTGTAACTTGAGTAGTATTGAATATTGAACGCAGTTTTGAATTTACAAACTGAAATTCGTAGCATTGTTCAATTTATTTATTTTTATTTTAACAATAGCAATAACAAATAAGTCGGTGTATTAAAATTAGTATTAACATTAAAAATCTAGAGCCACAGGGCATTTCCTGAAGGAGTCTAAGAAAAAAATATCATCACAAAAACAGAAATTCTTCAAAATTACTCAGTTTTATTAAATACTTTTCTGATTGGATACATTCCGCTTATATAGTTTGTAATGTGCAATTATCATATATTATTTTTATACCTACACTTTATATAAAATATTAAATTAAATCTAAGTATTACCATTAGTGTGATTTTTTAACAGACCGATGTAAAGTTAGACTTCCAGACTGATAATGGTTATAACGTCTTCCAGTGCGGGAAGTTAATTTATGCCCTGGAACAATAATTGGAAGTGTATAAAAAACTTGATAAGATCATTGGACTATATTCAATTACATATAAATGATAGATTCTTCTTCAGAAAATTATTAAAAACGTATCAGATGAAATATATATCCTAGTTCAGACATATTCTATAATGATGATGTTTTAGGATCTTGAATGTAACAATTAAATAAGACTGTCTTACTTTATAGAAAGTTCTATACATTATAGAACTTCCATCTTCTATACTTCATAGAAAGTTTTAGCGCCTGTTTCACAAACGTCAAGTATGGCCTACTTGACGTAACTGTCATTTAAAGTCACCGGTAACCGGGGATAATGGAGCTGGTATACCTTTGTTTGTACGGTAAACGTCAAAACATTGAATAGAAAATAATAATAAAAAATCGGCTATCGATGGATGCACTAAACCGAGTGCATAATTCAATAAAACAGAAAATGATTTCTAAAAGTAACTAATCAACACTTTACTTGACGTTGATGAAACAGACGCTTAGCATAATATAATATATTAACACTAGCTTTCGCCGGCGACTTCGACCGCGATTCTTTTTTTTAGGTGTTGAAACTTTCATTCAATATTTATTTATTGCTCAGGTGTTAAATATTTATTTGTAGATGATCCCTCGAGAACGGTTTTTTTTCGGATGTGAAGTATATACTTTTTTACCTCTGAAAACGTGCATGCAAAATTTCATCATGATCTGTTGAGTAGTTAAGGAGTGAAAGCATAACAAAGAAACAAACCCACTTTCGAATTTCTAATGATGCGAGGTGTTCATTTTCCCCAAAAAATTTGTCTCAAAAATTTTGTTTCATTTTCCTGTGCTTTGGTTAAAGTAGTTAAATATTTATTTTTAGATGATCCCTCGAGAACGGTTTTTTTTCGGATGTAATGTAAAGTATATACTTTTTTACCTCTGAAAACGTGCATGCAAAATTTCATCATGATCTGTTGAGTAGTTAAGGGGTGAAAGCATAACAAACAATTTCTAATGATGCGAGGTGTTCATTTTCCCCAAAAATTTTGTTTCATTTTCCTGTGCTTTGGTTAAAGTAGGTAGTGCAGCCTGCTAGGAAACTTCTTTTGAAAAATTTTGCCCAGCTGCCAAAAAGGTTGGCTACCCATGGGATAGAGGAAGGGGGAAATCTGGCTAGGTTTGTTTACGTTATCTCCTTGGCTTTACTATAGTTAGGACTTACACTTTAGTAGAGCGCGGCGGGTAGTTGGGACGCACTCCTGCCTGCTTCAACTGCAACACTATAGAACGGAGACGGGCGACGTCGCGTCCGCGTCTCGGTCCGAAATCGCATAGCTCCGACACCCGGGCCCACTCGTTACCGTTCTCATCGCCGCCTTCAGAGCCGCGGGCCAATGCGCGCTCCGCGTTCCTAGTGTGTCAACGCTTATTTTAACACTCATCCACAAATTATAAAGCTGCGTTTTCATTGGCACTTATGACATTTCAAAACAACCATTCACTTACTGAACGTAATCGTACAGTTGTGGGCGATAAAGATTGCACATTATAGTCGATATGCAATCTTTATCGCCTACAACTGTACCTGTGAGTCACGAAGCAGTGTAACTGCATTTAAAGTAAAGTAATATTAGCGCCATCGCTGTTCGCAGGGATGTTTTATTACGTAAAATATTCTAGTTTCAGTGATATTGTATAGATGGCGCAATATCTATGAAACTTCAAATATAAAAAATATTCGAAGATAGAACGTAACGCATTTCGTGTGACAATTTTGATTTTACTCCCATAAATTTTCCTACCCTAGACTCATATATACAAATCGATTCTTAAGGAGTAACTCCAATAATAATAATGTTAAATAATGTTGAAACTAATTAATTCAATTTGTGAAATAATAGATACGAAGTTCGATTTAGCATTTTGCAATGAGAACACAGCTTGAAACAAACAAAATTATATTCCCTTCAGTATAACACAGACCCAAATCATTAATTAAATTCACCTAACCATTTGAGTTTAAATAAAAAATCCATTTCCAAACGATTTTATACCTTTTGCATATTAATAAACCTGGTAGAAAAACTCCAAATTAATTTCTAGTAAATGAAAGACAAATGAAACGTTAATATGTGTTACAATTTTGAAATCTTATTATTAACCAAAGAAGTGATAAATTTAGTTCTTTCTAGTTACCTTTAACTTATGCAACATAATATATAATCAATTAATCATATATCATCATATAGAGAACTTAACTAAAATAAGCAATTATAAAAAAAATAGTTACTTCTCTTTCTCATCAACCAAGACATTTATTGCACATTCATTCCTTTGTTACATTTGAACAGACAAATAAATATTATTTTTTATTTGAATTGAAATTTTGATGAAGCTTAATAATTGTAGCAAATAATACCAGTAATATTATTTGAACAATATGATAAAAAATAATATGCCACATGGACCTCTGTTTGTTATTATCCATCTTATGAATGTGTTATGTAAAATTGCACATAAAGAAAACACACATTATCACTAACTTTGTTGGGCTGATTTTTAAATACAAGTACATATTTGTGAAAACTTCTTTAGGCGCGTTGGGCGTTTTTGAAATGGGGTAAAATCATTGAATTGAAAGAAAAAACAATCATAGAAATTGACAGCTGCATATGAAAGTATGTTATTAGATATGATAACAAGGATCGCTATGATTTACACCTCTGACTGATCAATAAACTAGTTTCATAAATAAACATCAAAGCTTTTTAATTGGTCTATCATTATGAATTTTCTCTTGTATTTCTTGCAATCAATAATTGCGACAATTCACCTAATTTGATTATGCCAAGAAACTTAAATATCATACAATTAATTTTGTGAAGCTACGTTTTCACTGCTGACATGAGTCCAATGACATGTTTTTTTTTTTTTTTCAATCAGTCATCATCAGTCTCCTTTATATATTATAGTTTATTAACCAGATTTAATATCGTTAATAACAATATCTTTAACCAGTAGTAATCATTCCTAAATAGTAACCATTCCTAACAAAAAAAAAATATGTCAAAATAAAAACAATATATTTGACCTGTTTAGTCAATGATTATTTTAGACTAATATTTCATTATTTTATTAGCTTTTTTTATATTCCAAACTACTTGCCCAATAATGTTAACTGAAACTTTAATTTTTTTCTAGACTCATGTGTGTCTGCCTGATGTACAATGTACATAGCTTAGCTTATTAAAATCACCAAAGAAAAAGACAAAATATGTTAGTTAGTGATATTACCTATATCACAATAAAATCTACTATTAGGTAGTACTCACTTTGCAGATTCCCTGACAGCATTGAAAAGAAAAGATCAAATATTAGAATAAGACTCCTTCATGCAAACATATTCTTTTCCTATTAAATACAAATTACCCAAAAATTTAAGACAAAGAACACATTTCACTATTGAAGAATGTGTAATTAAAATAAATATATACATATTTAAATTTTCATTGTTTTATAGGAAAAAAACATTTAACTTTATCTAAAAAAAATAAAATAAAAATAGCTTTAAAAAATATTATGAGCAAAAAGACAAATTCATAATACAATGAATGGAAAAAAATATAGAAAAAACTATAAAAAATTTAATGCTGTTTTAAGTATGTATTAGTTTTAGTTACCTGTTTGCCGCCTTTGTCTTGGCTATTTGCTCTTCGTGAGTTTTGTACCAATCCTCTAGTTCTTTCTTAGCAATTTTGAGCATTTCCTCTTTCTTTTTCTCTTCTTCGTGATCTACAAAACACAAACTTATAAAACAAATTTTCATTCTATAAAACAAAATCAAGGGACTTTATACTGGTATTTACTGGTTTTCTCTTGGCCAATGACCAGCTGTGTAGCAAAGAGGAGGCGTATGATGGAGCAAACCTCATTCTCAACCTAGAAGATGCCTATTCACTCCAACTTCGATAAGATGTGGGTTATATTAGGTTGAAAATACGACACTGACTCCGGTAGGGAGTTCCAAACCTTGGCAGTGCGCATTAAAAGGATGTTTTAAAGAGCTTAGTCTGGAAAAGAGGGAATTCGACAAGATGAGGACGGTAACCATTTGTACGTCTGTATGTCCGATGGAAGAAAGGGGAAGGCGGTATGAGCTTGTGCAGTTCCTGAACACACTCTCCGAAGTACATCTTATAAAAGACATATTGACTGGCAACTTTGTATCTATGTAACTATTATTTACATAGATGTCTATGTCTAAGTTAATTCAACTGGGACTTTTAAGTTTTACTAAAAAAAAATATTCTTTATTTCCACCTTTCTCTTCTAATCTCTTCTTTTGTTCCTCCCTCCATATTTTAATCTTTTCAGGCTCCTCTCTCTCTTGCCGAAATACTGATGTGGGAGCCGGGTCCTCTTCTAATAAACCATTCGACTGGTCTGCCACCGCAGCAGCACTGGGAATTTCTAATATGCAATCAAATTAAATATTATTATTGCAACAGTAAAATGTTAACATTAAATGATAAGAATGATAGGTTTACAGTCTGAAACAGTAATATTTATTTAGTTGTGAAACATACATACAAAATGTGTATAAGCACACTGGCATTTATACTGAGAAATATAATATGAATTATATCCCAAAATATAAATTATCTTCCACAATGCGAGTAACAGTGTAAGATATCTTTAAAGTAAATTTACATAACGCACACAACTGAGTGTCTTGAATATTTTCAAGAATATATCTTGAAAATATTACTTAGTATATCGAAAAAAATATTATAGTTTGAGATAAAAAATACATATTATATCACAATGTGAATGGTTCCATTTAAAAGTATGATGAGTGATATTAATTTATATCTCGATGTAATATAAGTTAAATTGTAACCCATAGTGAAAAGTGACCTTTATTCTGTATATTGTATTGTGTGATTTGGATGTAATATTTTAAAATCCAACAAAAACAAACAAAAGAGGGACAAATGATAAAAAAAATGAGTAATTTCCTAAAAAAAATTTTTGTACCATTAAAAAAACTTTCGTCTTCTTCTACTGGTAGCCCAGCCCCACTGGTAATCTCTTGTAGAAAAACAAAACAAAAATTTAGGTGTTAGTACAAGGAAACAGGTAGGAAATTGCGATCCTGACGTCTGTCAGTTGGTCATGACTAGTGATGATCTCTTATTAATTTAACATTCAATTTAGCGCAAACATTTATTTTAAGTTGACACAATGATATATTTCTGAAGATAATTATCCGTTAGTATGGTAAACTAAATAACAAAATAATAATCCTTATCCTTCTTACCTATTATAAAACAAAGTCCTCTACTGTGACTGTCTGTTCGCAATAAACTCATAAACTACTGTACCGATTTTCATACTGTTTTCAATAATGGATAGACTTATTCTCGAGGAAGGTTTTAGTATATAATTTACAAATTTACGCGGGCGAAGTCGCGGGCAGCACCTAGTGTTAAATAAATAAGAAATCATCACTAGTCCTGACCAACTGACAGACGTCAGGCTCGCATTCTTTCGTTGTTGTAGTTTTAAGGCATGATACATTTTATACCAATTTAGTTTGTGCAATCGTTAATAATATTGTTTATGATATAAACAAAAGTTAAAAAATCAATTAAAATTTAGTTTCAATAGTTATTATAATTCCATACGTACATAATATCTACATATTGTACAGGATTATCTTGTTAAGGATCGAAGAAGATATATCGATTGATAAGAAATAATAACCGTAGGTTTAATTAAACCTTACCTACGAAATCATCGAAACCGTTTGTACTGGATGAAATTGGGGGCGGAGCGCCAGTTTCCAGCTCATCTTCAAGTCCAGCTAATTGATTTTGTTCGCGTGCCAAGAATTCTGCGGCAGGGTCCACATCAGGCTGAACGAAATTATCCCCAAAAGTATCCATCTTTCAAATTAAAAGGATTGTTTAAAATTGTAAGCAAAATTCTAATATAGACAGCCACACAAGAAAACTGTGAAAAAATGGATGTATGTATGGGATGAAAATTTATTAATTAAATAGAAAATAAATGAATTTGACAGTACTGACAGTTGACAGTCTAATTAGTGATGGACAACTCGAGTTCGAGTTAACTAGAGTTGGGCTTAGCGCGAGTTAACTCGAGTTGAATTCTCTCTAATTCGAGTTAGAATACTCCGCCCGAATAATTTGGAGTTTGTATTGTTAGTTTTTCGAATTATTAAGTACTGACAGTACTGTACTGTATAGAAAAAATGCCGGGACTGTTGTTATTTGAATCGCCAGTGAATGGACATGCTAAGTGTTCAGATTCATACAAATATAGAGGCAATACGACCACTTTATTAAAACATATTAAAAAGAAGCACCCAAGTGTTATTCTGAATCTGTTCTGTTTTTAAATATTGTTACGAAGCTGGTCATTAAATTCGTAAAAACAAAACTAATAATCATTTACTCAGATTCATCCAGTTAACTCGAGTTATGTTTTTTCCATGTTGGCACATCAGTAAGTCCAATCCAATTTTGATTTGTCAGAGTAGGTCAGTGTTGTCAATTGTCGTCTGACGTCCCGAGTTATTTATGATTTGACTTGATTTGACTCATTCCGACTCATTAATTTTTTTGACTTGCGTGACGTAGCGAACACAGAATACTATATACTTCCAAACAACGAGTATAGTGAGTGGCTCTAATATGAGTTTATAATGCTGGCACTCGCTAGGGAGAGTGAGATAATATTATTTGTATAGATAATAATTGTCAATTATCCATATACCAAAATGTATTACTTTTTTACTATATAGCATTATAATCTAACTATAGTGTGAGTTTATATTCTAAAAGTTATAAATGACTCTGTCTTGTGTCTCTCTTGAACAGAGTTCTCCCTCCGTTTTGTCTCGTCTGCTGATCTGCTCTGTGGAGTGGAGTCTGTGAGTGTGATTATTGGATAATGGCCGTTGTTAGCATTTTATCGTTTTGATTTTGTAAAATCTACATATTTAAAGTTAAAGTACTCCCTTATCAATATGGGGTCCTTTGCTAAATTTGTGTCCGAATATTGTAAGAATTGGGACAAATCAGGAAGGGAACATTTGTAAGTATTCAACTTTTTATCGTACCCAAACAAATATCCCCAGTGAATACACCACATGCTGTTGTGCGTAATCCTTGTTTATTTTTTAAAAAAATAACTAATATTTACTACACTTAGTGTACGACAAATCGTATAATATATACTTTTATTTACAAATGTCTCGAGCAATAAACAATAAAAGATCTTGTATAAAATCATATCATTGTAATTTTACTTTTATTTAATATTTCTCAAAATCGTGAAGTTTGGTTATTGAAGTCTATTTATAAATAACTATAACTTTTATTCACGGACATTTTCACGACTAAGCACCATTAGCTATGTGCTGTGTCTCAGTCTCAGTATACACAAATACACAATCGACTAGAGCAAATCGCAGTACATTCAGACCAAGGCCAATGTTTCCGATCATTTGGTCTTCGGTGGAAACTATTCTTATTTAACTTTTATTTATGTAGTCATTACAAATATTAAACAACAATGGTCCAATGGATCAACACTTGGTCAATGCAGGCATGAATCTCTATTTTGTGAGTATATTAGGAAAAAGGATATCATACTATAACAATGGTGGAACAGAATCCCCAGTGGACCTCCATATCATACAGGTTGTTTTTTTTACTTGGGATAGTTGAAAAAATTCAAACCATAAATAGATTCTGTTTTGGGCCTTTTGTATAAAAAAATATTTGGTATTACTGATTTATAGTTAAATGTGAATTGCAGTCAGTATATAACATAATAGGCATTTATAATCCATACTTCCATAGTAATATTATAAATGCGAAAGTTTGTATGGATGTTTGTTACTTTCACACAAAAATGACTGAACTGATGAATGAATTTGCATACACCTTGTCTGGGACACCAGAAAGGTCATAGGACATACATTTCATTATTCAAAGAGGATGAAGTCGCTGGCACCTGCTATTATTATAAATGTGAATGTAATTCTGTCTGTTACCTTTTCACTCATTCATATCATAAAATTATATCATATATAAGCAATCATGAAATTTTGCATACAAAATCTTAAGGATACAGGAAAGGAACCTTTCATCCAGAAAAAAGTTATCTAGGGATCATCTAATCTAATATAAAATAAAATACTAACACCCGGCCAAAGTGTTATAGCAACAAGAGGTCTAGTGTTATATTTTTATTTTTTAATGCAGACGAAGTCGCAGGCACCAGCTATTTTATATAAAACATAAATAAATGGTGTTATTCCTTGTTGACAGTATAAAATCTGTGACTCAATCTATAAAGGATGAAGATAAAAGTCCTCTGTTTACAAAATCTGATAAATTATCTGGCCTATCACAAAATATATATGAATTGCTTTTGAGTGGGCTCAAGGGTGTTTTGAAGAAGGATGCTGTACTTTCTGTACTAAGGGATATAGTTGTGAGTATTTTGACTTATTTCATTTACCTATTTTAAGTTGTTATGTCTTTTTTTATACAGATTCTTTTTTAACAGCTTGGGTTATTAGCCACTAGACCAAACGTGTCATCAATTAATGTGAAATATGGTATAAGTACTGTTACTTTGGTGGTTTTGTATATCCATGACATGACAGGTCAGGACATGCAGTATCAGGATACTGCAAAACCTAGTTGTCTGTGGGATACCCAAAACCTTAGCAACTTACAGTGGATATTTTATACAATGTTTGGGTTCAATAGAAAGTTGGCTAGGGCTAGATTATAATTTTTAATTATAACAAAGTTGTTAAGATTAATTGAGTGATTCTGGTTAAACTTTCTCATTTCCAGGGTTTACATGTTGACATACCATCAATAATTCTAGATGTGGTTTGTGTGCTCGATGCAGAGACTTGTAATGATATACAAACAGAAGAAAGAACAAACTTCTGTTACATAGTCAGAGAATTGGAATCTTTTATCCCGGAGAAATTGTTGAAGGAAAGATTAGAGATTGACACCTTACAGGATGTTGGAATCTTGAAAAATAAGAATTTTTACACTAAGTTTATTAAAATAAAGACTAAGTTATAGTGAGTATTTTTTTAAAAATATTATGCCATTTTAATGTTGCACCATATAAAAAGTAAGAGTTTTGCAATTATAATTAAAATAAATTGATTTGAAAATAAGATTGGAAGATTATTGATTAATATTGAAATTAACACGCTTTTTTAACGATAAAAATTAGCAGGCAGGCTGATAGTCAACTCGATGGTTTATAGTTACCTTCCTTTACCCTATAAACATAAATAACACCGAAGGGTATGCATAGTTGATGTCTTCAGTTAACAGAAAACCACCTTGTTATACTACTGTTTGGCGGGCTGCCAAAATTACTTTGACCTGGTGCTTCTAAAATACTTAGGGTGACCTAAGGTTCCCAAGAGCCTATGACTCTTAATAAACTACAAAAACTTCCTCTAAAATTACACAATTAAGTGTAAAAAGATTTGTTCGACTCTGACTCTTGTCTGTAATAAATTCTTATTTATTTATTTATTCTAATTGAAATGACTGTCCCTTTTATTTCAGTTACAAACAACGTAAATTTAATTTGTTTAGGGAAGAAAGTGAAGGTTACGCGAAGTTAATTGTGGAGCTCAATCAGGACATCAATGAAAATACAGATTGGAAAACCTTATTGGAGATAATAAAATCTCTTATAGGTAAGTTAATTAATGATTTTATAAAAAAAAATTATAACTCATGTTTTATTTTTTGTTACTTTTTTAAAATGAAACTATTGGTTAAAAAAAATTAGTCACTTTTTGTTGTTGCATTATACACTCTTCACAAAGAAATTCTGAGATTA
Source organism: Synanthedon vespiformis (assembly GCA_918317495.1). Lineage (NCBI taxonomy): Eukaryota > Metazoa > Arthropoda > Insecta > Lepidoptera > Sesiidae > Synanthedon > Synanthedon vespiformis. Next base: position 10,883,310 of record OU906949.1, on the reverse strand, counting down.
TAGAATGCTTCTATATTTATTGAATACTAGCTTTTGCTAGCGACTTGGTGTATCTTAATAATGAAACGACCATAATAGCTACAGAGGCTAGAAAAAAAATACTACTACTAAATTGTTACTATTGATATACTAAAAAAATTCCTAACAGTCTCTGGACAATTTTGTCCTATATAATAACTTTGTACTTTAGTATTGAGAGTCACTAACTAAACTTTTTTTTTCTTTATATTCACCAACCATAGTTTCCTTCACTGAGTGAACATAATTTCAAATGTATAATAGAGGAATTTACTTTTAAAGGTAAACTGGAAAGTTTTCTTCAATTATCTTGTCTTTTTTGCAGTTCTCTGATGCGTGTGTGTGATAATTGTGTTTCAGGTTGTTTTAATTTGGATCCAAACAGAGTTTTAGATATAATACTGGAGTCGTTTGAATCACATCCACACCTCGAAGAACTTTTCATATCTCTCATAAAGAACTATATGGGGGATCCTCAAGTGATATCCGAAGTGCTCGGTTTCAAGTTGGGCAATTTGGAAATACCGGAGAACAGCAAAGAGCCTCCACCTCTTATGACTGTGATAGCATTGCTAATGCAACATAAAGTCATTTCTTTAGACAATATTTATCCGTGGGTAAGTAATTGCAATCATGAACTTTGGTTTTGACTTCATTTTGTGGAAAGATCAAACATTGTTGTGGAAAGATCAAACATTATTCATACATTGTCGGGCTGAAAATGTTTACAAATGATACATATAATTTACTGTTGATAATTAATGGCGTAACTTGGTTTTTTGGCGTTGAATATAAAGTTGGAAAAATTGCCTGGATACACTTGAAAAGTCCATTTTTCTTTTTCCCATCCAAAGTTCCTAGCTTTAGAGAGAACAACATCTTTCAAATGAGCTAGTTATAAATATGTGTATTGTTAAATTGTCAAGATGACTTTTTCATAAATTCACATAATAAAATTATGATATATTTACCCTTCAATCTGTGCATGGAAATAGAAATAGCTGAGTAATTAAACGGTCAATATAATTACGGTTTTCGTTTTTCAGTTGCGTCCGGACGACTCCATAATTGCAAAAGAGGCAGAAAAGGAAGTGAAAAGTGCTCAAGAGTACATAAAGAAACTGAGCATTGTGTCAACAAAAGGACCTCCGGCTAACGGACAAGCGGAGGTTCTAGAGGAAAAGGTTGACCCACAAGTATGTGTTCCTGTCACTTATATTATGTGTGTGTACAATGTACATTGTGTTGGTCTTTCCATTGAACTATTGCCACGTAACTTGCGACAACTTCGGAGGTCGATAGTTCTTTGGTGCAGAGTGTGAACAAAATTTTAGGGGTTCATAACAGCTTTTTCGTGTCCATCAGGAGTACTGGAGCAACCAGAAGCTGGTGTTGGGCGAGTGCCTGCTGCGCGGTGGCGCGTGGGCGGAGTTTGCTCTGCTCACGGCGCGCCTACCGCCCGCCGCCCCCGCGCCCCGCCCCGCCCTCGCCCTCGCCCGGATGTTGCACGCGCTAGTTGAGCCGCTCTACCGCAAGTCAGTCTATTTTCCTATACACTAAGCTTAGGTGACACAAGTCACTTTCACCGCCATGAGCTCGGGCATCCCTTACTCACATACTGAAACATAACAGCACAAAATTTCACGGTGGAGACAAGCCTAGTCAGGAATAGTTAGGATATTAATTAGAGTGACTGTTATTTTTTCAGACATTGTCGTGTGGCACCGAAGATCATAGGCAAGCCGGTGCCCCCTCTGGCGTCCAGCTTGGCGCCACCCGCCTGCAAAAACTTTCAGGACATGAAGGAGACTGTCATTCCAGCGCTTGTCATATTAGGACCCTCTCTGCATTATGATCCTATTTTAATGTACAAAGTGAGTACACAAAATTACCATACATAAGAGCCACATTCCTTTTTTAATATTATTAAGCTGGTGCCCGCAACTTCGTCGACGTCGAGTCGATGGGGTTCGGGGGCTCGTATGACTAGGGCTGCGCGGGCGGTTCGGCTCGGGCAGTCTGGTGCGCGCACTCGCCGTAATCACAAATCACAACGTTTGCTCCGACAGATCGTCGTGCCCCTGTTTTTAGTTTATTTTTAGTTTTTTAGTTTTAGTCTTAGATCTGTTTTGCTAATCTTAATCTTGTTTTCTTTCAGATTATTCGTATATTAAGAACGTCTCGTTCGTTACCCGATGACCCTTTACATTACGAAACGCTGACAGTTTTGGATTCGGCCATATTGCCCGCGCTCACTCTAATGGAGGGCAACTGCTGCATGGCCGAAGAAGTGTACACCCTGCTCAAGCTGTACCCCTATCAGTGCAGGTGAGTTTTCATTTAGCTGAATCCTCACGAAGCGTAGGCCTTAAATAAAAGAGGGTTTTATGAAACGAAGGTACTGCCTGTACTCGCGGTGGCGCTACGAGTGGGGCGAGCGGTCGGCGGCGCTGGTGCGCGTGCGCGGCAACGCGCTGCAGCGCATCAAGCACATAATGAAGCGGCTGTCGAAGGAGAACATCAAGCCGCAGGGCCGCTTGATGGGCAAGCTGTCGCACGCGACGCCCGCCTTCCTGTTTGAGTACATGCTGGTGCAGATCCAGACGTACGACAACCTGATCGGGCCCGTGGTGGAGTCGCTCAAGTACCTGACGGCCTTGTCGCTGGATGTGCTCGGGTGGGCAGTGCTGGAGACGCTGACGGCGCGGCGCGAGGCCGACGGCGCCGCGCACCCGCCCTGGTTGCAGGCGCTGGCCGCCTTCGCGGGCGCCGCCTTCAAGAAGCACTCCATCGACCTCACCGCGCTGCTGCAGTTCGTCGCCAATCGCCTCAAGGCGCAGCAGAGGTGAGATATAAGACCGGTCCCTGCACAAGAAAGACTGACTGCTGATAAGCTGTTTTTTTCCCAGTCAGGCACCGTGACTTTTACAAGACACAGTTTATAAATCACAATAACAGTTGCTATACTTTATAAGCATACTCTGATTGAAGGAAAACTTTGTATGGAAATATGTGTATCCAAGATAACTGAGATATATTGCTGTAAGATAGACATATACATATATGATTTAACCCATGTATACATTATTGTTATCATAAAATGTATATAATTTCAGTCAAGTGCTGTTAATACTAAAGGAGATAGTACAAAAGATGGCGGGCATTGAGGCCGTTGAGGAGATGACCCCGGAACAGCTGGACGCTATGGCGGGAGGAGAACTGCTCAAAGGAGAGGTAAAACTTCCAATAAAATCCGTTGCGTAGTTTAAAAGATCTAAGAGTACATATAAGGGAAGCGACTTTGAATGCGATGTTGTTGCCTAAAAATGAGTGTGTTTGACAGGCGGGCTACTTTTCGCAAGTGCGAAACACGCGGCGATCGTCGGCGCGGCTCAAGGAGGCTATCGTTGGAAATAACCTCGACATCGCACTTTGTATACTCTCGGCTCAGCAACGGCACTCGTGCGTCTGGAAAGGTAACTTATAAACCATACAGTATTTGACACCCTCAGTGTTCACAAAGGTTTTTTTTGTCCCATACACTTGTAGTTCACTGTTTATATAGAATTGAACACTTGCAGAGTGCGAGGAGGATTCGAACGATAAGGCGGGAGGTTCACAACTGAAGGTGATTGGCAGATTGGCTGATCAGTGCCAGGACGCCTTGGTGCAGCTGGGCACCTTCCTGGCGTCCTCGCATGCGCCAGACGAGTACGCAGCCAGGCTGCCTCCGTTACAGGTACATACTACATTCACAAAACAATATACATAAAACTATATACTGATTCACTAACCATCTTAAGGTAAGTTAAAGCCAAAGCTATCATAGCTTTTTAGATTTTTTTCGCGGAATCGCAAGCACTTCAAAGCACCTATTATTTATCTTTTTTACCTGTCTTATACAGTGAAACTGAATTTTATGTATTTTTTAGAGTAACGAGAAAGAGACGCCTATTTTGATATTTTTCTTCACTGAAAAGGTGCCGTGGTTGTAGAGAAGCGTGTTTCAAATTTTTGACTGATGTTGGTCTTACAACTTTCTAGTATATTTTTTAGTGGTGATTCCCGCAAGTTAATATTGACTTCTTTTAGACAATAAGACGATCTGTCCGTAATAATGGTTGATATGCTTGACGGCAGGAACTGCTTCGCGATTACCATGTGGACGCGGACGTGGCGTTCTTTTTGCACCGGCCGGTGCTGGCGCAGAAGATCGCGCAGCGTGTGGAGGCGCTGCGGAAGGCGTCCGACGCGGGCTCGAGTGTGGAGCGGTACGCGCAGGCCTCCCGCGAGGCCTTGGAGCCAGTGATCCACTCCATCACACCTCTGCTGCCCTCCAAGGTCTGGGAGGACATCTCGCCCCAATTCTACGTCACCTTCTGGTGAGTCCAATTCGCTGAAATTTAGTGCTAAGAAAGCTACAACTAAAAGATACATTTCACATTCCCTACTGTCTACAGAGTTTTTTGAATGATTAGTTCTAACTAATCATTCAAAAAACTCCTTCCTTCATCGTTCTAAGTATCACTAAAACAAAGTTCTGAATGATATTGACATATTTTCAAACATTTGAATTTATACAAGAAGAAAATTGGCGAATTACTTTTAAAAAATTAATTTTCCTTTTTTCACATATAATATTCTCTTCTTTTTTTTTTGTTTTATACAATTTATTTTTTAAATTAATAGATAAATGTAAATATTTAATTTTTTATGATTCTTTAGGTCTATTTGTATATAATTTATATATATAATAGATATATGTATAATGGCTGTATGTAATCTTAATATATAAATAAAATAAATAAATAAACTGAAAACTGAAGTGTGAACTTAGAAAAAAAAACCTGGTTAAATAAAGTCAATATTTGGGTCGTAGGTCGCTGTGCATGTACGACCTGCGAGTGCCGGCCGAGAGTTACGACCGCGAGACGGAGCGACTGCGGGCGCTGGCCGCAAGCGGCGCCAAGGACGGCAAGAGCCGCAAGGAGGCGGAACGCTACGCCACGCTCGTCGACAAGCTCAGCGAGGAGCGGCGGCGCCAGGCCGACCACGTGGCCAGGGTGGCCGCGCGCCTGGCCAACGAGTGCGCCGCCTGGTTCCCCGCGCGCGCCGCCAAGGCCGCCAAGAACGAGACCGTCACCAGGCTCATGCAGTTGTGCCTCTTCCCACGCTGCGTCTTCACCTCCGCCGACGCGCTCTACTGCGCCCACTTCCTACACACGGTGCACGCACTGCGCACGCCGAACTTCTCGACGCTGTTGTGCTACGACCGGCTGTTCTGCGATATCACATACTGCGTGATCTCGTGCACGGAAGCGGAGGCGGGCCGCTACGGCACGTTCCTGCGGTGCGTCCTGCGCACCGCCATGCGCTGGCACGCCGACCGCGACGCGTTCCAGAACGAGTGCGCTCACTACCCCGGCTTCGTCACCAAGTACAGGGTGTCCAATCAGTTCAGCGAGGCGAACGACCACGTCGGCTACGAGAACTACCGCCACGTGTGTCACAAGTGGCACTACAAGATCACTAAGGCGATGGTCGTGTGTCTCGACTCGGGCGATTACGTGCAGATAAGGAACGCGTTGGTGGTGCTCTGTCGCGTGCTCCCGCATTTTCCGGTGCTCTCGAAGCTCGCGCAGATCATAGAGAGAAAGGTCGACAAGGTGAGTTTTGGAGTCCAAATTGAATCCTAATATAATCCAATTTGATTTCCAATATAGTTCCAAATTTCAGCTTTCTACACATAGTAATTTTGGCCTGGCGTTGATAGTTAGACTAGAACAAACAATTTTATTAATATAGATGACACATAAAAACAACTTTTTTCCAGGTGAAAGAGGAAGAGAAGACAAAACGTCAGGACTTGTATGTGTTGGCCACTGGCTACTGCGGACAGCTGCGGAACAAAGCACCCTTCATGATGAAGGAATCCGATTTCCACCAGGTATTTCTTTTTTTCATTTTGTTAAATCACTTCGTTGATTTTATATAAAATAATCTTTCAGCGGTTTAAGGCCACGATACAAAAAAACTACTATTAAGAAAATTTATTTTCATATACATTTTGTATGGAACTATGTAGTTATTATTCTGAGACGGTACGAAGTTCGTCGGGTTAGCAAGTATTGGTTAAAAATAATGCTTGTGACTGTTTTTATTATAAACAATTAAGATGTTTAAATAATAAAAATGATATAGAAATTGTGGAAGTGAAATAAATGGAACTAATTGACGTATGTGACGTGAACAGGTGAGCGACAAGCCGAAGATGTCGGGCAGCGGAGCGTCGACCGTGAAAACCGACTCCGATTTGAAAACGGAACCGCCGCCATCGGCCTCTTGTTCACCACCGCAGCCACCTGGTATGTACCGACACGACACGACACGACACACTACATTGACAAGACACATACTACACGACACGACACACATCACAATACACTACACTATTTTACCGACTGTGCCCTGAAAATTATTCGTTTTGATTTTTTTTAATGTTAAAATTGACAGACAGGCTGACGGTCCACTTGATGGTAGGTGGTCACCGTTGCCTTATAACACACGCAACGCCACAGATGCTGCAAGTGCACTGCCGACCTTAACAGGATAGGGAAATGGGCTATGGCATGGCATCCCATGTTCATTCACTGAAACACAACAGCACACATGCTGTTATTTCACGGTAGTCTGCCACTGCACATAACCAACTTTGAAAAGTTCATTTCCAAGCTTGACCCTGCCGGGAATCGAATCCGCGACCCATGACCTTAAGCACTCATCCCACGAGTTCGTTAATTGATTCAAAAATGTTGTTTTAGAAGTGGAGAAACGGAGTAACGAGCGACGGCGTGACGACAACGAACGCGTTAAATTGTACGTAAATCAAAATACATATTCTTTTCTCCTTTTATTGTCATCAAAGTGTTCAATGTTATTATGGTCATTAAAAATTAATTTTGACAGTTTATAAATAATGTGACGGCTTGTATTGTGCTTCTTTTTCATTACAGAGTGAAAGAGAAAAGGGAAGATATTAAAATAAAAGAGAAATCGCCCCGGGAGAGACCTCACAAGGTATTTATCAGTTACAAATACAGGAAATAACTTATTCTCACCATACTTCAGCTTATGTTATTATAATCTTTTTAAAAAAAAAATATAATAACGAGAAAAATCTCGTAAATTATGCATTATTTTGATCCCTGACAGGGATCAACATGTCGAATTGTTTGAATCAACATATCAAAAACTTAATCCAATTTCAAGCTACTTGTCGATTCAAACTTAAATTTTCTTCATAGTTTCTACACCTGAGAGTTAAATTCCTTATGTGAGGTTGGCTGACGGTTCACTTGTTGGTAGGTACAGTTATATATGGGTTGTGTTAATAAAGGCATATTGTATGAATATGGTGCTTGCGAATCTCCTAAACGGGATCTTGTATTGTTTTGAATATATAAATAATGTATAATTTGTCAGGAGGAGCGTTATTTGGAGACAGTTTCGCCGCCGCTCGACCATCGACATTCGTCCGATGATTTGGAACGAGGTATATTTGCCACTAATCACGATACATACAGTAGACGCAACGCGGATCCGCGTTCCGGCACACGAGTGGTGCGGATCCACGTTCGGCATATGAAGGGTTAAAAATAAAATGTATGTCTGTTACAGATGTGAAGCGCCGTAAGCTCGATAGCGGCGCGAACTCAACGAACAGTAAGGTGAGTAGTGGCCGAGACTGTCGCGAACGAGGCACGCCCGAGTGACGTCACCCACCGACTGGCTCCCGACTGGCTGGCCCACCACCGACTGCGGACTGTTCAGTGCAGTGATTTCACAGTGAATGCTCAATGTCCAAAATTAATTACCAACCAAATCCCACTATTAACTGTCTCTCGGCTAAAGTGAATAAAACCAAATAAAATAAATTATAAAATAAAAAACAAGAAAAAAAATTTAACAACTCATTCAAGAAGAAAGAAGAAACAAAAACGGTTAATACATTATAAATAAAGCATTAAAAAAATGTAAAAGTTGCTGAAAATATGTTACAATGTCTACTACGCAAAGAAGAAGCAATCTAAAGTCTGAATTTCTTCAGTCGCCAGGGATCTTCCATCAGTTGATGCCTTCATGTGAAGATTATTGATGAAGAAATTAATGTCGAAGAATAAATAAAACAACAAAACCCAAACTAAAACCATAAATCGTAAATGAAGGGAATATATTAAACAAAATTGTGTGTAAAATCTTTAAGTCCGGCCCAGTCCAGTCGAGATTCGGTAAGGTTTGTTCTCCATAAATTAAATAAAAGTGAGCCAAAAGTTCCTCTGAATAAAGTGCAACAAAAGGTTAATCCACCGGAAGTCATAGCGGGATAAAAGGCGATAGAATGAATTGGTGAAATGAATTGATTGATTGATGATGATTTTAGAAGATTCTAAAATCATCAATTCTGTCCTGGAGTTATCAATAATTACATGAAAGTGCAAATTTTGTCAAAGAAAATGAAATTTTTCATCCATATTTCCTCAACTGCAATGTTGCTTGAAAAGTAAAAAATTATTACCAAAAAATTCATCAAAATGTCTGGATACAAAACATCAGTTCCTGCATTAATCTCATGGTCATATTGCATCAAAAGTCTAGATTCAAAACAAAATCAGTTCCTGGATTTTTCTCATGCTCATACTGCATCATAATGTCTGGATCCAAAACAATCAATCAGTTCCTGGATTTTTCTCGTGCTCATATTGCATCAAAATGTCTGGATTCAAAACAGTCAGTTCCTGGATGAATCTCGTGATTATATTGAATCAAAATGTCTGGATTCAAAACAAAATCAGTTCCTGGATTGTTCTCATGATCATATTGCATCAAAACGTCTGGATTCAAAATAAAATCAGTTCCTGGATTGTTCTCATGATCATATTGCATCAAAACGTCTGGATTCAAAACAATCAGTTCCTCGATTTTTCTCGTGCTCATATTGCATCAAGACGTCTGGATTCAAAACAATCAGTTCCTCGATTTTTCTCGTGCTCATATTGCATCAAGACGCCTGGATTCAAAACAATCAGTTCCTGGCTTTTTCTCATACTTATATTGCATTAAAATGTCTGGATTCAAAACAAAATCAGTTCCTGGATTATTTGGGTGATCAGTTTGCATTAAATAAACCAACCACAAATGTCTGTTTTCTTCTTCTGAAGTTACAATTTGATGCTATATTGTTTAAGGATTTCTTTATACAATGGCCGTCATTACTACATAGAAGAATTGCTAAATGCGTGAACGTTCCACATGAAAATATACTCAAGAGGCAACAAAAAATTTTTAAAATCAATCTCAACATAATTTACATTTAATGAAGCTTAAAAAGGTGAACATTACAAAGAAGTATACAACTTGGAAAGAAAATAAGCTAAAGTGTCCCAATTCGAATTGACTTATCTGCTGACTATTATGGAATATGCTTCTGGAATATAATGATTATTATGGAGTACAATTCTGTTTACGGATATCGACAATGTCACAATAAAATCCAGTTATTTCGACTCTAATAATAACAAGATTCGACGAATATGTATATATAGATAAATCTGGTAATAATGAAGAAGACAGAAAATGGAAAATAAAACAGAAGAGAATGATTGTCTTTATTCTTTGTATCTTTTGGCTCATACACATATAATTATTATGGTTTTTTCATAATTTCTATAGTGAGAAAGGTTTTTTATTGGCTTTGGGATCTAATCATAATCTTGTGTAACTAAATTCTGGTCTTATAAAATAAAAATAAAATATCTATTTGATATAAAGTTATCATTAAATCTCTGGATAAATTGGTGAATTTATATCAAATCTTGTAAGAAATTCAGTAATTTTGATAATATACGTCATTAGTAGTAAGAATTGATATTGCAATGTTACAAAAGGCATTTAGAAGAATCTCAATAATGCAAATATGCATGACATTTCGACTTTATCATCAATTTTGATTCATATTTTTTGAGGCCCTTCAGCCGCCTACGAAACCAGTTACGTGACAAGAATTATTTTTCTTGCTACGAAACCAGTTACGCACAAAGATATTATTTCTTTCTATGAAATAGCCAATATGAAATGCCTTTGATATTTATTTTAAATATCAAAAAATAAATTATAATTCATGAAGCACACGATACAGGCTTGCACGCTTAGTGTTTGCTTTCATAGCTAATTAACTAAAGTATATATATATAAACTATATATAAAAATGTTTTGTCCCTTTCCCACAAATGCAAAGATGTGTCAGAGACTGGTTTCGTAGACGTAACTAGTTTCGTAGGAGGAAATACCCTCTTTTGTACGTAACTAATTTCGTAGCAAGAAAGATAATCCTTCACTCGTAACCGGTTACCGTAGCATTGGTTTCGTCGGCGGCCGAAGCGTTTTGAAGATATACAGCCTCTAAATGCCTTTGAAGTGACGATTTAAAATGATATTAATTGGTGGTGTGTAAAAGTACAGTGAGTGTTTTGTGCGCGAGCAGGTTAGTAAAGAAATAGAAGAGCGTTCGCCGGAAAAGGAGAAGAGGAAAACGAAACAGCGCAAAGAGGGCGAGCAGCGGAAAGAACGCAAGCTCAACAGGAAGAGGGTAAGTCACATCATTATTATTTAGGTACTACTTGGCTGCAAATAATTATTGGCTTTGATATTTTACTTAAAAATGTAACGTTCCACAGGACCGGGCAGAGGAAACTGCCATAATAGAGAAGAGACGTCGCGACGATCAAAAAGGTATGCTAAAGATTGCCTACTATTTGGCAAGGGATGAAGTACATAATATTGTTGAGCTGAATAATAATAATAATAATTGGTAATTTGTTTCAGCCATATTGAAGATGGGAAGCCATCAAAACGGTTCTCAGGATGACCACCATTACGAGAAATACCATAAAAGGGTAAGGCCTAAAACTGTCGATTAAAAATGTTTTTTGTACATTAGAACATGTAGGACTTTTAATACTTGCCAAAAAATTAAAAAGGTTTTCATAAGTATTAGTATCATCAATCAATACTAATAATAAATCTGTAAGGGTTGGTCATGGAGTAAAGTTACTTTGTTTTCAGAGATATCGTGTTTATAAGCTGTACATGATACTGAAGCTAAATTGACGATTTTTTTTTATGTATGTTCCTCCTTAACTCTTAAACGAATTAACTGATTTTCATAAAACTTGGTAGATAAACATTTAGACGTAAAGGACACATAATAGGCTACTTTTTTTCTTTTTCAACGCGGACGAAGTCGCGGGCACCAGCTAGTTATAAAATAAATAATTAATTTGAAATAAATAAATGTATGTACTCGTTGAAACTATACTCCGCACAAAAATTAAAGGAGCAAAACAAAAAAAGAACAAATTAAAGCTGAATAAAGATGTTACCCGGTCCATATGATGATTAAGACAAAAAAAAATTTCCAAGGCCGTAGATCAAAAAGAAAAAACTTGAAAATTTCGAAATTTTTTTTGTTGGTCGTCTTCTCAAGATTACTCGAAGAAAAATTTTGAAAAAAAAAATTGTAGATCAGATTCAAAAACTAGACACTTGGAGCTACAATTTGATTTTTTTAAATTTACTGTAGGACAATTCGTCTTCAAGTTACAGCCTGTTGAAAATAACCTAAAAATTTGAAAGATTTTTTTTGCTCCTTTAATTTTTGTGCGGAGTGTATTTACCACGAAATCAATTCGTTCGATTTGAACTACTTTTCGTCCTTATGTCACAACGGACTTATTGTAAAAATAGAAGTATAGAATAAAATACACCATGTTATATTGTTTTTGGTTTATTTTGTTCCAGGAGAAGTCACCTTTCAGGGATCGTTCCCATGAAGAATCTCGGGACAAACAATATCCTTTTCAAATAGAAATTTAACATATCAATTTTTTTACGATGTTTCTTGAATTTTGAAAATCTGCAACTTGTTTTACTATTACTAAGTAAGACAAGTTGAAAGTTTTTCACGTTTTACATATACATATTTTGTCAAAGATATTTGATTGGTCTCGGTGCTCGACTATATTTCGTTGATGGAAACGAGCTTATAGGGAGAAAAAGCGTTCGGCTGTGATTGGTGGAGATAACCGACTAAACCGACAATGTGAGTGTACACAGTACATGTATTTTATACATAACGGTAGCGAGACGCTATTTTATATCCGTTACTGTTTTGTTTGTGTTTAAAGTTTTGTTATAATGCAACCTCTACGGTTTAAAATAAAATTAATATATACAGGGTGATTCCGGGGTCGTGAAGCAAGCAAGGAGCATTTAATTTAGTTTCTCCTGAGAATCACGATAGAGTAGGACCAACAACAATCCTGTGGTTTTTTTTAGTCATCACAAAAAAAAAAAAAATGTCCGGAATGATTTCAGATCATAGTCACCCTACTGTTTCCCAGGAAAACTTATGTCAAGTGCGTGTACTCTAAAAGACTGCAATCGTCACAGATAATGAAATTGTTATGCTATGATTAAATTGATAATCAGATAGGAATAATTGCATCGATACCTACGAAAATTATGATATTTTGTATTTTTGTTCTAAGAAAATAACAATAAAAATTAATACTTTATTTACACAAAATTTACAACACTAAATGTACTTCAAAAGTTGTTCAAAATGTGAACCTTCCTCCTGTATGCACAATTCCGCCCGTCGTCTTAGGTTGCCCCTTAATCTGTTCAGAGCAAAGTGATTTTGCTTAACCGTTTCAAAGGCTAAAATGATTCGCTGGCGTAGCTCTTCTACGGTGTTAGATTCCTGCTCATACACCAACCGTTTCACCTCTCCCCAGAGAAAAAAGTCTAACGGTGTGAGGTCGGGGCTGCGAGGTGGCCATGCAATGGGTCCAAGGCGACCGATCCATCGTTGGGGAAATTGTTCATTTAAATAATCACGAACACGGTTATAAAAATGAGCAGGTGCACCATCATGTTGATAATACAGGTTTTCTAAGTAAAGCTCCGGGACGCCTCGCAATAATTCCGGGACCACTTCTCGTAATAAATCAAGGTAATTCATTCCATTCAATCTGCCTTCGATGAAATGAGGGCCAATAATAACGTTATTAATAACTCCCGCCCAAACATTCAAACTAAATCGTGTTTGATACGCGTTTCTCCGAGTTAAATGCGGATTTTCTTCACTCCAAAAATGCTCGTTGTGGATATTGAACAAACCAACACATGTAAATGTGCTCTCATCAGTCCACAGGACGTTTGTTTCTTCATTGTCTAAAATCCATCGACACAGGTTCATCCGTAAGGGGAAATCAGGGGCGGAGATATCTTGAACGGGTAGAAAATGGTATGCATGCAATCCAGTAACGTTGAGCAGTTTCCAGACAAACTTTTAGCTGACATTGTACCTTCTAGCAGCTTGTCGGGTACTGCGTTGCGGATCTCGGTAAAAATATCTCAGTATGCGTTGATCCAGGTTTTCGTAATTTCGCCTTCGTGGCCTATCACCACCTCGTGCTTGGGCATGGGCTGGAACGCTGAACTGCCCGTGTTCTCGAAGATTTCGCACCATTGAATCAATCAAACGCCTGGTTGGTATTGGCAAATTGGGATAATGATGGTGAAAAATCTCTCGTGCTCTCACAGTGTTGTTCGTTTGATGGTAAAATTTTACCATATCTGAACGCTCGATATTGGAAAAAGGGTACGCCGGAGGCATAATTAATTAATTATTTTATTAATTTCAGTTTACAATGTTTATTGACACGTGTATTGACTTTGACGTACTGTGACAATAATTACTCATAAATTATTAAGTATTCTATCAGACGTTTTGTTTTCAAAGAGGTTGCAATATGAAAAGTAGGGTAACCACGCATTTTCAGAAATCATGCTTTTTTTAGTTAAAATAAGTAAAAAATGAATCATTAGCATTTCAATTTAAATATATACAGGTAACATCGCAATCGTTTACTGAGTCAGAAAAAAAGGGTTGGGGTCACGACCCCGGAATCACCCTGTATATAAGAAGTAGCTTGGGCTTGTCAATATGACTTGGCATCCATTAAAGAGACGTAAAAACTGAATTGTGTTTTGTTATATAAGTTTTTTGTTTGTTATTGTTATTATAAACTGTTGATATTTTTACTGCTAAAAGCAGCGTAATGTGAACGTTCACCTATTATTGTAAACGCCCACTCATGGTGTGCTGTCCTTGTCTTTTGTATGGAATTGAGTGAAAGAGAAAGCGCTCTATTGGTTCGTTTCTGTGAACGAATAAATAGAAACAGCCGCCGTACTTGACAAGTGCGGCAACAAATAATCCGCCGAATTCGGCGTAATGTGTACGTGCCGAATGTGTTATTAAATTTTAGACATAATAAAATGTCAATTTGCGTAGTGAAATTGTGTAAAAATATAATTAAACTGTATAAAAAGTGATAAATAGTGACCATGTTTTACACACACTACAATAAAAAGTTGCCGCATTCACGGAGCTAGTCGTATCTAGTCGAGCGCAGCGAGACCAATCATTTTGTATTAAAATTATCCAAACTATCTTAATAATGGAACTTAACTCAGTAACACTAGGCGGTCGAATGAATCAAAAATAAGAAGATAGGTTACGTTTTGGAGAATAGGACGCGGAGGAAGTTTTGAAGAAGGATGTAGTGGTTCGATGTTCACCATGACTATTGACTACTATACATGTGTAATAAAATTCCTCAAACTTAAATGTTACCTATTTTATTTTATTTGACAAGGGCAATAAGTCTGATGACATTTGAATTACATCAACCTATTGTATAGATGTGCTACAAAGATTTAAATCACAGATGCGCCCTGTGCTTCTGAAAACTGTCCACGTAATAAATGTCTGTATGCAACGTGAACCGCTCACTGCTTTTCTACAAGTGACTATAAAGGCTCAGTTACACGAGAAGAGTTTCGTGTGCGAGTTTTAAACGCGAGTGGAAAAAAATCGTATGAGGCAATCAGCGCGAAGAGATTAAAGGGGCGATAATTTCTTTCCGAGAGGCGAAACTCGAAGCATTTTGTTTACACTAGCCGATAGCTATACTGTCGTTGTGTAACTGAACCTTAAAGCGAGAAGAGTGAGCTCACTCTTTCCAACAATGACACATGGCAAGGGCACAAGTGTGATTTAAATGCACTCCCGAGAGCCCCTGCTCTTATCCGAGTGTTTCAAGTTTAACAGTCTGTCCAGATAAGGCGTTACGGATTTAGTACACATTCGTCAGATAACTAGTTGTATAAAAAACAGAAAAAGCTATTTAAAAAAACCACAGTAGTCACGAGTGAAAATTTATGCTATAGTGTTCCATAAATAAATATAATATGTTAATCACCGATTTTGTTGAGTTTGGAAACCAAAAATCACTTATTTTCAAGAAAAAATAGGTGCAATTTTGGATTTTATTTCTAATATTTATTATAAGTCCCTCAATGAAAAAGTCACCCGTGTAGTTTACTCTCATTTAAAATTCGAAAATTTAACATTAAAACGGCATTTAAAAAAAACCGGTTTCTGGAATCTTGCGGATGAGTATTTATTAAATCGTCTGTTACACTATTTGGTAGAAACTGACGAAAGCGTCATTATTAGTTTTCCACATTCGTCATTTCTGATCAAAGCGAACTAAATTTTCATAAATTTCGATTTATGACGAAAGCGGAATCTGACGAATGTGTACTAAATCGTTTTACGCGCGAGGGTATACGCTCGCGCGTTTCTAGGGATTCGAGATTCCCTGCCAGTCTTTGATAAAGGATACATTACATTAGGTTCAGGGTCTCAAACAAAATCACTGCGAAAAAGTGTCCGCTATGTCGGTAACACGTGTTCACCTTAGGACAACTTTGTGCAACTAATTTTAAATATCACCCCAAGCTGTGAGTGTGGTGATATTCTACTATGCCACTTTTAGAGAAGCAACCCAGAATCTTAAAGTATTCTTTATCAAAGTTGCCAGTTATTAATTATCACGCTCTATTTTATCCACCAAATACGTCCACTCGCCGCCAACACATGCATAGTACTGGACTTATAAGTTACTCAATCAATGGTACTGGACGCAGCAATGGCGCCCGAGTATCGTAAAAAGTGCGAGTCGAGAGTCTCGCTCATTGCACGCGTTTTGCGCGCGAGTGAGGAAACGCGCGTACTCTTATCTCCCAGTATCTCGGAAACGCGCGAGTGTGTACGCACGTAAAACTCCTCACCTGGGCCCGTATTCTCTAAGTGTGGTTTTGCTGTGGTTATCGACTCGATGCGGTTATAGACTCGATAATTGTCTACTTTAGTATTCACTAAGCACATAGTTCCATTTTTTCCATAGTTTTTTCCATAGTTATACATGTCGATGAAGTTATTGGCGCGTTATTGTGTGGTTTGACAAAGTACTATTTCTTATTTAATGACGACTTTGAAGTCGACACGTTTTTAAAAACCACAGATAGAGAATAGGCCCACTGGACAGGCTCTAATCGGCCTCCGACTCTGCAGGTTGAGTCGCAGAAAGGGTTATGAAGCCGCTCGACAGGTGAGCTTCGGCCTGGGACGGTGGACATGGGTTCGTCGGTCGAGGGGAGACGTGCTGTGTGTTTCCGGCACGTCTCCTCACAATCGACGTGGAGCCGCAACGGGCGTCCTCTGGCGGGGGGAGAAGGTAGCGTGTTTAAACGATCTCCGACCCCCGTTATTTATTTATTTTAAGAAGCCGATAAAAGTCGATATCATCATCCCAGCCGTAGGACGTCAATTGCTGGACATAGGCCTCCCCCAAAAATTTCCAATTGGACCGGTCAGAAGCAGCCTGGATCCACTGTTGACCCGCGGCCTTTATTAGGTCGTCTGTCCACCTTGTGGGTGGACGTCCTACGCTGCGCTTGCTGGTCCGTGGCCTCCACTCGAGATCCTTCTGGCCACAGCGACCGTCGGCTCTTCGTACTATGTGCCCTGCCTACTGCCACTTCAACTTACTGATCCGACGGCTTATGTCGGTAACTTTCGTACATTTACGATAGCATCGTACAAAGAGCATAGAGCAAAATATATGTATAAAAACTCCAACAGGTGACAAACAATATTCCTGTTCCACATACATTATAAAATTATAATTTTTATAGAGGTATAAAAATTTCATATTAAATAAGTGCCTACTTACGTAACATCATCAAATTATGCAATATGCTCACAGAATACTTGATATCTGGAGTACTAACGATATTTACTTTGTATTTACTGAAACCTGAAACAAGGCCAGTGGTTTTCCTCGCTAAGTTACATATTTATGAGGCAGTAACTAAGAGTAACAAGTAGTAACTTAGTTAAATTAAATATCCACGTAACCTAATATAACATATTAACAAAGGGCATATAGGTGCATTGTCAGTACGTATTTTTTAACTTAAATAGTTAAGACAGTGCTTAAAGCGAGCGACAGAAGCTCTCGCTAGAGTAGGGTAAAACTTTCAAATTATATTTTAATGAAATATGTTTGATTATATTTTAGATTAGTATTTAATTCTTAACATTGTACATAATTTTGCTTCTTGGAGTCTAATCTAATATCTTCAACTTCAATATATCCTTACTTGCTAACTAATATTATAAATGCGAAAGTATGTACATGGATGCATAGAGTAACTTATATTGGTATGGATGTTTGTTACTCTCACGCAAAAACTACTGAATGGATTTCAATAAAACTTTACAATAATGTAGGTTGTACATCAGAATAATATACATGAAAAGATAAGAAGATAAAAAATATATATTGTGTGGATTGGGCGTCACCGTCGTCACAGCGATAACGGTATCTGGCGTAACCACTCACATATTTTTCCTTTCAACGCGAACGAAATCGCGGGCATCAGCTAGTATTTAATATCGGAAAAACTATTTTTCTTAACTGACTACCCAGCTGGTTTTATTAATATTGATGTGATGAAGTCAATCTGTGTCTTGAAAGAGGCAGGGTTGCCATACGTACGAGGAATCTCGTACCGGTACGAGATTTACAAAAGAATTGATTTCCAGAATGACAGGTGAAAAACTATGTAATAAACAGTAATAAAAACAAAGATTTTACCAACTTCCCTGACATTATAATATTCTTTTAGTAGAACATTAAATACATTTTATTAGTTAAGTGTATAATTTTTTTGTGAGTATGTATGTACTTATTATAGTTATAGTTTAAATTATGAATATGATGTGTTTTTTTTTAATTATACTTGTACGAGATTATGTATCGAAAGTACGAGATTTTTGGCATCTCCTGGTACGAGAAAAAAAGTCCGGCGTCTGGCAACACTGGAAAGAGGTGTGGCTTTCTATAGTCTGTGGTATTGGAAATGTCTATTATGGAAATGGAACTATTGTTTATTTTATTATTTTTGTGAACGTGAACGATATAGTACGTGGCGTGGCTATTCGTTAAATAATTAAGGAAATTTAACTTTTATGATTCTAAATGAAAACATATTTCAAAGTTATGTCTTTATCGTCACTATAGATGCAGGTGAGCAATAATAATTAGGTATTGTTACCTATTCCAAATAGTATTTAAAAATGAACGCATTGATTGGCTTGGACTGTGGAGTAAAATAGAATAGAACTCGCTGCTTGACTGACTGACTGACTGATTGACTGAAGTGAATGGAACATAGTTGTGTTTGTAAAATTAAAATGCTTTTATCTTCTTTGTATTTTAGTTAGCTTCATATCAACTTAATTATAAAAATACGTTTTAATTCGTGTAGTGAGAATGTAAGTAATGTTTATAATAATGTTATTTGCTTTAAATATATTTATCCACAACAGATGAAAAAAGGTTTGTTTACGGCACGGTACCACAGTCACTCCTGCTGTGGTAGCTGTAGCTATAGGTAGGTATAGGTATAACAAGTTTCAAACAAATTTAGAATGAGTGACGATTTTAGTGACCATTTTTAGCGTAAATATTCTATAATAGTACTTATATAGTCAAATAAGTACATTATATACTAATATTATACCAAATAGTAATATTTTTTTAAACGATGTCCGCCATTTTGTTTTCAATACATCATCAATGCTGTGATATTCCATGATCGCCTGCAGACATACATGTATAAATAAAATGATTAAGACCTGATAAAAATAATAATCTTACGAATCATATTTTTATTTAAAATCTTATTAGAGTAAGACTACTTTGAATTACTTATGATTCACAATATACCTAGAAAGAGTTTTTAACTTTATTATTGTAAGAAATATTAGTGGAATATTTAGTTTTACGTGAAATTTATTAGATAAATTATGATTAATTAAAAAAAAATTGAAGTTATTCGAACATTATTCCAAGATTGAAAAGGATTTCAATCTTGGACTGAATGGGCGTAAACGACCGCTGATGTGACGTGACATGACGGCGGACATGTTATTTTTATAGTGTTGCCATCATAGATGTAGAATTACTACCGTTCGTTGCCATAACAATCTGTTGTTACCACGTGGCCAATCATCGATTAGATAACCTATATATATTTATTATAGTTTTATTATGTATATGTATAATGTTATAATATAGCATAATGATATTGTGTTAATTATTATTATATTTAAATGTATAGATCGGTTCATGAAAGATGAACACTGCGCAGTAGTCGAATTGTATGCCGCATTTAGATTAGACGCTTGCCGAGGCTTGGCCAATGTCCACAAGCTCCAAACCTATACAAACAAACGCTTGGATGCCATTTACACAGTGCACGCGTGTACACAGTACACGCTTGCGAGTGCGTTAGTTATAGTGTGTTCCGGATAGCCAAGCGTGGCGGACGTTGAAGTTGTGTCGGCTATTGGGTTTGGCTTGACATATTTTTATTCAAATTTAAATTCAAAATAATTATTATTTGCTGAATATTGTTACATAAGTTTGTTGTAGATTAAATAAATAATGTCCACATATTCAACCGACAAGCGGTGTGCAAATTTAAGAAGCCACTAAAATTAATAACAATTTCTCCAAGATAATTTATTATATTTTTATTTATTTTTATGCTATATTTATGTAGGACGTAGTATATAGTGCAAACGATACATACTACCACGGCTGGTAATCTTCAAGGAAAAATCACTAGACATAAGAAAAAACATGACATTTGACCTCCCCTCTCATCCCTTCCAACAAAAGAGAAGCCATTTTGTTTTGTAAAATAGTTGTTGTTTATTACATGGGCTGAAAAGTTTCGGGCCTAACACATAAATGGCGCTATTTTTATTGCATTCACCTCTTTTTCAGTTAGCACTAACCTTCAAAAGACAGCTGTTAAAATTTCATGATATTCTGTTCATTAGTTTGTGAGTTATTGTACTAAGAGTGATGCTACTTTTGTTATTTTCAAAACAGTGGATCAAAAACAATTTCATGTTTTAATTTTACACTGCTTCTTGATGGAAAAAAATACCGTTCAAGTGAAGCAATGGCTTGAAAAGTGTTATGGTTGACTCCGCTCCATCAGAAACAACAATAAAACTTTGGTTTGCTAACTTAAAACGTGGTCGTAGAGACACCGATGATGCAGAACGCAGTGGACGTTCAAATTAGGCGGTAACAACAGAAAACATCAAAAAAATCCACAAAATCGTTTTGAATGATCGAAAAGTGAAGTTGCGTGAGTTAGCTGACATCGTAAGGATATCAAAAGAACGTGTTGGCTTTATATTGCATGAGCATTTGACTATGAGAAAGCTCTGTTTAAAGTGGGTGCCGCGTTTGCTCACTGTTGACCAAAAACAAGAACGTCTTGATGATTCTGAGCAGTGTTTGGCCATGTTTAAACGTAACAAACCGGAATTTTTGCATTGATATGGACAATGGACAATGAAACATGGATCCATCACTTCACTCCGGAATCAAAACGATCGTCATCTGAGTAGACAGCACCTGTAAACCTCGTATAAAGCGCCCGAAAGCACGAAAATCGGTTGGAAAGGTTAGGGCCTCGGTATTTTGGGATGCGCGTGGTGTAATATTAGAAGGGAAATACCATCAACAGTGAATATTATATAGCGTTACTGGAGTGTTTGAAGGCCGAAATCGCAAAAAAACGACCACATATGGCAAATAATTTTTTTTCGTTTCATCAAGACAACGCACCATGTCACAAGTCAATCAAAGCAGTGGCAAAACTAGATGAATTGGACTTCGAATTGCTCCGACATCCACCGTATTCGCCAGATTTGGTTCCCAGCTACTATTGGCTTTTCGCAGACTTTAAAAAAAATGCTCTCCAGTAAGAAATTTCTCATGAATGGAGAGGTTATCGCTGAAACTGAGGCCTATTTTGAGGCAAAAGATAATCGTTCTACAAAAGTGGTATTGAAATATTAGATCGGTGCTGGAATGATTTCGTTGCTCTTGATGAAGATTACATAGATGAATAAAGCTAATTTTGGACAAAAAAAAACCATGTTTTCTTCGTTAGGCCCGGGACTTTTCAGCCCATGTGTTATATTGTTGCGTAGATTAATTTTCGCATTTTTATACTTATTTATAAATAAAAATCTTTGGATACATATTAATTATGTATTACAAGTGCTGTGTACCAGGATATACAAGTTCGCGACAGGAAGATTCGAAAAATGGCTCAAATATATTCTTGATGATTTTTTACGGAATAGAAAAAGTAAATTCGCCCATCTGCCACAAACATTTCGAGACTCGTTTTGTGACTCCAAAGAAACATTTAAATCAAGAGTGGCATCCCGTTGAATTCTTTGGAGAGCGGTGGTAATCATTTTTGTGTCCTTTTTCTACATGCGTATAAATGTTTATCACGAATACGTAACTATGTTTTATGGTGTATTTCAGTTCTAGTTTGTATTTAAGTCGTATATTAAGTCCATGTTCTGTTTGTCTATATCCTAAAAAATAAATATGTACCCATTATTTACTGTGTTTTAATTGCGTGACCGATATCCATAGTTAAGAAACTTAAAAATAAATTCAAAGATCCTTAATGCCCAAAGATCCTTAATGCCCGTAAAATAACAATGGGGGGGGAGAGGGGCGGGGAAAGTCAAATGTCATGTCCTATCTTGCTATGACCAATCAGGTGAGGCTAAAGTACTCCAGTCCATGTCCAGCGCATTTGTACTGCAGATGTCCGTCTGATACGTTAGTATCTAACTATCTACTATTTAGTTTGTGCATACTACCTAAGTGATGAATATCTAATTATCTACTACCTAAGTAATTAAGTGAGTAATATGCCTTTTTCACCAGAAAATTTCGCAAGTGATTCTTGAATGTAGCCAGATTCTTGATAATGTTTATATTTTTTGGAATTTTATTATACAAGTGTGGTGCCATACAAAAGACGATTATCTTTTTCATTCGAGATACAAAGGGATCATACAAAGTTTATCATTTTTTTGTTGTTATTTTTGTTTATATTCAAAATATAAACAAGAACAAAGTAAGCGAAAAGTTTAGCAGAGAAGATGGTAGATGTTACAAATCCATAGAACCTTCCTTGAATCACTCTATCTATAAAAAAAACCGCATCAAAATCTTTTTTTGCGGTGATGACCAGCAGCGGTGCAGAACAGCTATCAACTATCGAATTAATATAACTCTGCGAGCACTATCAACTTGTTCACGACACGCAACTGTGACACTACAAACTAAACTCGAGAGCTGGAGTTTGAAAATTTTGAAATAAAAAGTCATTAAGAAACTAGCTGGTGCCCGCGACTTCGCCCGCGTAACTTTTTAAATTATATACTAAAACCTTCCTCGAGAACCACTTTATCCATTGGTGAAAATCGGTGCAGTAGTTTTTGAGTTCGCTAACAGACAGACAGATAGACGCGACGGAGGACTATTTGTTTTATAATATGCAGTGATTTTGTCATATTTAGAATCATATTATTTATTTATCATTGTAGTGCCTTTTACTCTCTCTAGCTCACACACGCACACTCGGACAGACTTCCGTCACGCGACTGGCATATTTATCTCTCCCACGTGGATTGCTGGCGCCAGGCACGTGGTACGCTTGAGACTGTGCTTGTCTGTATGAATTAGTGAACAAATCCCAAAGATGCATACACTACAATCATGACAAATAACCTACCGGACTCGTAAATTATTCAGCGAACGGAACGTGAACGTACGTGAAACACAGCTAAACACGACTGCACGCACTGCAATGTCGTTGATAAATGATGAGTCGTCGCTTATTCGCTTGTGGGAAAGTCGCTAGTCGTATCGTGTGGTGTCGTTCGTCGGAAAACGCTCTAAGCCTGTGATTATTTAAAAAAAAACTTTCCTATTTAATAGAGAATTGAAAATAGTATCAAATTTATCATTAGCATTTGTATTACTATTATTATCCCGGTATTGCCACTGGTCCAGCTACTATTGTCGAGGAGCTTACATCACTGTTTACATTTCCTGGAATATTTCACTAGGTTTTATTTTTAAGAATCCATACCTAATTTATAACTAACTAGCGAGTTCCCGTGACTTCGTCCGCTTTGAAAATAAAAAAAAAACCTAAATAATATAACGCTTGATAATTAAATTTGACCAGGCGTTAGTTTTTATTGTATGTATGTTCCTCTTACACAAATTAACTGATTTTCATGAAACTTGGTAAATAAACATTTAGACATACGGGACACAGGATAGGCTACTTTTTTTCTTTTTCGTCGCGGACGCCAGCTAGTAATAAATATATTTATAACTTATAAGATGTATACAATTAAAATAATGAAAAATTTATTACTGACTTTAATTTCATTTTCAGGAGTGAAGAAATGGAATATGCCAGGGTGTTTACGTCGAAAATAAAACGCAAAAATAGTGACTGTAAAGAACTTCATAATCTTTTACATGTCATGCCGGCAGTCCCAAAAATAATTAACCAATCAAATGATACAACTTGTACTTTTAAGCCACTGACTGGCAAGTTATATATACCAAAGAAGAAATCACAGCTTAAAGTAAAGACTGTTAGAGATATTAGAAGAGAATACCAAAAAGACGTATACAGCTACTTGCCTGACGAAATAGAGAAACAGCAACAATTTTTACTTCGAAAAATAAGACATGGATCTTTACGCAATGAAAATATTAAAGAAATTGCTAAAAAAATGCTAAATAGCGATGACCCCGTATCACGGTCAGCGTGGCAAATGTTAACCAACGTTAATCCGGAAGGACATGCTTATGCTAAACAGTTTGTTATGTGCGATGGTAAAAGAATTTTAATAAATGGAAGCAGAGGCGGAAAGTCTAGATTTATTAGTAATGTAAGTAATGTTCAAATAACAGGAAAGAGTCAAAATATGAATAATAAATCTGTATACACTAAAAGAAGTTTGCTAAGAAACTCTTTACACATACGCTTTAGACCTGGACCGCTATCGAAAAAAAAGTATCTTGATAGTTCATATCAAAAGTACCATGTTGGAACTGCGGATGTAATAAAGTTACCAAAAGTAGGTCTAGAAGTTCAACCTACTCTTGGATTACCAATATCTCCATCGGTTACAACAGTTTTAAATAGTATGCGAGAGTTAGATGGAACTATTTCAGAAAAATGGGCTGAATTATCAGTTTCTGTTTTGGGAACCATTCAAGAAAATAAGCCAGTTCAAACGAACTTGGGTAGTTCTACAACATTTGATCTAAATTACAATAAGAACGTTAAAAAAATATTAATGCGTCAAAATAGTAATGAAGTAAGTGATAAACAAAATTTTCACGCAGAAGTTTTTAGTAAATGCCAAGACATGGACGATGAGTGTGTTATCGAATCCGTCATAAATGACATGTTGTCTTGTATTGAAATAAGTTTAAAGCAGGACGATATGTTTACAATAGAACCTGAAAATACAGATAACATTAAGATTTTTGAACATGCCACACAAACCAAAGAAAAGTTTAGGAAAAAACACGGTGGTGAACTAAATAGACTGGATGTGAGAATAATTAGATTAAATGATTCTGAACAGAATGCACCGCAATGTGCATACAAATTTTGCGAATTAGGTTGCGTTTGTTCTTCAATAGGTTGTTCATACAAATTGAAAGGCCATTGTGGGCGTTTAGACTGTATGTTTGAATGTACATGTGACTTTTCTGATTATAAGGCTGTAGATTTATATGAAAGTGATTGTTCGGAATTCGTACCAGGTCTTCTAAACCTAGACAACGAGTTGAATTTAACATTAAGTAAAGAGGAAAGGAAATTTCACCAAACAATTATCATGACCGATGACAAAAGAATATTGTTGAAAAAACAAAAGCGGAACTGGAAAAAGCCCAGAAAGTATGCAGATTTTTATAAAAATATGTCTCTAAAGACAGATTTAAAAACTGATAAACAATTATTTTTAGTTTCACAGAAATTAAATATAAAAAACGTGGTACCATGGTGCATGGTACATAATTTATACAAGTGTTTCTGTAAATTGAAGTATCATTCCATATCCTACCAAAATCTGGAATTAACAAATAAAAATGAAGCAGGATTTAATAAGGGAAATAATAAAGCCATAATTAACGAAGCAAAACCAGTGGAGATCAGCTCTAAACCTGAGTCAATAAGTGAAATTTTCACAAATTCGACCTTGAGCACCAGTTCTTGTGCTCGTGTCAGGCTGTATGAAAGTTATCACAGTTCTGAATTTTACAAGAATACACATAAAAAAATAGCTGATATGGAGAAAGATGATTTTCAATTACATGACAAATTATTAAATCGAGTAAACAAAGATAACTATTATATACATAACCAAAACTGTATAGTTGATGAAGAAATTGAATTCCAAAATCAAGTTCCTGGAAGCGATAGTATTTCTTCTGACAAAGTAGATATTGCTGAAGCATCTGATAAATCGCAACCGTTGGCTGAATTAGTAGACAAAGATTGTGTGAAATCAAACTCAAACCTTTTAACGCCAGAATTGTCTAAGGTGTCAATGCAACTTACCAAAACTAAATTATCTTCAGGTGAGGTTAGTACTAGATCAATTTTGAATATGTTGCCTTTACAAAAGGGAAGTCTATTAGACGATTCTAAATTAAAATCATGGCTTGAGTTGAACTATAAAAAATATAAAAATCGTTTTATTGACGAAGAGACTAATATTCGTTTAGACGCACCAAAACCAGGAAAAGTAGTCATGTATCCTTGGAAATGCATATTAAGTAGATATAGACAGAAAAAAAATTATTTCTTGGTTATGAAAGAACATCCTTACTGTATATTTTTAACAGTAGACACAAGTCATGAAATGTTTAAAAACTGTATGCATATTACTGATATTAAAAGAGAAGATCTACATAAGTACCCAGTTACTATACGAAATTTAATTAACAACGCTTCTAATTTGAAAGATAGTTTTTGCATTTTACGTGGTTTTTCAAAATGTTGGCAATTATCTGGTTCTATAAGAAAAGTGAAAGATTCTGAACCATCTCGAGATGATAGTTGTGTTTTCTCCAGGATGCGCCTTGAGTTTTCAAATGAATGTACTGGACAAAATGCCGAACGAGATATACCAGTAAATGGAAGTAACGAATATCTTATATCGGACCGTAGCAGTGATGTTTCGGTTGAATGTGGAGATTCAAATGAAACTTTCAAAATGTCAGTTGAATATAACGATTCAAATGAAACTTCAAAAACCTCGGTTGAATGTGGAGATTCAAATGAAACTTTAAAAGCGTCGGCTGAATGTGGAGATTCAAATGAAACATTAAAAACGTCGGTTGAATGTGGAGATTCAAATGAACTTTTAAAAACATCGGTTGAATGTACAGATTCAAATGAAACTTTAAGAAGGAGTCTCAGGAAAAGAAAGTTTGGGGCTAGGGAGGAAAATAATGGAGAAATTGTTATGGAATCTAGTAAGAAACGAACACTTCGGAAGAAAAGCAGATCACAACAGTCTAAAGAAATGCTCTTAAAAGACGAAAATAAATTGATGAATGTCATTGACACCAATACTAAATTCGCAAGTGAACAAGGATCTGCCTTGTTATCAAAATGGTTTTTAATGATTGTAGAAAATGACTTCCACGAGTTGCAATTTAGTAATAGAGGTTTTTTTGTTAAATATGACAAGATTATACATTCGATCAAACTGTCGAGGTTCTCTGGAAAAGTTGTCAGATTATCCGCTAAAACAAATGTTACTGTATTTGCAAATGTTCATTTTGGTATTTATGGTATACCTAATAATAGTGCAGAACTCTGCGTGTTCATAGGACCGTATGAAAAAAATGAGCCCCTAGGAATAGGAACTGTAAAAAATCTACACACGACCACTACAAATCATACAAGAGGTTTTTGGATTACAATTGACGCGGCAAAAAATGAGGAAATAATTCAAGATCCCTTGTCGTATGTACCACCTCAATTCGTACAGAGAAAAGACATGATTTCGATAATATCGAAAATTTCTGAAAGTAATCTTACGACTAATAATGTTACAGAAACTACTACCAATGTAATGAAACAGGGGTCTCCTAAACCTATTAAGCCCATTAAAATTCGCAAAACCAATCAAATTTACTATATTGATCCAAATGGCATGATTAAAGAATTACCTAAAGATCAAACCAACATTCAATTACAGCCAACACCAAAAATTGTACTTTTGCCAAGTTCACCGTTAGTAAACAGTCCTCCAAAAAATACTGAAAATACTGATCATGAATCGACGCCCTCGGTAGTAGAAGACAATCCTCCATTGAAACAAGCCATAGTAGGCAATGGTCAAAAACCTGTAGCACAAGTAGCACCTCAAGTGAATACAATGGTGAACACTTTGCAAAAAGACTCTAAACCATCTCTTAGTTTGAAAGGAATGAGCATTTTAAAGCCCGACGAAATCAATGAAAGAGCTGTTAAACAAAATATTGTTTCAAAACGAGGCAGCTTGTCAACACTCGATAATAATGACATTGAGAATTTCTTAGCAAATACAACACGTTGTACTGTCGTGGACGATGTTTGTGTGATTTCGGACGACGATGACGAAAATGGCTGTGACAATAATGTAATTAAAGAAGTATGGATAGAGTGCCAAAATGCTGAACAGTTTGGCTGGATATCTGGTAAAATTAGAAAGGACAATTCCTTGAGTTTCCAATTTCCAGGTTTTAATTTCTCCGAATTTTATGAACACGATGAGGCTTTGAGAAAAATTACCGAGTAAGTAGATTTAGTTAAGTACTTTATTAAATATTGCCGATATTTACAAGATTTGATAACTTGAATCTTAAGAACCATTGGTTTATTAAGTAATCCATGTTTTTGTCCCCTCTTACGTACATACATGAGTCACTATACCATTTTAGGTTAGTTTATTGGTACAAAATGTAATATATTAGCATCATAAGATCGTTTATGATTTTCTTTTCAGGGTTTTATGCCGAAAGGTGCACATTCCTGACATATCGACCATAAATTGGAAAGTTGTGCACTCACAAAATGATCTCAAAGCAACCTATAAACTAACATCCTCAGGCTTGAAGCGCTTCTCTGTGAGTATCTTTTGCTTTAGTTATTTGAAATTATTTAACGGGTTGGGATCATAACGACTACATGGTTAATGGATGTATTATTTCATGAAATAAGAAAAAAAAAATACACAGAAAATAGGATTGATTATACCAGCATTTTGCTACATCGCCTTATTGAGATGTGGTCTACTAACGACGTGGTCTTTTCAGGAACTAGTCGTTTTGCTCCCAGATCTTTGTGGCTTTATACAGAGATGGTCCTTTTGAGATCTAGACCTTATGATGATTTGGTCGTTTTGACAATGTAATCGTTATGATTCCAGCCTTATTTAACACAGTTAATATGAAAATATACGCATATCTACTATCAAAGTTAGTAGTTGAAAGCGGAAACTGCGAACCTTAAAGATAAATTGTTGAAGTCTCAAAACTTAGAACTGTTAGATACGTTTACTGTTCCTAGAATTTTTTGTACATAAAATGCATTTGGCTACTAAACCCCAATTTATAATAATAATTTTAAGTAATGGTACATACCATTACTTGGTACCATACATGTTCGACGCAAGACGATGCGATATGCGATTTCATTTATATAGTATTCGACGTTTTTAATTTTGAACTTCCTAGCCATTTTTTTTGGTTTCGTGTGAATTCGATGCGTCCTCAGTATTAATCGGAGTGGTTTGTCAGGTCAAATGAATAGGCGCTATAAATGTTTAATTGCAAGTTAGGCGTCAGGTAACTATTGTCCGATCACGTTACAATTGTTCTTTTACCCTAAATTATACCTTATCCTAATGTTTTTTCCCTAAATCTTCCCTTGGGCGTATTTAATTGGAAAATTGCACATTACATTAATAAAATTTGTTATTGTAAGTACATTTAGAGAAGTGGACCGTTAGAGGAAAATAATAGAAATCTCTTTAAAAAAACATGTCAGGAGTCATTACTATGTTGCGCGCATCTTCAGGCAACTTGTCTTAATTAGCTATGCCTTTAAAAAATAATAAAAATATATATGTATTATAATCTCTGCTCAAAAATTTGAGGAGTCATCTCACAGGTTGACTTGGTCCACTTAATGGTAGGTGGCTACCGTCGCCTATAGCACAAGCAACGCCACAGTTGTTGCAAGTGCGTTGCCGACCATAGGATATGTCAACCATAGGATGATATAGGATTAAGTAGAAGGGATTAGAAGTTGATAGGGAAATGGGCTCTGGGATTGTTGGTGTTCGGAGGTGGTATGGTGCTTCTCAAATAAAGTGCGCAGAGATAGGGTAGCGAAAACTGTTTAATTTCCGAATTAAATGTAACAAAATGACGACACGTAAGAGAAAGCGTTTGATTGTATCGCTGCGTCGCACATATCTACCCGCACCTTTTTTAAAAATAACACAGTTTAAATTTATACAGATATACAGTCATATTAACCACAGTATTTTACCTTGGTAAAATTAATAATTATTAATTAAATACAAAAAACTAATAATGAGCACGTCGCTAAGAGGGATACTTTACTGATTAATTTTAAGCTATTTTAAAATGAAATTAGACAATCACTTTGACAATGTTTTCACAATTGAGTACACAGAGTAGGTACTATGCGTGTCAAATGAGAATAGGACTGGAAATTCGCATTTTGCTCCGCATTTCTCACGAACTTCATTACTGATGTGTACGGAGTGCAAAAAAAAACAAGCCAAGAATTAATTATTATTTTTGTTAGTTTTTATTATTTTTGTAATGTGGTTTATTTATTCAGGTAGTTTATTATAAAATCGTATACATTGACCCATAAAAGAATTACTTATCTCGTGGAGACGTGTTAGCAAACTTAAGGGCTTTGCTACATAAAACCAAAGCCGAAAAGATCGTATAAATACGATTCAAATCGTAATGTAATTTACACTTATAGTTTAATTACTTAATAGTTATTATATATACTAGCTGGTGCCCGCGACTTCGCCCGCGTTGAACGATAAAAGCGCAATAAATAAACAAACAAACCAACTCACATTCACATTTATAATATTAGTAAGGACATTATATATTTATACATATATAATTTTATTAGATAAAAAATTAATAAAAAATATTTATATTTTTGTTATTCGGATTTTTTTGACGACATTACTATGATGACTCCGATCATGTGAAGTTTGCAGCAAGTGCGATCCTATTCTCATTTGAAACGCATAGTATAAGTAGGTAGTGTCACATCAAATCAACATAGGTCTCTACTTGTTATATTATTTTAAATATACACTGTGCTAAGAAGGCGACATTTTCAAATTAATTTTAACACTTCTAACGCTCATTCAGCGAGGGAGTCGTTGAAACACAACAGCACGCATGTTGTTTCACTGCGGTCTTCCCAATTTATGACTGCGAAGGGTGTCCTGCCACAAGTCACAACTAATAATTGTAATATATATATGATTCTGACTTTAACATGGACCTATTGCATAGGCTTTTATTGACAGTACATATTTGCACATAAGAATTCTGCAAAAAAATGCGATATTGACTACCTTATCTTAAACTAGCTGTTGCATACGACTTCGTCCGCGTAACTTTATAAAATAGTAGCTGGTGCTCGCGACTGCGTCCGCGTTGAAAAGTATAAAACGCCATCTACCGTGGAATGGATCGCTAAAAATATCACCAAGCAGTTGTCATGTTATTCGTTTCACCGATTCTGAATAGATCGCGCTGTCAAGTGTATCCCGGGCCAAGGCGCTAGTATTTACTTTTATTTTAGATTTTCCGTAGGAATGAAGCATTTTCCCGCGGTAAAAGTAGCCTATGCTCATCACAGATAATGTCGGCTTCTAATGGTAAAATAATTTTTCAAATTGGTCTAGTAGTTTCTGAGCCTATTCTATTCAAACAAACAAACGATCAAATCTTTCCTCTTTATAATATTAGTATAGATGAATGAACTATATTACTCGCTGATAATGTAGCTTTCTATAAGTGAAAGAATTTTCTAAATCTTTCCAGTAGTTTTGAGTTTATTCATTACAAACATACCATGTTGAGGATTACACAAAGCGATTGTAGAAGGAGATACCGTGATGGCTTTGGCCAAAATTGGTGTTTAAAAAAAAATGATGACATTACTCGTATTTGGCGTTCATTTATATACCCTCCACATTTTTTTGCATTCACTGTCATCGATCAGTTTCACAGTGATCAACTAGTGTTGACCGATAGGCGGTTTCTATTCTCTTGCTGAAAAATATTTTGATACATTTTGTTAAGAAAAAAAAACATTCTCTAATTCAGGAACCAATGAAAGAAGCGGGGACGACGGAAACAGGAACGAAGGTGAATCTGAAAGGGCTCAGTCTTAAAGTATTGAAGAAACACTACCCTAACAAGACCTTCCATCGTGTGGATCTCCAAGTCAGAAATAAATTGTATATGGGTGTCGCAAGTTTCTACATAAACACCGAAGACACTGTCAAGAAGAGAATAGAAACCAACTTCGAAGCAACAATCAAATGTACTGGTGCACTAATTGAAATAGTATTGTCCAAAATGAGTGACCTAACTAGACGTGTTATGGTTTATGTGACCGTTGTCAGGCCACTTTTATTATATGGAAGTGATGCGTGGACCATAACAAAACCCATAACAGATGAACTTGAGAAAATTGAAAGAAATGTTTTGAAAGTACTTTTAAACGCGAACCTCACCCGTGATAGTTTGTCGGACGATGAAGTGCAGAAATATATGCCAAAAACTAGTATAGTGGACACAATACTTGGGAAACGTAGACCTAATACATCATCAGCTGATTTGGAGGAATTGTTTGATGATGATTCCTCAGACTGCGAAGTACAGGACCAGTAAATACAGGTGTGTCAATAGAATAAATTCACTTCATAGAAAAAGATGCCCAAAAAGTCTGGAATGATGAAAATGATAAAAGGGTACTGGGATTTCTGGATATCCTTTCTTGTATCTCTGACAACGTGTGTGTGAATACATTGCTGAAATTTTCATGATGATCGATTTAAGGCGTGAAAGGATAACAGACAGACAGAAAGACCTAGTTACTTTCACATTTATAATATTAGTATGAATATTAAAATATTATATTATGCATTATGGATTAATCCGAATTCGCTGACTCCTCAAAATAAAACAAGAGCTTTAAATAATTTACTTTAAATCTGTACATTTTTACTTAGGTCCATACTAGGTATTTACTCACATTGGTGTATCTATTAACAGTCACCAGAGAATAGGCGTCACCACAGTCACTTTAATATTTTTATTTTTACTTTATCCGCCGACCTTATTAAATAAATAAATGATTATTATATCTACTTAATTATAAGCAGAATGAGTCTAGCAAGGTGCCAAACAGTATAGTCCTTCTAGTAACAGTAACAGTGGGTAAGGAAAGCCAGAGTCCATTTCCTTCCCTCCTCCTAATTCCTTATCATTTATTTTACTAACATTGTACAAGTGAAAGGTGGAAGTAGCCACCTACCTACAAGTAAACTGTCAGCGTGCCTTTATATGTGAAACCTTTTCGTATATGGTCTTATTATACTTTCGTTAAAACGTATGAACCCTTAATAATATTTCCGGAATGTTCCTTGAACCTAATGTTGGTACGTTGTACATCCTAAATGTTCTTATCTTACAAGTTTAGTCTAGAAAATTCTGAATCATTCTCAATGCCTCAGTGCTGATAAGTATACTCGTAAGGTGCTGAAACGTGGTCTTTGACTATGAGTCTTGTAAGAAAGCTCAAATTTGTAGCGAGAGGACTGTGCGAGATAGAATTAGGAATGAGAAGAGAAGTAAGATTAGTAAGTAGAAGAGATAATGGCCAAGATTAAATACAAAACCTAATAAGGGCCCAGGGCGACGATGGATCCAGGCTGATTCTGGCCGGCCCAATAATTCCGGTTTAATAAACAAATATTGAAGTTGTTCAATTAAACTATTTTCAATCTATTACTAAGATATATTAGATTTTCTTTACAAAATAACGAAAAAGACGTAAAAGAGTTTTGTTGTGCAAATAAAAAAGGAGCTTAAAAAATCATTAATTATATTAGTAACACTAGCTGGCGCCCGCGACTTCGTCCGCGTTGAAAAAGAAAAAAAGCATTCAGTGTTTTTCACGCCTTAACTACTCAACCGATCATCACGACAATTTGCATACACGATTACACGTTGTGAGGGATACCAGAAAGGACATAAAAACTAACGCTTGGCTAAAGTGTTAAAGCGACAAGAGGTCATGCATTATTATCTATTTATTTTAAAATGCGGACGAAGTCGCGGGCGCCAGCTAGTACTTAAATAAGTTTAAACTGAATGGTTGAAAACGTAATATGCTCTACTGATCCATTGAAATGTTACATTTTTAGGGGCTTATTTTGCTTTTGTCAGAGGACGCAATTTTATTTTTTAGATATGATATGATTTTTAAGATATTTTTTTGGTAAGTCATCAATTTTATATTTTTTAGGTTTTTAAGATATGAAACCATAACTAATGAATAAATTTAAAAATGTTAATAATGAAAATTGTTCCTTAAAACACCATATATAAAAATGGTCTGATGTCATTTTTTGTAAAATGATTAGAAAAGAAGTTATATCACAAATAGAAATTTTTATTTTTATGGATTTTCGCTTATAACTTTTTTATTTATGGTTCTACGACTAAAAGTTACTAGACAAAAGTTGTAGATAATTTTATTTGCAACAGAAAATGTTAAATATTTTTTTTTGTGAGACCTTAGTTTGGCAGATAAATCGTAAAAACCATTTAACCCTTTTTTCCAAGATGACGGCCGTGGGACAAGGGTTGCAACCCCACAAATTTGGATTTAACTTTACACCAACCCCCCCCCCCCCCTTCATATCTAAAAAATAAAATTGCGCCGTCTGACAAACGCAACCCCAAATGTAACTTTTCAATGGAGTATACGTGCCCAGTGACAGCTTAGATACAGCTCCATGTATCAAAAAAATCACCTTAAGTAATAATTATTATATTCCAGGTGTTGCAACTAACAGACTATACATCTCAGGTGGATACTGAAACCGAATCGTAGATGAAATCAATTGCACATGTTCAGTACACACTTGATAAGGTGCAGAAAAGAAAGTACGGCTCCGCCGATTAACGAAGAAACCTTAAAACTTACAATTAACCTATAGACACAAGGTCTATAAGGTTCATAATACAATGTAGCTGTTAGTTCCGTCGCACTCGCACAAGCGGCGCACGCTAACATGGCGGCAGCTGGCTACCAATAGCAGTACTGGAAAAAGCCGCGAAATGTGTGGATTGGGCGATAGCATTTCCCACGCTTTAAAAATTATTCTTCTGCGCACGTCGGTAAGCAATCTAAAATGGTGCTTTTGATTATTCGTTACACGTTTCATATTGAACACAAAAGTACCTGCTCAGATTAAATAAAAATTATAGACATAATTTTGCGGAAACATAGTGAAGCCATAATTTACGTGTGATCTTTTTATTTTTCGAGTACTCTCTTTTACGCTTACACCCTTTCCCATTTTAATAAGGCGAGGCGTAGTTTTAAAGGCTTCACTCTGCCGTACGCGAGGGTCTCTCTTTAGCTCTTATTTTATCTGAGAGTACTAGAATTTTCTAAAAGAAGGTCCATAAACATTTCAGATATTATGTAGAACATTTCCACGTAAAGTTATTTCCTCCTCAAATGTTTGTAATACGTGTACATGTATAGGATAATAGCTATTATCAAAAGGTTAATGGCTATTATCAAGGATAATGGCTATCATCACACGAGCGATTGACTTTTATTTTTATAAATATAAAAAAGATTTTGTTTGTGCGAAAATACTTTTTTTTTATTAAAACTGTGATATTAATTTAAACGTTATTTGCATGCAATGAAGACTGCAAATTATTTTTGACATTAAACTGTATTGGGAACATTCAATATTCGTCATTGTACAATAAACACAAGTGTAGACCGTTTTTTATTGAAATGTAAATATATGGCTGTATCTGTCTGTATATTTATTATTATTATTATTATTTTTATATATAAATCGCAAGTGTAACTTGGTTGAGTTTTCGTCGTGTATTAGGTGCAATTAAAGTTAAGCGTTTCGGTAATACGAACGGCTCATGGTTATGTGGTAAACATTACCATTATTAATATAATGTTCTATTATTAATATAGTAGGAGAGTTTGTGTTTTTTGCGCTAATCTTTGGCACTGCCGCTCGTATCCGAATATCAAAAAATAGGCTCTGCTTCATTACATAATATGTATTTCGGTCATAGAAACGAACTAATAGAGCGCTTTCTCTTTCACTCAATTCCATATAAAAGACAATGACAGCACATCTTGAGTGGGCGTTTACAATAATAGGAGAATGTTCACATTACGCTGCTTTTAGCTTTGTAAACTATAATGAAATATTATTATATACCATTATTTATTTATTTATTTATTTATATCAACAATATTTGTTTACTCTATTCACTATCTTATGTATCACTGCTGTCGCCTCCCATAATAAAATACCGAAAATCCAAATAATAAAATTTTCGGTCATAAACTCGTAAGTTTAATTTTAAACCGTAGAGGTTGCATTATAACAAAACAGTAACTGATATAAAATAGCGTCTCCACGATATTTCGAAAAGAGTCAATATGTAACCCGTTACCGTTATGTATAAAATACATGTACTGTGTACACTCACATTGTCGGTTTAGTCGGTTATCTCCACCAATCACAGCCGAACGCTTTTTCTCCCTATAAGCTCGTTTCCATCAACGAAATATAGTGCAATTAATTTTACACTATCAGAAAATCTGTATGCCTATTTTTTCTTTGCCTTATTTGCATATCCATTATTTTCTTTGCATACGGGTTTATATTTTGTGTCATAAACCTGTATTCAAATGAATTTTCTTTAGAATATTTCAGAGCCCTTCTTGCCTTCAGGTTACTTGCAGCTTCACTGCAGGCATGCTGAGACAGAAGCTGTAACAATAAAGAATGCTTCTTTATGACCTGTAAAATATATTGATATATTATGCATATTATACAACTTTGATACTGGTCAGTTATCATATTCAAGTAACCATAATTATTATCTTCTTAGTGGCTATTTTTGTCTGCTAGAATACCATTATCACTTTGTCCATTGCTAAAATACTTATTGTGATCGCCACGTAAACTAAAGCTTGAGAAACTGTACTACTTTTTTTGATAGAGGCATTCTTCACATCTTCACAAGCCATTGTGTGGATGTACTCCGCTTGTGCACAGGATATGCATTGGTGTTTCTTCTGCGACACTCTCCTGTACTCGTACTAGTGAGACCCATTATTTTAAAGTGTCTATTGAGGCGGCAGTGCCCCGTTAGTGCCCTAGTTAGCATGCACAAATTGCTCCTACTAAGCGACATAGCCTGGTTTGTCACGTTTCGACTATAGGCTTTTATGAGCGCTTTGGAATAGAAGTAACCATACCTTCTGGTTTAGAGCTGCTGGTTGATTGATACGCGACATAATTACTTTTGTTCACACATGAATCGACCTGAAAAAGAATGGTTAAATTACCTTACCCGGAAATCTTGGCTCTCGTGTTTGTCGAAGCGCATGTTTTTAATAGTACCTAGCACTAGTAAGAAGTAATTAATTTTATGCTTGTAAAGTTTATTTTCATATTATATAAAATAGTTTTTGTTAATGCTTTAGCTTAGAAGAAAAAATGTTTCTTTAATTTTGTGTTAATTGGGTAAGTTTTAACGATAGGTTTGTATAACTGCATATTTTGTTTAATTTTTTTTTCAGTTTTTATGCTAAATGCAACCAGTTTTTTCAAATTTTATTTATTATTTTAATAATTACGACAGAATATTCAAGAATTTTATTCAAATGGAAACATGTTATGTGAATTGATGATTATTTTGTTTGACATATGGCGCCTAAATCGTGCCCCGTTAATAAAATGGACAGGTTTTTTTTTTATTCTAAAATTTAGAATATTAAGTAAGATACTTAATTAAGTTTTTTTATGATATTTGAAAAATGTGAGTCGTTATTTTTAGAATCGAAAAAAAAAGGAAAGAGAAGGAAGGAGGGGACTTCCTAAAATATAATTATCTCCAAACTCTATTTTGATTCAAACCTAATACCCGTCCAAAGAAAATGGCAGTACGTACACCATTACTCTGGACAAAAGAAATCTTGTGACAGTTGCCATCAGATGATCAGACAAAAGGATTTTCTTTTAAATCTCTTTAATCTTAGGGTCAGTACTCAGTTTACACCGAAACGCGATGCGACGCGACGATACTTGAAGGCATATCGCTTAAAAAAAATGGCTGCGTCTCACGTTACGTCTCACGCTGCGTCTCACATTGTATCTCACGATGCGTCTCATAATGTTTCTCGCGCTGCATCTCACGATCTGTCTCACGCTTCGTCATACGATGTGTCTAACAACGCGTCTCACAATATGTCTCACGACGCGTCTAACGCTGCATCTCACAATGTGTCTCACGATGTCACGCTGAGTCTAGAGACGCGTCTCAACTTTGATGTGTCACGTACTCGCTGAAAAGTGTCGCGAAGAAATATGAGCGGCGCGTCGCATCGCGTTTCGGCGTAATTTGACGTTTATTTTAAATTTAATTTTATTTTTATGGAAGTTGTACAAAAATCCGAACCCTGTATATAATCCTTTAGTTTTAACTAATAAATAATCATTATAAAAATAAGAGTACGAAATATACCTACTTCTTTCGAAGTGTTTGTTGCCATAATAAAAATAAGTAATAAGTAACTGTTTTATGAAATAAAAAAGGGGTATTCGGTTTTAAAATACCTACTTACTTATCTCCATTTTTTATATTTAAATTTACACACATTTTTCTAAATTTCAAAAAAATATTTTGTCAATATCACAAATGTGTATGTTCATCTTTGCCCTAAATGGTAAAGATACTGAATAATTGTAAATAAATAAAGTTCATCCGTTTTTGTTATTCAAGTTTATAAAACGATAAAAAAATGTAACGTATAATTTGACTGAGTAATTTTATTCCTACCTAATTAATGTTAGTTAAGTATATCTTAAGAATATTTAGTATAGTTATGTGTACCTACTGTTATTGAATATAATTTTGGAACAATTCCACAAGTATTTTATTGTTATTTTCTGTCTTTATTTTCTGGTAAAATTATAATTTTTCAATAATTGAATTTCAAATTAATTAATGCAAACCTTAACCTATGTAAGATTACAAATTTACATTTCTTATCCCCTAAACATGAATTTTATATGTGATAGCCATCAACAAGAAAGATACCCATTAAATCTCAACCTTTACTTTTTATAGTGGACACTTTAATTATTAAAAAAAAATATGCCGAAAATGACTTAGTACACATTTTTTAGATTCCGCTTTCGTCATAAATCGAAATTTATTTCACTATTTTATAAGATGATAAAGGTTCTATCTATCTCAGGATAAAAGAAAAAAAAAAAAAAAAAAAAAAATGGTCGATCAGTACTCTGTACCATTGTACAGCAGTACCAAACTCTATAGAGCAAGTGAACTTAGTTCGTTTACTCTACCAGCTACACAAGGTCTCTGACCCTTGTCAGAGGAAACCTAGCCGGTAGGACATAAAAAAAAAAGATTCATTATCATCGACTAACTTATACATATATTACCTTTTTTGTAGAGAATTTCTCATTCTTACTTTTATATAAGTAAACCTCATAGCGGTAAGATGAACAGGAAC
Organism: Synanthedon vespiformis; assembly: GCA_918317495.1. Taxonomy (NCBI): domain Eukaryota; kingdom Metazoa; phylum Arthropoda; class Insecta; order Lepidoptera; family Sesiidae; genus Synanthedon; species Synanthedon vespiformis. The sequence continues at coordinate 10,843,914 of OU906949.1, read as the reverse complement.
GAAGATATTGGTAAAAAATCGATAAAGTATCATTTTTCCCACCATTTTTGGCTGTTTTTAAATTCAACCCACATTGAGGTTGCCAGTACAGAAAACAATTTACTCTGAGCTATAGTCATCTTTTATGGGTATCCAAAAAGTAAAAGTGAAGCACGAGTTACTTTTTTAATTAATACTAGCTGCTGCCCGCGACTTCGCCCGCGTAAAGCTTCATCGAGAACCACTCTATCCATTAGTAAAAACAGCATGAAAATCGGTGCAGTAGTTTTTGAGTTTATCGCGAACAGACAGACAGACGCGGCGGAGGACTGTTTTATAATATGTAAGAAACACCAATGCTACACTAGCGCCATTCTGGCCAATTTATGAACCACTATTTAATGCATTTGGAGTCCCCGCAGACTTTTTATCGGCATAGTTTGGTCGGCCTTTTAATCAGTATGAAGAGGTATGCACGTGCGCACATAATTTGGCGATTCACCTCTTCATACTGATACAAAAAATGACCAAACTATGGGACGATAAAAAGTCTGTAATCGGCGGGGACTATTACCTCTACCCTCCATAGTAAAACCTTAACAACCTACCTACCTCCTTTTTGGCAGAAACGCACTAACTCTGTAAACAGTTTCACACCAGAAATGTGGGTATAATAGAAATAACAGGTGAATAAATTACTTGGTTGTGGTTAAAAACTAAAAAAACTAAAAGTATATCTCTTTTGATGTCAGTTTGATTCCCGTTTTGAAAATGTAAGTCCTTTTTTGTACATAATATGAAATAGAAAAAAAACCAAATAGTTACTTAAATGCATTCGAATTTGAAGTGCGGTTGTCAATCAATGTCACATTAATTATTGCATTATTGTATAAGTAATTTAAGTTATTATTTATTTTAAAGCATAATAAATAAGTTTATAATATTAAACATAAATAATAAAAGAAACTCATTGTGTTCGCTACACTGGTAAGTATTTATTATAAATTTGTCCTTTCAATATTATTTTGTTATTTTGGATCACATGCTCATAGGTTCGTTAGTAATTAAAAGCTTTAAAAGTACAACAGACGAGATATTGCCTATGTTTATTTTTATATTTAACTAACTGTTGCACGCAACTTCGTCCGCATAACTTTATAAAATATAGCCTAGGTATGTTATGTTAATCGTTGCTAATATAGCTTCGCAACAGTGAAAAAAATTTCTCAAATCGGTCAAGTAGTCTATTTAATGTAAACAAACAAATCTTTCCACTTCATAATGTTAGTATAAGTATAGATTGGATTCGTTTGAAGTCACTAGTATAAAATAAATTATACAAGTACCTACCTGCCATTCTCCTTTCTAATTAGTTTTTTCGTATGCACCTTCATATTTATTTATTAATTATTATGTAACAAACAGCAACATACTAAGTAACTGCCCGTTAAATTGTTTTATGTCAACTTCAAAGGAAATTGTTAAGACTATATTAAACAGAAACATTTCATTTTCATTCATTTTGTCTTCAGAACAAAATTAAACAGAAAAATTTCATATGTAGGTATTTGTTACATTTAACAGTCATATACTTAGGTATCTTTTTTATTAATAAGCAATAGACAAAACATACATACCGAATCACAAAAAGGTTACGCATTTTTATTTATTACTAGCTGTTGCACGCGACTTCGTCCGCGTAACTTTATAAAATATACATTCGTGTCTGTGAAACCATGGAAATACACATATACATCAAGCTACAGAGATTTGGTAGTATGCAATGAATGTAAAAAGTTTATATTGTTATATAAGTTTATATAAAGCTTATATTGATGACTAATACTGGCCGGAAAATCAACACTACAAGTAAAAAAATAACCGAGTTATGAAGTATTGAAAAAACTGGTATTTGGCCGGTTTTTCCCGATTTTCTCCTTAACTAACGATCTGATCAAATCATTAGATCTCTCATTTTCTTCGTGTTTTCATTATCTACAAATTGTCTGGCAACATCATCGTGATTACCCTGATAGTTTCAATTTTATAAGCAAAAAACTAAAAAAACAGCGACTTTTTCCATAAAATTGTTAATAACAATTATATAAATAATAAACTCGAGTGAAAAACATGTCAGTATAGCAAATTAAACTATTCTCCACACAATAGCGCAGTTGGTTTTCTTCGAAGACTTTTTACATGTCAAAACCTAGGTTGATTGGCCTAATACAAAATTTCAACCCAATCGGTCAAGCCGTTTAGTAGTTGACATACCGACAGCAGCGCCACCTACCGGGTCCAATTGTATTTTTAAATCGTTCAGGAAATCATCGAAATATCCATATAAAATTTCTAACACTTTTTTTATAACATTTTTTTATACTTAACACTTTGTGATACAAAATCCAGTCCTGGAGTGCCGACAGAAGTGAAAACTTGAACAATTACGTGTTTATTTTTTGAATCGCCAGGAAATATTTTATTGTGCAGGTAATACTTTTAAATGACTGTTAAATGACGTGTTTTTTTTTATTCATTCATTATTATAAACTACTGCTACAAAAATTATTCTACCCCACTACGTGTAAAAAGAGTAAAATCTCAATACTTAGCTCCTCTGTGCTGAAAATTTTGACGACCTTTTTGGAATATCTCTGACCGTTTTCTATATTTGTTTGAAATTACTGTTATATTATAATTATTATTGTCAACAGAGGTGTCGATTACGGTAACAGAATTGAGAGTTCAATGGTTTTTTTTTCATCTCAAAAATATCCAACGCGCCTAAAGAAGGTTTCACTTCAAAAAACCTGTCAAGTTCCGTTATGTCAGTTTAATTTTTAACTCTGCTTTCAGGAACGAAGGAAAAAATGAGGCTGAGATTTTTACATCGAATATAACGAAAAATTCAAACTATTGTACAGGATTTGACGGCATTTTCGATTATATAATGACTTCTACTGGTGGGATACAGACTAGAAATTCGTATGTACAAAAGAAGAAATCGCGATGTAAAGTGAAAACTGTGAGAGATGTAAGAGAAGAATACGAGAAAGAAATATACAGTTATTTGCCTAAAGAATTAGAGAACCAGAAAAAGTTTTTGCTCCGCAAAATAAGAAATAATTTTTTACGCGATGAAGACATAAATGTATTTACTAGTAAAATGTTAAATATGGATAAGCCAATATCACGGTCAGCGTGGCAAATGTTAACGAATGTTAACCCTGAAGGCTACCCGTATGACAGGCAATATATTTCGTGGAATGGAAAACATATATTAATAAACGGAAGTAGAGGCGGAAAGTCCAAATTTATATGTAATCATGATATAAGAAACGATGAAGTAAGAACAAATGGTACAATTACAAAAAATAATGATATTAACGTCAAAAGTGATTTATCTAAGAACTCTTTACATGTACGTTTTAAGCTTGGACCATTAACAAAAAAGAAATATTTTGATAAGTCACATCAAATATATCACATTGGAAATGCAAATATAGTAAGAAAATTGGGTCCAGAGGTTCAACCTACTATAGGGTCATCAACATCTCGTTGTAATACAAGTATTCTAAGTAGTATTCGAGAGAATTGGGCTGAAATGTCAGTGTCAGTTCTGAAACCAGTACAATTGAACAACAGGTGTGTTACATTTGGTTTAAAATGCAATAGAGATCATAAAAAAATAGTAATGCGACAAAATAGTAATGAAATAAGCGATAAACAAATTTCTCACACTAAAGTTATGAGAAAATACATAGATAATGCGCTCGTTATAAAGTCCGTCATGATGGACATTTTAAATTCCGTTGAAATAAGTTTAAGACAGGATAATATGTACGCAGGAGATGATGAATCTAGAAAGACAGATAAACATCACGTAGATTTAAAAAGATTGGATGTGAGAATAATTAGATTAAATGATAATCCACCGCAATGTCACAACAAATTTTGTGCATTGGGATGTATATGTTCCTCGATAGAATGTGCTTACAAACTGAGAGATCACTGCGGCCGTTTAGAATGTATGTTTGAATGTACGTGTGACTTTTCCAATTTCCAAGTTACAGATTTAAATGAAAGTGATAGCTCGCAACTAGTATCGGGTCTTCTTAACTTAGAAAATGATCTGAATTTAAAGTCAACTAAAGAAGAGAAGACATTTCAACAAACCGGCATTATGACCAAAGAGAAAGAAATAGAAATACTAAAACGAAACGAGAAATCGTCGACCGAAACGAATTTAAAAATTGATAAACGCTTAGTAGTAGTTGTTCCCAAACTGAACTTACAAAATGTGGAACCGTGGTGCATGGTACACAATTTATATAAATGTTTCTGCAAATGCATGTTTACTGCTGGTTTGCATACACATTTTGAATTGAATAATAAAAATATAGATTTTTATCACATAGTTCACATAGGTGAACGAAGTGATACTGAGGATGAAGCATCAATTGATGAAGGGTGTGAGTCTGAAACTATTCATAAAAAAATTACAAATAATTCTCCAACAAGTAAAAGTAACAGAGATGAAATAATTAATGATAAATTCTCAAACACTGAAACTTGTGGCGGCACTGATAACTCTATTCGAAAAACAAGCACTGTTGACTTATCACAATATTTACACAATAAATTAGTTGAAATAAATGAGACTCAGATAAATAGCTTTCCTAGTGGAAGATATAAAATAAATGACTTTGGTAATCAAAACAAGGACTGTATTAATCATGTTGAACATAATTTTAAAAGTAAAAGTCTTAGAAACGATGGAATTGTAAATTTCTTATCTAATAAAGTAATTAACGATAAATCACAAGAAGATAGTGACTTTAATTCATTGAAACTTGTTGGTCGCGATCAATCTAAGTGGTTTATATTGATAATAGAGAAGGCTCTTAATGATATTCAATTTCATGTGAGAGGTACTTACATTAAATATGATAGCGTTATAAAATGTATTAACTTTTCGCGGTTACATGGAAAAACTGTTAGAATGTCCGCTCCAAAAAAACATACTGTGCCCAACGAAGTTCAGTTTGGTATATATGCAACTCCGTATATTCCTGAAAACTGCCTATTCATAGGGCCGTATGAGAAAAACGATTTAGTTGGACCTGGATCGCTAAAAGGACTGACTATTGGAAATAAAAGTAGAGGTATTTGGATAACTGTAGATAAGGCTGAAAATGTGCAATTAGTTCTAAACCCATTGAGATTTTTACCATCGGAACTCGTGACGTGCAAAAAAAATGCGCCACCAACACATTTTACAAATAATATTAGAATCAATGATGTTACAATAACGAACAATATTTTTAAGAAAAAAGTTGAACCTATAAAAATACGTAAGATCAATCAATCATACTGTATTACTTCAGATGGCATGACTAGAGAAATGTCTAAAAATATGACCGCCTACAAAACCCATCCACCACATTTTTTCCAGTTACCTAAAGATTTAGAGAATATTATTAGATCAAACGTAAATTTATCAACACAGTCAATGCGGAAGAGGACATTTCAGGAAAGATAATCTAGCTCAGCGACAATAGTTAAGTGGTGCGGCCCTTATCAGGTGATCTGTCCACTATGTGGGTGGACGTACTCTTCACTTGAGAGGCCAGTGGACATCGGCTTTTCGTAAATATGTAACATTCGTATGTTTACGGATTTACTCATTTCGATTCGATTTCGCAGTGTAACCCCGAGAATAGCCTCCTCCATATCTCGTTAAGCGAACGTTAAGCTTTCATACAAGGCCCATAGTAAGAAACCACACATTTCAGCGCCGTACGTCATCACTGATAACAGTTTTGAGATACTGCGGAATTTTTAAGATGTCTTCAGCAAGTCAAAATATTTTGTTCTCATTCGCAGCTTGTTTTCATAAACAACTATGTACACAATTTTTTTTTTAAACTAGTTAGGTAATAAATATTATTTTGTTCACGATCGTATTTTGTTTTTCATTATCCATGACTAGATTTTTTTTTAAAGTAAATAATGTACATTTTCAAAATGACGTAGGTCAGGGTCCTCATAATATTTACTTTATTCCTGTTTGGATTAGAAATAAAATGTCAGTCGTAGGACTGCACATGAGAAGTGAAAGCTGCGCCATCTGTTAACGTCTTAAACTATTAGTTAAGCTTGTGAACCAAAAAGTACGTAATAATTCAAGTAGATGGCTATTATTTCATACAATTAAATGTCACTGAGGGTACATGGCTACTATTTTTACCCATAACGCTGAACTAAAGAAGTTTTTCACTATAAAAAAAACGAAATAAGGAAATACTTCATTTATTAAAAACAGTACACATTTTGATTATTTAATATTAACTAGTTATAAGTAGATATATCTATTTACATTTCTCGAACGATATTGCTTCATATATTCTATATCAGCGATATTCCACTGCAGATTTTCATTTAGATTTTTCTAACACTTAAACAACACTACCCCCACTGTGTTAGTGATACTTGGCTTTAACAAATCAGGTACTATCAGTTGGTTACTTAAACGTCCTTTTATGAAACCTTGACATCTGTATGTAAAATTTTACCAAGATCGGTTACACGCATCGCTTTTTATATTTTATAATAAGTTTATAGGAAAATACTACTTTAAAATCAAAACCAAAATTCGTCCATTGATTATAAATATCCCTTTTTTATATTTCAAACACAAAAAATGCTGCAATAGACAAAAATAATGTGAAAGCTTTTACTAAAAATAGTTATAAATTAATCCCTACAATTGCAAAGCTCACAGTGGGGGTAGTTTACTAGATACATAGCGATATTATGGTCTTTTTAAAGAGAACAGTTTCTCAATAAATTATCAATTATCTGACCATGATACCGTTATATACAGAATTATTATATTTCTCTGTAATTAAATTTTTGGAGTTTACTCCTTAAGATTCGATTTTCACATGATAATATAAGCCCGGAAAATAATATAAAATATAATTTATAGTTTATGGGAGTAAAATCAATATTGTCACACGGTATGCGTTACGTTCTATTTTCATATATCTCTGAAGTTTCAGAGATAGTGCCAATGGACGCGGTCGAAGTCGCGGGCAGCAGCTAGTGTTTTTATAATTTTTATTATGTACTAGCTGGTGCTCGCGACTTCGTCCGCGTTGAAAAGTATAAAACGCCATTTACCGTGGAATGCATCGCTAAAAATATCACCAAACACTTGTCATGTTACTCGCTTCAACGGATTCTGGATAGATGGCGCTGTCAAGTGTATTCCGGGCCAAGCCGCTAGTATTTACTTTTATTTTAGATTTCCCGTATTAATGAAGCGGATAACGGATAATGTCGGCTTCTAATGGTAAAAGAATTTTTCAAATCGGTCCAGTAGGTTCGGAGCCTATTCAATACAAACAAACAATCAAATCTTTCCTCTTTATAATATTAGTAAGTATAGATCAAGTAATCGTTCGTAAGGAGTAAACTCCAGTCGTGCGTCGGAGCAAATACACACACATTTTTTTAAAATATATGGTCAATATTACAGCTATTTGTGTATTGGTTTAAGGGATATGAGGCAGGTAAACAAGGGAACTATACAATTAGCTAGGAACACCACAGATCGCTAATACGAATTACAAATTTACAATTACAACTACATATTAATTCTTATTCAAACTAAGCGTAATAATTTTTTTATTGTTCCAAGGTCATATTGATGTGAATTTATTTCACAATTATATTCATATATAATTATATAGTCGACTATTTGAATAGGCTATTTGGACTTATTCATCTTATACCTAATATAAACGACGATCTCGCAAACGGCTCTAACGATTTTGACGAAAATCTAGGCTTAGGGTTTTTTAGGTCTAGAAATCGATCTGTCAGGGTCTTATCTTCGAGAAAATTCGTTTTAGGTAGTTTTATTATTATTAAACGGTTACGAAGTAATACCGTTTGCTCGTTTTATAAAATTTTTAATTATTAATTTTATTCAAGTATTCTTGAATTTAAACCTTTCATTGGTCTAGTCTAGTTATAATAATTTCATTATCAGAATTATTAATAAAACAATAGATTCTTATGAAGCTCGTACGATCGATTTCCACTCAAAATGTTTGCAATAGAACAGAGGGCCTATAGTGCGAGTGTCACTCGATCAAACGCGTCGAACGCGTAAACGTCAATTTGTATTGGAATGAAGCAGCGCCACCTAGTGACAAACGTGTAAGCGTTACTTCATTCCCAATACAAATTGACGTTTACGCGTTCGACGCGTTTGATCGAGTAAAATTCGCACTAGGCCCTCTGAATATGTCTTAAGGGTTAGGTATAAAAAGAATAATTTTAATTTATATATAAAGTAGACAAATAGCCTATTGAAATATTATCTATTAATTGATTAAATATTATTGTGATTTACAATTTAGTCATGATATAACATTTCATTGGTAGGTATTTATTTATTTTATTTTCTTTGGTTTGATCTATGGAGGGTAGAGGTAAGGAGCGCCAACTTATCTAGATGGTTTTAAATTGAAAAAATGGCAGGCTAAAAGCACTAAATAGTGGTTCATAAATTGACCAGAATGGCGCTAGAGTAGCATTGGTATTCGACATGATTGGTCGGTTGCGTAGTTGGCTAGTTGCTACTACAGCGCTGCCTAATTGAGCGTATTCGACGGACACTTTCTCATGTATAGAGTTGGGCCTCCTTACCTCTATTCTCCAAGTTTTGATCAAAATAAAAGATGGCATTATTAGTTGCTCTGTGGATTGAGTCGACCGTTGCGTTGCGTTAGTCGGCGTGCGAAGGTCTTCTGTAGTTAGGGGGGCGCGTCGCGGGGGGAGTGGCTGACGGGGGAGCGGCTGAGGGGGCGCGTTGCGGTATGACAAACTCTGCGTGAGGATGCGTCGGCGTAGTGAACGGGTTAGTGCCGGCGAAAGGGCCACTGATGGAGCCCTGTCGCTGCGGCGGCGCCCTTCTGTAACCGTAATACACTCCATTATCGTCTGACGTTTTCCCAGTCCTACGCTTGGAAGTTTTTTACGGTTGCCAACTCCTTTAGTTACCTCTATCGAGAGGAACTCTTTCGCAGAGGAAAAAGTTGAAAAAGTTGTTCGTCTCGACAAACTGAAGCTACTCACGAAGATTCAGCTTGTTAGTAATCAGAAAAAAATTCCTTTGAGGGACACTGGACCATTAAGTCGCTTAGGTTGAGGCATAATTAATAAGTTTATAATTGTGAGCTCCACGTTGAGATTATTAAGGAGCATACTTGTTGGTGTGTGTGAGGTCAGCTGCGGCGGAGTGCTGTCTCGGGGGGAGTGCTGGGGGAGTCGTTCCGCGGGGAGCTCCTCCCGCCCCTACTCGAGGAGGGATCTGCAACCGATCAACACAATAGCTGCTGTCATTGAAATTATTTATTAACTAAATGGTGCCTGCGACTTCGTCCGCGTTCAAAAAGAAAAAAAGTAGTATATCCTGTGTCCTGTACGTCTAAATGTTTACCTATCTACCAAGTTTCATGAAAATCCAGTAAGAGTTATGGAGGAACATACATAATACATACATACAATACCTACACTTTTAGATTTATTATTAGTATAGATGTCGAGACAATCTCATATGACTTGCACAAGTACCTAATACAATAACGTGTTTGGGATATGATTAAATGCAAGGAAATTCAGTTGTAAATAATATAATTGCGTAAGTCCGCACTTGCGCAGTTATATCGTTATGTTTGTGGCTACTATAAATAAGGGTGACTCCTAATTAAAATTGAATTGAAGAATCCTAAGAAAAATTGGTTTTGGCATAATTCTCGAGTATTGAATAAGTACTAACCGTAGGTGGGTCGTGTGGACGCGGCGGTGCCGCTTGCGAGTGCGCACGCGCAAGCCTCTGTTGCAGGGGGGCGGGGGGCGGGGGCCGGCGAGGGGGCACGCTGTCGCGTCGCCGGGGGGCGCCACTCGCCTCCTCTCGCTTCTTCTCGGGACTATCCTGGATATCCACAGCGGCCTGGTCGCTCCGAACGAACGAAGAGCGAGCCTCTCTCGGAGACGTTCTCTCAGGCTGTGATGTAAATAAAATACAACATTATTAATATACATATTATTATTTTGTTTTACCATTGGTAAGAAAAGCATATTCTATAAGGAAGCAGGCAGAAGGATGTCTAAGCAAATTGCATGGTATTTTAATGGTAGGGCTTGAATTTGACAAGGGACCTCCGTAGGTGGTATGCAAAGAACGAAGTATGATAAATATATGTATCTCTAAGGCGTTGATGGGCGCAATCATACGTGAGGGGTGCTATATAAACTACCCTATCTTTTAAGTTAGACCAAATTACACATAGTTACGAAGTTTTATCAAAATCGGTTCAGTAGTTTAGGAGTTCATTGGCGACAATCAACGATATACATACTAGCTGGTGCCATACTGAAACCTTCCTCGAGAACCACTCTATCCATTGGTGAAAGCAGCATAAAAATCCGTGCAGTAGTTTTTGAGTTTACCGCCAACAGACAGTCAGGCGGACACGGCGGAGGATTTTGTTTTATAATTAGTAAGGATAAAGAGATTAACTGGTGATTTTGGCTGCGCACTTATTACGAGCATTTCGGCATACGAGCCCTTACAAAACCCTCTAAGTCGGGACACAGTCTCAACTGTATGTTTGATTGAGAAGTGAAATCCTGAAATGTACCTGCGCGGGCGACGGCTTGCTGGGCGACAGCGGCGGAGGGTGAGCGGGCGGGGGCGCCGTGACGTCACTGACGGGGGAGGGCGAGGGGAGTGCGGGCGGCGCGGACGCGGGTGGAGCGTACGAGCCGTCCGGGTTGACGTCACAGGGCCTCGCCCGCGTCGCTTGTTCCAAGATCTCCTTACGTTGCTCTTGGCCAGCCGCGAAATACGAGAACACGCACAACACCGCATAGCAAATTTGGTCCGCCTGCAATCAGCGTCGCCTTTCTCATTAAAATTTGTGTAGCAATTTTTTGAGGTGAAGTTTCCTCTGAATATTATACACTGGACCGCAAGGAAAAAGGGTCGGTTAGAAAGTCTTCAATATCTTCAAAAGTAACTGACCTAGCTTTATGAAATAAAGACTAAATTAAAGAATAATTTAATGTGCTTAAATAGAAATAAAAATTTGTTTAGTGTAACTATGCCAGATACCTACTTTTGAAGATATTCTAACCGACCCTTTTTCTTTTCGGTATTTGAAATTTTGGAGCCTACTTTGAGCATAATTTTTAGGAGTATAATGGATAAACTATTACTTTTATGAAGTTTTCTTATAAAACCCCCCCGAGGGAGACACGTTCAGTATTATACCTAGAGGGTCAATAAATAGCTCATGCAATTAAATATACTAACCGTTTTCAAAATGAAAACAAAAAATACATATTTCAAATTAGCGAAGAAAATTAAATATTATCGAAGGCAGTTATTTCACTGTATTTTAATTAAGATATATTTTTTTGATATTGTAAAAAAGTTATAGAATAAAATTTTATACTATGATGAAAATAATATAATAAATAAATCCCATTCACATAATAATAATAATATTTACATAATAACAATAATAATTACATAATAATAATTAATAGTCACATCTCGTGGCGTGTCTTTAAAACGCAATACATTTTTTGCCCGTTAAAGTAATCGATCATCATTGTAATGATACTTAAGTTATTATCAACACTCTGATTAGTCAACAACTATTATGTACAATACATGCACGCTGTTGCACGCGAAAATTCGTAAATTATATACTAAATTAACCTTCTTCGAGAAACACTCTATCCATTGGTGAAAACAGCATGAAAATCGGTGCAGTAGTTTTTAAGTTTATCACGAACAGACCTACGGGGCGGAAGACTTTTTTTAAAAATATGTAGGTATTTAAAAATGGGAGTCAGTTAGTTTCGAAAAGCATTGAAAGATGGCGCTGTCAGTAGTATATAACAGCCCTTTCTGATAACGTAAGTTGTACATACATACATACAATACAACACACAATTTTACATAAATTTTAAAATACAGTTCATATACTTTTTTCTTTTTTCTCGATGAGTAACCTCAATGTTCAAATGTTCGTTTTTGTATTAATTAGCACCTAATTTAAGTGGCCCACATTTTGGGGTGGGACAGTGACTTATTTTTAAGAGAAGCAGTAAAAAAATAAGCAGCATACAAAAAATGCACATTGCGTCATGCTGTCTGCAATGCATGGGAAATCTTACTGTTAGATTATTTTCTTTGCAAGAAGGACATATTATTATGTATTCAAAAATATTCCACATGAACCTATGCTGTGTGCATGCAGTGCAAATGTGCATAGGGTTATCTGGATTTTTTACCAACTGAAACGACCCCTGGCTCGGTATGAATTGTGTATATTTTTTGAAATCATTAATTAAGCAAATTACTATTAGAAATAAGAAAACTTCGGTTTAAGTAGTAATATTAATTTTCATTAGAATACTGTTCAATAAAAAATTACTGTGCAGCTCATCTTACAGCGTGAGCAAATTCCCTTATACCCACCACATCCCTTTACCTTTCCTCTCATCAAGGTCGGCACTGCAGCAGGCCTCCTGGCGTTGCTTGTGTTTAAAGGCAACGGTAACTACCTGCTGTCACACCATACCTTTATCATTAAACTAGCTGGTGCCCGCGACTTCGCCCGCGTAACTTTGTAAATTATACACTAAAACCTTCCTCGAGAACCACTCTATCCATTGGTGAAAACAGCATGAAAATCGGTGCAGTACTTTTTGAGTTTATCGCGAACAGACTGACAGACAGGCGCGGCGGAGGACTTTGTTTTTTATAATATGTAAGGATAAAATAAAGGAGAATTTGAGCTAATGAAACCTTAGTCACTATTATTTTTTTAATTCTACTGTTAAATTGTCGTTAAGTTAGTAATAAGTTAGTTGTAAATTGTTTTTAAGCTTTGAAATAAAAGACAATGCCCACTGAACACACAGCCCGCGGAATTAAATTGTATGGTTAATACAATAAAGCTCATAATAGACCGACACGTCCACCATGCAGTAGCCAATAGTTCGGGATTAATAAATTATTAAGCAACGCCAATGGACCTATCAAAGATTCGAGTGCAAGAGAAGCTCTAAAGCAAAATACAGAAGAATGCGAAAGGAAAACGTATAAATAGTTTACATACATCCAACTATTATTTGAGCTACGAAACGAAAGGTGCATATTCATTTCCACTACTCTCATTATGGAACCGAGAAAGACGGATCGAGATGATACGGTGGAGGTCAAGCACTAATTTCTCTGCCTACAACATAAGACATTAAATAAATAACATAACACATAAAGAAATCAAACAAACAAACGTAACATTCAATCAGACGATCATTGCAATACTTGCCATTAGAGATTTGTACATTCGCTGTATGATTTGTCTTGTCTTTGGATCTAAAAGAAAACACAAAACTTTTAAATAATATTTTCAAGAATAAATAATACTGAAGTTAGTCAAAACACTCGGTGTGTTTTGACACGACGCGACGCGATAACAATAAAATATAGATCTTATTTATTACACAAAAAGGTACACAGTTCAGTGAGTACTTGAAATTGATGTCAGAGGCTTTTCACGCTACGTTTCGCGACACGACGTAGCTCCGTGGCCAAGTGTACTTTCTACAGTCGTCGCTACGCTACGCTTAGAGTAAACTTGGTGATTGGTGACGTTCTTCTTCTTCTTCTTCTTCTTTATCTTAGCGTAGCGTAGCGTTTACGGCTGTAGAAAGCACGGGCCTAGGCTCCTTAGCCAAGATGAAAAGGCTTCGTTGCGTACTTCGGAAACGAAGAGAGAACGCTAAGTGAAAACTTGGTGATTGATTGTTGTAACGCCCTTATAAAATTTTGTCCAATCACCAGTTTTATACATGTAAATATACGCAGATAGAAGTTAGTTATTGGTATTAATTTTTTTTTGTTTAGTTAATTGTGTTAGAAAATAAATTGGGCGCAAACACTTACTGTATTCTTCTAAAACGAAGATGTCTCCGTTCCTTGTGAAGCATTTCCGAATGTATTCGAGCCGCACAAAGAACTGGGAAATAAAATTCATCAAATTAAAATTTATTATAGAATTTTTCCAAGGTGTTATTAAAAGGATTCTTATTTTGAGGGTTGAATGGTGATTCTTTTTTTAAAAACATTCAACACAGTTGCAAATTTTTTGAATTTGTGAAATGTTAAAGGTCTATCGTTAAAAAAAAATGGAGAAAATTCGTTTAAGTAGTACTAACTAGTAACTACCAGCATGCGTTTACACAAAATTAATAATACGTATTCAGTTCTCAGTACACTTGATAAAATTCAGTTCTTTGAGTGAACCAACTTTGAATTCTATTGAGTCTGTTCTACGCTACTGAAGGCTACTTAGCTAACATATATAGCTTAAAAGATGAAATATAGTCCGTTTATTTAAACTTTAATTCAGTTTAAAGATTACAATAAACCAGTAAAGTCGCTGTGCAGTTAGAAATTAGTACAAATGACCTGATAAGATCGTTAGAACCCCCTAGGTCATGGAATCTCCTAATCATTCTCCGAAACATTAATGATGATATTTCACTGTGGTCCTGGGCTGCCACAGCTGCCTTGCCATCATCATTGCATTGCCAAAGATTTAAATCACAGATGCGCCCTTGCCATACATCAAGCGGTCGAAAATGTGTCATCGTTGGGAAGAGTGAGCTCACTCTTCCCACCTTAGTCGCTTGTGGAAAGCAGTGAGCGGTTCACGTTGCATACAGACATATTACGTTACGTGGACAGTTTTTAGAAGCACAGGGCGCATCTGTGATTTAAATCTTTGATCATTGCGTCTCTATTGCTCATGTTAAAACATCACGATTATTATATTTATTTATGAACAATAAAGGCACGAATTTTAAGTCATTCTTCGATTAAATCTAGGTAAATGCACGTTTTGATACAATATCGTACGCAACTCAAAGCTTGCCTATAAAAATAGTGAAATTTTGTTAATGATATAAGTTTGTTGCAACATTTTAAAAGTAAAGAAAACACTTTAGCATAATAGATAAAGTTAGGTACTGCAAGCGATCTTAATAATTTTAATAATTATCAAGATTTTATTGTCCTTTAATACTGTCCTAGATTTCACATACCTATCTTTATCGAAAAACCTATTTTCTTGGAATCAGTATGTGAAGAATATTTATTTTCCGCTGTATTAATTATTAAAGATCGAAATCGAAATTAAAGTTTCTAGAATCTCCACAAACGTTACAACTATAGTATTAACAATACCCCTTTAAAGTGTTTTCATTACATTTTAAAATGTTACATTAAATTACTTATATATAACACTTTCATTTTGAGTGACAAAATTACTTATATGTACATCTGATCAAAGTTGATCCTTGTAAAAAAAATATTTTGGCCTCACGAGGCTAAACTCTACTCTAAATATACACTACTAAAACAATGAATAGCGAACAAAACGGTACTGCTAATAAAATTAAAAACCTTTACATTTTATGAGTTCGCATCGTCATAACTTGTGTTATTTTGTGTACATGCATGTATAATATGTGCTAAAAATCTGGTGGTGCTTCCGTCATGTACCATTGAAAAAGAGGGATAGATATTATGCTGTTGAAGTGTTGCTCGGTGGCGAGCAGTGTAGTGTTAACCGGCACTCGTGAAATGCAAGAAGTTCATGCAAACAAGACATGCACATGCAGAATGCAATAGGGGGGAGGGGGGAGAGGGGGTGCGTGCCCGGAGCCGCACCAGAACTTGTGAGATGGCGAATGCTCTACGACTGACCACGTCGAGGGTCGGTGCGGTGAACAGAGTGTAACAGAGAGGGCATCTAAGTGCATGCACGGTCGCGCGCACTCGGCTCAACTAAAACAACGCTAACAAACGGCTAAAAACAATCGGTAAGCCTCAAAACTACAGGTAAGTGTCGATCGTCGAAAGAGCCAGCCATTACTAGTGCGTCAAACACTTTGTACCTCGAAATCCTTGAGCGCAGCGGCGCGGGTTCGGCGAGTCCGG
This sequence comes from Synanthedon vespiformis, assembly GCA_918317495.1. NCBI lineage: Eukaryota > Metazoa > Arthropoda > Insecta > Lepidoptera > Sesiidae > Synanthedon > Synanthedon vespiformis. Next base: position 10,827,836 of record OU906949.1, on the reverse strand, counting down.
TTAAGGTAGAAACAGATAAAAAAGAATGACATTAGTTTGCGGGCCGAGCGCGTGTCAAGGACCATCTCAAAAGTTCCTAGCGGAGCCGGATCGGACCGGGCCCGGCCCGCATGCGACCCGGCCCGGCCCGTTCGCGACCAGGCCTGGACCGCCCAGGGCCTGCGGGGACACGGCAGCAGACAGATAGCGCATGCACAACTCGTATCCATTACGGAAATATAATATCGACAACGGTCAACCAAAGTGTAAAATCTAGCTATTACATCGAATCATTAATGGATAAAAATAGGTAAGAAGGCAAAGTGAATATATATTAATTCGACATAAGCTGTATTCGATTTACGATATAATTGAAAAAATAAAATAAAAAATATATAATACTTGAAGCCGTTCGTACTCTTACACAAAAGATAATAATTATATAGAATAATGAAAAAGATAATAATTATAATATATACTCAGTACATTATGTAATAAGATGTCACTGAAATATAGAGGAAAAGAGATTCAATAGGAAAGTTTGAGTGGTCCTTGCATTCGGGTAATGTTGACTGGTTTTACAGAAAATAATTTAACAGTTGAGGGTATTGACTGAGCGATCATGTTTGTATCTTGTTGTCCCCAGGGTCTGAAGCCCTCAGGCCTGAGGCTTAGGTTTTAGGTCCTGGAGTTTGGAGCCTGGCGTCCAATCTCTTCTATTAGAACGTTTCGATGCCAAGCGTAAACACTGACAAATACCTTACCTGACCTCAGACACAATAAGGCGAATACCAAAACTAATTCAAATATCTTGTATTTTTTTTTTGCAGTGATGAGAATTTTTGAAACGTTTTGGTATGTTATGCATACATACAGATAAGCTGACAAAGAATTGTACAAACATGAAGCCGTGATACATACCTTTCGATAGTGGAACAGTAGACCCACGCCATCCATGCACACCTTAAACATTCAATGTCACAGAAACGTTATTTTATTATTTGGGATTAAAGTCTTAAATCATAAAAATAATATAAATTCCTCATGATAATCCCGCACCCACTATATAACCACAGACAAGACTATTTGTCCCCAAAAAAAGCACCGGGAACTGTGGGAGTTTATGACGAAAACTTTAAAGCTAAGCAACTACCTTAACTAACTTAACTAGGACTATATGGAATACTGATACGACCATCATTGATATATGGCACCATAGGGTATAGATAGACACTATAGGGTGTCTATAGACTTTTCAGCAAAACGTATTTATGTGAAACACTCCGATCAACATTTCAAGAGGTTTTCATTATATGAAAGTCATGCCAAAATTTCAATTCAAACATAACAATAACGGTTGTCTGCTTAGTCAGTTGTCTGCTTAGTCCTTTACTTTCAAAATGTACTAAGAGTCTACGACTTGATAGAGGAATGAATTTGAAAACTGGCGAAGGTTTTCGTACCTCGACTGTACAAAGTGCTGTCGATTTCGATGTTTGGAGTAATGGACCTATCTTTATCTTGTCCGTCATCACAACGCCACTGCGTAGCGGTGAACTTGTACAAGTTTAAACGTTGTCACAGAATAAATTCCAAGGTTACCTGTATAAGTCCCCCTTCGCCTGTGGCGCAGTCCTGAATGGGGAATTCCCCTCCCAGTTCGGCGGACTCCTGACGTCTTCCGCTCTTCTGCATCGCCTCCTTGATGCAGTAGTACAGCGACTTGCACTGCGTCACAATTTCGACTTTTAAAAACGTGAACGTACAAAAGAAATCTAACCAAAATATTTCAACTTTGACATGTTGATGCGAAAATTTAATTTTGACGGGGTCTTGATAGCTCTAAAAATTTACTCATGCAAGCCTTTGTGTTTTTGACAATAAAATAACTGTTATTATAATTTTATTTAAATTTAAATTATTATTTATTTGATTTTTAAGGGGCATAAATGCATGGTGTATGACCGTGTGTGTGTGTTAGACTTAGGGTTCCTGCGGAAGATCAGTGCTGGCCTATGCCAGCAAAATACTGAGTAGGGACCTATTTGTAACTTTGAACTCATATTTTTCTTATTGCTGATTTTTTTTCTTTTTTCTTTGTTATCTATCTAAATTGTTGCTAAGTTGCAAATAAATGTTTTGAATGATTGATTGATTTTTAATATCAATTAATTAAAATGAATAAGAATTATCTGATAAGGAAGGACTGAGATAAAAATTGTTTAAAGGAAATTATCTCAATTTAATTATTTTATGGCTTCTTTTTTCAAAAATTTATATCGTTTTCACACAACATCAGAGAATTCAAAAATAAATACTGTCAATAATATTATCCAAGCGGGAAAAAAAATAAAAATAATAATAATAATATATGTCTGTAAAAAATATCTTTCAATTTATTGGATTTTTTTAGGCAACACTCACGAGGGTAAAATGTGAATGATCTTTTGTTTTATTTGTTACTGGCAAAAGGTTTAGAAATAATAAATTGCTAATAAATAATTTAAAAAAAAATTATTTAAACGAACACACCTTCTTAGTATGAAACCTGTGAAGTGTTGACCGTCCTCCGGATTTCTTCCAAAGGCACAAAATTCTTACTTTTGGACTGTATGTCATATTTAGCAACCGTTCGTACCACCATCTGTCAACTATTGCACCTGGAATTTAAAAAAATAAATATTATTACAACAACCATAACAAAAGTATTAGCCATCGAACGACATGAGAAACTTTTGGTATATAACGCTAAGAATATTATATTAACAAATATCAAAAACATTTTTTTATATTACGCTACCGTCCAAATGATCATCTATACTAATATTAGAAAGAGGAAAGATTTGATTTTTTTGTTTGTTTGTATTGAATAAGCTCCGAAAGTACTGGACCGATTTGAAAAATTCTTTTACCATTAGAAGCCGACATTATCCGTGATGAACATAGGCTACTTTTTACCGCGGGAAAATGCTTCATTCCTACGGTAAAACGGGTAATAAGAACACGGGTAGTAAGAATTTTCCTCCCGTACTTATCTTTTTCACATTTTTTCAAACGGCTGAACCGATTGGGGTGAAATTTTATATGGGTATTTCGATGGTTTCCTGGATGATAAAGACAAAATGGGATAGGAAGTGCTCGCGATTTCGTCCGCGTTCTTTATAGCCTATATATAGGGTTCCTCGATAAATGGACTATCCAACACAAATATAATTTTTCAATTCGAACGTGTAGTTTCTGAGATTAGCGCGTACAACCAAACAAGCATGAAGAAATGGGTATTCTGTATCATGCGGATGTCACTAGTTTTAATTCCATATAGAAATAAAAATAATTGGAACAGCAGCCTGTCCAGTGCTTTGTTACAGATCAGTGGTGCCTGTTGATTACCTTGTGGCGATCGAAGCAGCAATCCGTCATCGCGCACCTCCATGAAGCACAATTCTCGTGTGCCCGAGCTCAGTTCGCGTATTACAGTGAACATCGCCCTTCGCAACAGACGTGAACCAAGCGGCTTCAGATCTATGTCGTTACCGTGCTGAAATGAAATCACGGATTCATACTTTATCTTTATACTGCACAAATATTACAACTAGTGATGTGCCGGACCGTTAAAAATGTATTACGCGGATAAGGATACGGATCTCAACTTTCTATGGTCACGCGCACCGACAACGCTTCAATGCGCTCTTCTTCTCTTCTTCGTTCTTCGCTCTCTTTCTTCAAGAAAGAAAGAATTTATTTAGAAACAACTTAATTTTTTAACAGATTTCTATCCCCCATACTAGGCTCTGCCTGTCCTATGGGTGAAGTAAACAATTGAGTAAGAAAGTTATATATAATTTTATGTATGAACTAGCTGGTGCAAGAAAAAAAATAAATAGGCTGTCCTGTGTCCTGTACGTCTAAATGTTTATCTACCAAGTTTCATGAAAATCAGTTAATTCGTTTAAGAATTATGGAGAAACATACATACATACAATACCTACACTTACAGATTTATTATTAGTATTGATGATTGATTAAAAATTAATAAGGTAAAAGATCCGCCAAAAAGTAACGGATACGGATACGGATCTTTCTTCTCCCTTGGATATCCGCGGATACGGATATACAGATATCCAGCACATCACTAATTACAACACACATATCCCAACAGACACAATTCTTACCAGCGAATGGACCACATCGAGAAGATGATTAACCTCTTGGCTGTATATCAGTCCTATGTGACTCTTCGCCAATAATCTTCGCACTTTGTTCCGTATTATATCAGCGTCCACTCCGAACATCACCATTGCCGCAGTCAAATTGTACAGAGCCGTTGACAGGAGCCTGTCCTCCTCTTGCTCGAGCCGTTTCCGTTCGGTGTCGCTGAGACACTTGTACCTCTCCATCATTTCGTTGGCTCCCTGGTCCATCCCGATCATGTCTCGTTCCTGACTCACGGCGTCCAAAAACGCATCCTCCCAAAACTGCATTTGGTCCCATAGGTTCGACCTTTCCTTCCCTTTAAATTGGAATAATACATCCGATGTATTATACTTGTGAACTTAGTCCTAGGCTCGCATAAGCATAAACATCGTGGTTGCTCAACGATATTTTCCTACACAATTAAAGCATTAATCTTAATTTCCAAATACACATATGGATGGAACTATATAGATGATCCGTAGGTATTCGAACCAGAGTCTGTCTTATCCATTTATATTTAAATTTATTATTTTTTTGACGTCACGTTTGGCCTAGTGGCTATAGTACAGTAACCCTAGTTGTTAACCAAACGGTCGCGGGTTCGAATCCCGCTAGGGAAAAATGTTTATGTGTTAACATTTTCACCTTTGTACTTGAGTCATGGATGTTTGTATTTATCCATGACTCAGGTACAAAAAATCTATGTAGTTATATCAACTGTCTGGTGTCTGTGACTAGACTAGATGGTGCTGTGTGGAATGTGTGAAAATATAGAATGTTCTAAAAAATTAAATGGTCAATGTAAGCGAGATTAATGTATTAGATTATGATCAAAGAAGGGATGAGTTACCGATGAGTCCTTGGTAAAGATAAGTGCGGGCCGAATCCGGAGACGTTACGGGCGAAGTGACGGGCGCTCCGGACGGGGGACGATATCCGCCGCCCAGGGAGGACTTTGAGGACCACACGCTGCCCGTGCGAGGCTTTCCACTCGCCCCGGGGACTTCCCCGACGCGACCGATCTATGCACATACCGTAACTATTTTAAATTTCATGGACGGTCCACACACCTTTTCAAAGCCGGGATAGACGTGAATCAATATCGTCTTTACTTTATCGTTACGATGATTAAGTCCGGAATGAAATGTAGGTTTCTAATGAATATTTTTTTGAAAATTATCGCATCAAAGTCTTATTAAATTTAATTTGGACAAGAAATGTCGCTTTTAAAGAAATGAAGTAGATGGTCTAGTTAGATGAAAATCTGCTAAGCGTCTACTATAAATTACATGATACTCTACATATTTGAACTAATGGTTTAATAAAAGGATGTATAGTCCAAGATCGCAGAGTTCCCAGATCTACGTTATTTTAGGAGACTATATAACTAAGTATGCAATTAAGAAGGTATGAATGTGTACTAAAGTTATATAAAATACCAAATTCAAAGTAAGACAGCTGGTTTTTACAGCCTTAAAGCTTTTTACATCGGTCTGGGAACATCGGTCTGGGAACTCTCGGATCTGACTCTAGTACCATGCAATCAAGTCCCTAAAGACAACACTGAGGTGACTTACATTGAGGAATAGGACCTCAGTGTCGGAGAGGTTTGACTTAAACGAGGCGCGGTGGTCGAGGAAATTGGCACGGTTCGTGGTTATGGAGCCGCTCTCGTCGGCCGAACATTCAGACGAGAGCGCCGCCTGTACCCACAATATACAATACACCTAAGAACTTTTTAGGGTTTGGCCACAAAGTGCTTCCGGTCCATTACAACCAAATCCCAAATTGCCTGTTTCCCATTTTGACTGAAATCCGAAATGCCCTAGTACCAAATTGCCTGAAAATTTGAAGATTGAAAATTGAAAATATTATTGGATATTATGAATGTTTATTGTTTATTAGAGCCAACTTTGTTATTTTAAAAAAAAAAAAAGAAGCAACCACGTACCATCGAGAAAGAAATGTGCGGCTTACATTATATTAAAAATTAAGTCAATTTGGCATTCAGGCGAATTGGGAATCAGTCTATTTGGGATTTAGTCGATTTCATATTCAGTCGATTTAGGTTTCAGTCGATTTAAAATTCAGTCTATTTGAGATACAGGCGTATTTACATTTCAGGCAATTTGGGATTTGGTTGTAAAGGACCGGAAGCCACAAAGTGACCAGTTTTGGATGCTAATTCTTAATATCAGGTACGAACAGTTCACTAAAGTGGAAGGATGGAAGCAAGCGTCCTTCAAATGGGAGCAACGGAGGAAACGTTTATCTATAGATATTTCCTATGTGAATTTGATCTATTTCATCCGACTAAGCTGACCATCCGATAAGATTATTTTTATTTTCTGCTGTAATTTTGAATTATAGATATGTCTCAGCTATAATCTTTATAAATAAAAATGAATCCCTAAATGTGTTGCTAAGCGCAAAACTCGAGAACGTCTGAACCGACTTTAATTGTTCACTCATGGATAGGGGGATAATCAGGGAAGATTTTTATGTAAAAAAAATACACCCCAGGCGAAGCCGGGAGCGCGTCGCTAGTGCTGGATAAATTAAATATGAAAAAAAGAACCACCGTAATCATATTCCAAATGAATTGATAATATGAGAATTCCAAGTAGCGGAAATACACTAAAAAATTACGAGATAGTTTCCGAAATTCCAGATTATGTGTCTTGACAGGGATGAAACTGGATTACAAAATCCTTTACATTATAAACTGTTAACGGGAAAAATTAGTAACTCTTATAGTGGGAAAAATTATGAAAGATTTTGTAGTAAAATCGATTGGTTCAGTAACAATAGATATTCAAAATATTATAACGATGTCAATTATATACGTTAACATACAAGAAATTGAGTACATGCTGAGTTATCTACAAATATACATATATAAAAAATTACTTATGTAGATACATTATTACAGGAGATATTGTTAGTCGTGCAAGAAATATTATACTGACTAAAATTAGTATCCATATCAACCCAAATCACCATACAATTTATTTTTAAACCAAAAGTATAATTATTACTACAGATTTGGTTAGTTTTTACTTTTTAATATTGTGTCCGATACATGTATAAAACAGAGGAATAAATAGAAATTACTTACTTTAGAAAATTTACCAAAATATCTAAACCTTTCTGCAATTTTTTTTTAAATTGGGAGCAAATATAAACCGCATTGGATTTTCAATAGGATTTTAGTTTTTACAATATAATAAACTTATGTAATAATTATTTTATATATACATAGTCTTATGTAAGAAACTTACGTCCGAATCGAACGAGGAAAGTTTGCTGAATAAGAAGTTCCTTTTCTGGTTCAACAGGTCTTTGAACATTTCCGTGGTGCTTTGCGCTTCGTTACTATCCATCTCTGGATAGTTCACTATAGGTATATCTGAAACATCATACAAAACATTATATTACGTTTATCTACATTAATATTGAATAATCTTAAGTAACATAAATAATAATTTAATCACTACTCAACTCAATTAAAGAGTACATTGACTAGGCACTAGACTAGAAAGGTGTTTGTTACATTCCAAGACATTGGTGACACTAGGACGGTTAAATTCATTCAAGATGTTGGTTATATTCGGACAGTAATATTCGTCCAAGGTCCAAGCTCTTTGGACGGTTTTATTCATCCAATGTGTTAGTTATATTCGGACAGTATTATTCATCCAACTTGTGTTGGTTATATTTGTCCAAGCCTAAGTCTTGGTTATATTTGGACGGTTATAGTCATCCAAGGTATTAGTTACATTAGGACAGTAATATTCGTCTAAGGCTAAGGTGTTGGTTTATATTCGAACAGTAATATTCGTCCAAGGTGTAAGTTACATATATTCGGACAGTAATATTTGTGCAAATTGTTGGTTATATTCGGACGATTATATTCGTCTATGGTGTTGGTTATATTCGGACGGTTATATTCGTCCAAGGTGTTTGTTATATTTGTCCAAAGTGTTGGTTACCTGAATGTGAGGACTTGCGCGAGCTCGCAGCGGAGGAGTTATCGGATGGAGCGGAGGAGGGGGCGCGAGGTGCGAGTCCTCCACCTCCCGTTCCCCCCGCAGCCCCCTCTCGGCTCCAGTAGTGCGTGTGCGCCATCTCGGCCAGTTGGAAGACGGACGCCATCCCGCCCAGACCGAAGTTGGAGTAAGTGTGCTCCAGTCCGTGCACCACAGCCTGCAGCACCTTCACCATGCCCTTCCACACCGGTTTACTCACGAACTGGCACAATCAATCAAATACGTAACTTATAAATTGTTAACACAATATACATTCACCTTCATGGAAATATTCTTTGAATGAATTATTGTATATTGAATTACAATATTGTCATAATTCATAATGCATATTATATGGATTATAAAACTGTGGTATTGTATACAAGTATATTGTTGTACTTACCACATCTTCGACCCTATCGATGGGCGGCGTCTTCTTGTTGAAGTTCTTGTTGAGTTTACTGAGCACCATGTTTCTGTACGACTCGTCCTCCATCAACTTCTTGAGGCGGTTTAGCTTAAGCCAGCCTACCCCCTCGCCATCCAGCACATGTTCTATAAGCTGTCGAAACACGTTTCAAATTGATATTTATTTATGAAACTCACTGAAATTGCTCTGTGTTGAAAAATTCTTAGATACAGTAGAACCCTATAATTGGCAATATATGTAGTGAATTGTACCTGTTTATGTTATTTTTTTGTTTTGCTGTTGGGTTTGTGATCAAGAAAATAAAATAAAATAAAATAAATACAAAAAAAATCAACAAAAATACTGTATTTTATGTTTTCAAAATATAGTTATTTCTATAAAAACTATAAAGGGTAGCTAACGTCGCCTAAGGACACAAGAAACACCCAGGGGTGCTGGTGCGTTGCCAACCCAGCAGAAGCTCCTATATGAGAGAATAGTTAAAAAGTGTGTACTCACGTCATTGAGGAATGCCTGGTTCTCGGTGTTGGCGGAAGTGCGTTCGTGGGGGGCGACGGGCGGTGCGGGGGCGGAGTGCCGAATGAGGGGCGTCCGCTGCACCTGTCCCCGGGCCCCAGGCGAAAACGGCCCGAACGACGCCGGCAGAGGCCCCGGACCGCCTCCGCCGGAACCGCTCGTCGGCTTAGCCTGCTGTTTACCTGCAACATGCGCACACAAAGCGACGTCAACTCTTCCACCATTTTTCTTATGATAAGGAGCGATAGGCGGGCTGACAGATTATAGTTTGGCCGAAACCGCTGGGTCACTCCTGTTATTTTACGTTGGTCTTTCGTTATTTGTAAATATCTCTAAATTTCCGGACATCAGGTTTCACTTTCTGAATCTATCGGCCGTTTCGGATTTTCTAGAGACTACCGCCCCAAAGGAAAGACCTAAGAAAATATGACTTGACTATATAACTTCTACTGCTCGAAAGAACTGGATGGTAATAGCAAAGAATTAAGACAACTGCAATAAAATGGAGGGAATTTTCACCCTACAAGGGGCCATAGGCCATATCATAAATTTTCTCTCTCTTTGTATTTTATTGTTAAATGGATAAATAAAAAGCTTTATTATCATTATTATACCGCCGCCAAATAACACAAGTAACGTAGAGGTTTAAAATGCGATTCCTACTTATCCTTAATAAGATAAAAGGATAACAATGGTCTCAGAAAGACAACAGCTAACATACTGTTATTTCTCCATCGTCTTCTGTAAGTTTATAACTGTCATGTTACGTCAAGGATGGGGTTTGAGTTCTATGTCTAACCTTTAGAACCGAAGAGATCGCTAAACATGCTGGAAGTAGAAGCAGCAAGCCCGTTCAGATCCGAACTGATATTGGAGAAAAAATCTCTGTGGGTGGCAGCTAGCATGTTAGCTGTTTGCAGTGCGGTGGAATCGCGTCTTCCACTGGGCCCCGTAGCAGTGGCAGCACCCCCTGACCCTGGAGAATCTTGACTTTCGCCCTTAATTAAAGAAATAATCTTTGTAAATAAGTTTCTATATATCATTTGCACTTAAATATAAGGGTAAGGTTATGAGTTTTGTATGTAAGTATATTATTAACTCGGCTGCCATAACGACGGCTAACTTCCACTTTTAATGTGACAGCGGTTATCGTTGGCGAGTTAGTTATCCTCGCCTTTGGCAGATGGCAGATTATACGAAAAATAGATATGATCAATCCTTGAAGCGGACTGCATATTGTGTAAAAATTTCAAGTCAAATCGTCGGCTAGTTTTCGAGTTTTTGAGTTGTGTACACGAACCAACACAACATTTTTTTTTATAGATGAAGCGAAATAAAAGTAAAATAATAAATCCCAAGTAATAAATCAATGCAAAGTTTATGTTCTAAGAGTTCTCAAAACGAATTCCTACCTTCAACAACCCTTTCTTGGCAGCGGCTTCCTTGGCACTCTTGGTGAGGTCACCAAGTGTAGATTTACCGACGTACGTTAGGTCTTCGAATGTGTTCTTGCTGACGGCTGTTGCAGTTTTACTGGCTTCTAAGGCGCTCTTTGAAGCTTCCTGCATACTCTTGGAGGCCTCTTCTGCGGCCTTTTTCGCATGAAGTGTGATCTAATGGGTCGTACACATAGACTACATTATGAATTGCGACTTTAAAGCTCCACTGGACTTTCGGATTGTCATACTAATATACAAAACACATCCAAAAACAGTATGAATGAGATACGTTAGCGCAGTGTTTCATATTAATGAATATTAATTATTAATTAATTAACGAAAATGTGATCAATTGAAACGTGCTCATACCGGTGACATTACGGTATTTAAAAAAATAATATTTTGTGATCAGTTGCTCAGTGATATCAGTGGCTTTTGCATGTGTACTGTGCTGTGACGTCTTATTGTAAATCTGCGACACCAGAAGAAAATGTTTTCTAAAAAAAAACATTCGTACGACGTCATTTTAGTTTACAATTTGTAAACAATTTGTAATCGTACGGATGTTTTCTTTTTCTACAAATTGTATGCACAAACTTTCATTTTTAATGCTCTTTCCATTAGCGAAAACCGTAGCAAAATCCGTTGGCACAGATAAATGATTGGTCTCGCTACGCTCGAGTAGATACGGGCCTACCTAAAAAGCAAAAAGCTCCGTGAATGCGGCAACTTTTTATTGTAGTGTGTGTAAAACATCGTCACCATTTATCACAGTTTCAATACGCAAATTGGCATTTAATCATGCCCAAAAATTTATAACATTCGGCACGTACACATCACAGACAGTTTGCAGTGTGACTAGATCGGGTACGCCGAATTCGGCGTAGTATTTTTTGCCGCATTTGTCAAATACGGCGGCTGTATCTAGTAAAGCGCAGCGAGACCAATCAAATATGTTTGGAACAAACTTTCATTTTTATTGCATTAGCGAAAAGGAGTGGAGGTTTGTGGATGTTTAAACAGACAGGCTCTATATTTTATATTATGCATACCTACTTAGTTAGAACATATTATAGTCTAGACATAAATAGTAGATATTGATATAGATGAGAAAAGATACTGCATAGTAATGAAAAGCTTGCAGCAAAAAATTGTTTTAGGTATTTAAATATACTTAGTAATAGGTTTTTGGTATGTATTTAGGTATCAGACTACTCCTATATTTTTTTTTTACCACAGATCCATAATTTTCATCCACGTATCGGATGTCTAATTTTATATTTACAGGCATGATAATGTTTTAAATGCAATACTCAGTTAATTAATGATTACTATTCGAAATATGCTTACTATACTTAGTTGCTTGAAACGTGCACAGGTGGCTGAAGTACCTACGTGTTTTTATGTTACAGAAAATAAGCGTTTGTTAGCTATTGAAAAATGTAAAATTTTAGCCATATTACTAAGCTACGTTATTAGCAAGCTAAAATCTAAAATAGTAGCTAGTTTTTAAGTGTAAAATGCCCTTGAAACTTGTCTCTGCACTTTGTACCTGTCCGAAAGGCGCGAATAAATTTTTTTCGTCCGCATCGGTCACTTTTCCTTTCTTTTAATTTGAATAAACGAAATTTATTAAAGACAACACATAATAACAATAATAATAGTACTTAAATTAATCTAAATTATCTGCCAGAAACTTTTTTAATCAAAGAAAAAATAATTTAAAATCAATAACTGTGGCGGTTTTGACGAAAATTAAAATCCTATTTGTAAATAATTAAAGAATTTCAGTATTCTAAGTAATTGAAGTATTCTTACCTTGTCCATGTGTGCCAGTAATCCCTCCTGACTGGTTTGGCGAGTTGTCTCTCGCACTAACTCCTTGGCCTGTGCAGCGAACTGTTCTAATAAAGAAGTCTGAGAGGCCTGCCTTGATACGCCCGTTCCCTGTATGGATAGACCCATCTCATTATCACACATACCAACTAGAGTAGCCTTACATTAACTCCTATAGTAATGACCACCCTTATAGAACCCTTACATCACCATTTTTACAGAAGTTTTTGGAGTTTACTCCTTAAGAATCACTTTCTGGAGAATGTAAAATCAAATGTTACATGTCACATTTATAACACATAAAATCATATTTAAAATAAAATGCACCAAATGGAAATCGGTTGTCCATGAAAATAACTAGGTGAAATTATAATGTCTAAAAATGTCATAGGTGGGCTTTATGGTTATGGTTCAAATGGAAAACACTAACTCAATGTACGAATATCAAAACTTATATGGCCCCCAAAGCACAAAGTAAGCCTTATTATTCATATACCATTTTATTGTATAGCCCCCAAAGCAAGCAAGAATTATTATAGGTACATACCTACACTATTAATAAGGCTTGTTGATATACTACTTTGATATACTACTACATATCATACATACTATAGTTGATTACTCAGGTATAAAGGTAAATGCGGGATTCGAACCCGCAACTGTTTGGTTAACAGTTAGGGTCACTAGACCAAACGTCATGTCATCATCAATGGTAGGGAAGTTAGAGCAGTGTGCGAATGAGCTGTTCTACCTTGACGTGTGATGCGTGTGAAGCGTGCGAGGCGTGAGAGTGAGCGAGTGAGTGATGCGAGGGAGTGAGGGCTCGCTCCGAGTCACTCGCGCTAGAGTCAGCGGCGGGAGGCACTCGTGCTCCACTCATCACCGTCTTTGCGGTGGTCGTCGAGTTGGAGTCGGACTCGCGACCGAAACTTCCGCTGTCCGTGTCCTGTGCCGACACGTTTCATTGACTACAATTTTAACTTGGGGATTCTCTTAATTTTAAGTTTCAACGGCTCAGGTTCAGAATGTCCAAAGTGACAGAATGTCCATTTTTCCAAAATGACCAGTTTATCAAAATGTCTAGTCTCAGAATGTCCAGTGTCTCAAAATGTCCATTGTCTCAAAATGTCTAATTTCTCAAAATATTGTTCCACTATCTAACGTTACACAAGATAAACAAGCCACTATTGTGGTCGGAGTCAAAGATTTAAATCACAGATGCGCCCTTGCCATACATCAGGCGGCCGAAAATGTGTCATCGTTGGGAAGAGTGAGCTCACTCTACCCGCTTTAGTCGCTTGTAGAAAGCAGTGAGCGGTTTACGTTGCATACAGACATATTACGTGGACAGTTTTCAGAAGCACATGGCGCCTCTATGATATAAAATCTTTGGTCGGAGTACTCAAAACTGTTCACTAGGTACGAGAGTACTTACACTTTTCTTGACAGGTGGTTGTCTATTATCCACTGACTCGCCTGATTGTGGTCTGGGGATGTCTTCGTTGCCCTCGTCGTCGGAGAGTTCGCTGCCATCAGAACTGGACGGAGACGGGGAGGAGGAAACTCGAGTTTCCTCCTTCCTCGGTGCCACCTCGTCTTCTTCATCGCCGTACATCAGTGAAGAAGGAGGGCTGTATACCTGAGAGAATTTATACATTGAAATATTTTGGTATCGTTGATATAGTAACAATTTTGTTCACAATATTGAATAGTATCTTTTTAATGGCATACCGTTTTCGGATCCAAAGAAGAGGATAAAGTCATTGGAACTTGTATTACGGCGCTGTACGTCTCGCCTACTGTGTGCTGTTGATGGCTATTAGCGCCTGTAAACAAAAATAATAATATTGAAAACGACATACTTAAGAATAATTAGTTTAAGAGTTTTTTTTTAAATAATCGATACTTGATGTGTTCAGGATAGATACTTTATTATTAAATAATCTCCGCTAAGCTCCGCTAGATACAATTTATTAGTGACCTTAAATTTCTTATTTCTTGTGATAGTAGGGCAGCTGAAGCCTTATTTGACCGATATTTAATGTAACTTCCATTAAATATCGGTCAAATATTGACAATTTGGAGCCCACGTGATTACCTTACCTGGTGATAAATCGGATGAAACCATTTCAGAGACGAAATCGCTGAGTGACGAGTAAGAAGAACTTGTGCTTTCAGCGGCATCAGAGTCGGAACCACTCTCGTCTGTGTAACGAAATAAACACGATGAATCAATGTTTCCAGGAAGCATAACTGTAAATTGGCTTTGCGCTGTGTCTCAGGGAACCCGGGTTCGATTCCCGACTTTGGAAATTAACTTTTAAACGTTGGCTCCAGTCTGGATATCTTCACATATTCCACACACCACCATCTAGTTCCACAGTAAGCAAGCAACTAATGAATACTTGTGTTATGGATACCAGACAGTCGATATAACACATAGATTTTTTTTTGTAAGTACAAAAAACTCAGGTACAAAGGCAAAATGTTAACACATAAAGTTTTGCCCCTAGCGGGATTCGAACCCGCGACCGTTTGGTTTATAGCTAGGTTTACTAGACACTAGACCAAATGTGTCGTCAAGACAACAAATACAACAGTATATTTGCTAATCCTATTCTCATTGTTCTTTAAATAGGTATTACTAATACATGCTGTGATTTTTTTCATGAAAAATAATTGAAATAGCTGCATAGGAGTACCAGTAGGCTGGTTTTCATGACGTTGCAGCTCTCTTAAGGCTCCGTTGAGCGAGCTACCGTCGTCCCAGACGGCGAAGCGAATGGGCTGCAACTGGTCAGCGAACCACTTGGACTTATCGCCCACTTGACGAGGCTCCAACACTCCAGTCTGCACTCGCAAGAACGCCACGTTGCACGGCGTCAAGGACCACTCCGCTAGGAACTCCACGGCCTACGAAAACGCCAAAAATTACTACATTTTTCATACATTTACGTTGTTTTGCCATATAAATTTTTTTTTGGGCGGGCCACCCCCATCACCTAGGTACGTATATAAAAATAGTTTACGACCTATTCTCAAACCTACCGCATATACACAAAAAGAAATCATAAAAATCGGTGTCGTAGAATGGTGATAACATTTTGTTTGATAAAAAGGATATAATATTGGATTATCTTCATATTGGTGACGTCATTTGGTCCTTCGAGTCGGGTGTAAAAAGTCAGCAAGCGTATTTAAAAATCGTTTTTTAAGCCAAGTATGTCATTGGACCAACTTAGAATGTGCTTATAAATTTTAATAATCGATCAATTCATAAATAATCAACTAAACTTAAGCTGCCTGTGCGAGATATAAATAAAATTTATTAAGTACTCAATTAAATATTCTACGATTTTAATGATTGACAGAATAAATTAGTGTTTTGGTAATAAGGTTCGCTTTTGATTACTTATTTGTTATGAAAAGAAACACGTATTTACTGAAAGGTGATTTTATTGTAACTGAAAACGTTAGGCTTTTAACATCTATTTAACCGTGCATTCACACATACATACGTCTCTTGCATTCGTTCACGCACACATTGATAATTAGCTGAACAATTAGTAAAAGTCATCAGGGAAAGTGTAAAAAAACCTGTGTTCTCGCGAATTTGTTCAGAAAGGCAGTGGTCCTTGGACGCGAACGCAGGAAGCTGTTGATCTGGAAAGCGACGACTGGACGTGGATAGAGGCGCAAAGTGCGAGTGTGCTCCATGAAGTTCGCCAGAATGTTTTGAGAATTGAAGAATCGAACCTGTTCAAATTTTATTCAATTTTAATAAACTAGCCAACGCAAATAAAATAATTAATTTAAAAACCTCGCTAGCATCCCAAAAATTATAATCATAATATTCGCAAATTTACAGAACACGAATAGATATAACCCAATAATTGACTAATGTTATTAATGTTGTGTTGGACATCGCCAATAATTGTCACACAGAAAGTTTATTATCTGAATTAATAAGTAGGATACTATGTTACTCCTTAAGAATCGATTTGCATATATACATTACATATATATGAGCCCGTGGTATGAAAATTTATGGCAGCAAAATGCGATATGTACTATTATTTTGAATATTTTAGAATATCTGAAGTTTCATAGATGTTGCGCCATCTACATGTTCTACACAACATTTTTTAAATAATATTTTAAATAGACAAACACTTTTTTTTTGTTCTAGAAACATGTTAGGTTACAATAAACATTCGCATTTATAATATTAGCAGGACAAGTAAAGGAATAAGGATGTTTACCATTGCAACTCTCGTGGCAATGTCGACAGAGTCCACGTCATTCCCATAGATGAGTGGGTTGAAAGGCTGCGGGGGCTGTTGGTGCTTCTGTGGTGTGTGGCCAACACTGGCCGCACCGGCGCTAGCCACTGAAACCCTCCTACTCTCCGGAGTACTGTGCGGTAATGATTGGGCTCCTTCCGATCCAGAGCGATAGTTAGGTGGTTGTACCCTGACAAAAATTGTCCAAGATTCAATCATTGTTAGGCTCAATACGAAAACCAGACTAAAGCAGGATTCGTGGCAAGATAGAAATCCTGCAAACTTTTGCATTATGAACCATTTACTTTTGCTTTTGCTTCATAAATGTCACAAAAAAAGCCAAGAGCGAACGTACAGTCGTAAAAGCTACGCTCAGGCTACGCTACGCTGGGAGAAAGCTTTGTGATTGGTCAAAATTTTATGTAGGCGTTACAACAATTCGTTTCGTAAGTACGCAAAGGGAGCGTTTGCATTGGTTTGCTCTTGGCTAGGGCCCCAGGTTAGCAATAGCTGCTTCATTACGTGTTTAAGTTCAAAATTTCCCCTTTCATTAATTGGATCGTCAGCCTGCTTGCCATACTTCACCAAAAACTTACTTGAGAGTTGCTCCTCCAACGCTGTCTCTTCTAGATGGCATCAGGGTCGCGGTAGCCTGCTCAGCCGAACTCGTAGTGAGGCTGTTCAATGCCTACCACCAAATAAACCCACCATATAAATACGCTACAGTAACTAACACTATCATTTAGAAATTAGAGAAGTTTAGCTCAAATAATACAGCGTCATTATATAATTTACAAAGTTATAAAACCGCCAAACATTTGCTACATTTTTATGCTAATACTTTAAAAGCATACGAGCGTAATTTGGCAAAAAACTCTGCTCTGCCCTGAACATTATAAATTTTATTTAAAATGTTATTATTAAGTACATTAAAACTACACTTTTAAATATATTTTTTAATTTAAAATAGCAATCCACTACAAAAGATAGTACAAAGATAGCGCTTTATAGCGAACAGCCCATTCGTCAAAAGATAGCACAAACACAAGTCATAGTCATGCTGAACACAAAACAGTAAATGACTGAATTATGTGTTAATTAAAAAACAATACAAAATGAACCTAAATTAAAGACAAGTTGGAATACGCTTGCGGGATCACAGGCATTTTTGGCAGAATTAATTTTGATTTTATTAATTTATTATTTTTATGTATGATTATTTGAATTACCAATAATGTAAGTTATGTGATTTATTTGATAACACTTGATTTGATAAATCAATCAAAATTAATAAAGTTTACACCAATGGTGTGGTCCTTCGAGCCGGACAAAATTCAGACTTTGTTACTTTAAGTGTAAAAGTTTAGTAGGATAATTATATTTCTAAATATATATAGAAAGAAGTTTGAAATTTATCAACTTCTTTCTATATATTCTCAATAAAAATGTATTTAAGAAAAATAATGAGTAAAAATGTTTGATATATTTTCTGCGGAAAAATTGCCCATTTTGTTTTGAGTATGTGCAGTGTGTCATGTGTCTAACACTTACTTCAGTCAATAACATTCAAATGCGCCTCCTCTTAGAATTTGTACTAGTGTATGTATGTTCGTTGATGCAATGACTGAATTTTGAAATCATAATTTAGAAGGAAATAAATGTGATTTGACGAAAAATTCTAAAAGGTTGGCACGTATTTCCAGTGAAGTGTATAAGGGCCGGAACATTGGATACAAAGTTTGCATTAATATAGCTATAATATAGTTAATGTTTCGTTTATACATGTAAATTAAATATTTTTCAATACTTTCATATACATATAAGATGAAATTCACATTTCAACAAAACGGCAGAGGCATAAAAGCGTGCATTGGCGCCAACTTTTGTGACGAATATTTGTCCCAATTGAAAAATACGTTTGCATAGATTTTTCCCCCAAACATTGGCTCCAATGTTTGATGGCCAAAGTGTGCAGGATGTAAGAAAGAGATAGAGTAATATTTACACCAGTTCCCGCACTATCCATCAGATGCGTGGCCTAGCGTCGGGAGAAAAGTGATGGCGAATGTTAGTGAAGATTTAAAACGAAATATTTTTTTGTAAAATTTGAAAAACAATGACAAAAACGATAGTGTTGAACGGAGCATAGAATTGTTCACGAAATTATCAAGGCAACATTATAGGTATTAAAATTCCAATTACACAGGGATTTGAGGATAAAATTAACACTGTACAAAGTCCAAAGAAATATGTGTTGCTTTACGGTATTTGTTGATTCCAAAAATCACACAATACAAAATATTTTATTTTTGCAAAAAAAAAAAATTATGAGTCTTCCTTGAATGAGATTATTTAGCAACTAATGTTTTGACTTAAATAAAACTTAATTTGGCAAATTTTTTTTGATGATTTTAGCCTAATTTCCGAGAACAAAATCCACACTTTCAACTGAAAATAAAAGTGATAGGTCCAATTAAAAGCTATAAAACAATTTGTACATTGAATCTGTCATGTTGAACATTCACTTGAAACAGCGGCGTAGCGACACCGACAATAAAGCCCGTCACACATGTAGCTATAATATATATATTAATATTCCGTGCTATAATCCTTATCCTTACATACCTATTATAAAACAAAGTTTTCGAGGAAGGTTTTGGTATTATATATAATTTACAAAGTTACGCGGGCGAAGTCGCAGGCAGCAGCTAGTATATATTATAGCAAGCTACCACACACGAAGACAATGCTATAATATATATTTTGCCTTCATTTCATTGATGGTCGTAATATGTCTTGCTATACCATAATCATCATAATCAATAAACGAATTAACTGATTTTCATGAAACTTGGTAGATAAGCATTTAGACGTACAGGATACATACATACATATACTAGATTCTGGGTTGCTTCATTAAAAGTGGCATAGTAGAATAGTAACTTCATAGAAATATAATAATATTATAGCTGCGTGTGCGGTCACTCCAATATTTGTATAGAAATTATATCGTAATATGCCTCGCTATAATTTATATTAATATAATATATTATAGGTACGTGTGTGACGGACTTAATGCGCTGACGAATGCGTGTTTTAAAAGATAAGTGATTGGATAGATTAATAGAAAAATATCATTATAAGCATACATATTTAAAATGTGTGTTAATTAAATTCGGCACCTGTTTCAAATGGTTTTTTAAGACGGTTCCTTCGGGTTCGGGTAACGGTGGGCAATCGTGTTCGCTTGCAGGTGGACATATCAATTTTGTCGAGTCTAGATCCACAAGCCAAATGTCGTCGGGCAGTCTGCAATGAGAGTTATCTATTTATTTTATTCTAGGGAAATTTACTGGTATAATTACATAATAACAATGGTGAGTAAATATCTTAAACCTAATAAAAAAATTCCACTTATAGACAAAGTTATTATAACAAAATAATATAGGTATCTTAATATATTTGTATCACGATCATTATCATCAAAATGTGCCTCTCCACTGTTGAATATAGGCTTAAAAAGGATCAACTCTAAAAAGGAATATTCCCTTTTAGGGTTGACAATCATAAATCTCTCATTCGTTTTGCCAAAAAATATATTTATTATTTTTTTATTAGATACTAGCTGGTGCTCGCGACTCCGTCCGCGTTGAAAAGTATAAAACGCCATCTACCGTGGAATGGATCGCTAAAAATATCACCAAGCAGTTGTCATGTTAGTCGCTTTACCTGATTCTGGATAGATGGCGCTGTCAAGTGTATCCCGGGCCAAGCCGCTAGTATTTACTTTTATTTTACATTTCCCGTAGGAATGAAGCATTTTCCCGCGGTAAAAAGTAGCCTATGTTCATCACGGATAATGTCGGCTTCTAATGGTATAAGAATTTTTCAAATCGGTCCAGTAGTTTTGGAGCCTATTCTATACAAACAAACAAACAAATCTTTCCTCTTTATAATATTATAAATAGTATAGATAGAGGCCGACAGGGAGTTCGAATCTTTTTAGAGTGTTTAAAACTCACTTGAAATTCTTTTTGTAAGCGAGGAAGGTGGCCGGTATGCCGATGAGGAAAGGTGTTGGAGCCAAGAGCAGCTGTTCAGCGCAGCTCATGCAGCTCGGCAGCAGTGGAATGGCTGGGAACATGTACTCCAAGGGGTACAGCATCGCCACGAGGGCCATCACCGACATCGAGAGCGCGTTGTAGTCTCGGGACTGGACGACCACTTTGTTCTCCAAGATTATCAGTGTCAGAACCTTGAGACACGTGTCTACTCCTGTAACAATAATTGATAAAGTTTATTAAAATTAAATAAAATATTTACTTAGCCTCATTAGTTTAGTATTACTATATAGCAGAAATTTAAACCATTAAGAGGTCAATCATGACCCCTCATTTGAAAACTAAGTAATATTCTATACGTAAGTATGTATTGTAGATCTATAATATAATGATTTCGATTAAAATTCGAAAACAAATATTGATATAACATTTCTGATTAAATCCCTGAGATAATAGAGATAGTAGAACTTTTTACGAATAAGTTCGAAATTGAAGTTTGTGACAGTATCAATCATAACTCACACAATTATGTTATATTGATTCTAAAATTGTTTTAATATATAGTAAAGTAATGAATACCTCTCAAGTTATTACAACTGTATCTGTATGTACAAAATGTCAACAAATCTGTCTTGGTTATCTTTTAAATGTTAACATTATTTTTGTGAAAGACATATTCTCTAAAATAGTATTTTTAAACACCAAATATATATAAAACGTACCCAATAATTCCAAAGGTAAATGTAGAGGAAAATCGACCAACGAAAAGCGCGTGTGATCCGGCAGTGCGAACAAGAGCGGCGCGTGTGCAGTGGGCGACAGCACCTCTAGCTCTATCCTTGTCTTTCCCGGCACAGGCACGGGCGCGGAAAGGAGACGGAGAATCCACGTCTCTATCTCTTTCACGTCGTGTAGTACTATTGTTGGCGTGTTGTCGTACGCTTGACCGGCTAATACTGACCATACTGTATCTCTGCACAAAATTAACAAATATTACTTAGACGTGAGTTACTATTGGACATCAGCAGTTAAATTAAAATATATTGACTAAATTATATATTGCTAAGTGAACACTCATCTCACCGAGATTCTGTTCAAAGTTCATTCAAACTTACATGATTTATAGCATTATAAAATAGTTGTGATATCTTTGCAGACTATCACTAAGCTCTTGCACAGTAAAGTCAGTAAATGAAGCTGTTAAACAAATTAATATATATTACCTAAATACTTGTCTGGAGGCACCAACGCGCCGCGGACTGGAAGACTCGTTGCATGCGTCTATTAACTTTTTAAGGATAAAGAGGCACTCTCGGAACGTTGAGAAGAATGGGTGATGGGACAACAGGCACAGCGACGTCAGGGAATGATTTCGTATACGCTGCAATCACAACACATACTTAAGTTAACGATAATTTCCAATAATTTAACAAAAGACCAAGTCTAGTAAGTACACCATGGATAGCTATAGACGACTTTCAAAGACATAACACACACTAGATACAGGGTCTCAAACAAATTAACTGCGAAAAAGTCTCTCGTTAACTTCAGATAAAAAGATGAATAATGTAAATGATTCATGACTGATTTGAACCTTAACATTTAATAATACCTAATGGTTCAAGTCGTAACACGTGTATCACACCTTAAGGACAACTTTGTGCAACTAATTTGAAATATCACCCCAAACTAGGAGTGTGGTGGATATTCTACTATGCCATTTTTAGTGAAGCAACCCAGAATCTTGTGTATCCTTTATCAAAGGTAGACTCGATCGAACGTGAATTTGTATTGAGAATGAAGTAGGTAGCGCTACACCGTTAGCCACTAGGTGGCGCTGCTTCATTCCCATACAAATTCAAGTTTACGCGTTCGATGCGTTTAATCGATTAAAGCTGAGTAAGAGCATGTTCTCATTACTTCTATCCAGATATTCTATGGAGCTCGGTATTCTCACCGGGTCCGTCTAAATGTGAACAGATTCATATGAGTTGCACAGCCACTAGAATTTCCTACAGTTTTATTAACTAGCAAAAACGCCGGGCCGGCGCGGCGGCGTAGTAAAATCTAGCCTAAGTAATAATTTCAATAAAATTTGAATTGCTTCAAAGTTGCGATTAAGTGTGGGAGTAATTTTGCCAGTGCCTATTTCCCTACTCTAATCCTGTCCTTTATTCTTTTTCCTATCAAGGGATCATCTATCTTCATACCGAAACGTTAATTATATTTAAAGTCGACGGTTACAGCACACATACTGTTATACCACCATGGAATAACAGTGAGTGAGTAAGGGTTGTCAGAGGCAAGCTGATTTCCTTATACCTTTCTAATACCTTATCCTTAATCTCGACTGCAACGTACTCGCAGTTACTATGAAGTTACTTCTGATTACAGAAGGCCTATTAAGGTGAAGGTAGCCATCTACCATCAAGTGGATCGTTAGCTGGTCTGACGATCTTTAAAAAAAAAAAATCATGCATGAGTCATGAGGAGGCAGTCACAAGGACTGTCGACAGAAGTGAAAAACTTAAAACTGAGCGTCCAACGCACATATACAATTGGGTAAGTATATGCAATGTGTTGGCGTGATCGCGTACGTAGACAGCTGCGCGAGGCTAACTGTGAGCTTTAGCATGTTGCTGACGCGAGAACCGATACATTTTTTCCCTACCCAAAGTCGTTTAACGCGGCTATAGAAGTTTTCACTTCAAAAAAAAAAACAACTAGAAGCTGAGCCCGACGACCGTTATCTTTGACGTTCAACCGTCAGCGGCTGCCATGACAACGGTTAACTGCCACTTTAAATGTGACAGCGGTTATCGTAGGCGAGTTAGTTCTCCGCGGTTTCGGCAGATGGCGCAGAGTTTATTACGCTTATTATTACGCCAAATATTTTTTTTTTTTTTTTATGTTAAGGTCGACAGACAGGCTGACGGTCCACTTGATGGTAGGTGGCTACCGTCGCCTATAACACAAGCAACGCCATAAGTGCTACAAGTGCGCTGCCGACCATAGAAGGATTAAGGATAAGGGATAAGGGAGGGATGGGGTAATGGCCCTAGGTGTGTCAGGACCGTGTCGAGGTGGGGGGGCTTAACCCTTGGTAGTCCGAGCGATCTTGCGGTCTTCCCCATGACTGATCGGACTATCGTAGGGGACTAAGAAGACACACAGCGCCGCTCCGTGCGGGCTCTGTTTTGTCAGAGCTTGATGTCGTGAGCGGTAAGCTCGTAAGCCCTTCGGGGAACGAGGGCTCTTTCTCTCCAGAGGAAAAGGGTCACGAGGAAGACAACCTCTATAAAAAATTACATCTTGGGTCACGATGTTGGGGCCACGTCGTGAATTGCACTCCCTTTTGGTCTCCTGCGTGTTTGTGCCGTGCGCGGTGACCCGTACGGGAGGATGAAAGGATCCTGGTGTCTGAGGCGGCAGCTGGTCTGCGGACTTGTTGCGCCAACACGGCACTTTGGCCTGGATTTCTCCTTAAACGGGCGGTCCCCACCTAGCCAGTGGGGATCAATCGGCTGCGGCGTCCGGCAGACCGGTCGTCAGGCAAGTGCCCTGGGATGACGTGGTTTGCAGTCGGTTTCGCTCGCCGGAGTGCGTATTGCTGCGTAGCTCCGTGTCTTGTGGGATTTGGCTCGTAGATTGCCTGTCCTGGGGTGCTATATCGTCGTGTCAGCTCTGGTGCCTCATAGAGGCATCCCCATTTGAGGACTCCATGGCGGGTGGAGAGGCACGACGATGAATTTAAAGAAACGCTATATGGAACAAGATCTATACAGCAATGGGGAAACTGGGGGGGAGCGGGCGCCAAACGTGCAACGCGTGCGGCGATCCGCGAGATTGAACCCGACGGAGTCAGGAAGTGACTCTGTCGAGCTTGTGAGCACCAGGGCTTTAAGCCCCGTGAGAGGGAGCGTTGAGTCAGAATATGGCTCCGCTTGCTCCATGGAGCCGCCCCCGTCTCCAAGTCTTTCCGGTAAGCTGTGGGCGGACCGGAAAAGAAGGAGACAACCGACGGACCGAGGGTCGAACTCGGCCTCCAGTTCGGATGATGCGCCGGTGTCGGCGCGCCCCGAACCACCAAAGCGGGGAACAGGACGCCGTTCTGTATCTTCGTCGGCAAAGGCTAGGTCTTCCTTTTTAAAGACAGATAAGGAGACCAATAATACTGAAGAGATCTCGGCGACCAAGGAGGTGAAACGTCTCCGGGCCGAGAACGCCCGCCTGCAGACCGAAGTCGCCTCCCTCCGCAAGGAGATGGAGACCCGGCCTCGAATTGCCCAGGACCACTTGTCGCAGGATCACCTGCAAACGGTCCTGAGTCTTTTGATGGACCAAGTTAAGTCCATGTTAAATGAGAGGCTTGAAGCGCTGGAGGGACGCCTTCCTCCAGTAAAGAGTGCCTCGCTACCTGCGGTCATTGATCGAAGGGACTTCCCTCCGCTGGAAGCACCTCCAAGTGCCTCGAGAAATTTGGCGACTTCGCCACAGCAGGCCTCACAGGCCCCTGCCCCTCGGAGGGTAGCGGAGCCCACAGGGTCTCCCGCACCTACCTCCCAGCCTCCTGTGCCTGCTGCCAGGAAGGGGAAAGGTTCACGCGGAAAGAAAAGTGGCGCCCTAAAACCAACAGCGCCCACCCAAACGCCGCCTCGGCCTTTGCCACCGCCACCAGCGTCCATGGACGACGGCTGGAATGTGGTGGCTCGGCGGGGTGGCAAGGCGAAGACACAGGCTAGTCAGCAGCCTAATAAGAAAAAGACCAGAAAATCCCCCAAGATCCGGATCCCTCGGACGACAGCTGTTGTGCTGTCCTTGCAGCCCGGGGTCTCGGACAAGGGGGTAGATTTCCAGAAGTTGATCACCGAGGCGCGCAGTATAATTAATATAGCTGACCTCGGCATCCCCTTTGTTTGGATAAAAAAGTCGGCCACTGGCGGGCGGGTGATCGAGGTCCCTGGCGCTACCAGCGGTGACAAGGCTGACGCCCTCGCCGCTAAACTGCGAGAAGTGCTTGACAATGACTGTGTCCGGGTCTACAGACCGGTGAAGTGTGCAGAGATGCGCATCACCGGTTTGGACGACTCAGTCACACCGGAGGAAGTGGTCGCCGCTATCGCTAAGGCGGGCGGCTGCTCGGCCGAGGCAGTCAAGTGCGGCGAAATCCGTCGCGGTGCTGTGACCGGTCTCGGCACGATCTTTGCTCGCTGTCCCATTGAGGCGGCAAAAAAGGTGTCCCAGGGCGGCCGGCTGCTAGTCGGCTGGGTGTCCGCCCAGGTTAGAGTGTTGCAGTCCAGACTCATGCGGTGCTTCCGCTGCCTGGAGACTGGGCATGCGCGGGAAGGCTGCAAGGCAGCGGTTGATCGAAGTCAACTATGCTACCGTTGCGGCCAGTCCGGGCACAAAGCGGCCCAGTGCTCAGAGGCACCGCACTGCGTGCTGTGTGCTGCAGCACAGAAACCTGCCGGTCACGTCCTGGGTGGAGGCGGTTGCGTCAGTTCCCGACCCCCGCCACCGCTCTGGTAGGAACCATCGAAGAAGAAAGGCTCGCGATGGCCTCAGGGTCTCCTCGCAGCCTTCCCCCCAGCCTGTCGTGCAGGCTAGCGAGATGGAGATGGTAACCAACGTCCAATAATGGACCTTCGTTTTCTACAGGCGAATATCAACCACTCGGCTAGAGCTCAGGACCTGCTGTCCCAGAGTATGGCAGAGTGGTTGATACACGTGGCAGTGGTGGCGGAGCCATATGTGATCCCCCCTAGGGATAACTGGGTTGGGGATCTCGACGACACGGTAGCCATTGTCGCTAACTCTGCGGCTGGCGCTCCACCCCTTTCCAGGGGCAGGGGTTTCGTGGCCGTGCTTCTGCGGGACGTCGTCTTAGTGGCGACGTATTTTTCCCCGAATAGGAGCACTGCAGAATTTGAGCGATTCCTATCGGACATGGACGCGGCGATTGGACAATACACGCGGTTCCCTGTTCTCGTGGCCGGGGATTTCAATGCGAAATTCACGGTGTGGGGATGTCCGGCCACGAGCGTTCGCGGTCGGCTACTTGAGGAGTGGGTCGTTGGGTCAAGTCTCGCGGTGCTGAACCGGGGATCAGTCAACACATGCGTGCGGCAACAGGGCGGGTCCATAGTGGATGTATCGTTCGCTAGCCCGTCCTTGGCGCGCTGTGTCCGCGACTGGGGGGTCTTGGAAGACGTCGAGACGCTATCGGATCACAGGTACATCCGATTCAGCGTCTCCACCCCCCCAGTGGCAAACCGATCCCCTCGGTGTGAAGGCCCGTGCTGGGCGGTAAAGCGGCTGGACCCGGGCCTACTCGTTGAGGCTGCTTTGTGGCAGACCTTTCTTTCGTGCCCGGTTGAACCTTTGGACGTAGAGAGTGAGGCGACGCGGCTTGTAGGCAGCATGTCACGAATCTGTGACTCTGCCATGCCCCGCACTCCCTCTTATCCGTCCCCTCGTCGGCAAGTATACTGGTGGTCTCCTGACCTCGCGAGTCTACGCAAGGAATGCGTAAAAGCGAGACGCCAGTATACAAGATGTCGCTGAAGGCGACCCCGGGACGAGATTCTTGAAGAAGATCTATACGCGACATACAGGGAACGTGCAAAAGCCCTGCGTGTGGCCATTGCCGATAGCAAGGCAAAGGCGTGGGAAGAAATGCTGGGGACTCTAAATCGCGATCCGTGGGGGCGGCCGTACAGGACCGCGAGGCGAAAGCTTCGCCCCTGGGCGCCCCCTCTCACGAAGACGCTCCAACCAGAGTTTCTGGAGCAGGTGGTGGAGGCCCTGTTTCCAGAACAGGAGCCCAATTTCTACCCACCGCCTATGGTCACACGAGCTGAGGGCTCTACTGGAGCTGACATTGACGAGCCTCCCGTCGTTACGCAGGAGGAACTAGGGGCGGCTCTGCTGCGGCTGCGCGCCAAAGGCAAGACCGCCCCAGGACTTGATGGTATTCCCGGTCGTGCGTGGGATCTCGCGTTGGGCCCTTTGGAGCCGGACGTGAGGCGGCTCTTCAGCCGTTGTCTGGCACAAGGTCAGTTCCCACGCCGATGGAAGACGGGTAGGCTCGTCCTAATCGGTAAGGAGGGACGTCCCGCCGACTCGCCCTCGGCTTACCGCCCGATAGTACTCTTAGACGAGATAGGAAAATTACTCGAGAGAGTGATCGCTTCCCGTCTCGTCAGGCACCTCGAACAGGTGGGACCGAATCTGAGCGCCAATCAGTTCGGCTTTCGTCGCGGCCGCTCCACGCTGGATGCGATATCTAGCGTGCGGGCCATGAGCGAGGAGGCAGTAGCCCAGGGAGAGGTGCTGTTGGCGGTGTCGCTCGACATCGCCAATGCGTTCAACTCGCTCCCCTGGAGCTGTATCCGAGAAGCGCTCGGATACCACGGTGTGCCGTGCTACCTGCGTCGCATCGTGGAGTCCTACTTGACTGACCGGATGGTTACGTACCCCACAAGTGGAAACTCGTGGGGTCGTAAAAACATGTCACGCGGTGTTCCTCAGGGTTCGGTGCTTGGGCCGCTCCTGTGGAACATCGGTTTTGACTGGGTTCTGCGGGGGACGAACCTGAAGGGTGTCTCTCTGGTCTGTTACGCGGATGACACGTTAGTAACGGCCAGAGCAGCCTCCCACAGAATGGCAACAATCCTCGCCACGGCTGGCGTAGCCCACGTGGTTGTGAGGATGAGGCGGCTGGGCTTGTCGGTTGCCCTCGACAAGTCTGAGGCGCTGTGTTTCCACGGCCCTCGGAACATGCCACCGCCTGACAGCCATCTTGTGGTTGCAGGCATTTCCATCGCTGTTGGGTCGACAATGAGGTATCTCGGCCTCGTCCTCGACAGTCGATGGAAATTTGATTGTCATTTCCGCCAATTGGCGCCGCGACTCATCGGAGCCGCTGCCGCGCTTGGGAGAATACTCCCCAACCTGCGTGGGCCGAACACGGCCTGTCGTCGCCTCTACGCTGGTGCGGTACGGTCCATGGCCTTGTATGGAGCCCCCATCTGGGTGGACCGCCTGACCGCCCGTAATAGGCCACTTTTGCGCCGCGCGCAAAGGGTCATGGCAATCAGGATTGTGAGGGGGTACCGTACCATCTCTTTTGAGGCGGCGTGTGTACTGGCTGGCACCCCTCCGTGGGAGTTGGATGCTGAAGTGTTGCCGGCGGTGTACCATGAAGTCGCGGACGCGCGATCGCGCGGCTCGGTTTTGACATCGGAGGAGGTCGTCAGGTTGAGGAGACACTCCCAGACGATCCTCCTCCAAAAGTGGAAGGAAAGGCTGGCGGAGCCCAGTGCGGGCTACCTAACGATTGAGGCCATTCGCCCCTCCTTAGAGGAATGGCTGGCAAAGCGGCGCGGGGCCATCACGTTCCGCCTGGTGCAGGTGCTATCGGGGCATGGTTGCTTCGGTAGTTACCTTCACCGGGTGGCCGTGAGAGAGCCGACGGAGGAATGCCACCATTGTGGCTGCGCGGTTGACACCGCGCAGCACACTTTGGCTGAATGCCCCGAATGGGCAGAGCAGCGCGCCGCTCTGTCTCTCGTCGTGGGCGCCGATCTCTCGCTGCCGGCCGTCGTGAAATCGATGGTGGGCAGTGACCTTGCGTGGCAGGCGATGCTCACGTTCTGTAAGCACGTTATGTCGCGCAAGGAAGCGGCGGAAAGGCAGCGGGAAGAGGATCCCCTCTCCCAGCCAATTCGCCGGAGAAGGCTCGGGCGCAGGCGGGTGGCCTATATCCGCCGCCTTCCACCCTGACCGGGACCTGGGCGGTAGTCTTGGGGGAGACTACCGCCCGTCGTAAGGTCCCCCGAGTAGGCCGGCGTACCTCCACTTTCGGGTACGCCGAGGTTCTGACAGGGAGCACAGGCTCCCCGCGCTGGATAGCCGTGGCGGGGCCCCGAAGTCGTGTAATAACGTCCCCACGACCCCGCCCTCTAACGGCCGCGGTAGATAGAAAGTCGTTGGGTTTTAGCCGGTAGGAATCCGGCATAACCCGCAGTGCC
Organism: Synanthedon vespiformis; assembly: GCA_918317495.1. NCBI lineage: Eukaryota > Metazoa > Arthropoda > Insecta > Lepidoptera > Sesiidae > Synanthedon > Synanthedon vespiformis. The sequence continues at coordinate 10,798,038 of OU906949.1, read as the reverse complement.
CCCTTCACTGCCGGGTATCCAAGAGGATTTCCCAACGTTAAAAAAAAAAAAAAAAAAAAAAAAAAAGGGATGGGGTAATGGGCTCTGGCATCCCTTACTCACTCACCGAAACACAACAGCACATAATGCTGTTATTTCACGGTGGTATTCTGTAAGGTGGTGGTTACTGCCGCCAGACGGGCTGCCCAAATGACTGCGAAACGCAGTGTGCCCTACCAATACTTTTCAAATCCAGACCGGAGTCAATTTTGAAAATTATATTAAAATTTCCAAAGTTGACCCGGAAATTCCAAAATTTCCAAAGGAATCGAACCCGGGGCCCCTGAAACGCTAGGCAAGCACCCTTGCCACTCGTCCAACGGGCTCGTCAAGATGAAATATAGATACACGAATCAACACAATATTTTTATATTTATATGGATTTACGTTGTTTCAGTTAGGCAGTATTTTCTCCTTAAAGATTGTCACACAAGTTGAATGGTAAGGTAATGTCACCTGTCGCTTCCTGCTAGCTCTGGGACTGGGCGAGTGGGAGCCGCCACTTTCTGAGTCAGGCGCTGTGGTCGCTATCCGCGGCCCGAGTCGCGTGCTGCAGTCTGAGTCGCTCGGCGCTACATTGCTGCTCCTATAGTCACTGGAACGTACCCAAGCCCTTAATATAACTACATATTTTCATACACCTACAAGCTTTTATAAGTACATAAGTGGGTATTACATTAGGTACGAAAATTATATGTCACGGTTTCAATGAAATTATACATATTATAATATTGTTGGTGAGACTCTAACGTAACTCTCTCTAAAGGTTAAATTATTACCGTTGCTCTTGTAAAATAAATAAATATCGATTTTAATGTCATATTATAAAGTAAGGACCGTTATATTTTCCAATAAGAATTTATGGTGCTATTGGAAAATTATAAAATAAAAAGGCACTTCTGAACTACTTACAGCTACGAAACTTGCATGTCGAATTTAAATCTGGTTTTTTTTTCAATTGCGCTCAATTGAACAATGAACCATTGCTCATCTCTCTATACATATGTAAAAGAAAGTTTCAATTAACTACTGGAATAGAAAAATTAATGTTCACCTGGAAAAAGCTGAGTCGGAACTTTTCTCCATAGACTTCCGCCAAGACTCGCGGCGAAGCATAGACGCCCGCGGGCCCGGCGCAGGCGCACGCTCTACCGCGCGGTAGAAATTCACACAAATGCCGTAGCGAGTCTTGCCTATAACAAAAACGTACGTAAATTAAATAAAAATAAATAAAATTCACTTATTTTCAAGAAAATGGACCCATATTATACAATATTATTCTAGACAGTTTCATACCTACACTTATATATATACGAGTATATATACATACAATACACTATTATAGATTAAAGAAAATTTAGGATCTTGGACAAGATAATTACGACTTAGAAAAATGGGTTCAATTATGCAATTAACTACATTCTAATTTATAGTAATATATAAAGCTAAAGAGTTTGTTTGGTTGAACGCGTTAATCTAATCTAATATATATTTTTTCAACGCGGACGAAGTCGCGGGCACCAGCTAATACATATAATTAAAATTATACTCAATAGAGGGACAGGTACTGCCACTGATTACATAATAATTTATCTAAGTTTCGTTTTGTTGCTCCTTACTAGTCTAAAGATTATTTTGTATTTGACGTTTCGAAACAATGAACGGAACAAAATATGTACCTAATGCACAAAGACGATGTCTCGCGGACGAAGTCGCAAGAAAAAGGGCGTCTTTCCATTAGCGACGGCACGGCCCGGCACGGCCCGGCACGGCCCGGCACGGCCCGGCCCGGCACGGCACGGCACGGCATGCCGGGGTTCGTCTTTCCACTGAGCCGGTGTTGGACGCCGGTTTTTTCCTTGGTAGGGATGTCGGAAGTGAAAGAAATATCGATTTATCGATATTTATAAAAATATCAGTATCAATTAGGTTTCTACAAGAAACTCTTATCATTGTCATAATAAACTTAAATTTACTAAGGTTTCAGAAAAAAAAAAACGATTCTGAGAAGAAACCCCGAAAGAAACTTAGGATTATTATTTTGTCATCTATAAAATATAAAATTACAACAATTACACTTAACTTGAAGCAAAATCAAAGTATATAATATTAGTTTTAATGACACTTTTAAATTTATTTATAGACAAGCTGGTGCCCGCGACTTGGTCTGCGTTAAAAAAGATAAAAAGTAGCCTATCATGTGTCTCGTACTTCTAAATGTTCATTTAGCAAGTTTCATGAAAATCAGTTAATTTGCGTAAGAGTTATGGAGGAACATACGTACAATACCTACTCTTACAGATTTATTATTAGTATTGATAAGGCTCTGATTTTATCTCAGGTAGTTTATGCTAAAAAAATATTGTTTCTGATATAATTTTCGATGTTGGATATTTTGTATCTATGTACTATCAATATATCGGCCATAAATATAAATATATCCAATTAAAAATATCGATACACCGATATATCGATACTTTTTCAACAAGCGTAGCCCTTGGGTAGCACTCACACACGCGCACGGCTACAATTCATATACAACACACATGCAGTTACCCCCAAGCCGGCCGGTGCCGGCCGGCGCCGGCGGGAGTCACCTGCCGTGCCGTGCCGGGCCGTGCCGGGCCGGGCCGTGCCGTCGCTAGTGGAAAGACGAGCCATATAGTTTCATACATTTTTACTTCCCCGGTAAGCCGGGCCGTGCCGTGCCGGGCCGTGCCGTCGCTAATGGAAAGACGCCCAAAGGTGTTAGTAATAAAATTATTAAAAAAACCATACCAGAATCCTTGTCCGTGAGCGTGAAAACGAATGACTTCGTGTCTCTGGTGGCCGCATGACTTGGAGCGCGTCTCGGACCCACCGAAACGCATCCCTCTGGTTGGCAGAAATACACCATATCCAGGGGTAGAGGGAAGTCATCGTGGTTAGTTAGGGGGTATCGTCTTAGTAATTCTGGAGCCTGTACATTGAGGGAAAAAGGCCATTTTAAACCAATACAATTTGGGTAAATAAAAATAATTAAAACACGAAATCTAAGAACAATTTGCGGGAAAACTTGTAGAAAATTTCTCGAGAGTAATATCTATCGTATTTTTCTTAAATAAAATAGCTAGTGCAGTTACTCCACAAAACTTCATTAGTCTTACTATAGCGTTAAACATACATAAAATAAACCCTATCACATAATTTATGTATCATACATAAATTTAGATGACCAAGGAACATAACACATAGCCATCGAAATAATATATCTCTGGGAGCATTCGCTGTCTCTGCTTTGGCTTGCTCTCTAGCGAGAGATGATGACTTATGATGAATTTATGAAATTTTCCAGTTTAATATTATGATACTGAATTAAGTTAAACAATTTATACCTACCATTTTTTGGTCATTTTCAACATTTTCTCAAGCATTTTTCAACATTTTCCCAGGCTATATTAACAATCTCCCAAGCATTTTGCTTAGGCAAATGTTAAAATTATAGGGAAATGTTGAACTTGCTTGGGAAAATGTTGAAATTGACCGAAAAATGTTATATAATATAATTACTTATATATTTATATTGTAGACTAGCTGGCGCCCGCGACTTCGTCCGCGTTAAAAAAGATGAAAAGTGGCCTATCACGTGTCTCGTACTTCTAAATGTTTATCTATCAAGTTTCATGAAAATCAGATAATCCGTTTAAGAGTGATGGAGGAACATACATACATACAGAAAAATATTCTAAAAATCGTCAATTTAGTTTCAGTATCATGTATAGAGCCTATATACACGATCGACTCCTACAGATTTATTATTAGTATTGACGGAAGGGATGACGATGGCAGTTATTGGTTACAGCGAGTTTAAAAATAAGAATGCAAATAGGAAGTTTACTTGAACAGGCGCCAGCCCTTTCCCTGATGTGTGCGGACGAGCTCCGACGATAGTTAGATAATCCACCAGCCTCGGGCACAAATACTTCTTCTGGATGTCCATTCTTCTGATATGCTATGACACGAATCTTGCGACCCCTTACAGACGAGATTTGTTGAACCCATTATATTCTATTGAGATATTGCTTGTCATAATTATCACCTTTTACGATTTTTTTCTGTAACAAACGATCCACTTTATGAAATGAATAAATTTTGGGAAATCAATGGTCTATTTAAAATTTTATTTATTTTTTAAAAGAGCACCTTTAAAATCGAAGTAACAAAATAATCAATACCTGAACTGTGATTTGTTTCTATGATAATTTTTAAGATATACATTACTTTTTTTTTTAATTTTTCTTTTCATGAGAACTTTTTTCGGTCTTCAAGGAATATTTATTAAAAAAAAGCAGATATTTAAATTTATTTATTGCTAAATAGCGACTCATTTTAATTTAAATAGATTCTTTAAAACGATTTTTTTAATGGGCTATTCCTTTTTAAAATTACAAGGTATTTTTGTACAAAAGATTTACAGCAGCTAGTAAAATATTAACATAGATAAAAAAGGCATCGTTCTTGTGAAAGCTGTGAAAGTGTTTTTCACGCTGATCTAACCTTAAAGCAACCATTGCTTTAACATTTGTGTTTAATGTTATGCGTGGGCCGTTTAATCATATCCGCCTACGACATTTACGCAAATAAAGAGTACAACTTTGGTAGATATAAGTATCCATATACAATAAGAATACCTATAATATTAGTACCGTAGTTCACCCTTTTGGAATCCGGACATAAATGTCTGCAGTATTATTCCAAGAGAACTCAATAATTTTAATCCAGAACATAGTCTACCTTTGTGCCAAGTTTCATTCGGTCTTTTTATAGCATTTTCATAATCTTGCAATTATAAGTTATAGGTACAGTCGGCCGCAAAAGTCGATTAACACATTCAAAAGTGCAAAACAACTAACTTATAATACCTATAATAGCATAAATTAAAACTTAAATGCGATTTCCACTCGAGCATTTAGACAAGTATTCTATTTATTGTGTTTTGTAAACGGTAAAATCCCTAAAATTCAAACTAAGTATCAAAACGAAACCACACCGACGTCCAACACATGAAATAACATTTGATTATTGATTTTACGAGAGTTTAGGTGGAAAGCAAACAAGAATTAACAATACAAGCCTCTCACACATCTACCCTTGACCCATTTCCCTGACATTCCACTCTCTATTTTCATGCATTCGCCCTCAGGTGGCGCTCTCACTCGTTAACAACGTGGTTAAGGCCGCGAACACACTGATAGCGACTATTTATTTGTCAAAGCTGTTTAAAAAATATATATATTTATTACACATGGGTTTGCTCTTGGCCAACATCCAGCTGTGTAGCGAAGATGAGGCCTACTTACGATGGAGCAAGTTTTGTTAGTACTTAGGTGTTGAGCGAGCTCACCCAGAATTTATAACTATAGCTAGCGCCCCCGACTTCGTCCGCGTTGAAAAAGGAAAAGTAGCCTATCCTGTGTCCTATACGTCTAAATGTCTAAATGTCTAGTTTCGTGAAAATTAGTTAATTAGTTTAAGAGTTATGGAGGAACATACATATACATACATACAGAAAAATATTCTAAAAATCGTCAATTTAGTTTCACTATCATGTATACACTAGAGCCTATATATAAACACGATTTCTCTGAAAACAAAGTAATTTACTCCGTGACCAACCCTTACAAATTTATTATTAGTATTGATTGATAATAATTAAAAATAAACTGAGATATTTCGTCGTAAGTTATTTTTTCAAGATAAACATATTATAATGTGAACACTTCATTATCAACTCTTCAATATATGTAATGTAACTACATTTTACGAGTATCTAATGCAGTAATACACAAACTTCTATTGCCACAAATACTTTTTAGTTTTAGTAGTTTTTCACACGTATATTATCTATTTAAATAAAATGACTCGGGATCGGCTAGATACATTCGTTTTTTTAAATATTCTTTAAAATTGAAGTTCATGGAAAGTTCTTATGAAGAGATAAATATAATACAACTAGTGGCCAGCTACCGGCTTCGCCAGGGTTCAAAATAAAAACTATCCTATGTTTTAAGCTGGATCAAATTACACATAGTTACAAAGTTTTATCAAAATCGATTCAGTAACTTAGGAGTTCATCGGCGACAAACATGTGACACGAATTTTTTCTACATAATATAGAGATAGGACAGCCTTACAAAAGGAACAGCCCACTATTATTGAATAGAGTTGAAATGCGTCACTATGTATCAACAAACATATCTATAATCGGTCAAGGACTACGAATACACGCTTGTAACTTGATTATGAATAGAAAGCTTTTCAAAGAGAGTTTCCCACTGAGAATTCCAGTGACTAACACAGCAGGTTACTTTCATAATTGAATTTAACTGTCTTTCACTAAATTCAATCAAACGTTTATATTTCATCTCTTTTCAGCAAGACAGGACATTAATTAAATTAGGAGCCAAGAGATTTGGTGTTTGCAAATTTATTCACTACGAGCCGGCGCCCGCGACTTTGTCCGTGTTAAGAAGTGTCCTGTACGTCTAAATGTTTATCTACCAAGTTTCAGAGTTATGACAGAACATACATACATACAACTACGCTTACAGATTTATTATTAGTATTTATGAATGATAAATGTTTTGAATTTTTTGGATAATATTGATATTTGATACGCAAGCAGCATTTCAATATCTTGTCCACATTGACTTCAAAATCGACGTGGAAATTGAGAATCTATTGTTAGAAAAATATGGTCTAGATTTTCTACCAAGAAGTCAGCAACTCCAGTACACAATACTAGTCTTACAATAGGTAATCTCACAGATTAAACTCATGTTATGATGTGGTTTTATTTTAACATGCCCTTTAATCAATGTTATCTCACAGAATCACTGTAATGGAAGAGTTTACCTAAAGGGTTTAACTAGATCGTCAAACTCATCTGCCTAGTGCCTAGTGTAAAAAGGACGCATGAATAAATTTTGTCGAGTTGGCTTTAAATTGCTAATTAATTAAAGACCGAATATATTATTAATACTTCTACATCATAATTCAGATGACCCTGCCACTAGTGCTGATACTGACGAGGCTGTTTACAAGCTACAGTGTATGTTGACGGCAGACAACGTTTTGAGTTCGTACTTTCGTAGCATATATATTTCAGTTAGGAGACCAGTAACTAAAGCTCCGAATTAGATAAGATCGATTAAGTGTCCTAAGTAACCTTTATTCTTTTTCTCCTTCACACATATAAACATTAAGTTATTTACAATAACCTCTTTGTTTCTTAAAGAGTCTTATATACGTTTGGCTTTGAGCTTTAGAGTCAGTTGTATGTTGTAAGCTTTAGTCAGTAGTTGTAGTAGTTCTGCTATATTAATAGAGACTAATTAAATAATATTATTTACAACGAATTCCATCTTTCATTGCTTCCCATAACCCAATATCAAGTTCCGCAATCATAATTTGGGCAACTAGTGATCAAGTCAATTTAAGTTAACATGAATTTCAGGAAGTGAGTAAGAGATGCTATAGCCTATTTCCATTACTAAGGCTTTATTCTTTACCAACGCTGGCAGAGCACTTTAAAACTATAACTTAACTTTATAGTCTTTAGTGTTTAAAGGCAACAATAGTTACCTAACCTAGTCACCTATCGTCAAGCAATTCGACACTGACTGCTGAACTTTACATAAAAAAGAAACTCTCATTTACAGAATAAGCTGTTGTTCTGTAAATGGCAGAATGTACACAGAGGCATCAAACTCTATTAGAACTGAGAAGACAAATAGATACACTGACAGCGAGTTCGTTTTGTACTATTTATTTACTCGTTGGACGTATTGCGTGCGTAGCCTCAGACGTCATAACAAAGTTGACCGAGGGGAGTATTTAATTTAACCACATCGGCGCATAATTATTAGAATAGAATCGTATTACGTACCTACTGTATCGTTTACTAAATCCCACGCATTTGCCGACAAAATTAATGGAATATGAATATTATCACTGAGGAGATTTACGGAAGAGGAAAAAATTTTATCGACCTTATATCCTATCTTAGATAAGTATGATTTAAGGTTGATTAAGGCGCTGTATTTCCTTTTTTTTTAAATCCCTTCAGACACCTAATATTTTACAGGACAAAAAGTATCCGTACTAATATTATAAATGCGAAAGTTTGTTACTCTTTCACGCAAAAACTATTGAACCAATCACCATGAAATTTTGCATACACGTTGTCTGGGACACCAGAAACGACATAGGGTACCTTTCATCGTTCAACGCGTACGAAGTCGCGTGCACCAGCTAGTCTTATACATATATGTTAATCCAGGTAATAAGCTGTATGTGTGACAAATTTCATCGAAATCTGTTATCAATTTCTACAAATTATTTTTTTTTGAAAAGTATTTAGTTTACAGACACATACCGCTCGTTTTTGATTTTATTATATGTATAGTACTTACAATATGTAACATTAGATTTATATATTATTTCACATTTCAATTAGAGGCGGTTCGCTAGTTAAATTATAAATTCAAAACATAGAAGTAGGTGCCATTGACAAGCATCGTAAATTTGTAATTGATGTGATAAATTTGGTTTAGCAAACGTGTACAAATTTCAGTATAATAATACTGAAATCGTGTTCAGAATTCGACACAAGTGTAATAAATTAATGAAGAAATAGAGACACTAACTCAGTGGTTGCCCAACCTTAGTAATTTACTTCTCGAATGGCTCCTGGAGCGGCCCTAAATTCTAACGAGACTTAATAAATCACTCGGAAGATGTTACACAAGGCTTTACAGTAATTGGGCCCTGAAGGCTCACAATTCTCAACTTTAACAGGCCTAGGGAAAGGTAATCTTTTTACCATTTTTACATTACAGCACAGCGAACATCAAAGTTTCAGGTAACTAAGGAAATCAAAATATCTTTTGATAAAATATCAAACATTAATTTATTTTTTTATTAATTAAAAAAATACTTGGCAGTGCATACTGCATATTATGAAAGAGTTCTTGAAACACAGCACAGCGAACATCAAAGTTTCAGGTAACTAAGGAAATCAAAATATCTTTTGATAAAATATCAAACATTAATTTATTTTTTTATTAATTAAAAAAATACTTGGCAGTGCATACTGCATATTATGAAAGAGTTCTTGAAACGTTTGGTCCGAAAAAGAGGGATTTTAACAAGATGAGAATGGTTAAAATTTGTGCAACAGAGAGGCAAGCAGAAACAGTTAAAGATGCAGAACGAGTTTAAAGATCTTAATAAAGTAGAATGCATTCACCGAAACACAACAGCACACTTGAAAATTAATTTCCAAGTTTATCTTGCCGGGTATAGAACCCTGGACCCCTGAGACAGAGCGTTAAAGTTAAGGCAAGCACCTTAACCACTCGACCAATGGGGTCGTTAGGGTACAAAAAAATAGTCTTTAGACGATAACTAAGCAAATATGCCGTTGTAAAAAAAACTGTACCGATGGAAAAAATATTTAGAACACAAAGCTAAATAAAATTGCTCCGCGCGGCGATGTTTGCTGTTAGATAAGTATTCCGCGTGTTCTCCGGTTTTCCCTCGGGAAATATAAGGAAAAATTGTTATAGCACATGTTTAACTAATGGACTTTTAGCTTCGTAAGTAGGTAAGTAAATATAACGGATTTTAAAACGGTTTCCACTAATGGAAACAGGTGTAAACGAGGAATGCCGGGCGAAGCCGGCGATGGGTTGCTAGTTATATCTATACAGCTATACTAATATTACTAAGAGAGAAGATTTGTATATTTGTAATGAATAACCTAAAAAACTACTGGACCGATTTTGAAAATGCCATTACCTATAGAAAGCTAAATTATCAGCGAGTAGATAATATTGGCTATATTTTATAAAGTTACGCGAGCGAAGTCGTGTGATTTTCATGAAACTTGGTAGATAAACATTTAGACGTACGTAACACACGAATAGGCTACTTTTTCTTTTTCAACGCGGACGAAGTCGCGGGCGCCAGCTAGTTATAAAATAAAGTCGTGTCGACCTCCGTCTGTTTCTCAGCTAACTCCTTCTATAGAGAGCAATGAACGAATTTGCAGAAAAAAATTGCACCTGTTACGAGATTATTGCATATTGCATATTATGCAATAAAGTGAATTTTAAAAATGAGCATTATTTTTTTTTTAAATGAACAGGTTACCACAGTACAAAAAAGCATAATTTTTATTTAATTTTTATTTATAGTAATTTGTAATTTTGTAGTCTACGTAGTAACTGAAAACACAGCAATTAAATGTAGTGTTAAACGCCCTATTTAGGTACTTACACCAACGCATTGGTGCCAATGTCGCTTGCAGATAACGTCAGATAAGCTGCACTGCGGAATAACTTAACTTTTTAATACCCTTTTGAAATTAAAATATAAAAAAAATGTTTTACCAAAGCGTTTAATATCTGCATCTATCTGCATAATTATAGTTATATCTTCTATCTGTACTATAATTGTAAAGAGAAAATATTTGTATTTTTCAACTGACTTCCAAAAAAGAAAGAGGTTCTCCTCAATTCGACGTGTATGTTTTTTTTATATTTGTTACCTCATAACTATCGACTGGATGAACCGATTTTGATGATTCTTTTTTTAATTGTAGGCTGGTGCTTCCCGTGTGGTCCCATTTTAATTTGGTCCAGTTCTGACAATGGCATCCATGAGAAAAGACCATGATACGGTTTAAAGTGTGTTTATTTTTTGTTAAAAAGAGTTATGTTTGTATAAACTTTAAAATTCTTTCACCTACATATACGTGGAAAACCACATTATCGGCGAGTAACATAGGCAATATTTTATGAAGTTATTATGCGGACGAAGTCGCGTACAAAAGCAAGTAAGTAAGTATATAAAAGAAAGTCGTGTTGGTTGCATCATTTACTTATAACTCGAGAACGGCTGGACCGATTTCAATGATCTTCGATTTACCGAATTTGTCTCCGCCCCGAATAGCAGAATAAATTAGACATATGAAATATTCACAAAAAATAATTGTGAATAAAATTCATTTTGTATCGAACGTATTCTTATTTTTTTCGCCGGATCAGTTGGGATTTTTAAATAATTTAATCTTTAAAATGGAAGCTGAGGTCAAGTGGCTGAAATATAATATTAAAAATTTATTTAGACATATCTGTACTAATGTTAAAAAGAGGAAATATTTATTTGTTCGTTCGTTTCCATTGAATAGGCTCTGAAACTATTGGACCGATTTGCAAAATTCTTTCAATGTTGAGTATAACATTGGCTATATTTTATAAGTTAACTAAAGTTTTAATATAACTTAAGTTAACTTTATTGTATTTTAAAAAAAAATAAAGTTTTGTATATTAACTTTTGCCATGTTTTGTAATTTTTAAACAATTTTTATAAGAAATAACAAAATATGTAAGCTGTCCTATTTATTTTGTTAGCTATTATGCTTATGAAATTAAATAGGTACTTAACTTATACTTGAATTTTACATATCTTGAATTTTTTTTTTCAAATAAGAAATAAATACTTTGAACTTATTATATAATGGGTGAATGAATAGAAAAATCTTTAAAATTTTATTAAATAGTGCATATAATAATCATAAATAAATTATGTCCTTTGAAAAGACTTTCCAATTTTACTAAATATATTTCAACAACCTACTATTTATAGATTTTATTGCTATTTATGCAAATAAATTATATAGAAGCCAACAAGGAAATAAGACAAGGCAATAAGGCAAACGAGATAAGAAGGAATAAGTAAGGTTACAAGAAAATTACGTCAAAAATGAATTAAGACAAAAATTAAAAAAGAAATTAAATTCGATTAATTTTGAAACGATATAGGTAACTAACGACTATAAAAAAAACTATTAAAATTTTGTGTATTAATACATAGATAGTTAAGTTGTACGAAATACGAGTAGCTAAGTACAACTCATAGTGTTTAGCGGTGCGACAGTACCTACCTTGAATTGAACCACGTAAATATTGGATGGTTTCATTGCATTACGTCACTCGGACGTTGGTAATTTTTATGACGTACATAACTTTTCTATACCCCGTGGGCCATTTAAATGAGCGTGCTAATAGAAAAATAACTTTAAAAAAATATATATGCAATTATATCTCTAACTTACCTTAGTTTAGGGTCGCACTGTAGTTGCTTACATGGTTATCGTTACACATGAGCAGTAAACGAATAGTCGGAATAGTATTTTCTGAGTGATATTAGTTTTTATGTGCATGTCGCGGCGTGGGTGAGCGGAGTGTGGTGGCAATCGGTGGCATGCGCGAAGTGCCGCCCACGTTCGATAAAGCCCGCCCTGCGCGGCGGCCCCTATTGCCACAGGGTAAAATGGGCGCGAATTTCTTTCATTTTTATACAGACTACTTATCTAGTCTGATTTTTTTATTTTTTTTTATTAAGGACTAGCTAGTCTTCAATAAAGATAATTAAGATTATTATATAATCAATAACAGAGCTGCTGCCCGCGTAACTTTGTCTATACTATAATATTATAAAGAGGAAAGATTTGATTGTTTGTTATGTTTGTATAGAATAGGCTCCGAAATTACTGGACCGATTAGAAAAATTCTTTTACCATTAGAAGCCGACATTATCCGTGATGAACATAGGCTACTTTTTATCGCGAGAAAACGCTTCATTCCTACGGGAAATCTAAAATAAAAGTAAATACTAGCGGCTTGGCCCGGGAGATAGCGCCATCTATCCAAAATACGGTAGATGGCGTTTTATAATTTTCTACGCGGACGAAGTCGCGAGCACCAGCTAGTAAATTATATAGTAAAACCTTCCTCGCGAACCACATTGATGAAAATAGCATGAAAATCGGTGCAGTAGTTTTTGAGTTTATCGCGAACGGACAGACGCGGCGGACGACTTTGTTTTATAATATGTAGTGAAGATTTTTTTATTTTATTTATCTATTTATTAATACACTAATGGTTACATTTAAGTTACCATTGGTGTAAACATAAACTCATTGGAGTTTCACCGCACACCATCTTCAGTTTACAGAATCAAGAATCATTAGAATTTGTAGGTGCAGACAATATAAATGGGTTTGCTCTTGGCCAACAACCAGCTGTAGGGCAGGGATGAGGCCTATGATGGAGCAAACCTCATTCTCAACCCAGAAGATGCCTCTTCACTCCAACGTACATGGTTGGGTTACGTGAGCTCACTCAGGAGTTGCAAACCTTGGCAAACGGCAGTGCACATTATACGAATTGAAACTCTATATTAGTAATATATTTTTTGATAAAAATTTTGGTGATAGCGAATAAGATAAACTCAAAGGACTTTTAAAGAAACCAATAACACAACAATTTATTTTAAATATTTATTTTAATAAATATTATAGTACAAAATTTCTTTAAAATACACGCTTATATCATATTGAATACGATATTTATCACTATTTTCCTGTATCCTCCTTGAGTGATACGGTCCTGTTGAAAACCATCTGAAAAAAAAAAATTAAAATTATTAAAAAACAAAAGACAAGACAAAAAAAGAAAAATTTTTCAAACACACAAGTCCACCTTAACAAAAATACTTAAGGTGACCTTATTTGGTACTAACCTCAGACCGAACACAATTTTTACCAAAATGACCGCAACCTAATATACTATGAATTAAGGTGCAATATTGCGCAACAAATTTTTGTAGCTCTTTGAAATTGGAAGATTTTTCTTAAATACTGTGTAAAATATAAAAAAAAGAAATAAAGGTATAGATAATTTATACATAAGTGTAGAACGTAAGTTAATTAATAATTAAGCCTAAAAACAAAGTAGTTTTCACGGAAAATTTTTAGTACTGTGAACAGTACTTGGTTTTTTTTTTACTATTTTTTTTTTCAGAAAATGGAATTTTTTTATAAATCTGCCCGATTCAGCTTTTTTCCATAAAATTATAGTCTATTATGCACTGTATTTTTACTAAAATAACGCTTTTCTGCTAAGTCCTCGTCTTAAGAAGTCGACATTAAAAGGAAATCTGAAATTGACAAATTGTGAATGAAATATCAGCGAGGATGACCACTTACCATGCCGGCTGTGGTGTCCGTATCCACGGAGAAGAAGCCGATCCTCTCGAATTGGAACTTGTCGTAAATTTTGGCTGTGGCCAGAGCCGAGTGGGCGTAAGCGTCGACCACCCGCAAAGTGTTCTCGCGACAGTCGGACAGAAAACCACCTGGCACTTCTGTCTGGTCTTCGGGATTTTTATGCTTGAACCTATATTATGTAATTATGTATGTATTATGTAATTATGTAACCATCGTAAATTAAACTACAGTCTGTCTTGGCTTTTTTTCCGAAACACTGGTAATAAGATCATAAGAGTTTCTTGTAGAAACCTAGTAGATAAATAAATATTTTGACTTTACACCAGAAGCGATTTTCTGCCTTATAGGCAGAAAGAAAAAAAAAATAAAAAAACATTTGCAAATAAAAAATACAAGGACACATAATATAGTCTGTCAAAAATGTGTAGAAATTAAAAAGTGGCAATACAGTAGTGTTGTCCCGTTCTAATTCTAACCATGTGGTTGATAAGAAAGAGACAACGCTTGTAATATTGCCACTTTTTAATTTCTACACTTTTTTGACGGACTATATTAATGTGTCCTTGAATTTTTTTCATTTAATAATTAATGTTTTTTAATTTATAGTTGTAGGCCGAAAATCGCTTCTGGTACAAAATCAAAATATTTATTTATATATTAGGTTCGTCATTATAAATTTAAATTTACCAGAGTATCGGAAAAAAAGCCAAGATAACGCCGAGGTGTGTGGTGAGGGAAGCGCAATATTCCACGCAATCAAGAAATTCTATTCAAACTTTTATTCAGTCACATTCACTACTAAATTAAAGCAAAATATATTGCTTTAATTTAGTAGTCTTTGAAATTGTTCTATTGCGGCCTTTATTTATATTAGAATAAAATAACATTTTATTTGTATCAAAGGACATTTAAGAACATACATAAGTAACATAAAATATAAAAAGGCAAACACAACAGTCCCCGCTACAGACCAGCTCCAACTTAGCATAATTGAAAGTTGTAAAAACCTGCGCTGGTCTTCCGTCCAAAAGACATCTTTCAAAAGTAAAATATTTATATTAAAACATTATTAAGGGTTAAATAACTTCATATATATATATATATTACAGTACTTACAGTGGCTCATAGAGTCTCACTTGGACAGTGATGGGCTCGGACACCCAGTGGACGAAAGCCTTAGGTTTGTCGGCGACTTCGGTCGTCTCCGCTGTGCACAACACTTCGACCACATTGCCCGAACTGTCTTTAACGACCGACGATACCTGAACAAATTTAACCACGTTACTGCTAAGGCTGAGGTTACGAAACGAGCGGAGCGGATGGTTGAGCGGGCGCGACAAACACAAACTATATATATTGTTCTACCGATAGAACTGTTTGGACAAAAAAATCAAACTAAACCTTATTCACTGAAACGAGCTAATATAGCGCTCTCTCTTTCACTCAATTCCACACAAAAGACAAGGACAGCAAATTTCGAGTGGGCGTATACAATAATAAGGTGAGCGTTCGTTCTACGCTACTTTTAGCTTTGTTAACTACTAGCTGATGCTCGCGACTTCGTCCGCGTATAAAAGTATAAAAGGCCATCTACCGTATTTTGGATAGATGGCGCTATCTCCCGGGCCAAGCCGCTAGTATTTACTTTTATTTTAGATTTCCCGTAGGAATGAAGCATTTTCCCGCGGTAAAAAGTATCTTATGTTCATCACAGATAATGGCGGCTTCTAATGGTAAAAGAATTTTACCAATCGGGCCAGTAGTTTCGGAGCCTATTCTATACAAACAAACAAATCTTTCCTCTTTGTAATATTAGTATAGATAATAAAATATTATAGTAATACCTACGTAATTACCCACAACCCTAAGTTGTGAATTATTTATTAATAATAGCCATTTCGGTTCCTGATATAATTATAAAATGAAAAATATACGTTAAACATTTTAGTTAAACGAAATTCAAACCTTAAAATAAATTAAAAAAAAAATCGCAGCATTATAACAGTGAGAGGCTCTGAACAGTGAGCAGTAACGAACACACTAAAAAGTACATATTATTATGTACTGTTGTACACTCACATTGTAATTTATCTGCACCAATCACAGCCTTCCCTATAAGTTCGTTTCAGTGAATAAGGATTAGTTCTACTGCACAGTATGACAGATTGGACGAAATAAACTGAACGAGGCCTCACCTTTAACACGTAACCGGCGTGCCTCAATCCAACTATTTGTTCGGGAGTCAGGCGTCGATAGCCTTTTTCGGAGTTTTCCTTAAAATCGCTGCTCTCTATGAAGAGCACCTTGCGCAGTGTCACCCTGTGCGAACCCTTATCCGGCTCATTGGGGAAATTGGGTACAGACACTTCGACCGACTTGTCTTCGGGGAAATTCGTCACGGTCACTTTCAAAGGTTCCAGTACAACCATCACTCTGGAAGATTATTTGTTTTTTTCTTGAGGTTAAATCGTCCGAACACTTTGATAATATGGAAATTAAAGGAAAGCTTTCGAGTGGGCCAAATTGAAGAGGCACTAACCTGGGTGCTGTGACGTTGAGCACGTCTCTGGCAGCGGCGTCCAAGGCGGCGGGTTCGAGGGCCGCTGAGGCTCCGGTGACGCCGAGCGACCCGCAGAATTTGTTGATGGCCAGCGCTGGCACGCCGCGCCTTCGCAGCGCCGTCAGCGTGTACAGCCGCGGGTCATCCCAATCTTCGTAATCAAACAGACATGCCCAAATTATTTTATATAACTATTAGCTGGCGTCCGCGACTTCGTCCGCGTTTAAAAAAAAAAGTAGCCTGTCCTAATCTAGTGTTCGAAATTCCGGTCTAGTTTTGAACACTACAATGAGAAGTTTCTACACAAAAAACAGAAGCAGAGGCTCCCTCAATTCGTACTATAGTGTTTGAAAACATAAAATATATAACTAGGTAACAATAAATAACAATAATAAATGACGACATGTTTGGTCTAGTGGCTATCCCAAGCTGTTAACCAAACGGTCGCGGGTTCGAATCCCGCTAGGGGCAAATGTTTGGGTTAACATTTTACCATTGTAACTGAGTCATGAATGTTTTGTATTTATAAAATATGTATGTATCTAATCTATGTAGTATATCAACTGTCCGGTATCCACAATACAAACATTACGTGATTATTGTGGAACTAGATGGTGCTGTGTGGAACTATATGGTACTGTGTGGAACTAGATGGTGGTGTGTGGAACTAGATGGTGCTGTGTGAAACTAGATGGTGCTGTGTGGAACTAAATGGTACTGTGTGGAACTAGATGGTGCTGTGTGGAACTAGATGGTGCTGTGTGGAACTAGATGGTGCTGTGTGGAACTAGATGGTGCTGTGTGGAACTAGATGGTGCTGTGTGGAACTAGATGGTTCTGTGGAGAACTATATGGTGGTGTGTGGAACTAGATGGTGCTGTGTGGAACGTGCGAAGATATTTATAAATTTGACACCTACCATTGACAATGCCTTCGTCGATGAGTTTGGCTATCTTCCTCTTGGAGACGACGGTGTAGTTGACATTGAGCCTGCCGTACTCCCACTGCACCGGGCAGTAGATCCCGAGCGCATTGCACAACCAGTAGTATGACGATCTACCCACACACAAAATCATCACTTGTCTACAATATTAATACTACAAATGCAAGACTCTGTGAGGATGTTTGTCACTCTTTCATGCAACATTTTAATTTATAAAGACAAAGGGACAAAAGCTAATCTATATATACACGGACAAAAACTCTCGTGTCACAGTGTTTGTAAAACAAACTCCTCCGAAACGGCTTGACCGTTTTTTATGATATTACATCAAGCTCCAGAGATTTGATAGTATGCAATGAATGTAAAAAGTCTTAGAAGAAAACCAAGCGCGCTATTGTGTGGAGAATAGTTTCATATGATATACTGACATGTTTTTCACTCGTGTTTATTATTTATAACATTGTTATTAACAATTTTATGGAAAAAATTGCTGTTTTTTTTAGATTTTTGCTTATAAAATTAAAACTATCGGGGCAATCACGATGATGTTGAAAACAAACACGAAGAAAATGAGAGGTCGAATGACTCGATCAGACCGTTAGTTTAGGTAGAAAATCGGGAAAAACCGGC
Organism: Synanthedon vespiformis; assembly: GCA_918317495.1. Taxonomy (NCBI): domain Eukaryota; kingdom Metazoa; phylum Arthropoda; class Insecta; order Lepidoptera; family Sesiidae; genus Synanthedon; species Synanthedon vespiformis. Next base: position 10,779,750 of record OU906949.1, on the reverse strand, counting down.
TAAATTGCAGTTTTTTTCTAAACTTTATAACTCGGTTATTTTTGACTTGCAGCGTAGATATTCCCGCCAGTATTAGTTATCAATATAAGCTTTATATGCGTTTTTCAACGCGGACGAAGTAGCGAGAACCAACCAGCTGGTGTTTGATAGTTACCTCCTCGACTGGAACTCCTTGGTGCACAGCGAGTGCGTAATGTTCTCAATGCTGTCGCAGAGACAATGCGTGTAATCGTACGTCGGGTAAATGCACCATTTGTCGCCAGTACGGTGGTGGGGTTTGAATTTGATCCTGTATGCGATCGGATCCTGCTTCCCCTCCTCCAGGGTGATCTTCATGCGAAGGGTTGCGTCGCCTTCGTCGATTTTACCGTTTTTCATGTCCTGTTTTGAATTGTGAAAATTACCCACATTTTGTAAGGATGGCCGATCACATAAACATGTACATAATAACAGCTACATTATGGTACGGACTTTGTTGCTCCTTCATGAATTTTTTTATCCTTACTAATATTATAAACTAGCTGTTGCCCGCGACTTCATCCGCGTTAAAAATGATAAAAAGTAGCCTATCACGTGTCCCGTACTTATAAATGTTTATCTACCAAGTTTCATGAAAATCATTTAATTCGTTTAAGAGTGATGGAGGAACATACATACATACAGAAAAAAAAATTTAAAAATCGTCACTTTAGTTTCAGTATCATAATATAGAACCTATATACACGATATTTCTGAAAACAAAGTAAATTACTCCATGACCGACCCCTACAGATTTATTATTAGTATTGATGTGAATGTGAGTATGTTTGTTTGTTACACTTTCACGCAAAAATCACCACGAATTTTGCATACACATTGTCTTGGAACACCAGAAAGAACATAGTACTACCTTTCATCGTTCAATGTTCAACGCAGACGAAGTCGCGGGCATCAGCTTGTAATATTATAAATGTGAAAGCAACTCTGTCTGTCTGTCCATGTTGACACATAAACATTTTGCCCCTAGCTCTGTCATGTCATGTTATGTTATGTCATGTCAAGTTCTCTTTTAGTTAGTTAGGTAGTAAAAGTTTACCTCAAACAGTTGCAAGCTCTCCTCAACTGGCCTACTCCTCCACGGAGAAGGTGGAGGATTGAAGCCTTTAATCTCCTCCGACCTCTGGTGGCAGACATATGCCAAGTCCTTTTTAATCAACTGTTTCGCCCACTCGTACAATTGATCAAAGTAATCTGACGAATGAGTTATTTTGTATGGTTTGTAACCTGTAAGGAAAATTGATTATCATATTATCATAATATTATCTTCATTTGTATCCCCCCTCAAAACAGATCAATATTCTTTATTATCAACTAGGTGGTGCCCGCGACTTCGTCCTCGTTTTATCTATACTAATATTATAAAGAGGAAAGATTTGTTTGTTTGTTTGAATAGAATAGGCTCCGAAACTACTGGACCGATTTGAAAAATTCTTTTACCATTAGAAGCCGACATTATCTGTGATGAACATAGGATACTTTTTACCGAGGGAAAATGCTTCATTTCTACGGGAAATCTAAAATAAAAGTAAATACTAGCGGCTTGGCCCGGGATACACTTGACAGCGCCATCTATCCAGAATCAGGTGAAGCGACTAACATGACAAATGCTTGATGATATTTTAGCGATCTATTCCACGCGTTGATGGCGTTTTATAATTTTCAACGCGGACGAAGTCGCGAGTACCAGCTAGTTTTATATAAAAAAAGAAATCTATGTAGGTATATCAACTGTCTGGTATCCGTTAACTAAGCATTAGTTGCTTAGTGTGGAACTAGATGGTGCTGTGTGGAATGTGAGAAGATAATTATTTTTTTTAAATTATGTGCTATTATATTTTTATTTTTCAATGTTGCCATTTTAAAGACTTTACAAAGTATTAACTCTTCATACCTAACCACTCGACCATATCCTTGATGCCTACAAAGAACTTCTCCTCCTCCTTTTCTGGGTTAGTGTCATCGTATCTCAGGTAACAGATGCCATTGTGGGCGGCTGCGTATCCGAAATTGATGTTTATAGCCTTTGCGTGTCCTATATGAAGGATACCGTTGGGCTCCGGAGGAAACCTGGTCTGAACTCTGCCCCCTGTGACCTTGAGGTGTTCCTCCAGTAACCTCTTGGTGTCTGCGGTGACCACGTAGCCATCAGCTTTGTAATTCTCTCCGGGTGCGTGGAAGGGAAGCTTCTTCATCAGTTCATTGATTGACGTTTCACTGGTTAGTGATGCGGTTACATCAACCGGTGATTTTGTGTCTTTACTCTCCGGTTTGGTTGCTGTGAAATTAATTATATAAAGTTTATACATATATAGACTCACTGACTAAGAACAATATAAACATTCAGGAACTTGTTTGTCAAATTGAAGACAGAAAAAATGGACTGTACAAAGATTGAAAGATTTTTTTAATATTCATTTATGTATTAAACTTTTACAAGTGCAGAGATTGTTAAGGAAATTATCCATCACATATTTGGAAATCTGTTTCTATAGGGAAGAACAAGAAACCTCCTTACCCTTAGTTCCTCTTTTCAAATAAATAACAAATATAATATTTAAAAAAAATAAAAATAAATAAATAACAATAAATAACAATATTTTCATATTGGATAAATAAAAATTCCTATTTCTTCTTATTTTTAAATAAAACTATAATTACCACTCTTTTCATCTTGTTTATTTTTCTTGCCAGGTTCTTTTCCAACTTTTCCCTTCTTCTCAGCCTTAGGAGGGGGAGCGAGGTCGGCTTCAGTTTTTGCACCTAAAAGATCGAGGATCTGAAAGTTAAAAAAAATTGCTATAAATCTCTTTATAATAAATATTCATAGCACAACACAATATGGTACTAATATAAATCCCAAAGTGTTGGTAATGTCACAACCAATACCTCGCCTTATCAAAAGCCTAGTTTCAGATCTGTGTAACAGTATAACAACTAAAAATATTATAATTATATTAAGGAAATATTTTTAAAATTATTAATATTTTAATTAGACATCAATTATTCTAATAATAATTTAAAACTTTTATAGCGCAAGGTTAAATCTCAGTGCTTTTTGGTTTATCATTATCACATAACTATATCAATGTAATTTTTTAAATTATAAATAAATTTAATTTAAACTAAAATCAAGGATAAATTAAATAAATGCAGACACTAAAGGATGTTTCACTATAAGAGTAATTAGTATTCACTATAAGAGTTGAAATATATTTAAACAGATGTTAACAAGTAATGTACTGCCAATGAGCAAACATTTAAACTTGAGATAAATATTAAAATGAACATTAAAACAAACTTAAAACTATCTTTGAAGGCCATCTGTTTTCCTATTAAGACCTAATAATAAAATAACAGTCAAATTATCAACACCCATGATTTTGACATTGCTCGTAATTTCGTTTAAGATTCTTTTAAGATGAATTATTATTTTTTGTCCATTCTTTCGATTGGCATCATAAAAATATGGGTGATTTCTTTTTTCACATTTAAGTCAGTTCAATTCCCAGACGAAGCAAGTAATTTTTAAAAAATCTTTGAATGAAAAATATCCTATCTATGATATTAAAGGTACTTTCCCTTCATGTCGCACAGTCTTGGGACGCCCTGTATAAAATATAGTTTGCAACACATTGCAATATTATTGCATCACTCGACTTACCTGTACATCAACTTCGTTTTTAATGGCTTTACCGTCGGCCCACGGCAGATCAGCTCTCACTGCTTGCATTATTATACCAGAATTAAACCTGTATCTCTTCTCCAACAATTCGCTTTTATATTTAGCCATATGTTTCTCTACGGCTTGCTCGACCTGTTCAGGTGTAACTACGACGCCTACTCCGCAAGCTTTTTCAAAAGCTTCTACATCAATTTTTGCATCGTTTACATGGCTCAGTAAGTAGTCTAGCGCAGCGTCTACTCGCAGAGTAGAATCGAGGCCACCTGTTGATATGTACTTGCTGACGAATGGTATTTTAGAGGATATTTGCGGCTTAACTTTCGTCGCCAAATGATACAAAAGCAAACCCGCACCATTAGGCAGGCGGTCGATATTAACCTGTGAAAATAAAAGAACAAAGTAATAACTATAATTTAAAAAAATTGTTCAGTAAATCCACGTAAAATTAGTTACGAGTTTACCTCCTCCAAAGTTGATAGTAAAAATTTCGTTACGTTTCCATTTTTAAAGGTTTCTTTTGCTTTTTGTTCACTTAGACCTAATAGTTTAAATCTTTCTATGGTTTCTTCTGGAGACATTTTAAATCTATTTCTAATTAGAAAAGTCTATACTTAAACACTACCACTACGTTACACTTTGCAAATTGCAATTTGCAATCATAACCTATAAATAAATAAAGAAATAAAGTTTCGGAGAAATGACTTTTGTTGAACGTCAGTTGCGTCAGCCTTGCGTTAGCCCAACGAATGTGAAGTTTGACTTTGACAAATGACGGTATCAAACTTCTATAACATATGACCATAGACATTTTTACGATAGTATAAATATTAGTGTCTATACGTACGATATTATGTTTTCTTCCAAACATAATTATTCAGTATAGAATACAAAGTAATACAAATAAAGACGAGATAAAATGGAACCGTATAAAATGGACGCACACTATGGACGATAGCGTCTGCACTATGGAGAGTATCGATAGGCATGCTACTTTTCGGCGATGCTGCAGGCTTTGAAGTTGAGACTCCACAAGGGTATCGTTGCCAATAAGTTTCTTAGCTCGATTTTCAAGCGAGTCCAGTGCAGCCAGTTGATATCGGACAGATCCATCCTAAAGGTGCAGCAGTACTCCATGCAGGATCGGACTTGTGCTCTGTATATCTAAGTCAAGGAGCTGTACCGCCAAACCTTGGAAAGGATGCCCAATTTTCTGACAGCCGTTTTGGCAATGGACTCGATACTTATGCCTACCAATTCCAAAGTTCAGATCGGCAGTAAGGTCTATACGTCTACACCAAGGAATTGCAGGTGGTCTGTGATTGGAACGATTCACGAAGAAAGCTTTAAAACTTACAACTAACCTTAGATAGGTACAATAGCTATAAGCTTCATAATACAATACATAGGTTAGTTTTGTCTCGCTTCCACGAGCATAACATGCCATTGGTTGCGCATGCTAACATGGCGGCAGCTGGCGAGCAATGGCAGTACTGGAAAACGCCGCGAAGTGTGTGGATTGGTCGATAGCATTTCCCATACTTTAAAAATTCGTCTTTTGCGCAGGAGTACATCGGCTAAGGAAGGACAGTAAGCCACTTAATTTGGGTACTACTGACTGCTTAGTAACAAAAACATACACCTATGTCACCTTAGTTATTTGTTGCTAAACTAATGCTATAATTCCCACTGTTCACTTGATTCACGGTGGCTCCATTTGATTCACAATTTTAAGTTGTTATTTAACAATGGTTTTCTGTAACAACCAGACTAAGTAGGTTACCTATTGAATTTTTGGACATGACATTCGGTACCTGCAGAATAAAATATTGAGGGTCAGAATGGCCCAATGGAAGAAAAAAGTTAACAGACCCTTAACAGACCTAAGTAATGTTGCCTGGCACATTAAAGCATAAATAATTCATTGAAGCCAGCGGCAATGTGTTTACTTACCTTACGCCTACATTTTCTATATACTTGAAGAAATAGCTTATCGTACTTAGATTATTAAATTGACATAAATTTATGCAAATCACATTAACACATCTTGAAGTTGCCAGTTCACTGATTCAAATACTGACTTGTGAGGCGCTTGTCGTATCACATTAATTAGTGACTTATTAACGATCTTAATTAAATAAAGGCGAGTTTACACAGGAAATTTGGAATGTATTTTAATTTTATAGATGCCACTAATTTTCTTAATATTAATATATAATTTTAGTTGGTATCAAAAGAATATTTTGAAAATAGGTATGTATGAACAGTCAATACTAAGACTATCAGTAATTTAGTAGCGTAAAGGTGAGTTTAGACTAAATAGTACGTGTTGTTATATAGCATAATATATTGTACTAGCCACTAACCACGGTTTAATATACAAGTTTGCAGTATGTTCCGATCCGTCTTTGATTAAGAGATACCGAATCACATTTCCCTATCGATAGGTATTCCTTCCTTCCTTTATCACTTTCACTTTTAGCCCTTTGATGATGATTATTTATTGGTAAATTACCTATCAAGTAGCCGTCAGTCTGTCTTTCACCCTTTAAAATAATATTTACAAACTAATAAGTATATTTATTAATTTTGTAATAATAAATTCGAATTTAAAAACCTAAACAATCAGTCTAGATCTAGTTCACTTATGTCTAGAATAAATTGTAGATTGCTTTTCAAACTCAAAAGCTGCAACTACGTCAGCTTGTAGACACTTCAGCCCATATATCTAGATTTGAAGACATTTCAGACACTTTGTTAGGTTAGTCTTAAATTGGATTTTTATTCTGTACAGTATATTTATATATATAGCCTGGCGAACCGATACCGGCTTTGTATGGATGCAATTTTTTTTCTGCAAATTAGGTCGCTATAAATCGACGGCGACGTCTGAAAAAACAAAAAAAATTGAATAAAAGTTTTAACACCTAAGAAATGGTAGCAAAAGCTAATATTGTAAGTTAGAAATAGAGGAATTTTATAGTTGAATTCAACTGTTTTGGTAATAGAGCGAAATAGGGTAAAATGACCTAATGTTGGCACCCCTCCAATTTATTGGCACTAAAAAATAAGAAAACTATTCCACAAACTGTGTTCCCACAAAAAATAAATAAATCTTAGGTTTATGAGAATTGTTAACACTAAACAGTCAAACGATTTGAACATTGTCAAACTTTCAAATTTTATTTTGAGTTAAACAGTTGGTCGAAAGGTGCCAATAAATGGTCGTATTTCTTAAAGTGCCAATAATTGGGTATTTTCCCCTACCTAATTATTATTATCCTGGTTATCAATTCATTAGACATTGTTTGAAACTTCGCACAGTTCCTGCTTAAGGATCGAGTTACTTCCTCGTTATTGTGGTGATGGGAATCTGTGAGGCTTATTCACTTGTTCGACTTGTTTGTATCAGTTACATTATTACCTCACGATAGCCTTGATATCCACTTGTTGCGTATCTATATTTCAGTTCATAATATTGATAACTCTTTCAATCCATTCTCGTATCACAAGTTTTTGAATATTATTAAAAACCTACCTTTATTTTCAGACTGGACCCTATTAAGTATATATTACATACATTCTAGCCAATTACATACACATATTAAACACATACATAAGTAAAGTAAAAGCAAATCTAGAGCAAAATCAAATATACCTATACTTAACTACTTAGCTGTTGCACACGACTACGTCGGCGTAACTTTATAAAATATAGCCTATGTTACACCATGATAATGTAGTTTTCAATAGGTGAAAGAATTTTTCAAATAAAAAGTCGCGTGAAAAACATGTCAATATATCATATGAAACTATTCTCCAAACAATAGCGCACTTGGTTTTCTTCTAATACTTTTTACACAGAATGTCCACTGGAAAATCTTACTCCAATTTCTCACTCCAAATCTCTGCAACTTATGGTGTATAGATAAATGCCAAATGCTAGTTAACTTATATTATGAGCATTATATATAACGCCTGTCATATTAATTGCTGTTATACTTTTGCCACGCGTTGGATTTTTATTTTTAGACTAGCTGGCGCCCGCGACTTCGTCCGCGTTGAAAAAGAAAAAGTAGCCTATCAAGTGTCCCGTACGTTTAAATGTTTGTCTATCAAGTTTTCGTTTAAGAGTTATGGAGGAACATACATACATACAATACCTACATTTACAGATTTATTATTAGTATTGATGATTGATTGATGATGAATGAGCTATCCCTGATGAAAACGTGTTTTGCAAAATTTCATGATGATCGCTTGAGCTTCACTAAGGTTTTAACGGTTTACTTTCACATTTGTTTGTAATATTAATATGGATTTTATGAATATGTAATATTATGAAATGGGTCCTGAACACAAGTTAGTCTGAAACTTTATTACCAAATTAATTTATCGAATGATCAACAAGCAACCCGCAATGCGATCTAACTTAAGGGTAATGTTACGTTATTAATTAAAAAGGCCAGCTGCTGGCCTTTTTTAATGAATAACTTGTTATGCTGGCCGCCAGCGTAACAATCTCAATTAGGGCCTCTTTCACCATCTGTCAAGTAGGCTAACCGTCATTTAAAGTCACCTGTCACCAGGGATAATGGTGCCGATAATACCTTTGTTTGTACGCTAAAAATCCCAGATATTAAAAAGAAAATTTTAAAAAAAATCGCCTATCGGTTATGCACTGAACCATTTAATAAAACAGAAAATTATTTCTAAAAGTAACTAATCAACACTTTACTTGTGGTTGGTGAAAGAGGACCTTATTGAAATAGTTAACCGAAGCTGAAATTGGGTCGGTTGGCAATTAGATGATATTGAAATTAAATTATAGAAAAAAAAAATTCACCAAACTGAACTGATGTTTTTTAATTTCTACTTCTATCTTATTTTAACTAATAAAATCTCAGAGAGATGATATAACGGTCTATTTGCTTTGCGGATTCCATCTATAGGTAAAATTTTCATTCACGTACAAAAAATAAATATCTTCACACATTCTACACAGCACCATCTAATTACAGACAGTATATAATATATAGATTACTTGTTTTTTGTAAATACATATTATAAACTAGCTGGCGCCCGCGGCTTCGTCCGCGTTGAAAGAGAAAAAAGTCCTGTGTCCTGTACGTAAAAAGTTTTTATAAATAAGTTATAAACAGATAAATAAAAAATAAGGTAATATAACCAAAATATATATTTAAAAAAAATAAGTAACACTACGTTACAACATACATACAAATACATACATACGGAATAAAATTCTAAAAATCGTCAATTTAGTTTCAGTATCATCTCTGAAAACAAAGTAACTTACTCCATGACCATCCCTTACAGATTTATTATTAGTATTGATATTGATGATTGATGATGATACATAAACATTTGCCCCTAGCGGGATTCGAACCCGCGACCGTTTGGTTAACAGCTAGGGTTACTATAGCCACCAGGCCAAACGTGTCTTCTGAATATTCCAAATTTATCATAAATTTATAATGCCACCATCAAAGAATCGAATCACCATTATTAGTATCTAATAAAGGTTAGATATATATTTTTATATCTAAAGGTCAAAACACTATTAGCGACATATTATCATTTGTCTATGTCGCTTAATAAATATCCGTTCTATTTTATTTGTACATGGTACTTATTTACTTACAAAGTAAATTGATGTTGATTTACTATACAGGTAATCTACAACGAACAAATTTATATAATAGTAAAATAACTATTTGACATTTCTTCATCATATTTATTCGGAAAAGGTAAACACGTTGAAATAATTGATTATTGTGAGATTGAATTTTATTTCTGTGCGACGCAGAATCTATCCTTATCCTTACATATTATAAAATTACTTAAATGTACTTACATTAGTTTAAGATCTTAGTTATTAAGGTTAAATAAAATTATATTTTGCTTTTTAGTTTTTTTGGCAGTTAAATTTTTTGATAAAACGTTTTTATTTTATATATTTTTTTGGCTATAATCTACTAATTACTACATGCTTAATTATTTTTAAATTATAATACACAACTCCGCATTAAAATCTGTGAGTGAACAATAAATCACCCATATTTCCTATATTTTCCTAGCCTTAGGGTTGGAATTTTTTTTCCAAAGTTATTTGGGACCACCCTCGGGGTATACCCTTTCCAATAAAAAGAGAATCATCAAAATCGGTCCATAAACGACGAAGTTATCGGCGAACATACACATATATATATACAAACATACAGGGAGAACCTCCTCCGTTTTTCGTTTTCGTCGGTTTAAAAAAAAACTACATTCATATGATTAATCTTTAAGAGTGTCAACAGTTCGAAACCTAAGTATTCATTAGAGCAGACATGAATATTGTTCACAATCATCAGATTTTATCATTGACATAGCGTGGGACGTTCGCACCTGTTTATGAGAAAAGGTTCGGGCTATTGTCAGTAACTTGTATCAAACATAGCATTCCCTGTTTTGTTTATAAAACATTGTGTACGTTTGTATGGCTCCACACCCATTGTCCATAGGATAAACAAAAATAAAGAGTACCTATATTTGTTTGTGTATACACATATGCATGCATATAGGCAGATATATCTATACTAGCGGTAGCGACCCGTTCCCAAGTTCGCTCGGCATGTAATTTTTTTTTATATACAAAAAAATTGTGTGTGGACACAAACGAGTTGTTTGTGAATCTTTTCTTAGTCTTCTCTAATGAAAAAACCGTATCAAAATCAGCGAAACCAACAGAAAAATCATAATCCCAACTCTCTTTGCATAAGTGCTTTGTGTAATCTCAAAGAGTTACTTACTCTGAATTACTTAGCTTTTAAAAATTTGAAAATATGTACTTAACTGTATAAAAAAAAAAATAAGAATTATTTTTTAAAATTTTTTTTTTTAGATAAAAACGCATCAAAGTAAAAACGGGATTTATTATATTTATTATTACTCATGTCGTTTCGTTAACGAAAAAAGTATGTTAATCTGGGATTCGTTAAAAAAAAAAATATTTTATTCAATAAATTCGAATGCGCAATACGACCGGAAACTGACCTAATTAACTTTAACAAGTACCCATAACTTTTCAAACGAGAATTGGCGCTTTTTATTCTCTAACCTCTGATTAATTAACGTAGAACAAAAAAATATGAAAGGGAACTTTTCCATTGAAGAATTTTTTTTACAGCAAATTTTCTATCATTTGATAATCGTGTCGTCTAAATTTTACAATACGGAGAAATGCTTCCAATTACGAGTATATGGGTCAACCGGGGTAATTGTTAAAAGGGGGAATCATCATCAATCAATCAATACTAATAAGTGGTATAGTATGTATGTATTTCTCCATAACTCTTAAACGAATTAACTGATTTTCACGAAACTTGGTAGATAAACATTTAGATGTACAGGACACAAGATAGCCTACTTTTTTTTCAACGCAGACGAAGTCGCGGGCGCCAGCTAGTTGGAAATATAATCGTCATAATTCCTCTTTGTTTGTCAAAAGAATGAAGTGCGTCATACATAACCTTTCTTTGCGTGTACAAAATGTGTGCGAAATCAATATTGTTTACAATATCCCTGTTGGTGAATGCTTTAGTCAAAATCTATACTAATATTATAAAGAGGAAAGATTTGCTTGTTTGTATAGAATAGGCTCCGAAACTACTGGACCGATTTGAAAAATTCTTTTACCATTAGAAGCCGACATTATCCGTGATGAACATAGGCTACTTTTTACCACGGGAAAATGCCTCATTCCTACGGGAAATCTATAATAAAAGTAAATACAAGCGGCATCGCCCGGAAGATAGTCCCAGCTATCCGAAAACAAGTGAAGCGACTAAAATGACAACTGCTTGGTAATATTTCTAGATGGTGTTTTATACTTTTCAACGCGGACGGAGTCGCGAGCACCAGCTAGTAGTCAATAAAGCTCATATAACCCAAATCTTTTCAAAGTTCAAGTGAATAGACATCTTCTGGGTTGAGAATGAGATTTGCTCCATCATGGGCCTCATCTTTGCTACACAGCTGGTTGTTGGCCAAGAGCAAACCCATAAAAAAATGAAAATATAAACATTGGATAAAATTGTAATCAGAGATCTAATAGGATGAAAATACAACTTTATCATCATCATCATCAATCAATCATCATCAATACTAATAATAAATCTGTAACTCTTAAACGAATTATCTGATTTTCATGAAACTTGGTAGATAAACATTTAGACGTACAGGACACAGTGACACAGGATAGCCTATTTTTTTCTTTTTAAACGCAGACGCCAGCTAGTTTGTTAATAAGTTAAAACTGAAAAAAATATATAAATTAATAATTATTTTTATTAAGGTTAGCTTTATCAAGATTTGTGTTATCAATAAATATTTTTATCAAGCAAATCATTAGTGTTTAAAATTACCCTGGTAGACTATATCCAACTATATGCGTCCGGTCCATTACAACCAATTCCCAAATTGCCTGATTCCCATTTCGCCTGAAATGCAAATTGCCTTTCCCATTACAACCAAATCTCAAATTGTCTGATTCCCATTTCGCCTGAAATGCAAATTGCCTTTCCCATTACAACCAAATCTAAAATTGTCTGATTCCCACTTCGCCTGAAATGCAAATTGCCTTTCCCATTACAACCAAATCTCAAATTGCCCGATTCCCATTTCGCCTGAAATCCGAAACATCAAAAATACAACGTATTATTGATCGCTATTTTCTACTTCCTAATATCTAAAATTTCTATATATAAACTCACAAATAACAATGCCAATGGTTTCACTAATTAGGATATTGTAGCCCTTTTCTGTATTGAGTTATTAACTTTTAGCAAGTTAAAATTATTAAGTAAGCTTTAATAAATACCAAATAATTAGTATTCGGAAATTTAGTCATGAATTAATGATAAGTAAGCAAACTTTGCCTTCACAATAAAGCTTACAAAACAAAGTAATTTACGCTCTTTAATTACAAGCATTAACCATGTTCGACTCGAGAGTAAGGAATAAACTATTTAATCTGATTTATTTAATACTAGCTGTTACACGCGGCTTCGCCCACGTAACGTTATAAAATATAGCCTATGTTACTCGCTGTTAATATAGCTTCCCAACAGTGAAAGAAATTTTCAAATCGGTCCAGTAGTTTCGGAGCTTATTCAACGCAAACAAATTATAAAATCTTTCCTCTTTATATATTTTATACTGTATACTTACTGTACATAGGTTGTGTGAAAGTATTGTAAAAAAAATCACAGATTTCGTGCCTTACACGACTATCGAGCACATTATTGGAAATGAATCTACGGAATTCGAAATTACGTTGTTCTGACTTGTTGACTTCTTTCAAAAAAGTTAAGCTACAGGGCAAACCCTTAACCCGATCGTCTTTATTTTAGGCTCAAATTGTAGCTGACTAAATTGTCCAGCGGAGGTTTTCTCAAATTTTTGATATAATTCTTCGTTTCCAAAATATCGAGCGCCAAATTAAAAAAACCTCGAAAAAAGTTCAATTTTTTTTACTATTTCGGCCATAACTTTTTTCGTTTATAACTTCTTTGAAAAATTCTTTTTGCACCTTACAGCTCTCGTGAATATACGTCTTTTGAGCTCTTTTTGAATATCATATCTTTACAACTTTCCGAGATATAAGGGGATCGCACTATTTCGTGAAACCGTGAAAACCTATACTGAAGCGAACGAAAATACATTTCCAATGTCAAAAATTTTTGTCATCCCTACAATAAAATTAGTCAAGTGAAATTGAAACTATCTTGAATGAACCACATCGTCAACATTACATACACTACGAACACCACAAACATGGACTCATCAAATTCCGCCCTTACAAGCCAATAATCACTTTGTCATTTATATCAAGCATATTATATGGGTGTAAGGAGTTTGCGACAACTACTTACATATTATATCAGAAAATATACAGTAGGATATACTTAAACCTATATACATAAAAGATAAATTCACTCACAGTCAGTCACACTCAGTCAGTTAACGTTGTTGCTCGCGTACGGTCAGTTGTTCTGTGCGAGTTTGATAGCACGAAACACGTCTAAAATATTAATTTGTTGAAAAAGATTTTTTAAACTAATGAACTGATTTGTTTAATAATGTAGAACCGTATAAAAAGTGACAAGTTTATGGTAAGAAAATATTTGAATTACTTGTAACCATTTATTAAAATAATTTCGATTTAAGTATTATGTTTAATTTTTATAACTAATATATTTTTTTAATATTTTTTTTGATGTGTTGATTTAATTATTATAACACATTCTAAGTGAATTTTAATATTCAAATACAAAATTAAAATACTTAAGGGAAATATTTTTAGTAATTTTAACAACACAAATTATTAAGTAGGTAAAAATGTGGTGTTTATAATTTTTGATATAATTATTAAAAAAGAACATAGTTAAAAAAACATAGTTGCTTAAATTTGGATTAGAAAATAGAAATAATGTATGTTTGCAAACAGTTCGTTAGATTAGACATGTCTAGGATTACAAAAGGCTAATAATAAAAGCTCGAAGTTGTGTCTACAGACGCTCTGTCAACAATAAAATCAATTTATCGGACAAATAAGGATCTAGAACTAAATTCTATTGGGAGAACTTTCACAAATTTAGCTAAATTATGAATGGAAAAGTTCACATAATATTATGTATAATTTGTTATTGTCCAAATTTAGTTTCATACTAGCGAACCGTTCCCGGCTTCCCCCAGGATGAAATTTTTTTATATACTCAAACAGTCCTCGTTTATACCTCTTTCCATAAATGAAAACCGAATTAAAATCGGTCGAGCGGTTTTGGAATCCTTAAAGGAGAAACACACACATTTATTTTTATTTATATAGACCAGCTGAACTCGACCACGCTTCGCTTCGTAATTTTTTCTACATATCCCCTTCATTACAATCGGACAGACGGACAGACAAACAAATATTTGAAAAACATTTTTTTTGTTATAACTGCCGTATATACGAGTGTAAGTATAGTTACTTTGATATAGGTACAATGTAGGTACCTACATTTAGTAAAAACAGAAGCAGTTATTTTGACATTAAAATCAGACACTTCTATTTTATTTATTAGTATAGATAAGTATTAAAATATAATTATTAATATATTATCGAATTGAAATTCATACCTAAAGCATTCGACGAATACAGCGGAGAAAATTTAATGGAAATTGGATTAGTTAGCTGCTTATCCAAATAAGTCCAGTCAATATCATAGATACAGTGGAAGCTCGGTTAACCTCGATTAAAAAGGATTTGCGATAGTAATTATGTAGTTTAATTTGAGTTAATCCTTGCATGCAATGACATGTCGCAATTAAATTGTCAATATCCTTATCTTCAACACAGCTGAACCGACTTTGACGAAACTTTCAGACAATCTTCAGTTTAGCCCAGCGAAGTTTGTTAGCGATCGGATGTAATAAAAAATGACAAATTATAGTTAATAATAATTTATAATACGTTATAGAATAATAGATGTAAGATCTCTATCCATAATCTAACACTAATCTAATCTAAATCTAAGTATTCGGTAGTAGTTGTAGTTAAGTAAGGGATCGATACAGCTATACACTACACTACACGATATGTACAACAAAGCTAACTTAAATTCCTTTGCTCTCTGTAAACAAACTGGCATTCGTTCACTGCAAATTCCTCGCTACAGGATCTCCTCTACATAATATAGCTAAAATACTTTGCATTCTACAGTGCGCTATATCTGTTATGTACCCCGTTTGAACTTTTGTTCGTCGAGTTCTTTTGATAGGATTTTCAGTTGTTTACATTTTCCTATGTACTGTTACATAGGAAAATGTAAATTTAAGGTAAAAATTGTAATTTGGAAAACATATTAATGGGATATTTAAAATTAATTAAATATTATTAATAAATGGAAAAATTTAAGTAGATCGATTGAGTACAATATATCTAACAATTTAAAATGTTAGGTTTGAAAAAAAAATTGACAAATCTTTTTTTGTAAAAATTTCAAATACAATAAATTGTTTCACTAAAACCGGTACCTCCCGGAACTATTCGGAACCGAAACTAAGTAAGTTTCATCGGGGCAGATCACTAGTATATTGTATGAATAATGGACAAAAACGGTAATGACGAAATTTCGTAGAAAGCTGCCTCGGGCCCTAGATTCGAGAGTGGTCGCCTGACTTGCATTTTAAATAAGGTCTATATTTGTAACACTTATTTTGTAGCTACGAACTTACGAGTAATAATAAAAGTTGGGTCAGTCATTAATGTCATTTGTTGAGCATTGATTCATACTTAAAGGACTAGGAAGGGATGGAGGCAATGCAGGTCACTGAAACACAACAGCATACATTGGTGGTCACTGCCACTAGACGGCCTTCTCCTAATTAATTTATTATTAATTTATTTATTTATTTGGTAATTTAATTACTTACTAGAATTTAAATTTTACAATATTATTTTCAGAATGTTCCTAATCGAAGTAAACAAAATAATATGCTACTATGTTATGGCATATTATTGAAAAAATAGTGAACGATAGATGTGTGGAGTTTCCCAATGGCCACCACGCCCTCGTCAAGATCGTCGCTCGCCAAGCTTGGCCTCTATCCCAAACCCAAGCCGTTCAAAGTCATGGTTCTAGGGCAGTCGGGTGTAGGCAAATCAGGTACGTTTTTTAACCCCAGACGTCCGACGCAAAAACGGGGTGTTATAAGTTTGATGTGTGTGTGTGTGTGAGTCTGTGTCTATCTGTGTATTTGCTTTTTTTTAAGTAACCAATAAGGATTGAATAAATGTTTCAACACCTAAAAAAGGGCGCGGGCAAAATCACAGGTAAAACTTTGTATGGCTACAAAATGTTAGAGGTTTGAATATTATTCTGGTTATAAATTTAAGAAAAAACAAGTTTTCAGAATGAATGTCATAGTTGTTGTTTAGTAAATTTTGATAAAGATATTTATACATAGCTATACTTATGTACCAGGAAATTTAAAATGAATAAATTCATGATGAGTTGCAATATAGAAAATGTTAATTATTTAACAAAATAATGATGCGACATAATGACATTAAACGAATAATAAGAAAATTTTCAAGACAAAATTTAATAATTCATTTTTTTAGCTAACAACTATTTTTATGTTTCTGTCGAAAGAATTATTACAGCATTTGTGTTGTTACAGCGCTTGTCGTGAGATTTATTACAAGACGCTACATCGGCGAATACGATCCCAATTTGGAGAAGATCTACGCCTTTCAAACTGTCATAGACAACGAGATGGTTTACTTTGAAATATTGGATTCGGCCGGCCATGTAAGTTTTAATTGGGCAATATCCTACCTTCTAATCTTTTGTATATCTATATACTTCTGTATATCTTTACCTTCTATGCCTATCTACTAATAAAAAGACGAGATTTGTAAGTATGTATATGTGGAGAGGAAGCATTGCACCTATTTGTAAAATTCTTTCAATATTTGAGAGATACATTATTCCAGATAGTCATTTCCAAAGTTAGCTATTTCTGGGATTTGAACCTTGAGATAGAGAGCTAAGGCAAGCATCTTAACCACTCGACCAATGGGCCCGTTAAAACCATTTATATTGCAAATATTTAGAACTAACTGTTGCACGCGGCTTCGTCTGCATAACTTAAAAAAATATAGCCCATGTTACTCGCTGATAATATAGCTTCCCAACAGTGAAATAATTTTTCAAATCGGTCCAGTAGTTTCGGAGCTTATTCAATGCAAACAAACAATCAAATCTTTCCTCTTTATAATGTTAGTATAGATGATAGATCCCCTTTTACAACTTGTCAAAGAGAAATCTTTAATCTTTGTGTATAAGTTATAAGTTATCAACTAAAAGCAACAGAAATGCTATTCGTCCCTTACAAGTTTCAGCATCAACTTTATGCGCATAATATTATCCCTATGTTAAGTCGTGATAATGTAGTTTAGAAGTTATATATACTATATTATAAGTAAGTGGTTTACCAACTTACTTAACATGATATTGACTTAACAGATTTGATCACAGCTTTTGAAGCAGTTTTTGGCTAAAATAATAATCTGTGCTTTTAGCTAACATTGGTATCCAGCTGATCGACAACACAGAATTTAGTGAGAAACTAAATAGGACTAAACGATCTAGTTTAGTATTATATAACAAACTGGCTGTTGCACGCGACTTCGCCCGCGTAACTTTATAATTTATATACTAAAACCTTCCTCGAGAACCACTCTCTATCAATTGGTGAAAACAGCATGAAAATCGGTGTAGTAGTTTTTGAGTTCATCGCGAACAGACAAACAGACAGACGCGGCAGAGGGCTTTGTTTTATAATAATAATGTAATAGTGATTTAGTATAGATAAAGAAGATGTAAAGCAAGAAATTAAATTTAATAGCAAGAAATCAAATTACATTTTCTTTAATAAATTATTTAATTAAATGCCGGTAGGGAAAAGTAGGTCAAAAGTTCTGAAGTCCAAAGTTAAAAGGGTGTGACACAGCAGCAGTCTACATAATATTTAACCTTAGAGTTTTACAAATACTGTTCCTACATTACATAATATGTACGGAATAATACAGTTGTTAACCCTGGCTGGAAGAGCCTAATTTTTCGATTAAACGTACTTAGACACACTCCTCTGTTTTATTTCCCATTCATTCAGTTTTTTTTTACTTATTCCTTGTTTTGTTATAGGGCTTTCCTCGATTTCTTCAACATTGTCATTGACTTAACAGATATTATGATTCATTCCGATTATTATCGTCGACTAAGGATAACTATAACAATCACAAGTACATAATTTCTACTTATACATACGCTAAAATTATATAATTATGAATTAGTCATTTTTTTATTTTTTTTTGTTTTTTATTGTTGCTGTAAGAATTACCGTAAGTGAATGGCTTATATGTAATTGGTTTTTCGTTATAGTATATTTGAGCTGCTGTTTCTATGAAAATAAAGAAAAAAAATAAGTCCGTAAAACAACCAGTTAACATTAATATTCACCATCACTTCCGTAATTCACAATTTATATGCATATTAAACTGTGTCCGAATAACAATCATTGTGAAATGTAATGAATAAAGATATTTTTTAAAAGCCAAAGTTTACGTAACCAACTTATTCTTATTTAGTTCCAAATTTGACCATTAAATGTTAAAATTTCATAATTGATGTAGTAGTGAAACTACTGCAATAATAATAATAATTTATTTCAGACATATTAGTCCATACAGAGTAAAAAATAAAAAATTAACATAAATCAGACTAACTTTTTCTATTTACATTTTCAAGTCTTAGATAATTATACTTCCATGTATTGTCTTTAGAAATGCCATCTTATTGCTTTTGTGGATCAATTTTAAAACATAGAAATGCGCAAATATACTGCAACCAATAATATTTTGTATGAAGACATTTGCGTTCGTACGAAGACGTGGGCGGGTCGCTATTCGTATATAAATAAGTCAGAAAACAAATACGTAAAAGTATTCTAAAAAGGTCCATATTGTTTTCACACAAGACCCTCGCAGCTATTCGAGATCTAATAAAAATCAGGTCACATTGCAGAGGAATACTCACTTTATTTGTATTGTACGTCCGTTTCGAAACCAATAAAAATTATTCTTTATCAAACAGGAAACGGAATTCGCTAATTTGGAAAGCAATATCCGGTGGGCGGAGGCGTTCATACTGATGTATTCGGTAACTGATAAGTGCTCTTTCGACGAGTGCCATCGACTAAAATTTCTTATTAACTACAATAAGAGACGCCGAAGGCTCGCTTCCTCGACAAAGGTGAGCATTTATTTTACCGCTAAATATATTTCCGTCATTTCTTCCTTGTGTCTACGGTCCGATAAGGGAAACGCAAAAATAAATACTCATAGTAGAGTAAACAACCCGTCCATTAAGATCCAATTTTCAGAGAATTTCGTTTGAAGCGAAACCTTTCGGGGTTTTATGTAATTTTTGAGATTAAATTTCAAAAAAATTGAGTCAATTAAAGAAATTTGTACTATAGATTTGTCTACTATAGAATGGTTTTAATAGAATAACTAAAGCTTTCACATCAAAGAGTGGTTTCCTGTTTTTCCTTCATGCCCAACGCCCTAAAAGTTTTTATTTCACTAATAATTAAAACCATTAAGGTTACTGGTGTCACCCCATAGGTGTTAAATAAAAGTATATACTTAGGTACAAAACAGGGCGTTCCAAGACTATGCGGCATGAAGGGAAAGTAAAGTCGGGGTACGAAAACCTTCGTCAGTTTTCAAATTCATTCCTTTATCAAAATCGTAGACTCTTAGTACCTTTTGAAAGTAAAGCACTAAACCAGACAACTGACAACACGTTTGAAATGAAATTTTGACATGACTGACATTTGCCCGGGTGCAAGCAAAAATCGACTTTAAGGTGACGAACCTTTTCTTATTACCTTAACCGAACCTTAACCGATTGTACCTTAAATATCGTAGATAGGATGTTTTGCTGAAAGAAGACTTTATGTTATTTTTAAAAGTTAATAATACTGCATTCAAAGATTTTCTAAAAATTATGTCGTCGTTGGCAATAAATTATCAAACATTTTACGTTATTCCTTTCTTTTAAGATACAATGTTGCTTAAGAAGAATTATTATTATTTGTCAATTCTTTCGATTGGCATCATAAAAATACGGGTGATTTTTTTTTCACATTTAAGTCGGTTCGATTCCCAGACGAGGCAAGTAATTTTTAGAAAATCTTTGAAAGCAGTATTACTAACTTTTAAAAATAACATAAAGTCTTCTTTCAGCAAAATATCCTATCTACGACATTTAAGGTACTTTCCCTTCATGTCGCATAGTCTTGGGACGCCTTTATATTGATGTGTTTCGGTTAGTGAGTAAGGAATGCCAGAAAACTTTCACCTCTCTATACCCTCCTTATAATATCTTATCCTCAATTCTAGATCGGCAGTACTGATGACGTTGCTTGCCTCAAGTAGATCTAGTAGTTTAAGTACTTCAATAATTATGTCTAATTTAAGTAGTTTAAGACAATTTCAGTAGTGGCAGCCCGTCTGGTGTTAGTAATCACCTCCTAAAGCGGTTATCACACTATTCAATTTGGAGGAAACCAATTTAGGAAGCTAAGTAGTGAACTAGTTGATCACACTACACTAAATCGATTTCTAAATCGAAGATATAGAGTTGAAAATAGATAATAGAATCTAAAATCTAAATTGGATTCCTTCAAATCGAATTTAGGTGAGTGAGTAAGGGATGCCAAAGCCTATTACCTCTTCCCTTCCTTATCCCTAATCCTAATATGATCGGCAGCGCACTTACAGCACCTTTATGGCGTTGCTAGTGTAATAAGCGACGTTAGACGCCTATAATAAAATTTACATAATCACATTTATTATTAACTAGCGGCCTGTTCCCGGCTTCGCACGGTTACAAATTACCAAAACCTTCCTCGAGAATCATTCTATCCATTAGTGAAAACAGCATGAAAATCGGTGCAGTAGTTTTTGAGTTTATTGCGAACAGACAGACGAGGCGGAGGACTTTGTTTTAAAAATATGTAGTGATATTATAAACTTATAACCCCAAACTGTTCAAAATAAAAACTGTCCTATGTTTTAAGTTTTTATAAGACCACTTTACACATTGTTACGAAGTTTTATCAAAATCGGTCCAGTAGTTTAGGAGTCCATTGGCTTCAAACAATGTGACACGTAAATATATATATAGAGAGTGATTTATGACCATTGAAAATACATTTTATGATTTGAATCAGTTCTATACTTGGAACATGTAATATAATATATTAACACAACCGAGATAATCGGCGTATGCTCTCACGGATCGTTCGCTTGTATGTATTTGATGTCAATGATATCAGTCAATCGAAATTATTGTCGTAGAACGAAACTCTCATTATCTCTTTGTTCGTGTGAATGAGACCAATTTTCCTTATTATTGTCCTTATTATTAGTGATGTTGCCTACAAAAGAAATAGTTTATCATATACTAATAATAAATCTGTAGGGGTCGGTCATTTTTTTTTTTTTTTTTTTTAGTTATGGTCGACAGACAGGCTGACGGTCCACTTGATGGAAGGTGGCCACCGTCGCCTATAACACAAGCAACGCCATAAGTGCTACAAGTGCGCTGCTGACCATAGAAGGATTAAGGATAAGGGATAAGGAAGGGAAGGGGGTAATGGGCTCTGGCATCCCTTACTCACTCACCGAAACACAACAGCACATATGCTGTTATTTCACGGTGGTATTCTGTATGGGGGAATACCCATATGTATGGGGGAATATTATGGATTAAATTAATTATAATTTGGTCATGGAGTAATTTACTTTGTTTTCAGAAATAATGTGTAATATAAATTGACGATTTTTAGAATTTTTTTCTGTACAAGCATCCGACGGTGCCCCTTGGTGGTGCTCCTGAAAATACCTGAAAAGAAAAATAGATATGAAATGTTGTACCGCAAATCTATTATTTTTAGGGAAAGTGTTGGGTTTTAATGGGTTAATTAATTGTTATGGCATCCTTGACATCGCCCTAGTAAAATGGCTCATTAAACCGTTTTAACGACCGGGGACAGAGAGAGCCGGTGTGGTTTAACTTTATTAGAGATGATAAAAGGTATGACCCTCATCCAAATAACGTGCATTAAACTTATTGCTCAAGGTAGGCTTTTTAATTTGATGGAATTTTGACGTTTTCCTTAGTCATCTGTCGACGAAAATGTACCACGCAAAATTTTCAAGCAGACTAAACTTAAAAGATCCAGTTGATGATATGTGGCGGTTTACTTAATCTCTTCGGGCTCAGAACCAAGTCTGAACAAAATAAATAAAAGAAAATAGGCCCTTATAATGGCAATGACCTCTCTACTAAAAAAGTACGTTTTCTCAATCAGCGATCAATATGATAATGAATAATTTTGTAGTATTTTTTTGTATTTTTTGTAGTATTGTATGTACTATGTAATGTATGTATGTATATGGTATGAATAATAAGACGAATTGTTATATTAATTGTATGGAGGGGCATATTTAATTGTATATTAATGGGAGGCAATTCAGAAAACTGATAATAACAAAATCGGGGGATATAGTTTGAGCTACAGATCGAGTTAAATTAGGGATCCTACGAAAACTCCAAAATGTAATTTAAGGTGTAAAAAATCTATGAGAAAAAACATTAAATTTAGACACTCGCACATAGATATTATAATGTATAGGTATAATACTATTGAAACAATTTGCAGGACAATGTTCTAGAAACGCCTGTGGTGTTAGTCGGCAATAAGGTGGATCAAAACGGAGACCGGATGGTGTTAACTGAGGAAGGTCAACGTCGAAGCAAAGAGATAGGATGCGTTTGCTTCCACGAGATCTCTGTTCGAGAAAGTATTGAACAGGTGAGTGGGTAGAAATAGTAATATTCTTACCATTATAAATGTGAATGTGAGTTTGTTTGTTTGTTACGCTTTCACGCAAAAACTATTAAACCGATCACGATGGAATTTTACATACACGTTGTCTGGGACACCAGAGAGGACATAGGGTATCTTTCATTCAGAAAAAAAGGACTATTCTCGAGGGATCATCTAAAATAAAATAAAAAACTAACACCTGGCAATAAGTGGTCAAGCGTTATTTTGCTCATATTTTTTATTTTTCAACGCGGACGAAGTCGCGGGCACCAGATAGTATAAATATATTAAGGACTTTAATAAAAAAATATATCTATAAATCTTGTAACGTTAAACCCGGCTCGGCTCGGAGACAAATGGATCGCAT
The DNA here is from genome assembly GCA_918317495.1 of Synanthedon vespiformis. Lineage (NCBI taxonomy): Eukaryota > Metazoa > Arthropoda > Insecta > Lepidoptera > Sesiidae > Synanthedon > Synanthedon vespiformis. The sequence goes on along the minus strand of OU906949.1, from coordinate 10,756,147 downwards.
CCAAATGTAACTGTAAGAGTATTATTTCGCCTGATATGACAGTACAATAACATAATACCTATCTATGATACTCATATATAACACTATTAGTGAAGGTTGTTTGTTTAGGTATAGCTTTGGTTATACAATTTGGGGCTGATTGTGTGGAATGTGCCACGATAAACACTCGTAACTTCTTCTACTTTATTTTTTCCCCGCCAAGTGAAACGAATAGAAGCTGTTTATGTAGAAAAAATATACTTTCGTTATCATAATATATCATACGTTTTTTATACTTCACTAAATCGTAAGGGGAGGGACTGGTAATAACAATTGGAGTCTTTCGTATGCATATTACATAGGCTATGTGTATACCTGACATAATGTACTTTTCTAATAATGAAAGATTTTTTCCAATAAGTGATTTAATTCTAGGGATTACTCTGCACTTGTAAACTACCTTTAAAAACCCCTCTCTGTTGGTATAAATTATAAAGACTATTCTATAGATTTGAAAAAAGTCTAATGACAGATTTCATCAATTTAAATTGTCTCTGAAATTTAACAGAATTTTTTCTTCTAAGCAATTTTACGAAAAAATGTCTAAGTAAATAAATGTGAAACAATTCATTAACAAACAGATTATAGTCCATTTTATTGCGATGTTATGCTCCCTAAACTATTTTACGTATTGAATAAAAATAAACAGATGGACTTGTTATTCTATTCTAGATGAAATTGTGAATATTTGTATATTGAATTTCAACGAATTTCAGGGGAAAATGCTGGTAAAAGAATGTAATACATTGTCTAGACAAGCTGTCGGATTGAAGAGAATTGGAGAGACGTAATCAAATGTATTAATGAAATGAAACTGTGAACATGTAAATGTAATATTCTATCCATTCTATATTTCTTTTCCGTTCCTTTTGATAAATCGTATAAAATTGCATTTAGACATATTTCTTGCGATGTTCCGAATACATCCGATCCTGTATGTTAGTATACATATATTATTATGCCGTTATGAACATGCCACCGTTCGGTAGCCATCTCATCGTTGCAGGTGTTTCCATCACTGTTGGTTCGACAATGAGGTAACACGGCCTCGTCCTCGATAGTCTACGGAAATTTGACTGTCATTTTCGCCAATTGGCGCCGCTGCCGCACTTGGGAGAATACTCCCCAACCTGCGTAGGCGCATCAGATTTTCAGAGAGGATGCAAGTGAACCCAAACTAAGCTCCCATTTAAAATACAGACGATTCGGATGTAACGTAAGCTCGTGGCAGCTTTTTGAAAATGCAAAAAAGATTTTTTTGTAATACTCGAGCGCGTCAGATTTTCATACAGACGGTTCAGCTTGAATTCCTGATCGTGCTGATTCTTAATTTGAAGATTAAGTATATGGCGGATTTTTTTTAATACAGCGTCCACAAAATTTTGAACGCCTGTAGACGCTCACCCCATCGCTGAAAAAAAAAATCATATTATAACCTTTTTTCTTTCTACCATCTAATCTTCAAAATCCAATAGGTCTTCACGACGCGACGCTCGAGTGACTCCACATTTAGCATCTACCATTAGTGAAAACCGCATTAAAATCCGTTGTGTAATTCAAATGGTTTTATATTTACTATGTAAAGAATGGGCGGTTTTCCATTAGCCACGGCACGGCATACATTTTCATACATTCTGACATTCTGACATTTCTGACAGAAGCAAAAATGTATGAAAATGTATGCCATGCCGGGCAATGCCGTGGCTAATGGAAAACCGCCCATTAGCATAAGCAAAATAAATGCAAATTGTCTGTATACAAATAAATTGCGTTTTAATTATTAATTTTTCGTATACTGCGTAAATATTTACTTATTTATTGCGATCAAAGAACAAAATCGCCTTTTTATTAGCTACGCTCTGTGATTTGTGGACGTCGCAACTGCGTCTAACGTTATTCATTGATGTTTAATATCGAAACGGATTTTCCTGCTTCTGTTGAAACCCCGTGTAAACATTGTGATACGTAATTTGTTTTATTTCTTCCTTTAAAACAGGTCATTGCGTGTGGGACTTGTGGCGGAGGTTTTGTTCCTACGTATAAGGCTGAGGCTACATTCACGTTACAGTATACTTTTGCTACTATTGCGCATTTATGCCTACTAAATCTAGTCGTAAGACTAAGGAGTTTTTTTTAAATAACCAGTAGTTTCAAACAAACAAACAATCAAATCTTTCCTCTTTATAAATATTAGTATTAGATTTCTTTGTGTGAATGTACATACATATATCTAATCCTTGATCCCTATAAAAGTACGGCTCAGATTTACCCATTGTCTGCTATATTGTTAAAAACAGTCCCACAGGTAAACTGGACGGGCCATCCTCCTATTGTATATCCAGAACTAAATATATTCTTTGTCGTCTATGGAGCCTTTTTATTACCTAAGGGGTATTGGGAAATGCAACTTTATGTTATCTATAAGCTAATTTGTATTGGTTTTTCATGTTTTATAAATGAGTTTATAAATAGATTATTATAATAATCTATTTATAAATTTTATATAATTATATTAAATTTTGCTTATAACAAAAAAAAAATTTAGAACTACTTACTGTCTGTCTGTGTCTGTTTGTTCCGGCTAGTCTCTGAAATGACTGGATCGACTGTGATGGGACTTTCACTGGCTGATCGAGTTTATAAGGAGAACTTAAGCTACTTTTGTTTTAGCAAAATAAATTGTTGTAGACAGATTTTTTTTTTTTTTTATGTTAAGGTCGACAGACAGGCTGACGGTCCACTTGATGGAAGATACTGCCTAGTTCGAGTAATATTCTAGCCGAACCGAAATTTGAAATAAACAGTGGGGATATGTGGGAAAACTTATTTGTTTCTTTCTTATAATATAACTAGCTACTGCCCGCGACTTCGCCCGCGTAATTTTGTAAATAATATACTAAAACCTTCCTCGAGAACCACTCTATTCATTGCTGAAAACAGCATGAAAATCGGTGCAATAGTTTTTGACTTTATCGCGAACAGACATACAGACATGGCTGATCATTTTGTTTTATAATATGTAGTGATATACTTATTGCTTCTAGTTTGATATTGTGTACTCACATCTTAAAAAAATAAATTAAAAGATAAAACAATTACTTACACGAATTCTTTTGGTCTAATTGAAACATTAGAACTCGGATCTCGTCGCGAAATAGGATAGCAGGATTAGAAACAACAATTCCCTGAGATTTTATCATCTTAGGTATTTACTTTATTTTTAGTTAACTATATAATTTTTTTCTTTTCAGACATTAACTTATTGGTCAATAATTTTACTATTTAAAAAAATGATTTATAATAAATTTCAATTAATTATAAAAAAAAAATTGGGATATATCTCACAAGAGGCAAGCAGAAACTTTATTAAATCTAAAAATTAATTATTTAATCTATTAATTTAATTATTAAGAAGTCATTCTTTTCATCTCAGATTTTTGAAAATATCATTATTACACCTCGCTTTAAAGCTTTAGTCGTTTATGTTTTATTTTATTTTGAAATAATCTTATATAATATTAGTATTGATAGCTCAGATAGTAATAATTATACTAAACGAGGAATTCTTGTATGCCACGACGATCTCCCAAACGGCTCTAACGATTTTGACGAAAATCTAGGGTTAGGGGTTTTTTAGGTCTAAAAATCGATCTGTCAGGGTCTTATCTTCGAGAAAATTCGTTTTAGGTAGTTTTTTTAATGGAACGGTTACAAAAGTAATACTCGCTTGCTTGTTTTATTAATTTTTGAATTATTAATTATTCAAGTATTCTTGAATTTTACAAAAGATCTTGTAATTTTAGTTGGTCTGTGACAAATTCACGTGTCAATTTGATTTGTCTTCCAAATGCAAACATTTGATATTGGCTTTTCTTCGTATTCCTGAACTCGGCTTGATAAAAGCGATGTTGTTGGATGCGTCGAACGGATTCATTCAATTACGAGTTTAATGTTGTACGATTGAATTCTAAATTTAAACTGAAGTTATAAGACTTCAAGGTATTTTAATAGAAACTTTTTTTTTATAGCTGTGCAATAAAAACCAAAATAATTCGTTGACTGGTAATTACCAAGAATGTTACAAACATTAACGTATAAATAGAAACAAATGCGGATATGATTTTGTAACTTTACATCAACACGTGGAATTTAGCTATTTTACTCATTTTTGTAAATGCCAGACTATGTTTAAGTATATTCCTGTATACATATATACCACATATAATTATACATAATTATGTAATACCATTATGAGTACCATGTATAAGACATCGAATTTTTTTTGTATAATTAATTTAATTAAAAAATATTTAATTTAATTAAATTATTTATTTAATAAATACATATTAGTTACACCAAAGTGTTGGTCGCTGTAAGCGCTATTAATTTGTTTTGGCTTAGTGTTCTTTTTGACCTTTTTCTTCTCTTTGCTCGACTTCTAATAATCGAGCCTTTTCAAGAATAGTTTTCCTCAAGAATTACGCTTTTCAAAATTTAAAAAGAATTTTTGAAATCCGACTGGTAATTCCAGAGTTTAAAACGTTCAACAGAACAAACAAACCTTTCCCAGATTTATTATACGGACAGAAAACTTATTCATTTTAAAGTATTTCAATCTGTCGCAGCAACTCCTCAAGTCCGCTTATCTTTTGACAAGTAATTGGCAGATGTCTAGTGAACCTTTTCTTCGACCTTTCAACACGAGGTCCATGAACGTACTCGGAGGAGACAAAATGATACAAATTTAATATACACAGCGTGCCTCAGACCTTTTATGGCACTCTATTCAGTTTGTGTAAGAGTAAAACGTAAACGTAAACTAAACTAATATTATAAATGTGAAAATAATTGTCAACCTCTTCACGCTTTAACTACTCAACCGATCACGATGGAATTTTGCATACACGTTGTCAGGGATACAAAAAAGGACATAGGGTACCTTTCACTCGGGAAAAAGGTAATGTTCCCAAGGGGAATCCAGTGAATAGGCAGCGTTATTATTGCTCATATATTTTGTCAGATATAAGTACTTTTTATTTGTCAACGCGGACGAAATTTGATTATAATAAGGGTAGGGGAGCCCACGTTGCTAAATGTGGAGTCACTCGAGCGTCGTGGAGACCTATTGGATTTTGAAGATTAGATGGTAGGAAGAAAAAAGGTTATATTATGTTTTTCATTTCAGCGGTGGGGTGAGGGTTTACAGGCTTTCAAAAGTTTGTAGACTGTATTAAAAAAAGATCCTCCAAATAATCGTCAGATTAAGAATCAACACGATCAGGAATTCAGGCTGAACCGTCTGTATGAAAATCTGACGCGCTCGAGTATTACAAATGGGAACTTTTTTGCATTTTCAAAATGCTGCCACAAGCTTGCCTTACATCCGAATCGTCTGTATTTTAAATGGGAGCTTAGTTTAGGTTCACTTAACATTCCTTCTGAAAATCTGACACGCCCGAGTTGTATTTAAATTTTTACCCCAACCCCCACAGAACCCACCACCCAAACCGGCAGATTAGAACATAATATCCGTTATCGGAGACACGCGGGGGATATACTAGTACATTGGCAATATCTTGAGCTAGTAGGGGTACTACTTATAAGGACGACATTTTATTTTACACAGCTTATCAGTTATGGGGCGTTAAAAATCTGTAAACACTTGACTTCACTGACGTTTTCATGAATATTTTATGGTTAGTTGGGATACTTACGCACTTAACAATTCGAGTAGGGTCCCTCTTAAAAGCGTCCCTTGACAAGCAAAAGATAAAGTCTTTCTTGACATTGAGACATTACAAAGAAAATGCTCAGTCTGAAACTTTTCAATCAAAACATTTTTAAAACATAGTTATTTTTAACAACATTTGTTTACGTATTCGGCGAAAGTGTCTATTTTGTATAGATGCAGGGCGTACTGTCTGGAAGCAGTAACCATCATCTCAAAAGTGACTACTTATCGTAAAACAACAGCATGTGTTTTTTAATGTTAATTTCGACAGACAGGCTAACGATCCACTTGATGGTAAGTTGCTACCGTCGCATATAACTCACTACCTACTTTATAGATTCTGACTTGAGCCAACTTTGAAAAATTTCCAAAGTTGACCCCGCCGGGAATCGAACCCAGGGTCCTTAAGCTGTTGTGTTTCGGTAACATAAAAAAGATAGAATATTCTCGTAATTCATTTGGTATATTCTTTTGGAGAAGAAGCCTCAGCTTTGTCAGCTTTGTACTGGAGCAATTATCCAAAGAACAATTTTTCTATACATTAAATATTATACAAAGCAATTAAGGTTTAGCCATGATAAGCTTTGTTGAAATTGTTTTACTATATTATTTATGTATTTACTTATTTATGCATTCTCTATTCCGTGCTTATAACACTAGCAACGCTACAAGAGATTACAATCGAATTTGTATCAAGTGTAGCATATTTGAATTATAGACATAAAATAACATGAAAATAATTAAATACATTGCCGTGCCGTCCTCAAACATACGCCGCGCCGGCCCTAACATTGAATCATTGCAAAGTGTCGATGACAACGTAGCACGCGCTGACCATCGAAATAATATTATAACTCTGCGAGCATGACATTCTTACGTGGCGCTACGATAATGTCTATCTGCTACGAGTGACTGTAGAATGTAGATGCGGAAATACAATGTGCTACGAATCGTACTATTTCTTTTTAAGGTTAATTAACCGACTTCAAAGAAGGAAGAGGTTCTCAATTGACCGTATATAATAATCGAAGATATGTTTTATGTGTGTTCGCTTTATACTTCGTCGTTTATGAACCAATTTGGATGATTCTTTTTAAGTTGGAAAGGAGATATCCCAAGGTTGGTACCATGATAAGGAAACCAGAATCTGATGGTGAAATAACAGAGAAATCGAGGGGAACCTTCGAAAATCGCAGTGGCGACTAGTGTGTTTGCTTTTTGATGATTCTTTTTTTATTTGAAAACTGGTGCTTCCCGGGGATCCCATTTCAATTTATTCCAGTTCTGACAATGGTATCCATGAGAAAACGGTTTGAAGTCGTTTTTTTTTGTTAAAAAGAGTTATTTTATTTTTTAAATTAATCTTTAAATTAATTTTAATTAAATGTGCTTTTTTTATCATAAACTAGCAACCCGCTCCCGGCTTCGCACAGATACATTTTCTTCTTATTTATAATTCTTTTCATGGGTACTTTAGAAGAAGTTGGCGGAGAAACAAACAGAGGTGGGCATAGATTTCATTTTATAATATGTATACCTAAGTATATGGTTATGGTGTGTTCGTGATACAGGTGTGCGGTGTGTTCCGTGATGCACGCCGGTTCTACAGAGTGAGCAACAAGTGGGCGCGAAGTCGAACAGACGTCGACATCATCCAGACAACAGCTCTGGGAAGACCGCTGCTGAGGGCCGCCTCTGACTCAACACCTGATCCGCCTACTAGTTGCGGTAATTACCATTTTATAATATACTAGCTGGTGCTCGCGACTTCGTCCGCGTAGAAAAGTATAAAACGCCATCTACCGTATTTTGGATAGAATAAGATGGCGCTATCTTCCGGGCCAAGCCGCCTAGTATTTATACTTTTATTTTAGATTTCCCGTAGGACTGAAGCATTTTCCCGCGGTAAAAAGTACCTATCCTATGTTCATCACAGATAATGTCGACTTCTAATTGTAAAAGAATTTTTCAAATCGGTCCACTAGTTTCGGAGCCTATTCTATACAAACAAACAATCAAATCTTTCCTCTTTATAATGTTAGTAATATATATATATATATATATATTCTTATTTAATATTCGATATCTGTTAGATTAGACTGTACATTGGGTAATTCTCTGGATATTACAATTTGGCAATAATATTATAAATGAATTCTTTCGTCTTTACGTTATGAGAAATTCTATAATGTATTGACTATGTCCTATTGATAAAAGCCACCGGATCTATGATTTTTCGTGTTCTCTGCCACGTCTGTCTGTTCACGATAAACTCAAAAACTACTGCACCGATTTTCATGCTGTTTTCACCAATGGATAGAGTGGTTCTTGAGGAAGGTTTTAGTATATAATTTATATTCTCATTAGCATAGTACTAACTGATTTCATTTCATTTCAAAGATTTTGAATATAATTTGTAAAATTGACTTTAATTAATACAATTAATTATTAAATTTCGTTAAAATTGTAACAGATAAATGAAAAGGTCTTAGAGGAAAAATGAACATTTTAATCCAATAACCGAATTTCTAAGCTTCCCTGAGAGAGAGGCCCTTAAAAATGTTACTAGACACTTTTATTACGATTGAAAATATAAAAAGAGATTTTTTTTTAATACACATCAGTAAACCGTTCACGGAACCAATTATTCTCATGTAATAATAATAAAAGAACCAAACCTCACAAATAAAAAACCCTAAAGCTAGCCATAAAGCTTTTTTTATGGTATAATGTGACCGTATTTGACACTTCGCTGTATTAATGGCCTTAGTCATTACTGCCTTTGAACGACGCGTTTGTTTACGACGCCTTTTTGACAAATTTACTATTAATTCATACGCTAAACAATCTAAACATGCAAAGGAACCATTATATTTTGAAAAGACATTTTATTTATTTTTTACAAGTGGAAGAAAATATATTTATAGAATATATATTTAGTATATAGAGGTCATACAGTAATGTGCTCGTATATATTGAGCATATACGAGTATTATTAGTATATATTAGTATTATTTAGTATTTTAAAAATTATAGGGGAGACCTGTGTCCAGAAAGGACGTGCATATAAGTATATGTCACCCATTTTATCCAGTATTCCTGTATATTTATAGGAATTGAATATTTAATTCCTATATATACATACATAGTCTATTTATTATAATTGAGGTCTAATTGCTGGAATGCATCTTGCCAGCTTGCTTCTGAAACAGAGAGTTCTTTTACCGATAGATCTTAAAGACATCTAATTAATTTATAGTTATTAGCACGTGAGACCTTGTTTGACGAGCCCCTTGGTTGAGGGGTTAAGATTTAACGCTCTGTATCAAGGGACCCAGGTTCGACTCCCAGCAGAGCCAACTTTTCATATATAATTGGCACTGTAGACAAGTAATGGCAGGGAACATTTTCGTTTCGCAGTCATTTATTATTTTTTATATTGATTATTTTTCTAAAAATATATTATTCCACTCTCAATTTGTGTATAATCCTATTTTGTGTAGTTAATTTCTAAAAATGTTTACCAGTCACGACCTTCCATTCGTGTAACATTTAAATGGAATTAATAGCTTTTTCAAAAGCATCCCCCTCTTTTTTGTTGTTCAATTAAGTGCGGATCGCGTAAATTGATCGTGGGGCCCAGTCGAGACGACGAAATAGAAACGTGACGTCACGTCCTTTCCCATATTAGATTGCACCCACGCGCCAATTTTGAAAAGTTTCCTAATATATTCGAGCGAAAAGTTCACAAACTCTTCACTTACAGGTTTTATTTAGTATTCTGACTCAATATACGCAGCTAAACGATTGTATTCGTTTATCTTCTTCTTCATATATGAAAGGCGATGTGTGTGTGTATATGTTCCGCTGAACCGATTATGATAAAACTTGCAGACAATCTTCAGATTAGTCCAGCGGGTAATCCTGCGAAGTTTGGTAGCGATCGGACGCGGGCAAAGCCGGGAGCGGGTCGCTAGTATTTTATTAAGTGAAAGACTAATATTACTCACTGATAAATCTTACTTTCCATACATAGGTGAAAGAGTTTTTGAGTTTGTCCATTACAAACACACAAAAAATCTAATCTTTCATCCTTCTAATATACTAATTATTTACTTATGTGTACATAAAGTTTTTATTAGAGATAAATATTTGTATACGAATGTCATTAGCTGAATAAATACTTAAATAAATAAAAAATCAATTGACATCGAGGAACGCTTTTACAACAAACTTCCAAGTATAACTTTATAACTATGCTATATAACTAATTGTTATGTTGAAAAACTCTGTATAGGTACTTTTCTTTGATGACCTAATAACGTTACTGCGCACGTAAAAGGTGCATGGAATAATATTATAGATGAACGGCTTCGGAGATCAAGTTTTACTTTGATCCCCGAAACCGTACTCATCTCAAGTAGCCCCAAAAATGTTATAATATCTTAAATATTATTGCTAATATAAATATATTATGTTGATTTGTGTATGCTTCAAAACCTCGAAAATTATCTAACGGCTTAACTTGAAATTTATACACAACATTGCACTTAAACAGAGGAATAATCCTATATAAGTAGGTAGATTTTTTCCCAAAATTGCAACCGTTGCTATGGCAACCGTTGAACGTTGCTGACTGAGCCACAGTGAACCGTGGCCGGGTTCAGCTAGTATATTTTTAATTCAATATTACAACTGCTGGGCCGATTTTTTCGGGTTCGGGTAGCTTGGTTAGGATGATTTATTTAACCTGGACTGTAGAACTTCGAAACGCAGTGTGCCCTGCCACTACTAAATACTACTTCATCTTTATACTTATTCATCTTTGACTAAACAAAATAAAAAACACTTCTTTTCATCTCATTCTTTCTTCCCTAACTTAACCAATAAGGCCAAACTCCCAACTCAACTTATTCTACATATATAAAACACCGTAAATTGCTAATTCGCAAGAACCTTGTCATATTAACATCTACGTGACGTAATTTTATATATAAAATCTATATATTGTGTTTGTTTATGATCTTTTTCATCATCATATAATATATATAAAAGGCGATGTGTGTGGGTATGATATATGTTCCCTATTTACTTCAAAACTGCTGAAACAATTTTGACGAAACTTTCAGACAATCTTCAGATTAGTCCAGCGAAGTTTTATAGCGATCGGACGCGGACGAAGATTTTTATTTAAAAAAAAGAAACATAATTTTCTCATATGTGGTGTGGCCAGGTTCAACAAGAGTTGTATAATAATAATAATTGTAACCAATTTAATGTATATATGTATATATATTTTATTTTAAGCATAACAAAAAGAATATTCCTCTAAGTTTCTTCTAAGGATTTTCGAAACCTATTAAAAATAACGCGATGATTAAAGTGTTTCTTTGAAACCTATTAATTTATTATCATACGATTTATATAGAAAATTAGCTTTATTCAGGTTAGAAGAGAATAAATATTTCGATTTAGATTGACTGATATGAAAATATAAGCGAACGAACCACTCAATCAATCCACGAGAGGTCGGTAACCAAAATGAGATAGCATACGATTATCTCGATTGTAATATATTACATTTTCCAAGTATAGAACTGATCCAAATCATAAATTTATTGTATATTTTTTAGGTTATTATTTATTGAGGTGTTTATAAGATTTTGTAATGATCTCGTTGTAATATTGATTATTTTCTGAAATTTAATTTAAAATTTATTTCCTTGATCTCCAATAGTAAAAGATGTAGGTATAAACATAGATATTATATAATAAATAATATAAATGTACATGTACATAATATATAGATAATTATATACATTTTAACTGTTTTTTTCTGTGTTAAGGATGGGAGACAGACTGACGGTTCACTTAACAGTAGATGGCTACCGTCGCGTCGTCTATAACACAAGCAATACAACAGGTTAAGGATAAGAAATTGTAATGGCATATAGAAATGTGGGGGATTAAGAAGTGAACGAACATTCGTACTAAATATTATAAGTTTTATAGTTTAATTTTGATATACTGTAATTTAACAATTCCAGGTCGACGGTGGGCAGAAGTAGAATTAGATGAAGAAGATGAAATGGGCGTGTCCAGGAGTGACTCCACATCGTCTTCGGGACGGTCTGAATGCACTGATTGTGCTGAGTTTCGAGCTCGCGCCAGTACCGACTCGAGGCTGCCTCCGAGGCCGGCGAGAGCTCGACACCCGCCCTCAACCAGACCTCCACCAGCGAGGAGGATGAGCGTAGCAATGAGAGGAAACAACGCCAGTACTTATTAGACAAAGGTTCAGAAGAAAAATATGTATATGAGGGTCCAGTATACACTCGAATTTCAATTAACGGGTAGAAATATGTGTAAAAAACTAGGTACTTCAAAGCTTGAGTATTTGTGGATTGAACACTCAGACTCAGATTAAATAAGAATTACTGACTCACACGTGTGTTAATTTTAGTCATAACTTGAATAGTATGGATTGAACGCTCATTTTTTGCAAATTGCGCCAAAATCTAAAGCAGATAAATCTGTCTGTTAATAAATTATAAATTCTAGTCAACAAAGTGGTAGGTTTTTGTTAAATACTATTTGAAAACTCTTTGAAAATAAACTTGGTTAGGTAAAATTTTATTTGTAGATTATGGCTGACGACCATGCAACTTATTGAAAGCGGCCACAGTCGCATATAATATAAATATTAAAACAAAAAACGTCACAAGGGCTGAAATTGCACTGCTCACTTTGATAGGCTAGGCTATACGGATATAAGAAGACAAGGATGTATATCGATAGAATATACAGAGAGTACCTATAGGCTATAGGGAATATTTGGATCGCTCACTCAACTGCGCTGGTATTCTGAGTAGGGGTTATTATTGCCTACAGTTGGGTATTCCAATTTATGACAGCAGAACGCAGTCTTCTCTGCCTCTACTAAATAAGTGTATATAAAGTGTAATGTTTGTATGTAATGTAAAATGTATGTATTAATGTATAATGTAATGTTTGTATTTAAGTATATTTGTCAGTATAAATTTATTCTATGCGTATAATGAAGTTCAAAAATCAAGTTCTTGTCCTGGAAAAATCACTTCATTATCTATTAGCGGAATTATGTGAGATAGTTCGCTATTTTTGTATTTATATACTTAGTTCTTTTACTGGTTTCAAGTCGATTTGAGTTACGCAGTTTCTGCTACGTACACTTTTTTTTAAATTTACTTCTAAGATAAATGTTATAGATACATTTTTATAAATGCAACGAATATTTTTGTGGCCTCGGCATGCTTTGCTTGTAATCATACAACCAATAATAATTAAACCAAAAAAATAAAAATGTTATATTTTACTGATAATATATGAGTACCTATTATCAACATTTAATTACAAAAAAAAAATTTAAATCTTTAAAACACTTGCGTTGCGATGTTATTAAACTGCTTTAAATATATAATTATTTTCTTTGTGAATTTTGTTGAAAAAATTTATCTCACATTAAAAAAACTAACTCTGTGGCTTTTTTATATTATTATTATAGTATATGTATTTTTTTTTTTTTTTTCCCCGGAGGTTACACCACCTCCGTGGGCCGTATATTTAAATTACCTAAAACATTACATACTTTACATATATTAAGTTACATTATGGTTGGGGGAATTTGACATTTACCCCTTGCATAAGCAAGGGACCTTGTTCGGCAGCATTATTTAAAACCTTTATTCTATTTTTATTTCTTTCGTAAATTATCCAGTTAGTTAATATATGTATTACATTCTAATTTAGCTGAAGCAATTTTTACAGGGGGCCTCTTGAACGGGCTTCAATTACTCTCGAACTGAGTATAGCTGGGGTTAAACGGAACCTCACTTAGAGAGCTTTTAACGAGTAATAATACGTGGAATTCGTTAAAAGTAACTCCCAAACCTTTGATCTATATCTCTCTGTTTTTTGTTCCATATTATTAAGTATATTTCTTTCCCTTTATTCTCTGATAATAATAACATTTATTTTAGACTATTGTCCATATTTTCTTTTTAGGTAACTTAACTAAGCGTCATTATAGACATGGATCTCAGGATGTATTAAATTCTAAGAAAACGTGTATTAAATCTAAAGAACCAAGCTTCAGTACCAAAAAAAATAATGTTTAGATAAATATCATCTAGGTATAAAAGACTATATATTTAAAACAATTTGTTCGTTGTTGTATAATGGATATGTGTAAAAAAAAACAATAATTTTAGAAACTTATCTTTAGGCTATTTAGAATTTATATATTGTATGTTGTTTGTTAAGTTAAATTAAAAATATGCATTTACAATAATTTATAAGATACATTTTTTTTAATAATTTAATTAATTAACACTGTCGCATATTTAATTTTTGGGCTGTGATTTACAAACACTTACACGTATCTTATTTAAAAATTAATATTTCTTAATTTATTGGTTAATTTATTTACAAATTTATTTATTAACTGACTTTTATGTACAACGAAATTTACAAAAAATCTTGTTTTATTTTATCAAGGCAAGGCAAGGTATTGTACATTCTCGAAACATTAGGTCAGATCAATAAAAAATTCCTTTTCTAAAAGCTAGATTTTATTTATATTTAACAGACTTTAGCAATTATTTAGCTTACTTCTTATAGGTTAATACTTAGTATAAAATAAAAAAAATATTAAAGAAACATGTATTAACGGGTGTTATTTATCGATAACGAAATATTGCTATATTAATAAGGAAATATAATGTGGGGTTTACACGGCTAATCGCCAGTCAAATCGCCAGTAAATCGCCTGAACCTGCAAATCGTCATCACATTTACACGAACCTAAATAATTTTTTCAACAAAACGTCTCTCTCAGATGAGCGCGAGCGCAGCGCAGATCATATCACAGCTATCTGTCGGGCGCAATCGATCTGATGTTTGACTGCAACATTTTATAGTCATTTTATAGTCACCTGCAACCTAGCTGAATTGCTACATTTTAATACTATGGATTTTTAGTCTTTTTTTAATAGATTTACTTAATTTTAATGCAGAAATAAATGACGAAAATTGATCATTAAGTATAATAATTTATTATTGAGTAATCAAGTTTTTAGTAGAAAATTTAAATTAATGAAACTGAAACAATTTCATAATTGATCCTGAGGAAATCTGCCAGATTTAGGACTAGTTCCATATCCGCATCCGTATAAGATTCACACTGATTATTACAATGCTTATACGTATGCGGATGGACTAAATTAACGCGGAAGTTCCGCATTTGCGGAGTCCCTATAAAAGGTCATAATTGTTTGACAAGCATTTACGTGCTTGACAAGCACGCTTGACGAGACTTGCAGCATATACTTACTTCTCAAGCCACCCATTCATTTTAATCTTATTTGCCACAGAATGACCTAGTGTAACTGAATGTGTTGCTTGACAAGCATTGCAAAAATATAATTCAAGCATCATAAATCACGCAGTTTGCCTGTCAAGCACTTCAAGATCCGTTCTAAACGGTCAAAATTGCTTGACAAGATCGTAAAATTTGACTGTAAATCCCACATTAGCTTTCAAATTTCCTAAATGATTAATGTGTTGAGATGTTATGAAACTTTGGGAATGTTTCAAGATGATAATAATTATGAAAGTTTGAACAATTTATTGATTTCATTTTCCTGTAAAGAAAGTATTTTACTGTCTAAAAAGGTTTTTATTTTATTTTTAAGTTAAATTTAATTATCTGTAACTTTATTCTGTTTATTTTAGTTACAATGAATGAAACGTCGATTTCAAATTTCAACCCTTAATAATAATAACTCCTCTTAATATAATTAGCAAAGTTTTATAGCATCCCTAAATGTCGTTGATATGAAAAATGGAAATTCCTTTTTCATGTCTTCTAGTGTTTTTATAATTCCTAAAAGATAGATTTTTATAAATTTTCATGTGTACCTACTTGTTTATTATTATTAATTAATAAATGTTTTATGGAATTGTTAATTTGTGTAATTGCTAATTTTACTCATTTCAGTACCATATTAAAAAAAAACATATATTTATCAAACCATATACTTAAACAAAAGAAGCAAAATAAAATGGTCTCTAATTTTGGGCTTCTTAAGAAAACTCAACGAGCTAACTATGATATCAATAATGATAAGATCTAAGACAAGCGAAAGTGACCAAAATAAGCAGGCGCATTAAGTAAGCACTAGACAGGAGACATAATAAGTAGTCAATGCCACATAGTAGAGCACTAGAGCCAGTATTAGTAGGTAGAAACTTAAGGTCCCAATTTTTTTTAATATTCTGACTATGTTGATTGCATGTGGCTAAACTTTGGTCCCATGTAATCTTTACATATAATAAAATGAAGACGCTTCTTGTCGTCTCTCCCTCTGTGTGTAGGCTTAGATCTTTTAAACTACTTTAAAATTAGTTTTCACTGATTTTAATGCAGTCACACATGAAAAGGGTGTAAAACGAGGAAGGTTATAATACATAATTTTCAGATAAAAATTGCACCCGTGCCAAGACAGAATTTTTTATTTGAAAGTTGGTGCTTCCCGTGTGGTCCCATTTCAATTTGGTCCAGTTCTGATAATGGCATTCATGAGAAAACGGTTTAAAGTTCGTTTAAAACAGATGACTCCAAACTGAGGTAACAAATACAGTCGAACCTCCTTTTTTGGAAGTCGGTTGAAAAAGAATCGAATTAGATAAAAAACGATTTGTTAATAATAAAAAGAAGAAAAGTTTATTAAAACGGCGTGGAAAATTACAATAATTGCAAGGTTAGGTAAATTGTTGCAAACTCGCATAGGTGACACGTGTAACGTTGAAATGCATTTATTTATCTGTTCATTTTATTGCTCTAACGCTTGTTTACGTCTCTAGAAAGCAGATTATATTATTGGGTATTATAACCTCTATTACTTTCAAGTTTATTAAGGTTATAATTATGTTTAAGTGCAAATTAACGTGTGCCATCTAATAAAATGTTGCACTTGGAATTTTAACTTATCTAACAAATTTTCCACAGAGTGTTTCTTCATTATAGATGCATTTTTTGTATGTCTCAAAAATACACATTGGTTTTTTTTATAATATTGTTTATATAGCGCAATATCGTAGTTTGTGTACATAATTTGCAAAAAAAATAGGTGGTGGTTATACTAGGCAATAAATAGTAAAATTGTTTCTAAACACGTCAAAAGCACAGCATAATTAAAGCTCTGATAATTCATTATGTTACAGAAATGAGTTGATTCACGAAATATCACAATACATATATTCCAATACAAGAAAGACGTGATAGGTAATCAAATTTATACCTACCTCTGAAAATATATTCTGAACATGTCCTCATAACAAATGCATGGTAGCTTGAGCACTCACTTGAATTGGATTTGTCTAAATCGTACAATAAACACAAATTGAAATTTACGAATTCATATTTTTCTTATTCGTTGGGTGGGAAATTCGAAGATAAGTATTTGGAACTATCTCCGTTCTCAGGTGTTTCCACCTACCAATACCACCAGGGATCTTCAAGCGAGCCGTGACCAAATTCCTGCAAGATCGGCAGCGCACCTGTATACAATAGTTTTGTTTGTAACCTTAGGCGACGGTGACCTGACCACCTACCATCAAGTCAAGCTGACCGTCAGGGTGCCTACCACCCTTTATTTATAAATCTGTCGCTAAGCGCAAACCTCGTAAAATACTAACACTATCGGCTATTTTTATTTGAAATATTCGTTAACATTTTGAACATTCCAGATTATGTTCCAAACGTAGACCTAAAATGAATTTAAAAACTTAGGTTTATAACTAAAAAAAAGGAATGAAATTTGTTGACACACTCACACTCAAATACCTAAAAGTAAAGGAAGGACATAATTGTTAATCAGTTTTTTACCACTGATAATGTTTCTAAATAACAATAGTTCAATATGGAAATACAATGAAACAAATCTAATAATATAACAGGATATAAATAAAATCGTATATTTGCTTAAAATGACAAATGAAACAAAAGGAAAACCACAATACTATAAACAAACATTGCGTAATGCCATCATGATTAATCAAACCACTAAGTGGAAACCGAAATATTTTAGCAACTCCAAATATTTTGCATAATTATATTTTGTAATAAGAGCATTAAAAGTTCGCCAGCTGTTAATGACGATGACCACCAATAAACCATAATTATACTGTGAAATAGAATGATTCAATATACAATTATATATGTAGACGTAGTAAGACTAGTAAAAGCTATTTCGATACTATACGCGAGTACTACACCGGTATAATAAACAGCAATTCAGAAGCATGTATTTGTTCTAGATTCAAACTGGGACACGTGTTATTTGACAATGATGGACTGAGGTGGGCGCCAGTGATAGCGGGCATAATAATTATTTTTATTGTTTCTGAAGGATAATAATTATCTCTTTTGTAATAATAATAAGTATACCTAGACGAAACCCGGGAGGATGTTGATTCGAAAATCATTGTTCCGAAAATAACTCCAATTCACATATTGGATGGTAAATGAAGTGTATTGGACAATGGGACATTTTGGACCAAAATGTATACCAAAATCAATCATGATAAATCAATGTATCAAGATATATTTTTTTTAATATAAAACTCAATATGCTACTAACTCCCAAAGTACTTTTATATTATTGAGAGCTTCAAAACACAATATTCGCGCTAGATTTTGACTTAGCTGCCATAGTATAAATTAAATAAAACTCCAAAAGCTTTCAAATGGCATGAGTTTATCACTGTTGACCATTGGTCCAGACTCCATACTAATTTGCCCATGCTCCAATGGATCAAAAAATTTACACAACTACTAGTAGTTTAAATATAATAATAGCATAATGTAGACTTGCTCCGAGACAAAAACTATAATTGGAAAAAGCCGATATCTAAGGGTTTTAGAAAGCTTTTTAATTTATTTAGTTTATAAAATTGCGCGGACAAACTCGCGTACAACAGCTAGTAAATAATAAACAAATAAAGTTTTTGTTCTTAATTCTAGAGGTATAGTCACAATTCGCTAGTATCCTGACTGCGCCCTTAGCTTGGGAACGCACCGAGTGCACTGGAAGTGTTTGAATGTTAGGCGACTTATGTAAAAGATAAATTTTCAAAAAAAGATTTAGGACCTCTTTCACCTACTACAAGTGTTGATTAGTTACTTTTAGAAATAATTTTATGTTTTATTAAATTATGCACTCGGTTTACTGCATCCGTCGATAGGCGATTTTCTTTTTAATGTTTGGGACTTTTGCCGTACACTCAAAGGTATATCAGCTCTATTATCCCTGGTGACCTGTGACTTTAAATGACGGTTAGCCTGTTTGACAGATGGTGAAAGAGGCCCTAAAGTCTCAATAATTTAGACAGGAGCCTTTTAGAACAATAGACATTCTGAGACACTGGACATTTTGAACATGAGCCAATCTACAATTATCCAACAAAAATACCATAAAGCAGGTCCACCAGGATGGCCTTCCCATTGATACCTTCACATACGGTTACACCGAGGTTTTGACAGGGAAAGCTTTCCCCTACGCTGCTTCAATGAGGATTTCCTAGCGTTTAAAAAAGGTTTGTGCAGTAGAAGAAGAACAAACAATGATTATAAATAAAGTACCTATTAAAGTACTAATGTAGTCATCCAGTGCAAGCGTGTCTAGCGGTACAGTTGGGCACGTCTGTGTAAACAAACTGCATCCCCACGAGCCGAAGTTACATGGTCAGATGTCAAATGTATCGTAGGTTCATAGATTATGATAAATTATTATATTATTTACATTATTATAATTGCAAACATTTATAAATGTAGCTATCACTTACAATATTTCTATTATAATCTTTTGTATGTACAGATATCGGTAACTGTTACTTGGCGGAAGATTCTATAGCTTTGTGTGCAAGTTCACCTGTGGGAAAGTTTTTAGACTTCTCGGTAAAGGCTATATATATAATCAAAATGCTTTTTGTTAGTATTCACTTATTTGTAAGTGTTTTTTGTCTAAGTGGACATCAGGGGAGATATTGACTCAAGAGATTCAAGAGAGGTTCTGATAGAAAAAATTGTAGTACTTATCAAAGTAATGGTTTGACTGAGAGGAGACTTATAGAATCTTATAGCTAGTTATGAAACAGTGAAGAAATTTTCAGTTTTCGTATCTGGTTATGAAAAATGGTTACGAATGTGGTTCTGGAGGAACAACGACTATTTATAGAACATAATTACGTAAATATTGACACTGGGTGCTAGGTAGGTAGTATGTAAGCAGGTCGCGGTGCGTCTGGCCTACAACTGACCACTACTTATTCTATTTATATACTTACCTATCATATTCGGCTGCGTTCGGCTTCCACACGCAACGACTCAATCATATACTGATACTAATAAAAATATTATAAAGAGTTAAACTATTACCTAAATATTAACCATTGTTTATAGACAACATATCCTTCTGAAATCTGAAATTCAAGCAGAAACCTGAAACTCGGGCTTGAAAAAATTTCCCTGAAAATGTTCGCATCCAGGAGTCGAACCGAATCAAAAAAATTACCTTTGTTCATTAAGTAGCCTTAATAAACCAATCTTAATCAAATCAATCTAAATCAATCTTAATCTTGGTAATAATAAAATCTTAAAAAAAATAAAAGAAAAAAAAATATAAAAAAAAGGATTATTAGGAGAACACAATGAAATCAAGTTCGTGATATCTATAAATAATAATAATAATAATTATATAAAAGGCAATGTGTGTGTGTGTTCGCTGTAGACTTCAAAACCGCTGAACCAATTTTAATGAAATTTTCAGACAATCTTCAGATTAGTTCAGCGAGTATTCCTGTATTGTTTGGTAGCGATCAGACGCGGATGAAGTTGCGGGCAAAACCTAGTTACTTATTCAATAAATTAGCTATGTTTCTATGAACTCTTAGGAGAATTTTCAAATATTTCTTTCATGCGTCACGCACATGGGATAGAAAACATTTTTGTGCGTTATAAACCATAAATATTACATACAATCATAAAACGTAACATTCACCTCGAGGAACGACTTGCTTGAATCATTTTGATCTAGTTCCGAGGTCCCACAGACCCACACTGACATTTGACTGATTATTATTTTATTGTCTACTTCTGTAAGCAACGTTTGTGTCACTTTGCTACGCAATTGTTTTATCTGTATAACGTAACAAAAAAAAATACAAGTAACAATAATGGTACGGTGGCTACAGTCGCCTATCTATAAGACGCACGATTTTTTCGAGTCTCTTTTATGGGCCCAAAAAGTATCGAGTTCGTCCACAGTATTAATTACGCTCAAAATTCAGTCATAGGCTTAACAAATTTTCCTCGGCAGATTTGTTCTCTTTGTCAATGCTTCAGAAATAGATTCCCTTCAGCTTCCTTCAGGATAAACACAAGCAACGATTTGTCTCTCGTCGTGGGCGCTAAAAATAATCCCTGGACTAAATGATTCCCGAAAAAATGCTAACTAAACTATTCAAGAGTTTCATGAAGTGTACCTACCAAGACCAAGGTACAAGTCTCAAAACAGGATGGCGTCTTGGCACAGTTATTGCTCGCAGTAAACCGACGTTAATAATAATACGACAGACGCCGTACAGTCATAACATACTAAAGAGAAGTATTCGGTCGTAACTGAAGATATTTGAGGATATTCTACTCGGTGTTTGCGTTTTCTTGCATCAACACAAGTTTTATAGGTTTATAGAAGTAGGTTAGTAAATGAGTAATTTCTTACTAATTGTTGTTCTTATTCTTACTAATATAATAAACTAGCTAGTAGATGCTGCCCGCGACTTCGCTCGTTTAACTTTATAAATCATTCCTATAGAACCATTGGTGAAAACAGCATGAAAATCGGTGCAGTAGTTTTTGAGCTTATTCGAGCTTATCTTTGATATTTGTGTGTTTCTTTGTAATGGATATAATCAAAAACTACTTAACCGATTTTAAAAATTGTTTAAAAAAAAGATACTTATCAGTTTTTGTTTAGAAAGATACTTTATCAGCGAGTAACATAGGCTATATTTATTTTTTTATTTTTTAAAATTAGAGATCCTAATAAAGTTACAACAATGTAACCTAAAACATAAAAGTTCACTTGTAAAAGTCATTATTTAGGATGCTTGTAAAAACTAATATTCATGATACATAAAATAGTTAATGCACTTTATGTTTTAGTACTCACTTCATCATTCATCATCATCATCATCACCCACAAAAATGCTCAATGCTCAACTGTGACTTCAGTGGTCTTTTTCAACTGTCTGTCTACTCCGTTCCCATATTTTTTTTCATTTAATTATTTTTAGGTCTGTTTGCTTTTATAGATCTTTATTTTTCAATACATCTAGGGGCACTGTAGTGCCCCCAAGCCAGGTCGACCCAAACAAATAAACCGCCAAACGCCAGTACGCCGTAATTACCATCCTTTTCGCGAAACCACTCACGGCGTTTCAAACCTCTACTGTAACTTCGTTGTGGATAAGTCAAGAAGATTGATTTAAATTTCATTTTTATTACTGTAACGTCATCGGAAGCCTGTTTATATTCAGAAGTTTAAAAAAAACTCAAAAATACACTCGCACTCTTTGTACATACGAGCGGTGTTAAAACTATTTTGTTTATGCTTCAATTCATTTATCATAATAATCGGATACAGTTTTATGTTAGTTCGTAAAAGTCATCTTTTGAAGTGTTCGCTCGCCGGTGCATGGCCGGTGCTAAAACACGAATTTACGCGACTCACACCGGAAACATTGTAAGCAATTCTTCAGCCATAAACAATTGAGCGTATAGAGAATGTGACATGCGCTTCGGAGTTGTCTTGCGTTTGATGTGACAATGTAACACCGAACAATACGCACCTTCGGTAAGACAAGGGACATAACTTACAAAAATTTGTAAAATGAGTTAAATATGCAGAAGTGTCTTAAAAACATTATTAAATTTAAAAATATATATATTCACAAGAGTGTGGGGTTTTTGATGCAAAAAAGGAATTGTTTCTAAGCAATAAGTATACAAGCTTTCCTTAGTTACAAAAAGTGCAGTTATGCCCTTGTCTTTCCGAAGGAAGGAGGTGCGAATTTTCAACCGACTTCCAAAAAAGGAGGTTCTCAATTCGACTGTATTTTTTTTAATGTTTGTTACCTCATAACTTTCAACTGGGTGAAGAGATTTTGATGATTCTTTTTTTATTTGAAAATTGGTACTGGTCCAATTTTCAAATAATTCAATAATTTCAATTTGGTCCAGTTCTGACAATGGCATCCATGAGAAAACGGTTTGAAGTCGATTTTGAAAATTGGACCGATTTTGAAAATTATTTCACCTAAAGAAAGCTACGTTATCGGCGAGTAACATATACCATATTAAAAGTTACGCGGGTGAAGTAGCTTGCAATAATTAATAAATAAATAAAAGTTAAAATTCCAAAGATTTAATTGCCTGGCGTCGAACTCTGGACACTTGAATCAGAGAATTAGAGGCAAACATCTTGACCACTCAACCAATAGGCTTATCGCTTGTGAAATTATGAAGGTGAAAAACAAAGGATAAACATTGTATTGAACACAAGAACATCAAATGATATAACAGAACGGACTTTAAGTCAGAGGGCAAAACCTAAGTTATTTATAATCTCTATCCACATAGTTGCGTTTAATGAGCCGTTCTTAATTAGATGTTAATAGATATCGGAAACAAACAAAACATGCGAATATCTGGCCTTGTCATTAAACAGATTGCGGCAATCAATCATATAAATGTGTTGCATATTCTATTTGAGACTATACTCGTCCCAATTAAGAGACGAAATTAGGGCAAAGGGGTTTGATATGATAACATCGCGAAACTTGACAACATTTTGTATACAATAAATTAATGTTTTCAATATAAAATATACTTACTTACTAGCAGTTGTACGCTACTTCGCCCGCGAAACTTTATAAAATACTAGCTGGCGCAAGCGACTTCGTCCGCGTTGAAATAGAAAAAAATAGCCTATCCTATGTCCTGTACGTCTAAATGTTTATCTACCAAGTTTTACCTACCATACCATACAATACCTACACGATTTATTATTAGTATTAATGATGATTAATATTAATATTTATAGCCTGTGTTGCACGCTGATAATGTAGCTTTCCATAGATGAAAGAATTTTCAAAATCGGTGTACTTACTAGTTTTCTTCTTCTTCTCTCTTATAGTAGGTAAGTATATAGAAAAATAATAGTCTGAAAAAAAAATATTATTCAAAATTTTGACAAGACTAAAAGTCGATATCACTAGCCACCCCAAAGTTGGTCCCAAAGTATAACCCGGCTTGATTTCCGGCTTTTGATTTGGCTTGACGTCGGTCGCTGACGTGAGCGTAGGAGGAAATCAAGCCTTGGAAATAATTTTCTGTTTTATTGAATTATGCACTCGTTTTACTGCATCATTAATTAGGCGACTTTTTTTATTATTTTCTTTTTAATGTCTGGAACTTTTACCGTACAAACAAAGGTATATCCGTTCCATTATTCCCGGTTTTTTTTTGTTTCTGTAGTAAGAGGAAATCATCATAGACGCTGATGTCTTGAGTATTGCATCAGTATGCCTGTGCACTGGGAAATGTGTGTGTCCAGTGACCTACGGACTAAAACCTCCCCCTATTGCGCTGGCAACCCTTTCGGTAAGCTTTGAGGCATTTCTTCGAAAGGGCGCTGTCATTTAGATATCAGTCGCTAAGTCTGGGACCTTTGGCGTTCTAACTCTCCCGATTTTGTTTAGCCATTATCCCCGGTTACCGGTGACTTTAAATGACATCAGTTAGCCTACTTGAGAGTTGGTGAAAGAGGCGCTAAATCTAATTTTGTATTCATTTGTAGGAAACAGATGATACAAAATTACGAAAAAAAAAAACAAAAACAAATATGTTTATCCTAAAATCTACTTAATTTCAAAGGATCACCCGGAGCTAATTTGAAAATTTACTGAAAATTTTCATCAAAAGATTTGAAACACGTTATTCTTATGAATAAACCCAAAATCCGTTCAGTACTTTTTGTGTGAAAAAGTTAACAAACACAAGTGTCCAGTCCATATTCTTTAACACTCGCGTTTATAAAATTAAATTGGGATATTTTCATAATGCTCTCTGATAATGTTAGACCTATTTCTGTATCATTATGTATTTTTTTTATATCATTATTAGAAACAACTACAAATAAATTAACAACATAGACCAAGACACGTACAGTATAATAATAGAAGCATTGCGTTCCAATGATAAATGTTGTTTAAAATAATAATTGCCAAACATGTCTGGAGGCGCCAGACATGTTTGGCTGTCAAGCCTTCAAGCTTATCGTCACCAATTAATTGTTAGAATAGACAGTAAAGATAAAAGTTAACTTGCTGTAAGTAAACAACATTAAACTAATACAATTTCTGTTCCACTGATTGTACTTTGTTGCACTCGACTGCAGTAATCTTTGAACAGCTTGGCAAAAAGTTATTTAGGCCCAGACCCAGAAAGCTTCTGAACATTTCTCTTTCATACAGCAGCTACCTAAATTAAAATAGCCATAACGATCGCCAACTTTCGTAGAGAAGCGGCAATTTGAAAAGAGGAAATCTGGTAAACTTGATGATAAGATCATTGTACTTATTAGTAATATTAGTAAACCAACATAAACAACACCAGAGTTAATGGAACTGCGCTATGAGACCTTGATAATATACAAGATAAAGAACTTTAATAAATTTTATCGAAACACGCGGAACGCAGTAGTTGTTACAAAGATTTACTAAAATTTTACTGTTAATTATTAACGGTAAACACTCAGTAACACTTTATGATTGCAATATTTATTGTCATTTATAAAATAACTCACAAAAGTGTTTGCTATCGATTGAATAAATAACAAACTCTCACGTACTCGTATGTACGTGAGGCATAAGATAAATATTTGCAAATTCTTCTAAGAGTTCATAGAAACATTGCAAATTTATTGAATAATATCACGAACCTTATCACGAATATCACGAAATTGATTGCGTTTCGCTGCATCCTTTTTTTAATATTCTTTAAAATTTTTATTAAGTCCTAGATCACAACTGATTATGCAAGTACTTAGCCGGCGCATATATCTGCGTAATCTGAATGACATTCCAGGACGGCCGACACACTTTCAACCGCTATTAATTATAATTAGCACGCGGAGGACTCCATCGATCAATAAATTGTCACCTTGTTTGTAAATAGCCCCACTATATTGAGCTCTACAAATTATTGCAAAGAATCCTGGTATTAATAGCCCGGGGAGTCAGTGACATGCAACAGTCGCCGTCTGGTAGACGTGCAGTGAACCTCTGCTTTCGCGGGATATTCCATCCCCTACGTTTGTGTTTACAAGGCGTACAATGCACAGATAAACACCAGTACTACAACATTATCATTATGTTTAGTAATCCTTCAGATAAAAATGAAAATTTTAATAGGTAATACCTACTATAAGCATACGATACGTTCACACCTTTCCATGCTTCAGAGTAAACGAGTACATATACCTAAGTAATGAGGAAAATATTGCGAAGTAAAAGTTTTAATACTTATTTATAACGAAGCAAGTGATTAACAAAGTTCACAAAACAATTCATAGATTTTGAAAGTATCATACAATGTCAACTAATTTTATAAATGTAGGTAAAGATTGTAAAGATGTTTATTGTTATTTTATGTCGAATTTCCAACTTTTAGTGTTAACTTTAGACAGCATTAATTAAGGTTTAATAATGCCAAGTTAACCAAGTTACCGGTAGAGTAATAAAGTGGGATAATAGTTCTTAAATTTATTAATAGATGTCGCCAGGAGACGGCTAGTTGGGTTATAAATTTGGCTAATATCTACGCGTTTCAGATGAATTTACTCGAGAGTCTAACTAGAAGATCAAATTTAATAAGATGACAGTAAAACCATCTGAGTGTACGTACACTCTGGACTGGACATAAATTACATTTTACGGCATTTTCTTATGGTTGTTGTATATTTGTCATTACTAAACATCAGGCGAACCCACGGCAAATTCTTGTTGCCGTCATTTCAAACTCAGTTTTTGATCCCAGTTTTATTCATAGCTTGCTGAGCGACGTTATTTTTGTTTATATAGTTAAATAAACAATTATTGTTTTACGCATATCGGAATGCGGAAATCAAAAGCTTTTTCAAGCAAGAGTGGTCTATCAAATCTAACTTGACTGGTTTACAAGGCTGTAAACCCAGTGTCACTGAGAAATTGCACAAGAAATGCACTAGCTTCTCAGCTGCGAGATTCTTCCCTCAACCGTGCTTAGTTTGTTATTTCTCAGGAGGTCATCTGAAGGTTTCATTTGGCGTTATATAAAGACATCCACATGTGAGTTTAGGCTTTCGGTCCATTTGATGGTAGACGGCTATTGCTATACCATAAGTTACGCCACAGGTAGGTACTCCAAGTGTGCTCACGACCATAGTAAGATAGGGAAACTGGGAGTCCTTAAAGCAAAGTTCGCAATCGACATTTGTGAAAATTTTGTGAAAACCTGGTTAGTGCTAATGTGTAGTACCGTACCAAGGCTGCACTCGCATGCTATTCTTTTGTTTCGTCACCACACCACATCAGTTGGGCTGATAGGGCTGGCGTCCTGGTCTCTGGCATCCCTTACTCACTCACCGGACTACAACAGCAATCATGTTGTTGTTTTAATGTGGTCTTTTAGTGGGCCTAGTAATTTTAATTTTTTTTTTAGTTACAGCTAAAAATTGTATACACTACGACGACGTCGTCTATCGGCTATCCGACAGTTTGTTGTTAGCGCGTGGGACGGAGGGGGGTTAGAGGGGGGGCATGGTTTGTCGTGCGTGCGCCGCCCATCAACTTTTATATAAGCGTGGTGTGCGCGTGCGACGAACGGCAGCGTTAAGAGCGCAGGAGTGAGACGTGCCCGTGTACCCGCTCGCTGGTCGCTGACCAAAACTGCCATCACTACCGCGCACTATCCGCGAATCAATACAACCCTGTGCATTAGATACAGCAGCCTGACACATAAGTCATCTTGAACTAACAAGGTTAGTCTATGAACTTTATGATCAGCATGATAAGTTTCATTTATTTTGTTTATAATGATATAGATTTTATTTAATATTTTTTTAGAGATATGTTAGATTTTTTGCCGCTCATACGCAGGCATTCGATTAAGAAAAACGTGAGACTTAAGACGTCTATTTTTTAAGTCGGCAGTAGGTATAGTTTATATTTATATAAGTAGGTAAATTATTTGCATTAAAAATTTGTCGAATTCTACTATCGAAAGAAAACGTATTTTCTAGAACTTCTCTAGACATCTAGGGACTAAGCATTTTATACTTAAAATAGTCTTATTCCAGTATGATCAGTTAATATTCTTTTATATTAATTTTATTTAAAAAATTCCAAACATTTACATTTTAATTTTTTTTTTAAATTATAATTTGTTTTTTTTTTAATATTATTTTGATACGTTAATATTTATATTTTATTTTTCCCGCGTCTTCTTCAATACTAATAATAAATCTGTAAGGGTCAGTTATGGAGTAAGTTACCTAACTTTGTTTTCAGATGTCGTGTTTATTAGGCTCTATTCATGATACTGAAACTGGATTGACGATTTTTAGATTTTTTTTCTGTGTGTATGTATGTATGTTCCTCCATAACTCTTAAACGAATTTATTAATTTTCACGAAACTTGGTAGATAAACATTTAGACATACAAGGCACAGTATAGGCTAGTTATAAATAAAGATTCGCGGACTTTTTATTCAGATGTTTAAACAAACGTAATTGCTTCGCAAAAGCAATTCACGTTACATTGTATACGCAACATACGAGTAGATGGTCATCTGCTGTCCGCTTAACAATAACTATACCTGTATGAGAACTGATACTCTTGCTTTTTGTTTGTTAATATGAATGTAAAATAGGTAGCAGTAATTAAGTATCCACACTTTTTTTTTATGTTAAGGTCGACAGACAGGCTGACGGTCCACTCGATGATACGTGGCTACCGTCGCCTGTAACACAAGCAACGCCATAAGTGCTACAAGTGCGCTGCCAAGTACAAGACCATACATAGGATAAAGGATAGGGGATAAGGAAGGGAAGGATATAATAGGAATTAGATGAAGTGGTTGAATTTTTTTTGTTCATACATATTTATTATAACGTGTGTCTCTTCAGTCAAAGAGATTTCTCAGAGAAACTCTCTACTAACTAAGTTCAGTATTATTTTAATTTGATTTGAGTATAATAATTGTACGAAATGTTTTGTTATTTATTTAAAAAATGTTATTTATTTTATTTTAAAAATCACAAAAAGTTATACGAGAAGAACACCTTATATGAGTAGTTATCTTAGGTTTTTTTTATTACTTTAAATTAATCGAAATAGTAAAAAATATGAATACATATCGCTAAAAGATTCATCATTACTAAAGTAAGCAACATTATACTTTAAAAAAACTAGTAAAATTGTATTCTCAAAAAAATATGATTTACCATTTGTTTCTTTTTTTATAATCTTAACTAGATGGCGCCCGCGACTTCGTCCGCGTTGAAAAAGAAAAAAGTAGCCTTATCGTGTCCTCTGCGTCTAAATGTTTATCTACCAAGTTTTATGAAAATCAGTTAATTCGTTTAAGAGTTATCGAGTAACAGACATACTTACAGATTTATTATTAATATAGATTGATTAGAAAAAATTAAGCAAAGAAAACAATTATTAAAAGAGGTTTGAAATACACTTTTAACCTTTAAAAAAAGGTTTTGAATTTGTCTTTCCGTAATTAAATATTTTCTAGAAACATATAAAAGAAAATATCTCCTCTTACCTACTATTACAGAAATTTTCATAGCACAGATAACAGAGATCCTGACAGAAAAATGCCTCTTAATATCAGCTATAATATATAAGTAGGATTGAGTAAAAAACCTTTCCGGTATGAAGATTGCGGCTAAAAATAGCCCACGAGATAATTATAGTCTAGACGCAGCTTCTATGAAATATAATCTTCAGACACAGGCTTTACGTTCTTGCCTACTTGTCAGTGTTTAGTACTAATAGGTTTGAGTGCATGCAATATGAACAAGTCAGTACCGTATATCGCATTTCATTGAACATTATCTAACAATTTTGATTTTCTTGAGGCTTAGGGCCTCTTTCACCATCTGTCAAGTAGGCTAACCGTCATTTAAAGTCACCTGTCACCGTTATTTAGCTGATATACCTTTTTTTGTTGCGGTAAAAGTCCCAAATATTAAATAGAAAAAATTCACCTATCGAAGGAAGCACTAAACCGAGTGAATAATTTATTCAACACTTTACTTGTAGTTGGTGAAAGAGGCGCTTATATTTTTTTTTTATTTTAGTACCTAATAGTAAAAAAATTATACATCACAGAATTGCAAATAGGTGTTAGATAAATGATATTTTCTTGCATATTTCCACTTCAATAGTGACGAACAAATTAAACCAATTAATAAAAAAAATACATATTTATTTTCTCTACTATTAGCTGTTGCCCTCGACTTCGTCCGCGTTGAAAAAGAAAATTTATCAATCATCAATACTAATAATATATCTGTAGCGGTCGGTCATGGAGTAATTCACTTTGTTTTCAGAAATATCGTGTATATAGGCTTTATAAATGATACTGAAACTAAATTGACCATTTTTAGAATTTTTTTCTGTATGTATGTATGTTCCTCCATCACTCAAACGAATTAAGCGATTTTCATGAAACTTGGTAGATAAACATTTAGAAGTACAGGATACGTGATAGGCTACTTTTCCTCTTTATAATATTAGCAAGTATGAACAAAGTCGACAGTAAAATATACGTAGTTGACTGCACACGCCTAACTAGATTAAATATCTTGATTCGCCATATATATAATGATGATCTTGGATCCATTAAGGAGAAAGCAATGAAGTTATGCAAATGTACAACGCAAATTGAGACAAACAACTTTTTTATACCATCAAGGCAAAGATTGATTAAGATATCCTTATTCACTTATAGCTTAGCATTATAGGATTCTTAGAAACTAATATATCACTGGTTAAATTCAAAAGTACAACAAATCAAAAAAATCCAAAAATGTTGTTCATATTGTTTGTTGCAAAAAGACTTATGGTTGTTTTATTCCTTATTTAATATATTTGGTCATTTTTTTATATTCAAAAGTAACTTATGTGCTTATATCTCTTCTAGTGATTTTTGATTGATTTTATATATTTTTAATAAAAAATGTTTAGGTAATTAAGTAGTTTATTTGTAGCCCAGTCATTTTTCTGGTATGTAATAAGATTAGCAAAGACACATCGTTTGCTTAAATTATAAATAGAGGTGCAGTTAAAAATTTCCCATTAAAAATTAACTGCTCACGACAAGTCACGACTTAGCCCGCGTTGAAAAATAACAGATTATAACGCCTGGCAAAATATGTTAAGCAATAATAAAGCTTCACATTATATTTTGCCAAGCGTAGGGTCTTTATTTTTAGAATATTACTTGTAGATTTTTAGATTTTCCATATCAAAGTGCCCTATTGGATATTTAGCCTATGTCCATCCTGAAATTCTAATCTAATGATTGATGAAGGAATTTTTGAAATCAATCAAATGTGTAGGCAGCCTTACTTTAAAGTGTATACCTAGTGTAAGAGGCCTTACTTTTAACTTTTTATTGCCATAAGCGAGCGTACGCACTCGTAAAATGCAATAGAATTTAAGCCTCCATGTGAATTCTTGGAAACATCGGCAGACTCAATACGTTTTATGCCTCCCGTGGCCGTACGCGCCGGGTTATGGTTTTACTATTCTCCCGACACTACCTAACTGACGGACATATATCTGTAGGTAATCGATTTCACATAAGTACTTACTTATAAACTAAATAACTATCCTCTGAAAATACATGCCTGTATAGAATGGGACACCTGTGTAGCGAGTTGTACGCACACAAAGCGTACCGATGCCTCGCTCGATCGGTTTTTTTTCGTTTTTTATTTGCATCTTGTACGATTCAGCTAATTAGGCATGTGTTGTATTGTAATGGTGCGTAAAAATTCGTTGGGTGCCTGCGTAGTGTTGTTATGTGTTATTGTAATGTATAATAATTATATATGTGTTGGCTTGAAATAAAATGTCCAGACAAACCAACAATGGTTTACAGACATTATTATCATCTTGTTTGTAAATACGTATTAAGAAATAAATAAATGTCCATTTATAACACAGATTACTCTTATATTCTAAAAGTACTCTGTGTAAGTTTGATTCAAAATAGTTACTGAATCTATAGCTGTGCTTACATTAAAAAAACTTTAATATTAAGAGGCTTACCTGAAGTCAAATCGTTTACCGTGAGAACCGTGAGAACAAATAATACAAACGTTATTCAAATTATAATTCTACCAACCTGCGAATAATCTATGCAAATTCTTCAATAGCTTTTTTAGCAAACGGCTCCATTGTTGATAATGACATTTGAATAGGGAATAAACCAGAATTATCAGTAGAAATATATGGTGGTATCTCATTTTTGATAACAATTAGTTATAGGTAACCTTATTGGAAAATTATTACAATAATTGGGAATAAGGGCTCAGTTACACAAGAAGAGTTTCGTGTACGAGTTTCGAACGGGAGTGGAAAAAAATCGTATCAGGGAATGAGCTAGAAAAGTTTAAAGGGGCGATAATTTCTTTCGAGAGGCGAAACTCCAAGCACTTAGTTTACACCGTACACCGATAGTTATACTGTTTCACGACAAATTCATTTCTCGCATACCAAAAACTCTCCTTGTGTAACAAGCCCTAAGGTATGAGTACAGTATAGTACAGTTACAGTAGGATAAGTCACTGAATCAACCGAAAAAAGGGATGTGTCTGTTTTGGAAACATGGCCGTATATTTCATATACCTACATTATATACATACCAAAAACATCTGACCCCCCTTGCCCTGAAACGATGGTCCGACCATGGTCCGACCATGGTCCGACCGATGAGTCCGACTGCTTCGTCCGATTGATCGGGGGGTTAAATCTTTGTAACTACATCATCAAACTGCCCAGATGCTGTTATCATCAGTTTTCCGAATTGCCTCTCATGATGGGATCATAAATTTAAAAACTAAAGCGTCCCATTAGGGCGAGTTGAACGTGGCACGAGTTTTTGAACGAGTATCGTTACAGTGGCTTGTTCAGTTGACGTGTGTGGCCTGTAGCCGTGTAACGTTACACTCTCACGACTATTTAAATGTTTACAAACATCTCTGGTCTCAATCTCCAACTCGTATTCAACTTTGTCGGGTCATATTGTAATTTGGGGTCGAAAGCGGTCACTCAACGATCACCCGCCGGGTCACGATACTGTGACCTTTGTCGAACCAAATTTATTATTGCAGCGAATACCAGGGAAATATTATTTGCGAATGAAACCGTTTTAGATTTTAGTAAATAAATACTTTTTTTTTACTCTAGTATTGAAAAAACTGACCACAAAATTGCAATTATATTTACTTATTACTAAGAGGTGCCCGCGACTTCGTCCGCGTTGAAAATATAGGTAAAGGATATAACTCCTGACATACAAATGACTCCTGAAATCCTACTTTTCCCAAGCATTGAATCTTTATTTTCAAACTAGCTGGCGCCCGCGACTTCGTAGCCTATCCTGTGTCCCGTACGTCTAAATGTTTATCAACTAAGTTTCATGAAAATCAGTTAATTCGTTTAATTATTATTAGTATTGATTGATTGATTGATACCTAATTGGTGCCAGCGGCTTCACTTGCGTGAAATTATTCTAATCCAATTCTGCAGTAGAACTACCGTATTCTTGTCCAATCTGTTCTAACATATAGAACTAATAGTAGAACTATTTGGACTAACCCAAATATTTAACTTATGTCCATCCCGAAATTCTACTCTAACTATTGGTGGTGGAAGATTGGTGGAGGATTTTTTGAAATGGAATGAGTAGTTTCAATGATTACCTCATACATACAAAACTTTACCCCTTTATAATCTTTAGTATATGTAGATATAACTTTTCAGCAGGCAGGTTGGATGGCAGGCTCACCAGTTCATTCCATCCAAGTCGCCTAATAGCAAACAAATGCCATAGTGAAACATTTGTCTAGAAGATGCCCAACCAAGCCCCAAAATAATGTAACTAATGGCAATTACATCAATGTAACTTATGTTTTATAACTATACTGGGAACATACCCTTTTTATCAAACTTTCATACACAACTTTTCGTATTTAATTACGAATGAGTTCATTTAGGTATGCTGATAAGGGTTGATTAACATGTCAAAATATGAACGAAATACGTCACTTGATATTGCGTTATTTGACGTACAATGTTCCTACCTCAATCTACGTTACGTGGCTCAATATTGTATGTATACCTATGCGAGCGATTCTATCGTCAGTCTGACTGGAGCCAGTGACCGAAGCTACCCGCCAATTGGGTGAGCCGACAGTACACTTGACCCGGCAAACTGTTAAATTATCTTTTGTTATGGGTGCCGATGGTAGGTATAATATTATGTCTGCCGAATGCCCCTAGCGACTACCGTGTCGCTCCACGTGTTGCTATGCCAAACTCAACGCCTACGTCAATTTTATTCTATTTAATCTAATCAGTCTAGTAGTGCTTACATTCAATCTTCGTATACTTTTGCTGTGGCACTGTCCGCGTGTGAATTTCTCATCCAGGACCGAATTGAAATCTCTTGCAATAGTCAATTCTTTTGCATTTAATACCAGTTTAGGATTCATATTTTATAAGGAGCAACTGGGCAAGAATCATGGTCGCCTGGCGCAAAAGAGGAATGTTATAAGTTTGACCTTTGTGTCTGAGACATCTTAGCTCCTAAAAGACTGGACAGATTTTGATCGATTCTATCAAGCGCTTTGCCAGCTTTGCGCTCTTTTATTATGCTCACAGCAAAGGACTGGAATTCTCCTTTTGTTACATTTTCGTATTTGTCATACAAAACGCTGCTACAAAAAAGGAATTTTTCTTAGTAACTATGAACTCTTAATACGATTTAATTTAGGACCTAAAATGGATTGCATTTGCTATTTCGTACCATCAACTTTGTTTTTGTATGAAAGCGATTATATTTAGGAACCTTGATCTTTTCAAAGTTCGAGTGAATGGGCATACTCTGGGTGAGCTAGCTCCATCATAGGCCTCATCCTTGCTACGCAGCTGGTTGTTGGCCAAGAGCAAACCCATCTCTAATAAAAAAAAGTGTTCTGAATTTGAATCGTCTTTTGAAAGTTGATTGGCCTTAAATATTACTTTGGACTCTTAAATAACAGAGTAAATAGACGCCAAATTTGGACTCATCTTCACTTAAAATCAGGTGAAACTTTGGACTCTTAAAGAACAGAGTAAATAGACGCCATATTTGGCCTCATCTTCACTTACCATCAGGTGAAATTAAGGTAAATCGCATTAATGTATATATACGTTACTTACAAATTTTAAAAAAATCAAATTCTTAAGGAAATTATTAATTCTTTGATATTACAATTTAATTGGAGCAAGATACTTTTATAATTTCGCCCAGTTAAGGCGTTATTAATTATTCCGGTTCCGAAGTACTATTTATAGTCGAGACGAGATAGTAATACGGCTCTCTGAGCACGACGTGAAGTAGACACGTTATGCAACTTGATACTACCTCGCACAGGTCAACCACTAATATCTTTGCAGCAGCTTTTTTCACTTGCGAAATGTGTGTCCATAATAAAATTATATTCATAGACGAGCCTTATTTGACTACGACTTTGTGAATGTACACTAAAGGCCTTTTTATTACCGTAAATAATTATCTCCATACAGAAGACGATAGGAAATAACAGCATTACTGCTGTTGTCTTCGTTCCTTGCCTTCCTTCTAATCTTTTATTTTTAATCCTACTAAGGTTGGCATTGGAATTGCTTGTATTTAGGCAACCGTAGCCACCTACCACAAAGTGAACCGTCAATCTAATATCTGTCTATCTTTACATAAAAAAGAAATACTTCCTTGACTCAAATTCAATTCAAAACTCAAATTCAAACGTCCTCTGTTTAAAGTTGTTTTAAAAAACGAACCCTATCCGACTAGCCGACTATCAAGGTCATTTTTTCTTAGGCAACCAGTTAAAATAAAATACTAAAATCAGCGGTTTCTGAGAACGGTTAAAAATTTAGGCTTTAAGTGGTAGCAATCAAAAGTTACGACTATAAATAAATCATTTGCTTTAATCCATCGCCATAATATAAAACTATATTATAGCGAAGAATTTATTAAAATTTGTTTTATATTTTACATCGATGGTATTTTGTAATTATAATTGTAATTATTTTGTAATTTTGTAACTTTTATGCCAAAACTATTTAGGTACATATTATTATGGTTTATACAACAGAATCATCAATACTAATAATAAATGTGTAGGGGTCGGTCATGGAGTAATTTACTTTGTTTTCAGAAATATCGTGCATTTAATAAACTCTATACAATGATACTGGAACTAAATTGACGATTTTTAGATTTTTTTTCTGTATGTATTTTAAAACGAATTAGTTCTGATTTTCATGAAACTTGGTAGATAAGCATTTAGAGGACACGTGATAGGCTATTTTTCATCTTTCTAGTAACATACTACAGCTAGTAACATATAATACTTGTACTTGTAAACTTGGCCGTTACTTGTAAAGTTATGTGAACGAAGTCGCCGACAAAACAGAACTTTTTTATGAGAATACAAAGTCACCTTTGATATTGGAGTTGAATACTGCGAAACTTCAAGGTCATGGGTCCTACACTACAAGTATTCGGCTATCAATTAACTGTTCGTTTACAAACTGTTCATTTAATGTAATTAGGTAGATATACTGACATTGATTCTAATGCATTGAAATTCAATTTTTATCTATACTTCTATTCTATACTAATATTAGGCATAAAGAGGAAAGATTTGTTTTTTTGTTTATTTTTTATATTGTTTATACCTATTTCAAAAATTATTTCACTGTTGGGAAGCTAATTATTATCAGCGAGTAACATTAGGCTATATTTTATAAAGTTACATGAACGAAGTCGCGTGCAACAGCTAGTTGCGCATATATTTTTGTCAGGCGACGAATTTATGATTATCCCTCGGAAACAGTACTTAATTCTGGATGAAAGGTGGCCTATGTCATTTTCTATATCCCTAAAAATAACATCGATGCTGTAAATGTGTATGTAAATTATAACGAAGATCCTTTGAGTAATTAAGGCGTGAAAACTTAACATATATATATTTTTTTCACAACAAATCACTTTTGCACTTACAATATTAAGATTCTATTTATAAGTGTTTATTTAATGTTACGATCATCAACAAATTTTTATTACAATCATGCAGATAACTCAAATATTTATTAAAATTTCTCCACAAATATATAAATACACATTTAGATATCGTCCGCTTCGTCATATTTAACCGCTGTTTACATCTCTTTGAGCTGGTTTCATTTAAAAACGAGAAAAACATTTCCGAGAAATATTGAGTGTTGGAGGATGCAATACTTCGCGTGTCTGATCAAATTAAGCCTTTACCTGCAGTATGAAGTTAAATTAACTAACATTTACTTCGTTTAGTACCGTAGAACTACAAACTACAAGTTTCAAAGGCAACGAACAATTTTCTTGGTTTAACGCAAGCAATTATAATTTTAATTATGGCGAATTACATGAACATTAATTACCTTGGGTTAATATTAATCATAATTACATTAGGAAAGCAACAATTAGGTAATATAATAGCTAGAAAAACTACTGTTTAAACAACTATATGCATTATTGAGCAGTAGCACTACCATGACTTGCTATCGAAATCTTACGTTAGTTTACTTCTTTCGATAACGAACCTTTCACCCTTCAATGTGCTAGTGAATGATTTTACTACTAACGTTACGGTATTTCTCGAGAGCATCAGTGAAATTTGTAACTCATGGTACCGATTTTGTATAGAAATGTCAAGTTAAACGTTAGTCGGTAATGGTCGCTAGCGACTACATTCGATAGGTTTTTTACTTATGCAACTCATGTTACTGGTTTTAGTTCTTTGGTGACCGCTAGAGGCGCTGTACAATTTTTCATACAAATATTTTACGTTCTCGTTCATCTCTCGCTAGCGATTTCGGTAGTCATAAACTCATGGTAGTGCTACTGATCTTTTTACAGAAAACCAGAGCAAAATGCGCACATGTTCTATTAGTTTTAACGCGTAAGGAAGACATATATTCTCTTGTTTTTCGTCTTTACCACCTATTGGTCGAGTGGTTAAGGTGCTAGCCTTTGGATTCTGACTCAGGGTTCCTGGGTTTGATTTCCGGCACGCCAATGCAGGCCAAGCAGCCAAGTTTCTAGAATAAATGGCACGTTGATCCATAATCTTTTCAAAGTTCGAGTGAATAGGCATCTTCTGGGTGAGCTCGCTCCATCTTAGGCCTCTCCCTTGCTACCCAGCTGGTTGTTGGCCAAGAGCAAACCCATCTTTAATAAAAAAAAAATAAAAAATAAAATAAAGGTTCGCCACCCTTGTCCCTAGACTCGCCTAGACTCTATAAAAATTTGCTATGCAATATTGTACAGTCGGCCGTAAAAGTCGATTAACACATTCAAAAGGCCAAACAATTGAACACTCAACGCGCCATAAGTCGTTGTCACGACTAGAGAACAAAATAAACTTCACGTCGATCGTAAAAAGCTTCAGTAAGTAAGTAATTAAGTAAGTAAGTTGAGTGTTCAGTTGTTTTGCACTTTTGAATGTGTTAATCGACTTATGCGGCCGACTGTACCTAAATACACAGATAATCAGGTTCTGCCCATTTTGTTAGGTTGTGCGCAAAAATTGTCATCGTTCTACCTTAATTGCTCCAAATATGTCCAATTCATCATAAATTAATATTGGACTTTGAACCAGAGTACGTTTAGTTTTACAAGTTCTTGGTGCGTCCGAGTGACACTGCCCTGGCAAGGCTGTTGTAACTCTGAGATTCATGTAATTATCCAATCGAGTGCGCGCGTACTGACGATGACTCTATGTGTGAAGCGATGCCACTATTACTACTCGTAAGTTCACGCGCCCTGCGTGTGATCAGATCACTCCTTTATTGATTATTCAATTTCATAGGTTTACCATTATATAGCGCTATTAGTTCTGAAGCTAATCTATCAGGTATGTTTTGGTAACATAAAATTTATCTATTTCAAATTTAGCCATTTAAAATTCAAAGCTCGGTAATAGTTGGTTGAGATCATTCATAATCTATCCTTTTATACTTAGTTAGTTTAACAAGCTATATAGAGTGGGCTTGGAGTGGGCTATGTTCGAGTTTGCCGCCTAGTATCAGTAGACCGATTACTCAGTCCGATGATCGGACTGGTGAGACTTTTTCGTCTCAGTAGTACGATTTAAATCGTCGGACTACTGAGCCTTTTAGTCCGATGATAAAATAATTTTGTTATATCAATTCTCTTTTGAATACTTCCTTATACTATTAAGTACACTTGAAACTTCTCTCATTCTTGGTGTTATTTTACTCTGCGAGAATGAATCCGTAAAGAGGGGATCCGTAGAGAAATAAAAGTCTCCGACTAACCCGGCAGTGAGAATAGGCAAGACATGTAGTACACCCATATAATGGACCAAATTATTTTATAAGGGCTGTGATTCAACGCTGGTTCCAGACTGCTTCTGATAGGTCCTATAGGCTAACAGTGGACATGTTAGGTCTGATAATGATCAATGAATTAATAAATCAACTAGACCCTAAATTTATATTTTTCCCATATTGCTAGCGACAAAAATGTCCAAAAAAATGAATTATTTTTCTATATTTTCACACATCTTCCTAAAATGACAACTTCCTAAAACGACAACTTTTTAGATCGACTGGCTAAATTATAGTTAGGTACTAATACAGATATCGAGTGTATTTATTTAGATACTTTATTTTCGTATCTCAAAGACTCTAATTATAACAACACTTGATTGATAAAAATAACCTCGCCGAGATTAAAATTGGATCTATTGTTTAGTGCTAATTTAAACGTCGGCAATAAAACAGATATCTCGTCAGTCGTATCTATTTCTCCGACGAGATTTCACGTCAGCAGTGAACTCTTTATTTTTAAATTGACACCATAATTATATAAATACAAAGAAGTTGACAGATAGCACTAAAAGAGAGTATCTGATTGTTGCTTAATATTTTCGTGCGCTTTGACCTCGTAACGATCCCATAATTTTTCCATTGTAATAACATATTTAGTTACTGATTTATCTCAGCCCTATAATTAGGTAAATTAATGATTGATCATTTTTGCGTTTTTATTTCATTTTCTGATTCCTTTAGCGAGATGGGTGTTAAAAACCACGCGGCAACTGTGCTACGTCTAAAGTTTACAGTTGAGTCGCACAGTCATATTACTCCGCTGGCGAGCAATATTCAATATCAACTTTCAGTTTTGAACTGTCTGCACATCACATCAATAATGTTACTGACAAAGGACTGAAACTGCGAATCCAATAATTATTTTTTATTACTTTTTCCTGCGACTTTGTTTACGTATTTTTTTTTATAGTATATAGCCTAAGGCCTAATCTGAAGCCAGCTGCTCTTTTGAACTCATCAGTCCGGCAACTGTAGGGTTAACTCCAAGACTCATGCATACACTATATGTCCTAATTCTATTTCTGTTGACACATTCTTTAGTCTTAACTAATATATCTTATTTTTTTTTAGTCTGCAATCAGCTGTCATAACTATAAGATATGTTATGTTCACACATGATTTTCCGATTGTACCTTCCAGTAAGGACATCCACGTTTCTGATTCTAACATCCACGATTTTCTTTCTTTTAAGCCTCATTTGTTAGCTGCATGTGAAGTTGGCCATTTTATATTTTTGGAAAATTCACTATTTAATTTTTTATTTAATTTTTGGGAATTGTACTAATTTCTTGTCTGAGAGAGTTCGTGGATTTCTGCATTGGCGCAGAGTTCACAGAGTTCACAGTATCTCATTTGCATGATTGAAACATTTGAGTTGCATGCACTGCCCCATAGTTGAACGCAATAATCAGATTGGTTTGAGAAATTACTTTGTAAATAAATCTCGAAGACTAAACACACTAATTGTATGGCCTTATAATTAAGCATTATAAGGCTTGTGTAATAGGGTAACCGTACAACTGAGCCATCTTTGAAAAGTTCATTCAATTTGACGAGAATCGAACCCGTGACCCTTCCAATGCATTCATCGAAACTATAGCGACACACAGCTGATGTCGGATATTTGCCGAATCCTTAACCGTGAAGTGCATAACACGAAATCTGCTTGCACTGAAGTAGTAGTGTAGTCGTAGTACGTTGCATTGTGTAGGTAGTTGCAAGCACGTGTTGTTGGGAGTTGCATCTTAGATTGCCACTAACTGCCTGCGCGGTAAACAGGAAAATAACCACTTTATAGGGTCAATTTATATGGAACACTCCATTTATAGCACTGGTTCAACAATAAAATTTGCTTTTACGACCAACTAACGATTCGCGGGAGAACCTATTAGTTTGTCTAATTCCAACTTATTGTCATAATAATATCTTTCATTGCCCACTCGTCAATCTGATTTTCGCCTTGATCTCCTTACGAGACTTTAAGAGTTACAGTTTCGTGTCTTATCTGTTATAACTTAACAGATAAGACACGAAACTAATGTATAGCTTTATTTTAAGCTAGCTGGTTTAAAAATAGTTAAAACTGGATTTTTCTTTTATTTTTGTTGTTATTTTTAAAAAAAATTACAAGACGTATTTACTGTAAATGTTCCAATACCTAACTAGGAACGCAAAAGGGAAGAATCAGGGAAACAAATCGTACTAACATTTCTTGTTCTAAAAATATTATTAAAGTCCCATTTGAAAGGATATTATATTCAGCAATATCTTTAAAAATATGGAAGCTAAATAACTTATATCAACAATTATTTATTAGTTATTGTTCTCATTCAAATTTCCTTTATTTAAAAGTAACATTACCAACAAATAAACGTTTGTCATCGTAACAAGGCCTAAATATATGAGGATGACTTCACCTTCCTCTTTCGTAAAAATGCAAATCAGATGCTTCCGTTCCTTGAGTGGAGTTCCCAGAATAGTATCAATCTATACTGAGTGGGTGTATTAATAAAACCGCTATCATTTTCAACTGTTTCTAGATGTTCTGGAAAACGTTCGAGTCATAAATGCACAATGCGATAGATAAACCAGATATCGTTTTATTTATATTGTGCCTTCACAAACAAGGTGTATTTTTTTTTAAATTAAAGATGAGTTTGCTCTTGGCCATTCAGCCAGCCGTGAAGCGAAGATGAGGCCTATGATGGAGCGAGCTCACCCAGAAGAGATCGGAAATACAGACGCCCCGGCAGAGAGTTCCAAACCTTGTCAGTGCGCATTATAAAGGACGTTTTAAAGCCGTTAACCAGCCGTACGTCTGTATCTCCGATGGAAGAAAGAGGAAGGCGGTATGAGCTCATGCAGCTCATACCGCCTTCCATTTTTTTTTGCAATTTATATACGCAACAAAAACCTCCCTCAAGTTGTGTTGAATTTCGTAATTGAAATTAGAACTTATCGGCCTTGGTAACTGATTTTTTTTATATATCTTCATAATATTTCTAAGTGATAAATAAAACAGATATCTATTTAGAGGCACTTTACGTAAACAAGAAAACATATTCGATTGACAACATATTTCGTTTTTATTTCATTCATAAACAACTCATGTTAAATTACTCATTAGGTCAAAGTAGTAGATACATAGGTATAGGTACCTACGTAGAAGTTATACCTATGGATTGACACAAGTAAACATCGTGAATTATATCGGTTCAAGAGTCACACCTCGAAAATCATTCAAGATAATTCCAGATATGTTTAATTAAAACATAATTACAAGGCGGATTCACGTTATTATGCAAAAAAAAACATTTTAGGTTTATGTAACTATTTAAATAAGTGGAAAAATGCTCACTATACATAACAGGGCATCCCACGACTATGCCACATGAAGGGAAAGTACCTTGAATATTGTAGATGGAATATTTTACTGAAACAAGACATTATTTTAATTTAAAAAACTGCATTCATAGATTTTTAAATATATACATGGTTGAACCGGGAATCGAACACGAGAAAAAAAATTATAAAGCTTCATCATAAAGATTATTTTTTGCTAAATAACGTTGTGTCAGAAATAAAAGGAAGACTGAATTTTAACATTTTTAATACAAAATTAATCAATTTATGAAATGAATT
Source organism: Synanthedon vespiformis (assembly GCA_918317495.1). Classification (NCBI taxonomy): domain Eukaryota; kingdom Metazoa; phylum Arthropoda; class Insecta; order Lepidoptera; family Sesiidae; genus Synanthedon; species Synanthedon vespiformis. The sequence goes on along the minus strand of OU906949.1, from coordinate 10,712,846 downwards.
GAACATAGTACTTATTTGAAATTACTATGTTCTTTTAGGTGAACATAGTAATTTCAACTTATAGTCGGATTTTTAATTAGATGAACTATAATGACATTTGGTGGGTTACCATTTTATTGTAATGTAAAAATAGTGTTGTATCCTGAGTAATCGAGTATTAGGTAAGAATCGTGATTCAATCTTTTTTATTTTACAATAAGTTTGTTAGTTGAACTTATTATTTTAATAAGTTATTTAGTTGTTGCTAGCTGTCATTTTAGTCCATTAATAAGGCGGCTGAGTTTCATTATTTTGTTCTCTTCTATAACGTGATCGATACTTGACCATAATGATCGAACTCGGTTATAAATGAGTCATACTACAACACTACGCTTCATGCTTGCCACATTAAAAAAATAAAAGGCCGATTTCAGCTGTCATTTTAGTCAATCTAATTAAAAATTCGATCTAGTTTAGAAGTGTCGGTTACATTACATTACATGTCGCGAGTTCAATGGTTTTTTCTCATGTCAAAAATGCCCAACGCGCCTAAAGAAGTTTTCACTTCAAAGTGTACCTACTTCAGTTTCCACTCAAAAGAGCATTACTTTGAAATGATACTTTTTATTTCCTAATGGATATTGGTATCAGATTCTATATCAAAGCATTATACTTAGGACGTATTAAATGGTACCTGATATTGACAAAAGTGCATTTCACCGTTGAAATAATGCACTTAGGAAATGAACGTAGACTTTCGGGGATCAGATAGTCAGTAGGCGTTGACGGTGTCACGTTACAACTACCCTCGACTATAAAAACGGATACGTTACTCACATTTCAAACACTCGCGGATCAGTTTACAGTAACGCAGTGCATTTTCTAAACCTTCTTAAGTATTCATTTATTATGCGTATCTACTTACACAGGCGCCATACTTTCACCCATTTCATTTTCTTGTTCTAACTAAGGTATTAGTGTTACTATATAGTGTGTCGAAATTTGATCATGGTAGAAACAAATAATGATAGGAAAAAAAATTGGTAGAGAAAATAACATTTTTCTTTTTATTAATAAAACTAAAGCTCGTTAATAGGTACTAAATAAAATAGAAAATCCAGTTTAAAAGAAATACTAGTGGCAGGGCACACCGTGTTTCTCAGTCATTTGTGCAGAATGTCTGGGGGGGAGTTCCCTTACAGAAGACCACCGTGAAATTGCAGCATGTGTCCTTTCGGTTTTGGTTTTGCCAATCTTTCTATACCTTATCCTTACTTTGAACAGCAGTGCACCTGCCCCACATGTATCTTTGCTTGCGTTATAGGCGACGAAAGCCATATACCACCAAGGAGACCATCAGCCTTTCTCACGATCTTTACATAAAAAAGAAGTTTTTGCTTAAAATGTTGATGTGGTTTTTTATGAATTTGCTCAGTATAATAATAAAATGTTTGTTTCAGTTGCAAATATGCTGGTAAATCAAGCAGTGCAGCTAACAGTGCTGGCCGCCGCAATGCTCTGGGAGACGCGATCCGAGGGTGCTCCCGCAGGCGGAGTCAAATTGTGCGGCCGTAGACTCAGTGATTTCATGAGCAGTATTTGCCAGGCCCACAATAGCCCACCTTGGGATGACCCTAGGGGTGAGTTTTCCATAAATACTTTTTTTTAATGTTAAGGTCGACAGACAGGCTAACTAACGGTCCACTTGATGGTAGGTGGCTACCGTTGCCTATAACACAAGCAACGCCATAAGTGCTACAAATGCGCTGCCGACCATAGAAGAATTAGGGATAAGGAATAAGGGAGGGATGGGGTAATGGGCTCTGGCATCCCTTACTCACACATCCAAACACAATACCACGCCATGATGCTGTTATTTCACGGTGGTATTCTGTAAGGTGGTGGTTACTGCCGCCAGATGGGCTGCCCAAATGAGTGCGAAACGCAGTGTGCCCTACCACTACTTTTCAAATCCAGACCGGAATCAATTTTGAAAATTATATTAAAATTTCCAAAGTTGACCCCGCCGGGAATCGAACCCGGGGCCCCTGAAACGTTAGGCAAGCACCTTTGCCACTCGTCCAACGGACTCGTCACGGTAGGGCCAAGTTACATTCGCACTAATCCTTTTAATGGTTGATTTCTTTCTCTCGAACACATATTTGAGGGCAGTGCGAACGGAAAAAATCTTCCTTCACTGTTTGAGATTCAGTATTTTTGCGGATCCGCATGCTCAAGTGCGGAACTTTCTGCATCAATTTAGAAATAGATATTTCTGCATCAATTTAGAAATCCGCAATCGTATCTGCACCCCCAAAAGATTCAAGCATTAAATAATTAAAACATTCGTGGATGTGACCCCTCTAAAAATCCGCAATCGGATATTGAAAATTTTAATACTTGCCGTGCCGTCCTCCAATGTGCGCCGGCCTTTAAGTGAATTCGTAATATAAGAACAAAAGAACATAATTATCTCAACCGTTTATTTGATTTTGTAAACATATTCTAACATCAATGAAGTGAACGACTCGCTATCGTCAATTATTTAAACTTACATAAGTAAATAAAGTTATACTTGACGAAATATTTTACAAATAACATCCGCAACGTTCTATTAAGTACGTATATTATAAATTTTATCATTTTGCTATTATTACCTAAAACATGTGATATGGACGTCTATCGGATTGTTCACCCTTCGAATAATATATCAACTCTTTTATAAATAAACTAGCTGGTGCTCGCGACTTCGTCCGCGTAGAAAAGTTTTTTGGATAGATGGCGCTATCTCCCGGGCCAAGCCTATCTTTTATTTTAGATTTCCCGTAAGAATGAAGCATTTTCCTGCGGCAAAAAGGATCCTATGTTCATCACGGATAATGTCGGCTTCTAATGGTAAAAGAATTTTTCAAATCGGTCCAGTAGTTTCAGAGCCTATTCAATACTAACAAACAAACAAATCGTTCCTCTTTATAATAATTAGTATAGATAAATAAATTTCTTCACACATTTCACACAACACCAAATTTGATTTTGTAGTTCCATATTAAGCATCTAAATGCTTGTATTTTGGATACCAAACAGTTGATATACTACATAGATTATTTTTTTGTTTTATAAATAGATAATTATTATAAATACAAACATCCATGACTCAGGTACGAGTACAAAGGTAAAATGTTAACACATAAAAATTTGCCCCTAGCGGGATTCGAACCCGCGACCGTTTGATTAACAGCTAGAGTTACCTACTAGCCACTAGACCAAACGTGTCGTGAAACTCTTATAATTCTTCTCCTTCTTCTCTTTAGCATCTTTTCTGTGTAAATCATTAGTAGCACTGCCACACATATTACTCTAATTTATCAATAACTAGCTGCTGCCCGCGACTTCGCCCGCGTAACTTTGTAAATTATATGGTAAAACCTTCCTCGAGAACCACTCTATCCATTGGTGAAAACAGTTGAAAATAGGTGCACCAGTTTTTGAGTTTATCGTGAACAGACAGACCGACGCGGCGGAAAGGACGTAAGGATATGTTATTAAAGTTATTAATAAGTTAACTAAGTTATTATTAAGTTATTATGTTAACTCAAAGTTTATTATTTATCTTTCGTCCGCAACAAAATTAGTATCGTTTAAGTTGCCAATTTGTACGGTCAAACTATCAATGTCAACACTTATAAAAACATTTTTAATGAATTAATTTGACCCTCGCGGGCTATCCAAATCGCCCTTGCGGTGGGCCGGTAGACCTCTAGCTTATAAATATCAATATTTACACTTACATTATATCCTCTATATCTAATTTCTATATAAATAAACTAGCTGTTGCACGCGACTTCGTCCGCGTAAATTTATAAAATATAATACATTCGTGTCTGTGAAACCATGGAACTACACATACAAAATTTCAACCCAATCGGTCAAGCCGTTTAGTAGTTGACATACCGACAGCAGCGCCACCTACCGGGTCCAATTGGTTTTTTTAAATCATCCAGGAAACCATCGAAATACCCATATAAAATTTCAACCAAATCGATTCAGCCGTTTAAAAGTTATATGTGAAAAAGATAAGTACGGAAGGATAATTCTTACTACCCGTTGTCCTATTACCCGTTTTTCCGTAGGAATGAAGCATTTTCCCGCGGTGAAAAGTATCCTATGTTCATCACAGATAATGTCGCCTTCTAATGGTAAAATTTATTTATTTATTTATTTATTCATTTATTCAAAATCCACAGCTCTCAACAAAAAAAATTACCGACAAAAACAAAAAAAATACACCCTACAGCCAATTATGGATTTTACATTTATATACAAAAAAAATATAATACAAAATTATACGATTCCCTACAAACTAAACAAACTATAAAGCTATAAAAATCACATATTAAATATAATACATATATACATACACACATATTACGTAGAACTGCCACCGCCTTAAAAATTTAACATAAGTAAACATAAACATAGTCAACGTAGACGCTAGCCTGTAAGAATGTTGCCAATGCTATTCCTGAATTTCAACAACGACGAACAGAACAAGTCTGCCGAGGAAAATTTGTCATTGTACGACTTCTGAAGACGGCGCAACACTGAATTTTGAGCATAATTACTATGGACGAACCTACAATTGAAAAGCTTCGAGCGCCTCGTTCCGACTGCTGGAGCCCACAAATTCAGCGTATTATTTACCAGGTCAATGCTGTCAACCATGCCATTGCAGATTTTGTACAAGAACGTCATATCAAGGAGAGTACGTCTATCCTCAAGCGACATCACCCGGCACATGCTACAGGCATCCCTATAGTCCGAATATGTGCGAAAGCTGCGGTAGCACATTTGTTTGAGAAACTTTCGCTGTATTTTCTCTATGCCTTGTATATGCGAGACATACAGAGGATTCCATATGCTACTACAATACTCAAGGTGACTCCTAACGTATGTGCAGTAGAGAATTTTCAAACAGTGTACGTCTGTGAAAGGTTTAGTCACTCGCATAATGAAGCCAAGGTTCTTAAAAGCTTTGGATGTTATCTTTTCAATATGGCCTGTAAACGTTAATTTAGAATCCAGTAGAATACCCAAGTCACTGACCAGCTTTGTCTCTTGGATAATTGTACTGTTGATGCTGTAATTAAATTTTATGGGCTTTAGTTTCCGACTGAAGGTTATGAAGGAGCATTTATTGACATTGACATTAATTCTGTTTTCATTACAGTACACACTCAATCTTTCTAAATCATCCTGTATGGCGCGACAATCACGAATGTTCTTTATCTTCTTGTAAATTTTTATGTCATCCGCATACATCAGGAATTTAGCACATCGAAAACACAGCGAAATATCGTACAAATAACAGGAGTAGAGTAAAGGCCCAAGTATAGATCCCTGAGGCACTCCCGATGGAATTTTAACATAATTTGAACGATACCCACCCAAGACCACCGCCTGACACCTATTTCGCAGATAAGATTCGAACCACCTGTGAAGGTTCCCCTTTATACCCAACTCACCAAGCTTTTTTAGAAGCAATACATGATCAACACGGTCGAAAGCTTTTTCAAAATCAGTGTAGATAACATCAACCTGAGAAGCACCATCCATACCAATCAAGACGTCATTTGTAAATATAGCCAAGTTTGTATTTGTGGATCGATTCTTAAAGAAACCGTGCTGTTCGGGCGGTATCAAAGTTGATACCACTGGATACAAATGGTTATGCACAACACGCTCCAACAATTTTCCAAGTACATTTAGAATAGATATAGGACGATAGTTCTGCACCAGGGACCTGCCACCCTTCTTATGAATGGGAACAATATGAGCTGTTTTCCATATATTGGGAAAGTAGCCAGCAGCGAGACATCTATTAAAAATCAGTGTCACTGGAACCGCTAAGGATTTTGAACAAAAATGAAAGAAGCATGGAGGAATCCCATCACTACCAGCTCCCTTCGAGATATCTAATTTTTTTAACAACCCAATTAAGTATGAAGAGGTGATTTCAATTTTATGTATGATTTCACTATGTGGAACATCACCAATGGAAGAACCGTGATAGCAAGACGCAGGCTCCCTGAAGTTCCTATGGAAAAAGTCATTAAACGCATTGCAGATGTCAGAACTATTAACGAGCGTTGCATCCTCATATGTCATTGAGTCAGGATAATTAGAATTCTCATTTCTATGCGACTTAATGTAAGACCAAAAAGATTTTGGCGTGGATTTAATCCACTTTTGAGATTTCTCTAAATAATCTTTGCGGCAAGTCTTCTGCAACGCTTTCATTCTGCCTCGCAAATTGGAGAACTCGAGATAATCCAATGGATTACCATGTCGTCTCCAATTTTTGTGAAGTCTAGCCTTTTCTTTCATCATGTTGATAAGAGCCCTGCTGTACCAAACAGGATATGAATGAGATCCAGAAATGTACACTTTAGGAACAAATTTATCAATAACGAGAGTCAGAATATCATAGAACTTTGTCACAACCAACTCTAAGTCCTCAGTTCTCGAGATAAACGACCAATCCTGATTCAAAAAAACTTTATTGATTTCATCATAATCAGCTCGTTGAACCGGTATTTAAAAAAATAATTTTTCAAATCGGTCCAGTAGTTTCGGAGCCTATTCTATACAAACAAACAAACATACAAACAAACACACAAAAAAACAAACAATCAAATCTTTCCTCTTTACAATATTAGTATAGATATATACTTATTATAAAATAATCTATACCAATATATAAAGCTAAGGAGTTTGTTTTTTTGGTTGTACGAGCTAATCTCAGGAACTACTGGTTAGAATTAAAAATAATATTGTTGTGTTGGATAGCTATAGGCTATGCTATAGAGAACGCGTACGAAATCGCGGGTACCAGCTAGTATCAAATAAAGTCGCTGTTAGCTCCTCTATGCAAAGCCGAGGGCGAGATACTAGTATATCTAGGATATATCACATATTATTTTTATTTCAGTGATTTAACGAATACAGACAGAAGTTATTTTCGCATTTATGATAAAAGTTATACTAAAAGACACAACACACGCATACGCCGTGTACCTAAAAGAGAGTTGATTCAATATTTTCGTTTAATTTGTAAACGTCAAAAAATGCAAGTACAATTTATAATCGCCGAACTTATCGCTGGCTCGATTGTATGTGAATTTGGAAACAAATGGATTTCAACAATGCTATCGGTTCATTAAAAAGATGTCGGATCTCGAGCTCACGTTTTTATCTTTGCATCAGTGACCTCTTGAGTGTTTACGTCTGGTAATCAGGAAAAACAAGTATTTACATCCACATTTAATTGTCAACCTACAGCTAATTAATGGTACTCATCAAATACGTGTACAAAGTACCTTTAAGATATGTTATGTACCTATACTTACATACAAAAGTTTTTGTATTGACAATTTATCTTAAAAATTAAACTGTTGTAACTTAGTCGTGACGTGACCCATTCACTCGTTCGGCGCAAACAACCATTTTTAAGCTGTGATACCCCAGAGATACTAAGACTGGGCTGCCGTCAAGCAAAAAGAAGTTCGAATCCACGTCGGGACTGCTTTTCCGAGTTTTTTGAAATCGTGTATATTTTAGAAACATTTTTTTAAATGTAAAGGTTGACTAGCAGGCTAACGTGACTTACGTGACGTCACGACTTGATGCTATCATGTAGCCACCTATGTGGCTTTTGATGCCTATTAGGTAACTGTCCTATACTTAACTTACTTATACTGGTCGCGTATTTAGGACTGAAATTTTTTTCAGATACTCAGAAATTCCTTTTTCCATCGATGCAAATCAGAAAATCCGTTCACAGCTTTTCGAGATTAGTACTCTGTCGAATCTCTTTTGTCCTGCCCGTATTAGGTATAATACAGTATGGGCATAGCTACCTCCTATCAATTATATGGTGGCCCCAGGCTACAGGCGCTCCGTTGTGAGTAATGATAAATTCGTAAAATGTTTATCACAATCTCACTTAAATTTTTATGCTGTATGAAAGTTAGAGTTTACTATAACAAAATCTTTAGCCTCCATTTCCTCGACGAAATTTAGTACCTACAAGGTCAATCTACCGAAACGCCACCGATTATTATTTTCTATGGGGAAGAAACCCACCAGAAACCTTCATAGTTGCTAAAGTAATAAAAAGTAAGTATAAGGCATAACCATCGACAAGTCCGAACCAAGTCTTGATTATAAGGTGAAAAGGTTGGTTGTTTCAGTGGTGGAGCAACCTGCGGCAGTGGTTCGGCGAAAGCGACACATCGGCATCGCAGCCCAGTGCTGCTATTTTGGCTGCACCGTCAGTGAACTAATGGAATACTGCGCCGTCAGTGCACCTGCATCGTAAGTTGAATTTCGAACATTATCATTAAACTAACATTGGAGGTGTCCTAAGTGGCCACGATTGTACGATGGTGATTTCGTTTCACGCATAACAATGACTACTCGACAGTCTTTTAGCACTTGTCGACAGTGTAAATTGTAAAACACGGAAAACAACGTTCTATTACGGTTTGGGGGTTACGTGTTAAAGGTAAACATCGACTAGGCGGAGCGCGTCGGATCGCATCGGATCGCATAAAATACGCCTGCCTTATTTTGCCTTCGCATAAAATACGCATGCCTTATAAAATGCCTTGAACTGCGTCCATTAGAGTAGCATCAGGACGGGCGACCCGATGCGACTCAAATGGACGCAGTTTCATACAAAATAAGGCAAGCGTATTTTATGCGACGCGATGCGATCCGACGCGCTCCACCTAGTCGACGTCTGCCTTTACGGGGAGATCAGTGAGAGCAGTTACAAGATCACATCCACGACTAGTTGATCAGCAAGTTGTATTCTAGTCCCATTTTGACTTATGCTTGGAATTTGACTAACTGTACACAATGATTGTTCGGCAGTTCCGAATCACCAATGGAGTCGTTGGAGGCGCATATGATCGCGGACCGCTCGGCGGAGAACGGGGCTCTGGGTGGCAACGAGGCGGCAGTGCCGCCCGCAGTGGTGGGGAGACAGGCGACGGCGGGGGTGCGGCGTGAGGTGGGACGCGGGCGGAGTCGCGGGTACGGGCGGGTGCGGGGCCGTCGATGCTGGTGCCGGCGCAAGCGTCGCTCGGGCCGGCGGCGATCCTCTCTCATGGGTAACATGGTGTGTCTGTCCTTCGGCGTCCACTTGTTCTTTACACTAAATAAAACTTGGAGCAGAAGTTGGATTGGTGGGAGCGGTGAGGCCCGGCGCAAATTGGAGGACGGCACGGTAAAGTATTTAAAATTTTGTAGCATTTTCTAGTTTAAGTGCTTTTTAATATAATTCAAATTTCATTGTACAATAATCATACGGGAATATTAAGCCACTTACTAGAAACACGCCCAAATTTGCATTACACAGCTAAATTAAGAACAGTAACAAGTGGCTTAACATTCCCGTGTGGTGGTGGTACTAGGACAAAAATTGGCGTGCTGCGACATTCTGCCCTAGCACAATACAATGAAATTTGAATTATATTAAAGGCTCTTAAGGTAAAAAATACTATAAAAAATTTAAATACTTTGCCGTGCCGTCCTCCAATGTGCACTGGCCCTAAGAGCGGAGGCGGCACAAAATTTCTTAACCGCTCTCCGCACCACTAAGCTTAATTCCAAATTAATTCGGATCGCTCAAATTACGTGTCCGGGGGAAATACAATAAATTTTTTTCTCGTATTATTTTGTAATCTAAAATAAACATCAAATGTATTTAAACATGATTTTACCAAAACCCGCAAGATGGTCCAATGACTGTGCCTTATTTATTTTGTGTTGAAAGTAGTCTTATAAATCAAAATTAACTTTTATAACGAGTCAATAGTCGAAGACAAAATCAATGTAAACCAAAAACATATTATTTTGGTATGTTTAGCGCCCTCTATGGTCATGTGTCTGCTAACAATTAGTTACTGGCAACGAATATTTCTCGAGATCCAATTGTCTATTTTTGCGAAAATATTACCATTTAAAATAAGTTCTATAACGATAAAATTAAGAATCAAATGACACGATGGAAGGATAAATTAGGTACCGCTGAAGACCCAATGATTTTAATAAAAATCTTTCAGTGAAAAAAATTACAAATATTATGTTTTTCTACAAAAAGTAGTAGTAAGAAAAAAAAACTTATTTAATAAACTAATAAATAAATTTAATAAATAAAAAGAAGAAAAGAAAAGAACAAGATGGCGTCGATACACTAACCCTCATATTAATGCTTTATTGCATGATTACTAATAAACTTCATGTAACAACTTCATTATTCATCATCTTTGGCTGGATATTAGCTTAACACGATCACGCGATCACATTTTTAAAGGGTTGAGATTTTTTTATTAGCTGAACAGAAATTACCCTTACTATTTACGATTAAGTAATTAATATTTTTAACTTACCCAAACACTGGGTAACATTTCAGTAAAGCTAATTAAAAATTCACAGACAGCCTATATCTGTACGCAGTGTTTTGTGTACCTATAATCTATTTGTAAGTTCATGATAAAATTAAAAAAATAATTAAATTAATTAATAGAAAGTAATTTCATAACTGAGATAATTTTACATATTTTTTTACTAATGGTGAGTCTATAACTTATCGTTATAATTATCTATACATTTCCCAATTTTATTCTTATGAGAATATCTCTAGTACTGTATGGTTTACAGTGCCCCTGGTGGCAGTTTGTGGTACTAAATTCGCCCATACAAATGAAACACAAATTACAATAATCTATACCAATACCAATATATAAAGCTAAGAGTTTGTTTGTTTGTTTGGTTGGACGCGGTGAAAATTTCTTTGTGTGTTTGATAGTCCATTTATCGAGGAAGACTATAGCTATAGTATAGAATATAGATAGGCTATAGAGAACGCGGACGCAGTCGCGGGCACCAGTTAATTGTATATAAATAGGTAAAGACGAAGAAGTTCAGTTCTTACCTCTGATTTCAACTGATTTTTTTTTTAATTGTTTTGTGATTAGTTTTATATTATAACCTTATTTAACCTTTGATAAAATGTATATTATAAGTAATTTCGTTTTAATTTATATATATGTAGTATCATATCAAAAGTATCAAGTTATCAAAAGACGCTTAGGATGCGAAGGACCTATATTGGTTATTTAACCCTTATTACAATAATTTTACAATTTGCCGCTTTTTTTTATTAATGAACAATGTATAATCTAATTTTATATTTTGTTACAGGAGCTCATAAGAAATGTCGTGCGCGCTGCGCCCGTCGTGGGCACCGTATCGCCTCTGCTGACTTGGGGCAGAACGCTCAATACTGATCTACCGCCGATCGAGCGGGATAGATACGCGTACATTGCTGTCTACACCTAACTACAATTAAATGCTAGTATAAAAAAATATTCATTCAATGGTGTAGCAACAACTGCCCGACTGAATGGACCAAATTAGAAAATTGAAGCTACTAGTATCCGGCTCGAAGGACTAGTAAAGTTTTAAAAAAAACTGCCGCTGTGTTTAAATTAAGCACGTTTCTGAATATTTTTAGGAGACCAACAGCGGCAGTTGTTACTTTTTTGAGGACCAAATTAGACAATTGAACCTACTAGTATCCGGCTCGAAGGACCAAAAAAACTGCCGCTGTATTTTTGTAGGACGAACAGCGGCAGTTATTACTTTTTTGAGGATTCACTTAGCCCAGTCCTTTTCCTGAGTATCGGAATTTGTTTAGACAATTAAAAAGACCAAAACAGATTTAGTGAAATTATAATTGAAGAAGTCTTTTAGTAAGGCTTGTGGATTTCTAGTTTTGTAGCTTAATAATATTGTATTTTCCAATACAAATTATGACATTCACTTTTGTGATTCATTTATATAATCAAACCATAGGCGGATTATTAATAATACCCTTTCTTTTAAAATTAATGCAAATAAAAAAGATTTTTTTTTTTAATTTTGTACCTAATTTTAATGTTCCATAGGTTTTTTATCATTTGTATAATATTCTAAGTTTGTGTGTTCATAATTTAAGTGTAGATAACTGCCTCATAACATTTTTAATTATTGCACATGTTTAATCAATATTAGACACTTGTCGTAACAAATGTGGGTGCGTTCGAATGTTAAAATAACTATACATAATTTATAAATAACTAGTGACCCGCTCCCTGGTTTGCCTGGGATGTAATTTTTTTTAATACACAAACCTTCCCCATTCATAACTCTTTCCATTAGAGAAAATAGAATTAAAATCTGTGAGCAGTTTTAGAGTCCATAGAGGACCAACATACTTACATTGATTTTTTTATATATAAAAAAGACTATATAAAACTAGCCGTTCATCGCGGCTTCACTCGTGATTTGTCTCGTAAAAGCCATTGTTCACATTGTACCTTTAAATATACCTATTTTTTTTTTCTTTTAAAATGTATATTTCCAAAAATCATCTGAACCACCAAATTACACAAACATGAAATTTCATGAGATTTTTTTTATAATTTTTAATATAAAAAATATGAATAAAATCAATCAACACACATTTTTTACGCTTGCACTTAGTTCATCGGATCTGTGTAGATATTATTCCTTTTTAATTATTTTTAAACAAATATTCTATCCTATTGTTTCACAGCTAGATGAATTGATTGAATGTACTCGTAATGGCTCCTGGGAAACATTATACAATTGTGTTTTGTTTACACGTATAATAATATGATAAATTACAAAACTGTGGGAAGTTTACTATTATTGCTTAAACATGATTATGATAATCGTTGAATTCACTCATATCTTTCATTAAACAAACATATCATTAAAAGGCAGGAACATTTTATTATAATTTTCGCAGACGAAGTTATTGCCTGATAGCTAAAATAATAGGCACAGGGGCCTAATATTTTTTTGATTTTGATGAAAATTTCAGACAATCTCTCAGATTAGTGCAACGGGTGTTCCTGTGAAGTTTGGTAGCGATCGGACGCGGACGAAGTCGCGGGCAAAACACTAGTTATAAATAATTATTCTAATAGCATAGACTTGGAGTGGATGGATTGAAACTAACGATGAAAAATTCCCCTGTGTCTAGATTTGCAGATTTTTTATATCGATTTTTTCAATGTATAGCAATAAAATAAGTCTCGTAATCAATAATACCGTTCATGATTATTATTTTAGTTTTTATATACTAATTCCATTTACCATTTAAGTTATAAAAGATCTCCAAAGCGTCTGTGATAAATCAAACTGATAATTGTTTAATTTATAATTTCTTAGAATATCACCATAATTATTGTAATGTAGGTTATAATTTCCGTGTAAAAATGTTCATATTTCATAAATCATAAGAAAGAACTGACAGATTAAATGGATGCCGCATTATTTACTTGTTTTTTTTTTATTTATTTCGTAGTTGTGTTTCATTTTTCATTTATTTGTGAACCCCGTTTGATTATAGCAAAAGATCAAACAATCATTAGGTACTTTAGAATATGACAAATTCATAACAGGTTTCAAAGAAGCTATTCTCGGTGTTAGCTATTAGCTAGTCTAGGGCAAAATTCTAGTGATTTATAAGCGAGAAAGTAATTAAAACATCAATAATTGTAACAAAACATTTTTTATTTTCAATAGACCCTTTTTATTTTTAAAACTTTACAGATAAATTATTTACAAACAATAATACGTACATAAAATTAATGTCTTTAAACTACAATGATATTTACATTTTATTTATCGGATGAGATAAATAACAAAAAACTGCAGTATCTACTTAAAAAAATCTAGTCATAAATAAAAAAGAAAATTATGTATATTTTTAAAAATATATTGCAACTGTTTGTTTAAATGCGTTTATTCATTTAATATTTTTATTGCAAAAAAAATTGAATATTTTGCAAAATTTGCAAAATCGTAATTAAAACTTTGCTGTTGGTGTTCAAATAGTTATTTGTTTATGTAATTTTTTGGTTTTCAAGACGCATGTTAACGATCGCCTATCATTTGTTGGTCAACAAGTAAAGTATGGATATTTTAACTAGAATAACTAGCTTCTTTTTAAAGGTACTGGCGATATCAAATAGTATCACTAGTACTATTAAATGGTACTAGAGCATCTACATCAAGACTTGCAGGAATGAAACGTTTCAAAGACAGAAACGCAGTCTTTCTTTGTCCTGTGACAGACTAATAGAAGACTCAAATACAAATATATTCTTTCTAATAAGAAAAAATATACACTTATCACTGTAGTGGCGCCATCTACCATGAATAAGTTTAGCTTAAGGAATCAGCTGAAGTTAGCCGAGTGATGTTTTCACTGGTTAGTTTTATTTTAATATAAAAATATAACAGCAATAATGGCCAATTTGTTCAGAGTTTAAAACAACATTTAGGGCCTCTTTCACCATCTGTCAAGTAGGCCGGTAATAAAGTGTCATTTATTAAAGTCACCGTTAAAAGTCGTAAACATTAAAAAGAAAAGAGAATAATAAAAATTAACATATCAAAGGATTTCAATAAACCAAGTGCATAATTCAATAAAACATAAAATTATTTCTAAAAGTAACTAATCAACACTTTACTTGTAGTTGGTGAAAGGGGGCCTTAAGATAATAAATCAACAATTTTATTTTAAAATTACAAAATTTTCATTCTAACAATTCCTCGTGATAGTCAACTGTTTTTTTAATGTCCTCTTTCGTCGAGACTGGTTTAGCAAAGTAATATTTATTCAAGACACTATACTTAACTGTTATGATTAGTACCACAGCAATGACTAGTCATAGTGGCCCCTTGTCACTGTCGTTCTTATTGGAGTCTGCGTCAGCGTTTGACGTTTTCGTGGCACCGGCACTCTCTTTGATCGGATGCAATTGAAATTTGTACGAGTTGCCTTTTGTCCTCTTCTGTAACACTTTCCCAACTGATTTTATATTCTTTTCAATGATTGACGCTACAGTTTCCTGAAACAGATGGAAGTTTTTTTTTAGGGGGCATTCGAGTATTACGTAACACCACTTTTGAGGTGTTGTGTCATTATTTTCTATACTTCCAGAGGATGAGAGGATAAAAAGAAAAATGGTCAATTCCAGAAGTTGTCATTTAAAATTCTGATCTGAAACTGGAAAATCTTTGATACCTATAATGAAATTAATAGCTGCTGCCCGCGACTTTGCCCACGTAACATTGTAAATTGTATACTAAAACCTTCCTCGATAACCACTCTATCCATTGGTGAAAACAGCATGAAAATCGGGAGTTTATCACGAACAGACGGACAGATGTGACTGAGGACTTTTTGTTTTATAATATGTAAGGATTATTGACAAGTTTTTACACAAATCCAGCATTATATAAATTGATAGATAAAAGCTTTTATACACCAGAACTTTTTATATTTTAAAAATATTTTAATTTCTGTTAATTTAACAATTTATTTAATTTAATTATTTTAACAAGATAATTATTAGGAAATACCTTGTATTTAATGACCAACAAGGTAATAGTAAAAAAATTCGAAATGTACTTACTGCTTTTTCCATTTCTGCATCTTCACCTGTTATAACAACTCTCACTTGATATTGTTTCTCTAAAAGTTTTATCATTTTCTTGACACCTGTCATCAGATCATGCTCTCCTATCCTCGAAGAAAGTGTCAGAATTTTCTCTCCTTTTATGGCGGCATTCTGTCGTGCATTCTGTCTCTCTTTTCTGCTCCTCATTTCTTCTTCATGATATTCAGCTTTTGTCATTAATCTGAAAATTATTTTAAGCCAACAGATTTAATTTTCCTTAATTGTTTTGTTCGATTATGACATTAATGACTGTCTGACAGTCATTATTTCTTTGACTCACATTAAAATTATATCTATATATAGATAGGTATATAAAAGGCGATGTGTGTGTGTGTGTGTGTGTATGTTCCCTATGGACTCCAAAACCGCTGAACTGATTTTGATTAAATTTTCAGACAATCTTCAGATTAGTCCAGCGGTTAATACTGTGCAGTTTTGTAGCCTTTGGATGCGAACGAAGTAACTAGTAATTTATAAGATTCGGGCCTGAAGTTAAGTAAAAATATTTATAAAATCTTAATATATTATCTCTCTGCTATCTATTTAAAAAATTGTGATTTAGCATTGGTTGTTGGGTAAAATAAAAACTATTATGTAAAAGAATTCGCCAATCAGATTCTAAATACGAAACTTTATATAATTCTGTACAGATCCTTGTTAAATAAATTTCAAATTTACTTACTTATACACTGGTCGTTTCGTCTTGGAATCGGCATCTTCGACTTTGACTAACTTTAATTCTCTTCTTTCAGAAATGCTCTGAGCACTTTTTAAATCCGTGATACTGATTGAATTATCGGTGCTTATTAAAGTTATTATATTTTGAGGGATCTTTTTGGGCACGGCTTTACCATCTGCTGAAATACGAGTGGCCAAGGATCGACACTCGATTATATGCTTTATATTGAAAATAGAAAATAATTTACTCATTTTTATTTAAATTGTAAGTCAATTTACCAAATAAGCTAATGTTATCAGTGACAAGCTAAAGAAAAATAATAAAAGATAAAGAATAATATTATAAGTAAGTAAATATTTAATATTTTAATATTTTAAATAAGTAAATATGGTAATAAATATAAGTTTTTTGGGTTTTTTTTCTATTCGATTCACATCAGTCAGATTCAGGACAGTTTGACATTGACACTTTAGACGTGCTAGACCATAGACACTAATATACTACGTAATAGACCAACAGAGCGTGCAAGCGAGAAGGCAGTCTCTTATGACACGAATACGAGTGCGAAAGAAACAGGAAACAATGAGAAAATATGACTGGTTTTGAGAGAACTAGAGTAACATATAACAACGCTGCGAATGGCGTCCTTCAGTTTTTGTGTAATTTCTAAAGAAATCCTTTTTAATTTCATAAAATTATTGTTAAAATCAACATGGCGTGTTGTTCAGTGCTTGGTTGTGAAGTGAATCACAGGAATAATCCAAATAATAAGACATTTAACAGGAAAATATGATCCACATACTGTCAATTTTAAACGCCTTATTTTCAATGAAAATTAGGTTTAAGGAATATGGCAAATTGTGTAATAAATGTAAGATATCACGTAGTTTTGTGTTTTATATATATTTCTTACTTTCATAAATAAAAAAGAAAGATATTGTGTCTGTGAAAATTGCCATAATTTACGTAGTGATTGAATATTTGAATCATCGATATCGATTAAATTAATAGGTAATAAAATGATTCGCACTTAAATTATATCTCTTAAAATTAATATATAAACGTAGCTCAGATGATTTACTATAATGTCGTTGAGTAAAGCTAGGTTTAGCTGTTATATAGAGAAACTAACTAATAGTGTTTTAGTTTTTTCTTTTAACTTTGACAAGTACATTTAACTTCTTATTCAATGATAATTTGATTATTACCAAAAAATAAAAATCACTAGTACCTTTGTACAAATAAACGTAAAAATTGTTTTTTAGAAAAATTAAAATTAAAAAAAAAAAACCACACGTGTATTCATTTTTTCCTGTGGACTTTTACGTAATAAATATTAAATAGGGGGGGAGAGTGTCTGCCTTTTCCTTTCTTTTTTCTTACATAGTTGGGAGGGGGGTTTTATACTATCTGTAGTGTATGCATCTTTGGGATTTGTTCACTAATTCATACAGACAAGCACAGTCTCAAGCGTACCACGTGACTGGCGCCAGCAATCCACGTGGGATGAGAAAATATGCCAGTCGCGTGACGGAAGTCTGTCCGAAGTGTGCGTGGTAAGCCAGGAGACGATAGTAAAGGCACTACACTATCAAAAATCATTTTACGTAATAAATAAATCGCGTCTAATAACGGAAACCAAAACATTTGTGCACCTATAGTGATATTGTGGCTTAGATAGCGTCAATATTTCAATTTTTAAATTCCATTTATTAATTTTTTAGTAATATTTTTCTAATGTGATATTTCATTTTTGTTAATGTCAATGTTATTGATTTTTAATATAGCAATTTATAACATTAATTAATTTTTAATATAACAACTTGTTTTATTTCAAAGCAATATCTAGTTTCCACTTTAACATTTTATTCAGTTTTTATGTTCAACTGTATAGAATTAACTATTGTGAGCGAGTTGTCTAGTGAAATAATAATAACATAAATAAAAAATTATAACTCGCCCATTAACTCTTTGTTACTTGTCGATAACGACGAAGGGACATCTCTAAAACTCACTCACACACTTTTATAATCACGCACTCGTAGACATTTCACTTTTCGTCACGCGGGAAACAGGGAGTCTGTGAGTCTATTACGTTAGTATATTAATGTCTATGTGCTAGACACTACTAAGGAGCGTAGAGATAAGGAGAACAATCTTATATGGGTGTTAAACTAAAAAAGTGGCAACTAAAATCGTCGAATTGAGATGGCGCTGGTGTGTCTAGGGCAGTGATCTAGAGAGTTTGAGAGTATGAAATGAAACGGAGTGATGTGCGCGCTGAGTTGAATTGTTTACTATCACTAGCTGCAACCAGCGCCATCAGTTCGTCGTCTTTCAACGGACACTTTTAATACACGGAGCTTGCGCTCCTTTACCTCTATTCTCCTTGGACACTACCTTTGTCACAGTTGTCATCTTGTCACTCTTTCTTTAGTTATTATTCTATGTTCTTTCTTTCTAATACCATGGATAAAGTACCAAGGAATATCTTAAATATAAATTATAAATCCTCTCTAGCAAGAGTAGTACTTTGAAAACTCAGAACTGCTCAGAATAAAAACTAATTAAAAATACTTATTTATTATTATTTATTTTATTACTCTTTATTAAATTGGTTATGTATGGCCGCCACAGTCGTATTTATTTGGTAGAGAACCCTGTGTTCATATTTTATGTTTTTCCTTTTATTTAGCTGCTTACCTACTTTATTAAAACTGCAATCATATTATTTCAAATATTTTCTGAATATTTTTGAGAAAAGTGGTTCTTTGCAAAAACCCTAGCTTGATAATAAAAAAAAGTGGCAACATTATATTGTGAGGTTACTTAGTTGTCTGTGATCAATACATGCATTTACATGGTTTAAAAGTTGAGTAACCAAACCATAAAATTTCAAAAAAATATATTTTTATTCATTCATTCATTCGTGATTGAACAATTCTGAATTCTGATTGTTTCGTTCGTTCATCTGCCACTTTGTTGTGACGGCTTGTGTGGACAAAATGGTTTGTATTTTATTTTTTTAAATCCTTTTAAATCTTGTTAAATACTTAACTAAATAGATAATTATTGAGCGTTTTCTTTTGTTTATATTTTTAGTCAGCCCACAAGACGTTTATTATCAAGCGGAAGCTTGCCAAAAAGCTAAAGCAGAACAGACCTATCCCACAATGGGTCAGAATGCGGACTGGAAATACCATTCGGTAAGTTATCATTTCATAGATTTGTTATATAAAAAGTATTATTTTGAAACGTTTTTATTGTAGCATCTTTAGTTGCCTAACTTGAAATCTACATAAATTTGTAGTTACATACTTATTACATTATATACATATTTTACATGATTACTTTTCCGTGCTAGTATACCTATGTATTGTCGATTTCATTACACACCACACATACACAATGTTACTTTTATTTTAATAAAATTTTAGGTAAGTAAATATATATGTATATCAAAATCAAATAAGGCAAAGGTTAGGTTAGATTTGATCGATTAATTTGACACTTCAATAACCTAGAAGCCAACTCTAATTGACATTTGTTGAATTTTACTTAATTTTGTAATTTGTATACCATTGCATTCACTGCCATTGATCCGTGTAAATACTAAATCATGTTATTTTAGCATTCCATATTCCATCAAGCTCTTGTAAGTTATCCTAGACCATCCAAGTGAAAAATTTCCTCGTTTATGGTGTTTGGCAGCTTTGGTAGGGACTATTCTAAATGTGTTATAAAACGTAATGTAATGTTTATAAAATTAATTGTGAATGAATTTCCTAGACATAAAAACTATATTTTTATAAAGCTAACAACCATTCCTAACTAATTTAGCTTTAAAAATAAAAAAACACAAGATTTAAAAAAAATAAGGACTGACATCGATTTATTAAAAAAAATTAACATCCAAAAGTGCAAAACAACTGAACACTCAACTTACTTACTGAAGCTTTTTACGATTGTTATGTAATGTTTATTTAGTTGTGACAATGGCTTATGGTGCGTTGAGTGTTCAGCAGTTTTGAATGTGTTAATTGACTTTTGTGGCAGACTGTACATACATAATGAACTTTTTTAAAAGCCTATTTTATCAAATCTGCAAAATTTAATTGTTTTATATTTGATAAGTCTGGCAGTTTTCAAATTCATTCCTCTGATGTTGTAGACTTATATAGTACGTTTTGAAACTAAACCACTTAGCAGGCAACTGACAGACTTTTGGAAATTTTGACATGACTGACCCCTGGGCAATTGCCCAGTGGCAAGCAAATTTCGACTTTAAGGTGACGAACCTTTCTTACCCCAACTGTACTTGCATTTCTGATATAGTCAGATTTAAACTTATGGATATCCAATATTGCATTTTTTGCACCATGTTGAACTATGTTCAGAGCCACCATTAAGTTTGATTCGGACTATATCTATCTACCAATGATAGAATTGGTGAACTGCAAACCCTCTTGTTCATTTTGGTTTTTTTTTCTTGTTTACAGCTACAACGCTAAGAGGCGTCACTGGAGGAGAACTAAGCTCAAGCTGTAAGCTGTAATGTTCTGTAAAATATAATTTAAGACATCTAATGCAGTTGTTTTATTGAGTGATAAAACCTTTGGCACATTTAATACTGTGTTATATCCTCATTTAATACTGTGTTATATCCTCTCTGTGTGATCATTGACACAAAACTATAATTATAGATGGTTTTTGTAGTTGAGTATTTTTATTAGGTAACCATTTTAAATTTCACAAGGAAAACTGTTCAGCAAAGCTCATTTGAAGTCATTTTAAACAAAGAACCAATTCTTGTTGTATAACTTTAATAAGCTTATTCCGGGACTCTGGTTCGACTTTCATAGTCAAACTGTGACAACCACTTACCAGATCAATTGGACCAGTGTGTACCATCTGGACTAAAAATAAATACAAACCTCATAGTCCAGAGCAATTCGATATCCTGCGGGTAAAATTATGTGAATCAAGTGTAATGGGTGACAATAGGAAAAATAAATTTAGCACTTAAATAAGATTTATTTGTCTTAATTATTAAAATATTTACATAGTAAATTAATATAAATAATAGCATGATTTCGATCACTTGTCTGTACTTATAAAAATATCACAATGCTTATAGTAAAGTAATACTGAGTTTGTGCTGAAGCGGACATAACTCAATCCCAGGGGAATATGAAGGTGCTGTGTCAAGTGGTGTTGTCCTCTCTGGAGCTCGACTTTGATCCTTCCTCCTTCTTGAGTGCCGTCGAATTTCTCAATATCTCCTCCAATATCAAGTCGTTGTCCAAAATCTCTTCGCTGCCGGGTCTCTGAAACAAATTAATTATATTTTAGATGTGTGTATATTGTATAGTATACAGTCCTAAGGTTATATAAGTAAATTCTTTTATTCGAATAAAATGAATTGATTATTATCGGCGAAGGTGATACGGATGTGTACATCGATGCGGAAGTTCCGCATTTACGTTCCGATTTAAAACTAAAAAACAGAAATGCATGGTACACTATAAATTTTTATAATGTAATTACTAGAAGTAGTTTTTAAGTTTATCGTGAACAAACAGACAGATGCGGCGCAGGACTTTGTTTTATAATATGTGGGTATGAGATATACCCTTTTTGGGTAAAGTAAAGACCCATCTTTTTCCACGATTATCCATCTAATCCTGTAGTTTTTCATTGCGATTTAGATAATGTCATCAGCCCACTACACCCGCAGTATTCGGTGGTATTGGTATGGATAACTGTTGAATTGAATGAGTATAGGATACCTGTTGAGCACTGATGGATCGCGCCAACAGTTTCTGCAGATACTTCTCCCGGCGTTGGTTCTCGCGAACGCTTCGGAGACGATCGAAATCGTCCAATTCCGGCTCATCAACGCCATCTGTTTCGTCCACTGCACATATACAAAAGTATAAAGCTATAACACAAAGGTGACAATAGAGGAATATGCCCTGTAAATATCTACTTTCAACGTCACGTCTCGGTGTAAGTTGACCCTTAGTCAAAAAGCATACGAGGTTTTTAATTCGCCATGAGAGTGGTGAGAAGAGAAAAGGTGGTACTAACGCAAGGTCTGGCTCCCGGCTGCACTGAGTGAAGGCCCCACGTCGCTGTCCAAGCGCTGGCGAGGCTCCAGGCCAGGGAACGACACTTGGGCGCGCAGACCCTCCACTTCCCCGTTCGCACCCGTCCATTGCGTCGGCGCAGAAGAAGACAGGTGGTTCCCTAAATGTAACGGAACAATATTTTGTATACTTAAAGATTGAAAGAACTTACAAGAGGCGGATTTATGCGACAATTATTTTCGTGTCCATTTCCCCAGAGCCGGATATACAGGGCGTCCCAAGACTATGCGACATGAAGTAAAAAACCTTAAATATGCTTTATTTTGCTTAATTTTGCTGAAAGAAGACTTGTTATTTTTAAAATTTAGTAATACTGCATTCAAAGATTTTCTAAAAATTACTACTTGCTTCGTCTGGGAATCGAACCGACTTAAATGTGAAAAAAATAATTACCATTTTTATGATGCCAATCGAAAGAATGGATCAAATTCAAATTTCAAGAATATTATTTATTGCTGACGACGACGTAATTTTTAGAAAATCTTTGAATGCAGAATTGCTAACTTTTAAAAATAACATAAAATCTTCTTTCAACCTATCTAAGATGATATATTAGGTATAGTCGACCGCAAAAGTCGATTAATACATTCAAAAGTGCAAGACAACTAAAAAGTGCTACTCAACGCGCCATAAGTCGTCACGACTAGAGAACAAAATAAACTTCACGTATAAACGATCGCAAAAAGCTTCAGTAAGTAAGTTGAGTTGAGTGTTTTATTTGTTTTGCACTTTTGAATGTGTTAATCGACTTATGCGGCCGACTGTACTTTCCTCTACATGTATTGCATAATGTTTATTTTTAAATCATTAAGTTGCTCTCTCAAAAATAAATAATAACGAGTTGGCGCTAGGGGCACGACAACTCCTACAAAACCAAGCGTTTAAAGGGTTAATTAAAGATTATATAATAACATAATTTATACTTGACAATGTTAAGGTAAATATCATAAATTGAAGTCGCTTTCCGGGTCTAAACGGATTTTAATTTTAGTTAGTACCTATTATAGTGTTAGGTTTCAAAATAAAAAAAATGTTATAAAACAACACGATTTTAAGGACAACACTTGTTTTGCAATGATGCCGTTAAAACAGTATATTACTCCACTCCAGCAATTCTTATTTTTAAAATCTGATAAGACGAAATTTCTCAACACACATTTCGTCATAAAAACGACAGCGAATTTTTATCAGATTTAAAATAAATATTAAAAAAATACACATATAACAGACCGGTCTTTGTAAATATATAAAGTTAGGTATTAAAATTTTCAAGAAATTTTGTTACTAGAGTGTATGATGAATTGTTTCATAACTTGTGTTTTGGGAATTCTTGTTTACACTCTTCGTTGTTAAACAGGTTTGGGAGTAACTACAGTAAAAGGTAATATCCAGTAATATTTACTTTAATTAAGGACTCTTACACAAATAAAGTCGGGCCTTAATATATAGACTTCTTACCAGGGAATTTTCTTGTTGGAACATCAACGGGATCGCTGGGAACGGTTTGTTGGAACAAGCTCATTGCTGTCGGTCTGAAACAATCACAATAAGAGCTTTTAAAATATTGTAAAGCATGTTTGTTACAACTCAAAAAGTCTCTTTTATTTGTCTTTTCTATACATTTCAATTAGTTTCCTTAATTTTAGTAATTAAGTATACATTTACAAATTTATAGCTACATATAATAAAATCGTAAACGAGCCGTGTCTGTGCCTAAATTAAATATTTTATTTTTATTTAAAAATTACATACATTTTTTTTGTATGTTGTACTTATGTTACCGAGGTCAAAAAATGGTTTTTAAAATTTTTGTCTGTTTGTGCGTTTCGCGATCATTTCTCAATACTGTAGGTGGCAGCACACTGTGGCTTTGCTTGTGTTATAGGACTGTAAGCCAGTCTGCCAATCTTACCATAAAAAATTAACATAATGAAATGAATACCTGTTGTCCGGTCGTTTGCCCATGCTCGTGATGGTGGTCTGTTCGTCAACCTCTTCGATGACCTCGTTGGCTATCTTCATACTGCCTCCGGCGGTGGCCGCGGGCTTGTTCAGCATCGGATTACTGCTCGAAATTGTGTAACGAGATGCTGAAATGAATGTTGTAACGTTTATTCGTTTTCATTTTGGAATGTTTTGCTAGCACGACCCCAACAACGAAAACAAGT
Organism: Synanthedon vespiformis; assembly: GCA_918317495.1. Taxonomy (NCBI): domain Eukaryota; kingdom Metazoa; phylum Arthropoda; class Insecta; order Lepidoptera; family Sesiidae; genus Synanthedon; species Synanthedon vespiformis. The sequence continues at coordinate 10,688,266 of OU906949.1, read as the reverse complement.
CATTCGAATTTTTGTGACACTGTTTACATTTGTGAAAATCAGGAAATAATATAAAGTTTTTATGTAGGGTGTACCTAATCTTCGGAACTACTCATCCGTTTAAAAAAAATGCAATCTTCGAGTTGTATGTTTTCTAATGAATAAGAGTGAGCTCCACTCACTTTGCATTTAAAAAAATCTAAATACTGCAGAGTTTGTTTGTGTCCATTTATCTAGAAGCTATATAACATTTTGAACGCGGTCGCGGGCAACAGCTAGTTACAAAATAAATTAGACACTACTAAATAAATTAATATTACCTTGTGTACTACTAAATAAACAATAAAATGAATGCGTTGCTTTATGACGGATAAAATCAATTGATAAGCTGCATTTGCACTGACCTCAACTCGTTACAGCGAATTATCTCTTATTAGGTATGTAGATGTACTTATACCTACCTCATAGCATTACATTCATATAAATAGATGCAGGCAAATTAAATTTACATACATAAATATTTTGTATTTAAGTCGTAGGTATACTGTATTTTAATAATAGTAAATGGAAAAAGAAAAAATGAAACAAAATATTATAATAAGATGACTAAACCGGATTAAGGATTGTTCAGTTAGATTAAAACTTCGTTTAAAAAATAATTTCATTATTTTTAATAATTAAGTACCTACATATTTTAATTATTAAATAATAAGCTGCCTAAAACGGATTGGGTATTAATTTAATAAACAAACTTTATTTATTTTATCCAATTCTATTTGCAAAATAACCTTACCACCATCGGTCTGTGTGGAGATAGGTCCTGAAGCTTCCACCCTAACCCTCGGTTCTTCTTTGGAGAACAACCTCTTCAGCATTGAGGTTACGGAGGCTACTCGAGCCATCGGCGTAGGCTGCAGCGACGCCATAGAGTTAGTGGAGCCCATTGAGTTCCTATCCTCTTTCCTGCCACGCTTGCTGCTTCCGCGTACGTTGAAGTGTATTCCCGAGATCGCGTCATCATTCATTTGAAGTTGCTACACAAAAGAGCATTCTATGACGTTGCCAATAAGGTCCACATTTCCTTGGAATAGTATTAAGTAGCTGAGCCGAAGATACACCGAATGGTAACACGAAATGACATAAGTAATCTGAATAGTAAAATCTAGTAGTCTAGTAAAGTAATCTGAATTAGTATTATCCTTGAATTAGTAACTGAGCCGAGCGAGGATACACCGACAACACGAAATGACATAAGTTAACGTGAATAATAAAAAACATTACGTAACAAAATTGAGGTCTAAAAAATTGAGAATTTAATGAGGAGACAATACAAAATGGCGTCAAAACACGCGTCATCGTGTCGGTCGCCTAAAAACGAACATAAAAACATAAAACAGGAAATGTAGAGCTTATAATGTAGGCGTTACAACAGAGACACCAAGAGCGACTCATTAGATCATTAGAATCAACATTTGATTTGAAAGTTGTTAAATACATATATTTAAATAAAAATGCATCGAAGTAGGTAGGTATGTAGAATTGAATTACAGGTTAATATTTAATTTTACTCGGCTCTTGCGTGTATTTATTTATACACTATACAGCTCAGCTATCAAAGCAAAACATGTTTTGTGAATGCATTTTTATGTTCGATCAATAAAATCATAATTTACCGCTAGGGCGAGGGAATTCCGTTTAAGGGTATAAAAATCTACTGATATAAATATTTTGATTTGAATTCTATATACGTCATATTTCAAACAAATCAAAGAATAAAATAGATTTGGATTAAATTTTATATTCCCCAAAACTGATCGGTTATCCTGGCTCAGTCACATAATATTTGAACAGAAGAAATGAGATCATAATAATATAGAAAATTAAACGAATTTTTAAACACGAGACACAAATTTGTTTTTAAAGAAAATATTTTTGGAAAATTCAAAAAATAAAAAATATTATTTAATGTTAAGATTTAAGTACTATTATTAGTAATTATGCAAAAAGAGAAATCTTCGTGTTAACTTTATTATACTTGTCCAGTCATTTCAATATTGGGGAATCATTAGCCACTTATTGGCTATTCTTTTTTATTTATTTCCATAGACAAAACATCGGCTTATGTACAGCGACAGTTAAAAAATATTGAAGTTTAGTAACAATTACACAAATAATATTATAGTAGTTGTAGACATGCCAGAATTATTCCATATCGTAGTCACAAACATTGAAGAATAAACATAAAATATATATTATATATGTAGGTACATCAGTGAAGAGATAAGATAGCGAAATCACACTCAGAACAAGAACCGTTACCTCGTTTTTAGAAGAGTGCCTATAAAGTAAATATACATACATATATAAGAAGATGTATGTATGCATGTACGCATTTGATACAATTTTTATATATGTGTTTAATTGTGAGATAACTTTTTATCATTTGGACAAGTTGTCAGATATAACTATTTGTTTAATTGTTGTAAAGTTTAAAACAAAATTTAAACATTCTGATACAAGAAATCTTTTTAGGAAAATACTGCACTTTGCTTTCATTGAAAAAAAACTAAACTGGTTTTTAGATTTAGATTTGAATATTGACGCTGTTTTATTGAAACATTAAAAAAATATAATTTGACTAAAATATGAGATTACATGAGACCTTTTGAAAGAATTGAACTTTTGTTTTTCATTATAGGCATAAATATTGTTATCATCCGAAAGGTTTCATTTTGAATGTTTTTTCAATAAATAGGTATCCAAATCTTATACTGGAATAAAATGTTTAGTTAGTAAAATAAGATCTGTTAGTAGTTAATATTACAGTTAAATGTGGTTAAATATAATATAAGTAATATAATACTTAATTTAATACAACAAAAAATTGTATTACCACTTTTCCGATGATATACGTTAGTACGCATACTTTAGTAGAAAGGTTGCCAAAATCTTACTCATTTTTATAATCATGTTTAGATAACACATCAAAGTGCCTACAATTCTTACTAATATATTTAATCTAATTAATCATAAAAAATGATAATAAATATAAAAGACCTATGTTTCCTAGTATCAGTTTATGTAACACATTTGTATAACTGGCCATACTGTTTATCAAATTAATTTGAATAGGAACTATTCACTGTACTGAATCATAATCACTCAACAGTTACAATTCAAGGAAATATGACGTCACGTTTTGTCAGAACAAATATATGCGAAACCGCAAACATATTGTACACAGAGTAAAGAGATGTTGAGGGGCCGTTTGACTAAATAAATTTTCCTACATTAAACTCAGTAGTACAACACACCATCAAGTGAGTCGCCAGTCTGTCTGCCACCTCTATATTATAAAAAAGTCTTCAAAACACATAATATTGATAAATAAAAAAGCAAATACCATGTTTATAACTCTTATTTCAAACTCCTTTCAAGCGTTATTTTTTTATTTTAAAAAAGCTGTTATTAATCTTTCTAAACCTAAGTTAATCCAATTAGCTATTTTAAGAGTTCGTTAATTAGTAGGTACTAATACTAAGTTTTTTGTTGCAACTTTCTTAAGCTTATTATGGACTGGCAAATTCAAACATTTAAATTCATGTTTTGGAATAGCATTACAAGCGTCTTTAAAATACTGAATATTTTGTTTGTAAGATGATCTAGAAACGTGCTTTTTTTTAAACCTAGGCCCCTCAATATACGGGAACAGAAGACTGGAAATTAAAAGAATAAAGACATTGAACGATATTGGCAACCCTTCACATCACACCAACAGTCTGCCAAGCTCCATCCAAAATGCGAGCGTGCGGCATGCTCAAATAATATCGTATCGAACCTCGGCTGGGGCGAACTTGTAACTCACGGTGTTCGATGGCATCATGTCGTCCATCTTGATCGACGAAGGGGCGACGGTGACCATGCTTCGCTGTCTAAACGGGACAGCCACCTTGGCGGTCGAAGGCTCCGGATGCTCTTCCCTCTGACCCTCGGTGGCAATGGTGTAGGGCAGTTCTGATGGAAAAACTTCGTCCCAATACTGGTCCTTGATCAGTTCTGGGTGCTCGTGGTGCATTTCGTCCACGATCATGTATGAAACCTGCAAACAAGACGGTACCATGGAATTTATGGATTTTTCGAATATGAAATACTCATTAAAATTAAAAGAAAGGACCAAACTATAGTACCTAAGATATAGTACTTATATTTTAGGTATACATCTTATAAAATAAAGTCCGCTTCTGTCTGTTTCATCGCTAAATTCACCCAAAGGATTTTATTACAGATTTTGCAAATCGCAGTGTGCCCTGCCACTACTTGCCAGTCTAAGAGCCAACTTTGAAAAGTTAATTTCCTCAATTTTTCGAAAATATCAGAAACAACTAACCAAGGCATAATTATTTACAATGAGGGTGCCTTGAAGGTCGTTATGCCTCGACTTTTCAAAAAATCAACGTTTATCTATGATTGCCTAAACTAAAAATCAACAAAGATTAACTTAGATTTAAAAAGAAAAACGATGACAAAATAGGTATGGTTAATAGATCCAGGAAAAGTGTTAACTAAAAATAGTTAAATGTTTATAAAAACTGAAACATATCTGCATCGCATTGAAGGTCGATTTTTTCCATTCATGTTACAGGTGTTTGTGGAATGTAAACAACCTTGTCAGTTCCACGCAAAGCCGATTAATACGATGTGGACTTACTGGTCCACAAACAAATACTAAGTATCAATACTCAATACTAAGCCCTGAATTTTTTAATTTATGCATACTGTAAGTATTACAAATAAATACTTTTGTCGTAACCACCAAACTAGTATATTAACTATATCTATCTATATATATATATATATATATATATATATATATAAAACAAAGTGGTGTTATTACAATGGTTTAAGATGTACACCTTACCCCATGAACCATTTACCACCTTTGGGTTTGGGAGCCCAACAGGGGATTTTTGGATTTACTCGAGCGCGTCAGATATTGCCAATGTATATTCCCCACGTGTCTCCCATAATGGATATGTATTAATCTTGACGTTTTGATGGTGGGGTTGGGGTAAAATTTTAAATACAACTCGAGCACGTCAGATTTTCACGTTAAGTGTACCTAAACTAAGCTCCCCTTTTAAAATTCAGCCGATTTGGATGTAACTCAAGCTCGTGGCAGCTTTTTGAAAATGCAAAAAAGATTTTTGACGATTGCCGTTCTGTAATAATCGAGCGCGTCAGATTTTCATACAGTCGGTTCAGCCTGAATTCCTGATGTCCAGTAGGTCCCCACGACGCTCGAGTGACTCCACATTTAGCATCGTGGGCTCTCCAACCATTGTATTGATTTAACGGAGAATCTCTTAGCAAGTACTTATGCGAACAGATAGTCATAATAACGATGTGGTTCTATAAGCGCAACGTGTTTTATACGAAGAACGAACGTTGACTCGGTGTAAGGACTTTTTTTATGGAGTCGCAAAAACAAGATCTTATGTAACCTATTAAAATAGAACAAGCCCGCTCGGTAATAAAAACACAACCAGTGTTGATCTTGTAAATATTAATTAGCGACTGTTCGCGTTAGAATTAGTGAATTATTTATTTATTGAGTTTACGTTCTTTTCTCTCCAACTTGAACATTTTTATTATTTTTTTGCGATATTGAATTATAAAACGCCAACTTTTTCTTTTATATATTTATAAATGGAATTAGAATGTATTTATTGTTTTTTATAAAACATAATCCTCTGTGAGAGGAAAAGAATAAAATGCACTCATCGCTAAAAATACGCATAGCGTAGGTTATATTGATTTTCTCTAAAGAGCGGAGCGTTTAGAGTTGTTAGTAACAATAAAAAGTTAACAGCTTAAATAAAATCTTTTTAAGAATAAATCCTACTAATATTTAGAACCTAGATTCAAGGATGGATATAAGGATGTTTATTATACTCTGTAACTCAAAAACTACTGAATAGATTTTAATTAAACAATACATTAGTCTACAACATTCGCATCGAAATAATATATCTCTTCGAGCAGTTCGCTGAATATACATACGCAATAATATCGTCTATAGTTTAATTAATAAAATACGTGGACAAAGTTGCGGCAAATTTATAAAGAAACTTAAAGTATCAAGGCCGAGCTACATCAAGGTCAAGGTTTGAAACCCGAACGCGCCCTGCGTCTTCAATTTATGGGTGGATTAGAAATAATTGGCACTGGCTGTAAGGAAGATATATTATTATATGTGATATCATATACTGATAGTGTTCTGGGATCTCAGGTGCAGAACATTTGCTCCGTTTGGTCTAGTACAGTCAGAGCTGACGGCCAACCTCCAGTAGTAGAGAGCAAACTTATCATTTGATGAAAGTAAATAAAAGCCAAAATTTTAGCGAGATATGCCAGATTGTCAGAATTGTTTGAATTCGTGTCTGAATACAACCGCTAATGATATAGCAAACAAAACCGTATACATCGCCTAAGGCTCTGTTCACACATACCACGACCACACCACAACCGCAACACGTGGACGGGTGCTAATTTGTATGAAAATTAATAGGTGCATTCACACGGACCACATTTTGCCGTCAAATTAAACCGTGTGGTCGGTACCGACAAAATCGCAAACACAAGCCACAACGTAACCACATCGCAACTACTGGGTAGTTACCACAAATTAACTGCAAAATGCTGCAGCGACACTATTGACACGTAACCACTGCTTGACCACTTTTTGTCGCTGCGATGTGGTGTGGTTGTGGTACGTGTGAACAGAGCCTTATACCAAATTACGCCTCTTGTTTACGCTGGCTGGCGTCTGACGGTCAACGACCCGGTGAAAAATCACCACATAACAATTTACTACCCCTTCGAGTTCTACAAACAAATATCCAAAACAGGAGGCATTCATCGCATGACATTTTATTTCGTAATTAGTAGGGGCATAGTATATATTTATCTATCCCTACTAATCGATCGACGCTACTAATATTATAAATGCATATGATTTGTTACGTTTTTACGGCTTAACTACTAAACCGATCGTTACATAAAAAAATTTATACACGTTAGAGGAATACAAAAAAGGATCTTTCTGTACTCCTCTATAGTCTATCCTGTCAAGCTTAACATAAATAAATAAAAATATACAAAGAAAACTCACCTGAAGATCTCTGTCTATGAGCCAGTTAACTTCGAAATCGTCATCATCTTCGCCGAATGGATTGATCAAAGACTCGGCCACTTTCAACCAGCCCATGTAGAAGAAGAACTCTAGGGTACTGAATATGGGAAAATACAAATCTATGTTGCTGATTCTCGAGTCGCTAGTCGCGTTCAGCTTGTTATCGACCCACTGGCTGCCGAGTGCGGACGTTATGAAGTACGAATAAACTGCTATTGTGACTACCTACAAAAGAGTTCTTCTGTTATTCTAATTGTAACATAAAAAATAACAAAATTTATTTTTGTTTATCTATAGATCAGCAGTTCTATAGCAGTTCACTAGTTTAAGTTAGGATTTCTATCAGATTATAAATTATAAATGCTCATCAAATTTGTGGATTTGATTCCTTCGCTGTTAAAATGTTATTTTCTATAAATTAGACATTACAAAAACAAAATTAAGCAACAAAAACAAATATCTAATTTCATATTTGTAGTATAAGGTGGACAAATCCACGATAATTATAGAAATACAAAAAATCTCAAAAACTAGCCACTTTTTAGCTGACTCGCGAGTTATGACCCGAGAGTTATGAGTTCTGGGGGCGAGTTTGTTCACCCCTGAAAAAACAACTATAAATTTTAGGACATGTTGTAAATACATATAATAAATACATTTTAATTATGTTGATCCTTCGCTCCGTCACAATAATAAAGTAAGTACAATAATCTTTGCAGTGCTCGTCTTGTTCCTAAGCTATGAACGTTATAATGTGACTCTGAATTTCATATTTATGCTGATATTTACTTAAGGTCAACATTTGTTGTATCTTTTATGTTATTCTCTTATTATTTTTTACTATCTTTTTTTACTCGAAAAAGTGTACATAATTCAACACAGCTATACTAATAATTACAGTCACCTTAACCTTATAATAATCCGAGAAAATTCGGCAAGAAAACATCGTTGTGTCAACTATACCTGCGTATAAACGAGGGGTACGCTAATGTTGTCGTAACTCAATAAAAGTCCAGCCTGTCCTCTGAATTTGTTCAATTCATCTATTATTGTTTTTACAGCAAAATCGTCTCTTATTCGGCCCTCCTTGCGAGCTCTCGTCACTATGCTAGTCGCCCAAACTATTGGTAACCTGAAATTCAAATTGAAATCATTATAAATGGCAACAGGGCTGGAGATTAAAAACTCTTCAGATATATAACGGTCAGTTTGTTGCGTAAGGTAGCAATACAAGATTTCAGTTATAATTTATTAAACTATAATATTTTAGAAATATTCTTTGTTTTAAATCTGTGTGACAATTTTACTACTTTCCATGGCGTTTTGGAGCGTTGCCAAAACAAAAACGAGATAATAAAACTACCTAATTCACTTTGTTTTAAGATTTGTTAAATAAAAATATACTAATCCAATTAAAAGTTACCAAACATGAATTTGCAGATATTGTAGAAAAAAAATCTAGATAAAAACAAGGAATCTTTAAAAAATTATAATTATCATGTTTATGAATTTTATTAAATAGTATTTCATATACATTTTACTAGCTGAGGGTAACTAACCGGTTACCAAAGGTAAGAGGCGTTAGCCTACTTGCCACCCTTTATAATAAAAAAAAACCACAAACGCGTTTATTTAATCAGATTGAATTGTAAAGTCTGAGCGATGACAGGTAATAAGTACACAATGTAAATTTACCAATGTTTAGAGGGCTTTGGAAATTTTTCGTTGAGATTATCTAGAATAGTCTTCTCGTTGTCAAGTAGAAGACCCGCCTCGACAAAATTGTTCAGTGTTGGAAATCTCTTTTTAACGCGAGGCGATATCATTGTTAGCACCATCGTCAGACATAAGCACACGTATCGAAGTATGGTTCTGCGCATAAGACGGCCACGTTCATCCTGTGGACAAAATAAACTAAATTATAAAAAAAGGTGTAATTGCCTAGTGTAATTGCGCCGGGCCAGCGACTGTCAAATTTGAAATTAATACAAGTAATTGTCACTTGACATAAGAACAGCGCAAGAGAATCTGCTCGTGCATGTAATCTTCTCTGCCATGAATCTTGCCTCTGTCCGTTTCTCTTCTTCTAAACTACCATATTGATGATACGGTTTACACTAAGAGGATAAACGAGGAAGGTTTCTGTATATATATATAATTTATAGGGGAAAAATATTTGTCGGTTTATAGTCTAGACTAAATTAACCTTGCACTGCGCATTAGATATAAACTTCGCTGGTTTTCCCTAAAATTATGTTAAATCAACGCCAATCAAGCCGTTGTTCACATTTTTTTTCTATTTCACTATCTCCTATGCAATTATTTCTGCGACATCGTCCACGTCCTTCAGGGACAGTACTTTTTTACCCCGTGTCCTTTTTTGTGCCTCTGATGTCGATAGCTATATATTATCTATCGACGGCCTGTGGCAACATGTGTATGCAAAATTTCACGATGACAGATAAAAAGAAAAGAAAAAAATATCTATATATGTAATATGTAAAATTTCGTTTAAAAAAAAAACTAAAAAAAGATTCATGATAAAAAGTAATCAAAAGGTGCGGTCCGCATTGACACGATAGCTGCACTATGATTTATTGGTCGAGAGGTATAATTACATCAGGCGCATTATAAAGGGGAAAATTAAAATGGGATGATTTTATTTTATCCCACAGGGGCACATAAAATAAAAAACAGTAATTGTATTACAAATCTTTCAATGGATTCGCTGCAGGAGCGAAAAGTTATGTGTGGTTGTTATTACATTTTATCTGTAGTTTTTATTTTTTTCGCTCCCCTTAATTATTTGCTATTATGATCTTGATTTAGTTAGTTAGTTAGGAAAGAACTAAAATTGATTAATTTTTCGTTACTGGTTACGAATCAAGTTAAAATTGGTTTGATTAATATCAGGTGAAGAGTGAAGATAAATTTCTTTTTCGTTAACTGGTTGCGATAAATGGTTACCCAGGTTACCTACATTCTACATTGAACAAAGGGAACAACTCCTAAAGCATTTATAAAAAAAAAATATCTAACAGATACTAATCTATTATTATATTAAAAGTATTTCTAGTTCATTACCATTATCACACGTCACAATTTGATAATTTAGGTGAATGATAATCTAAGAAATTACGTAGAATCATCTACACACCGACCGAGGAAGTGAAAAGTGAACATGACGATAAGATAATAATAATACTTCAAGGATGATTTCTTAATAAACAGCCAACGAATCGTTTAGATACGATACGAGATAACTATACAATATATTAGTCAATTACAAATGATACAACGAAGGCATTCAAGCGTTGCCATTTTGTATCATGCCATTTAATTGGGTGCAGCTATACCAATTAAGAACTAATTGCGGCTGTGTGATTAGAATGAAAATTAATGTGTTACAAATGTGTTATTATTGCTTTGAAACACCGCTCATTCCAGGTTGCTAACATCTCTTTAAAAAAAAAGAAAATAACGTTTTGGCATATTAATAAATAATAAACAATATTTTTAAGTTTTTTATAATATTAATTTTTTTTTATTTATATTGTAAAAAATTTAAATCTAAAAAAATTTAATTTAATTTTTTTTTATTTATATTTATATTGAAAATATATACATGAATAACAATATTAAATAATAATAATATTTTTTTTTAAATATCTTTTTTCTCTCTTTTGTTCATTGATATTTAAATATTTTTAATCCCATGGACATTGTTCATTCATTTATCATTTAATTAAACTCAAATATGTAATGTTGTGCTCTCCTATAATTTAATTTAAATTCATACTTGTGATGTTCCTTTCAGTGTTGTATATAGTGCTTCAGTATGTCTTTAGTTGGTAAGCCTTTTCAAATAAATAATAATAAAAACAGATACAGAAGGCGGTACTTCTTGACACGGCACGAATTGTCAGGAGGTTCCTCATTCTGGAGCCCTAATTAGTTTTCAGTTTTTTTTATAATATTTATAAAAGAATAAATATTGTAAAAAAATTAAAATTAAGAAACAAATATATAATATTATATTAATAAATCATTTTTTTCCTTGTAAGTTTTTATAAAACATTTATCTTCGTCAGATATTTCAGATTTTATATACTTATTTAATTAAAAAAAAATACCACCGGTTCGGAATGCTGCTTCTAGGGGCTCAGATTAAATAAAAGTTACTGTCGTACTAGGGGGAAGAACTCGGCAATAAACCCCCTTGTCACCTACTCTTTTAATAAATCATCAACTACATAATTTGTAAAAAAAAGTTCAATAATTAATATTAATATTTATGGATTCAGTTACTTATGGTAACTGTCAGCAAAAAAACAATTTGCAATAAAATTTATATTTTAGTAGCGAGAGATGGCTTAGAAAATTTTATTACCGATTTAGCAGTGTATCTGTTGCGGCCATAAATATTAATGTAAATAGGTACCTTCGTTACAATATTCAAATTCAAGGATGGATCGTGCTCTACGTTACTAGGTTCGGGTGACCAACCGTACGGATTTGTCAGGATTTAATACATGGATATTTTTTTTTCAAAATTAATGTTAATCTCGCTATATTAGAACAATAAATGATATTTTTCAAATAATTACAGACCATAATACTATTTTTTTTTTATGTCTAAAGTGTACATTTTCTCCGTATGTGTGCGCTGTGTGTAGAAAATATTAATGAATACACTATTATTATTTTTTGTATTATCATTTATTAGTAAATATTAAGATGTCCTCAGTATTTTTTAAATGTTTCAAGCTCTTTGCCATTTTATTTTATTTTATTTTAGAGGACACGGGAAGCTTTATTTGTAGCTGTTTTTGGCTTTGATGGTTGATAAAGGTGTTGGAAATAATAATTATCATCACATCGTGACGGCAAGCGATAAGAGCAATGAGTAATGTTTGTGCTCAAGGTGTCATTTATATTAATAACAACAATTAATAACAAACCAAAATATCGTATCAAATTTTGATATTACGAGTACCTTATTTTATTCTCCTTCAGTAACATTTACAGACAAACATTCACATGTTTCAGTTCGATATAGTGTTTCGCAAGCGCGATAACACTAATTTACAGTAGACGTTCGACCTCGCGAAAAATTCTTGCGACATCCACCATTCCTATGCCAGATGACAGCATTTTACGCGTCATCTGCCATAAATGAAATAACAATTTACAAAGCGCTGCTTACCTGACCATGGATAGTTGCTGAGACGAACACAGCGATGGAATCAGGCCAGGGTATCGACGTGTACTGTCCCCACCAACGGTTCATCACTACGGTGACATAGAAACCGAGTACGAATGACAATGGTATCACATTTCCATGGAAACTGCAATAATTTACTACGCCTTCAAAGATCCTGTCAAAAAAATTAAGATTTTGATATTTTCCTTTTTCCCTAACCCACCCTTAACTAACCCAGAGCTCATATCCTTAATAGGCGACGGTATAATATAGCCATCTACCATCAAGTGGACTTACCTAACTGTCTGCCGAACAGTTAAAATTTTCTTAAAAAAAAATTAAAAACATAAAAAAAATTCAGGTTCAGGTGTCAAAGTCAAAGGGTTTCCGGAGGGATCGTCAAAAAATATAAAAAAATGTGGCGACCCCACTGTCGTCACAGTGATAAAGATATCAGACGTTATTTTACTCATATATTTTCATAGGTGTTGTAACTATTTTTCATTTTTCAACGCGGACAAAGTCGCGAGCACCAGCTAGTGGCTAAACAAGAAAGCCTTTTGAAACACTTACCGTTTTGAATCCTCATCTAACAGCAAACGATAAGTTAAATTGAGTATGTAATACAGAAGTAAGAAGAATAGTAAATCTAACCACACAAGTTTGTATATACTGCCTCTCCATCTGAAACAAACAAATAATGGTATGTTGAGTTCAATGCAACAATTTCACGAATTTTTTATCTGTACTAATATTATAAATGCGAAAGTTTGTATGGATGTATGGATGTTTGTTAGTGTGGTTTTACAGTCACGCTTACCGCCAGCGCGGATGGTATGTATGTATGTATGTTCCTCCATAACTGTTAAACTAATTAACTAATTTTTATGATAGTTGGTAGAAAGAACAATAACACTCTTCATTTACGCCTTTATCGTAGAAACAAAAAATCTCATTTAACTTAGATAACTAATGGCAAAATATGCAATGAAATTCCCTGAAAATAGGTCACATAGCAAGTACCTATAAAGGAACACTCGCAATTTTATTTCATTTTCAGTCGACTCTGTAATTTGCTGATTTAAGTACATATACTTTGCATGACATGTCAAGGATTTTGTTATATTATTTTAAGTAGGTTCCATGTTCATGTTTCACTATAGTTATGCCACTGTTTTCACCCGCCATTGAATATTATTTGACATAAGCATTAAGTAAGTATGTACGTATGTGTACAATTTTCGGTTATTCTAGAAAATATGACTTATCGAATCGAAAAGAAATAACTCGAAAAAAGAGTAATTTCTGTTTTCTTTTTGTTCCTAAGACAATTTTTCTAAACGAAGAAGATCTTTATCTATACTGTTCTATACTATTATTATAAAGAGAAAAATATTTGTATTTTTGTATGTTTGTAAGTCAAAAACTACTGGACCGATTTTCAAAATTCTTTCAACTGTAGAAACCTACATTATCAGCGAGTAACAGATAAACCCATCTCTAATAAAAATATATATTTAAAACAAAGTAACAAATAAGATGTCACATACGGTTATAAATTATAAAATGGAAAGATACGTCGAGATAACGCAGTCGGTAGATAATAAAGGAGACTTGTCATAAATACAAACAAGCTCCGATGCCTCATTTACGCAACGGCGTGTCATGAAATTAGTATGCGTATGGCAGATTTTATCACTTCACGTGGTACTACTTATAATGAAGTTTACATCATTTTCAACAAACTCATTCCATGGCAACACCAGGATAATATGTTTTCAGGGGTTTCAGGGCGATAAATTAAAAAAAAAAATCAATCCCAAATCAATCAATCCGCTGAAAAAGTAATTAACCGGATTAATTTCAAGTTTTTTTTATAACATTTTATTGTTTTTTATATAGTTAATATGTAATTATGTAAAAATTGAGTTAAGAAATTAAATAAAATATGCTTAATAAGAAGGTGATATTTTAGTAAAAGATTCCATTTTGATTTGCCTAGTTTCCCCATATCTTTTAACAGAAAGTCCAGGATTTTCATGTAGATAATGTAATCATTTACTATAATATATCTAAGACTGTAGTAATTGTTTACTATTATATTTTATTGTAATAGTAGATATTATATTTCATCTTTACTGTATTTCATACTCTTGTAATAATTGCAGGTTACGATGCAACTGAGTAAGCACAAGCCCGGGCAGAAAAGATGACAGTGAAATATAATAATTTGTAAATAATAAAAGGTTAATGTTGGGTAAGTAACGTATGGTAACTAGAGCCTTTATATTCTCTGTTCCCAATTTATACCTTTTACTTTAAGGTATCAAGATCGGCAGCGTGTTTGCATAACTTCAGGCTTTGCTTTTGTTCATAAGACGACAGTCCACAAGAAGTAATACATGTACATAGGTGTATACATTATCTTTAAACCGTAATAATTATTCTTGTCTTTAATAAAAACTGACTAGAAAGACACAAGCATCTTGTCATGTTGCAAATCATCCGATAAAGACAATGGACCCAGTTGACGCTGTTTGTTTTTATCGCTACAATTAATTTCAGACTTAACCTTGACAGAAGCAATACGTGTAGTATAAGTAGGTAATATTAAACTACTAAACCGATGCCGTGTTTCACGCGATTGCATCTACGTTGGTTAGTATGAATAGGTATAAC
The DNA here is from genome assembly GCA_918317495.1 of Synanthedon vespiformis. Taxonomy (NCBI): domain Eukaryota; kingdom Metazoa; phylum Arthropoda; class Insecta; order Lepidoptera; family Sesiidae; genus Synanthedon; species Synanthedon vespiformis. Next base: position 10,673,213 of record OU906949.1, on the reverse strand, counting down.
ATATATAAATATAAACATATATAACATTAACATATATAAATATGCTTAAAATGCAATGTAAACCCTTACATATTATAAAACAAAGTCCTCCGCTGCGTCTGTCTGTCTTTTCGCAATAAACTCAAAAACTATTGCACCGATTTTCATGTGTTTTCACCAATGGATAGAGTGGTTCTCGCAGAAGGTTTTAGTACATAATTTACAAAGTTACGCGGACAAAGTTGCGGGCAGCAGCTATTGTTATATAAAAGACATCGAAGACGTTGCAAGTACGCTGACGAACTTATATAGGAAAAAAAATTGAAAGAGAGAGAAGTAGGCTGTGGCAACCCTCATTGAAATATAACAAGCATATAAATACATGCTGGTTTTTCACTGTGGCCTGTTATTCTGTGATTTGTTCTGAAGGATATTGTTAATGCGCGCGACGAGCTTCATTTATGATTATGACTGCTAAACGCAGTATAGCCAGGCTACTGAAAAGGGGTTTGATGTTTATATGAAACTATTTTATTGGTCAGAGGTGTTTACTTTCTTATAATATATTATGTTTACTTTTAATAAAAAAATATATAAAATCGTCATGTAATGTAATGCAGCAGTTGCATCGATGAGCAATTGTCAACGCTTACATTACATTATATTATGACGATTTCTTTTCTATCAATTCAATAATTTTACCACATCTCAAAAACGCCCAACGCGCCTAAAGAAGTTTTCACTTCAAAAATATCTAAAGAACTAGCAGAAGCATTTAAAAACTATATTTATTATTGGATTTTATTTTTTCTATTTCTATAGTACAAATTTACTTACGATAAAGTGACGACGTAATACATAAGTACCTAACCTAATATAGACGCCATAAAAAGTCGTTACGTCATTGATATATAAAATATAATTAACATGGTGTGGTTTTGTTATCTTTTGAATATTATATATACATTACAATACAATGACAGAGTACATTTAAACAAGCGTACAAGGCCATATTTATGCCGATTAAAAATAAATAGTTACTGTTACAAGCAAAAACAAGTTGGTAAATTCTTAAAAGAATATAACTAGAGTGATAGTTATGTAACTATAATATTTCTCAGTTTGGCCTTTAAATTGGACTGCAAAACCGTTTCTTTCATTTTATTAACTATCATTATCTTCAGATGGTATCACCGCCAAAAGCGTCAACTGTTGGACGATGAGTTTTTTTATTGAGCGCTACCACATTCGGTTCCAAGAGTAGCTGGTCTGTGGGGGTCAATGGTCCAGCGAATATTTCGAATTAAAATATTAAAATATTTTGAATAGGTATTTGATGGTCGAATACATTCGTCTATCCTAACTTTTATATCTGCTACATAGCAAAATAGGTAAATAATGACCTTGAATCATTATTTATCTCTTTCAATTTTTTTTTATAGAAAGACGTGCACACTTGTTCATATATACTTTAATGAAGTGCAGAAATGATACATAGGTCACATTACGAATAAATTCAACAATTTTATTCCATCAACCTTCCTCATATTGACAAAGCATTTGTATGAGGCCATTCAGTCCCCATTATTTTTCTTTTTTTCTAATAAATATAACTACAGATATATTTATTAGATACTATACTACATTCTTATTTGAGTTATTTTACATTTTTTTTACTCTTGACTGTATCCTTACTATTATTATATTATGTATATGTGAATGTGAGTTTGTTTGTTACGCTTTCACGCAAAAACTACTACACCGATCACCATGAAATTTTGCATATACGTCGTCTGGGACACCATTAAAGACATGGGGTACCTTTCATCGTTCCACGCGGACGAAGTCGCGGGCACCAGCTAGTATTATATAATTTTATACTTCCCCATCCTCCGTAAATACCAGCTTTTGATACGGTTTTCTCTAATGAACGAGGAATTTTTGTACCGAAACCGGAGGTGGACCGCTAGTAAATTAAATAGTAAAACAAATCGAACAAGAAGTGTTCTTATGCTTTTAAAAATATTAAAGTAGGTATGCGGTTTTATTGTTTAACAAATTTGTTTGAAGTAAGTCTTCAGCTCGTATTGGTATAATATGCAAAATGACTTGACTTCAATATGCATAAATAAATGTAAAACTAGTATGAGAACACTACGACAGAACAATGTGTCAGACAGGATATTACATCATTTTACGCGGACTCCGACCTAACGACGAGCAACGCCAAATGGCTCAGTCAAAGTTATCAAATAGCGGAACTCATCAGAGGATAATTATAGGTGAATTTTAAAATCAAGTTATCCTTCAAACACTATTGCGCTATATGGACTCGATAGAACAATGTCTGAGTATTCTCGGTAATATGATTCTTTCATTGCTTGTAGGATTAATGAGGAAACAAAATGTTAGAGGGACAAGTAGTTAAAGCTGGTAAGAGAGAAAACCCATAAATAGACCAAGTCTAGACGAGCTCAAATATATATATATACTGTACGTCAATATCTATATCCAAATATCTAATATTCTATAGGTACACGACTTAACCTGGTCACGAGTACATGGCACCCATCTTTAATAAAAAAATAAAGAATAAAAATCGTAAAGAAGCAGTTCTATCGTAACGAGTTTATTAAAATTATAAAGTAGGTAAAAAAAGTTTAAAAGTGGAATGATTGAACCCCTTATTCGCATTGGAGTCGGATTTTGAATAAAAACAATCTAAAATGCTTCCCAAGCCAAATTGTTTATTTATCCCTGATTTACATTTTACATTATTATTATGAAGCAAGGTGACATAAAAAAGATATATATAAGTTTACACACGATTGATAGAAGAGTCAATGTTAAAATATTTCTCAGCACTAACTAATACATTAATATAGTATTTGGTAAGTGTGAAAAAGAAATTACGGTAATATACAGAGCGTGACTACTGAGTTTATATGTACAATGATTTTCACATCCTCTCTACACTTGGTAACAAAAAAAGAAACGTCGACTTTTCATGAGATGATTTGTGTGCCAAAAATATTTATACATTCGTCACAATCGCTGTAGGTTAGACTAAAAACATCATAGTTAATATTATGATATAATTTTAACCAATTTATTACTTACTAGCTGTTTCACGCTACATTATCAATAATATAGCCTGAAAAATATACAAACCGTCTCTCTCTTTATAATATTAGTACACAGATTAACTACATTGAAACAAACAACAATTATTGTAATAAAAATCAATGAAAGCCTTAATAGCCTCATTAAATAATGGGAAATAATAATAAAATAAACTACAATTTATTATCTTCATAGAAAATGTCTTAAATATTTATTAAAAAAGTTAAAAAAAAATTGTGAAAATTTTTGTATTGTTTCTAGTAAGGCGTAAACCGCTGAACGAGTTACTAGACAGTTTTGATAAAACTTGGCACACAGAAAGTCCAATGACTTGCTTAAAATATAAAAATATAACTTTTCACGGGTTTAATATTTAACACGGGGTTTATTAATATTTAATTTAAGTTTAACACGTTAGACTCCGAACTAGATTTTTGTTGCATCAATTTAGAACTCCATAATAACTATTTTGTCAGGCACTAATATATACCTACTCTATTATCCAAACGAGACGAAGTTGTGGGCACTAGCTAGTTATAAATATATATGTATATAAAAAAACAATATTTTAATAACTACATTTATTTTTATCTCTTCCATAAATTAATGTGTTCTAGTGAGTTGAGTGAGTGACATAATTTTTACACATATAATACTACAAATAATACGTATTGATAAGATTGATAACGATAAATTATCTTATAACTAGTGCAAACCGTCATACTATAGTTATTGATTTTAACATATTATTATGTAGAGTATTAGTGCAACGAACTCTGTGAAACTAGAGTAGAGTGCAATAAAGTGCAATTAATAATAAATGCTCCTTGCCTGGCAACGACCATTAGGGAAAACATTTCTCTTCGGCACACGTCGGCTGCCGAAGAATCGAACTTATCGACTACCATGAAATGGGAGTTGTTTGAGGGCACAAACAGGTGCGGTTTTTTATGAGCATTAACTAACTTACCTAGTCCTCAAATAACTTTGACACATTTACTTACACTCTCAGTTACAGAACATGAAATACAGGACTTTTGTCTTGAGTATTACTCTGAGGAATAAAATACTCAAATTATTTTTTAACATTGTTTGTATAAGTAGGTACAAAGCATAGCGTAACATTATATTTAGTAAGTAAAGTCCCCCTTATTCCTTATCTCGTATTTGATGGAAAGAGGAATTTCTGATTATTAGTCAATATCCTTATTATATTGCCATCTCAGAAGAAGGCGCCCCACGTGTTCAGCTAGTTATTATTTTATAATAAGGTCTAAAACTAGCTAAACTTTGAATTTAGTAATCTTTGGTTAGTAGGTAATATTCCAAAATTAAAGAAAGACGTTTGACTCTACCAATTAGCAAAATATAAACAGTTAAAATTCATATTTATATGAGAAGCAAGCAATAAGATGAATAAATTGTCTCCGTCTGGTGGAGGCGATCATCCCACGTTTGGCTAATTTTAAACTTGACTCACAGAATTAAGTTGTTACGGTAAATGAAATAAAAAACACGCCCTTCATGTCCTACACCTAATATAAAACGTTTTATTCTTATATTGTTCACGATATGATTTAAAAATAAATTAAATCTAAATTAATTGTTATACGTTGAATACAATTATATTATTCAAGACTTCCTCAAAGTAATGGGCGTTGGCTAGTTTAGCTAATTATCAGATTTCAGAATTATTTTTTCTTACAAACGGTTTACCTAAAATCAATATTATTTTGAATAATATTTATAAAGAAAGTGTATCTTTTTAAAAAAATCAGTAATAACTAATATACTAAAGAAAACTAAACTATTTATGAATAAAAAGTCTTAGTTATTTAGGTATATTTTCTGAAAAAGGCGAAATTTTAGCTTCCGGCCAACTTCCGGCGCATTAACTAGGTATAACCTAATCCCAAATTGTTCCCACAAGTTTCCCATTATAAATAACTCGAATAAGTATGCTACCTATAGTTATACTATTTTTATGTTTCGTTTTAAATGACCCCCCAAAACGGAATATTTTGAATGAATGTAGATGCAGAAGTTTTTAGTATTGGCTCGCATCGATCCGTTGAGGCGACGACCTTTTGCAAAACTGTCTTGTAGTTATTCTTTCTGTGGTCTAGGGTTCAACATACGCTTTTAAATCAACAACTAGCTGGTGCCCGCGACTTCGCCCGCGTTAAAAGCAAGGGATGTGTAGCGTCTGACTAATTAATGTGTAAAACAATATAACGCCTGACATCGTTGCTGTTATAAAATTTTCAGGGATTGTATCCTTATTTTTAGTAGATAACTGATGGCCGTGACTTTGCCAGCGTTGAAAAAAAATATACTAAAACTTTCCTCGAGAACCACTCTATCCATTGGTGAAAACAGCATGAAAATCGGTGCAGTAGTTTTTGAGATTATCGCAAACAGACAGACAGACGCGGCGGGTGACTTTCTTTTAAAATATTATTAATTTCAATTTTGACTACTTTAAAACTCACACAGGGGTTGTTCTTTGAAGGTAAAGCTACCGTTTCAATCAAACTGTTAAGATGTTTTTCTACAAAGCGTGGTAATTTGGAAATCTAGATCCATGTACTTCTTCATTTCAATTAATATCAAAGAAAATCAGTTCATTTAAAGACGACGATCACAAGATTTGCAAATACTAAAAAATCAATCATCGTAAACGACATTTCCTTTGTTTACGACCTTATAAACAGTTATTACGGCAAATAACAAGAAGTAACACTTAATATTCCATTATGTTTTTATCGTATGTAAGTAATGCTTTTACATTATTTTACATTAGCTTTTATATAGTTTGAAAATCGATTTCGAAATGGCTATAACCTTTTTAACTACTATTTTAAACAAATTGAAATCACAATAAAAATGTAATATTACAACAACACATGTTATAACATGGTTATAACAACATTAATTACATTGTTTAACAAAGAAGGTGAGTGATCAAATACACTCGCTCGAGATAATATTATGCTAATCATTCAAGGTGTTACTTTTCTTATTAGTCATCATAACTGATGCGAGAAAATAAAAATGCGAAGCCGGGGCTGACGCTAGTCTATCTATACTAATAGGTATTAGAAAGAGGAAAGATATTTTGATTGTTTGATTACATTGAATAGGCTCCGAAACTACTGGACTGATTTGAAAAATTCTTTCACTTTTGGGAAGCTATATTATCAGCGAGTAACATTATAGGTAATACCTACCTACTACATTTTGTGTTTTCAGACAAACAAATGAATAAAGTTTTGAAACTTATATGGGTTATACCTTTGAGTCTGCTGACCAAGATCTACACATCACAAAGTTTGTCCCCGTCAATGGTTTTTTAAGTATTTTGCGAAAACTTACATACAAAAAAGTGTCAAAGGCAAAAATTACGGATTATGCTCCTCTCGCACGACCAAATCTTTACCCCATTAAAATATGTTCCATACACTTTTCGATTATATTTTGTTAAGAATTTGATGAGGATAATTTTTGCCTTTGAAACTTTTTTGTATCTTTGAAACTTATTAAACGTTGAAAGTTGGTTCAAAAACTTGCTATAGCTTGAAAACCGTGAAACTTATCAAAATAATGTATAGAAGATATTTTATTTATAAATAGGCTAGCTATTTTGTAAAGTTACGCAATAGGTATCATATAACTTAAAGCACGCGAACGCGAACTTTACCTAGAATTGACACGAAAAGTTAAATTTGACCTTCTTTCAAAGCGAAAAAGTTTTCAACCTTGTATGAATCTAAGTACATAGGTATATTTCCAAACCGATTTTAAGGCTTTCGTAAGGTTTTCCCCAATCTTCAGTGTCCTTGTTTACCTTTCTTGGAAAACCGGGCCCATTATTTGCACAAACGTAGGTATATACTTACACATGTATACTCAAGTTGGTAAAGTACGACGATAAGCTAATTTGAGTTTATAAAAGGGGTATGGGTATACATAATTTTTAGGTAATACTAACTGCTGCCCGCGACTTCGCCCGCGACACTTTGTAAATTATATACTAAAACCTTCCTCGAGAACCACTCTATCCACTGGTGAAAACAGCATGCAAATCGGTGCAGTAGTTTTTGAGTTTATCGCGAACAGATAGACAGACAGACGCCGCGCGCGGTTGCTTTGTTTTATAATTATGTAGTGATTATAGAGAGATTGACAGGGAAGCTAATTTTTAATATGTAGAGACAAAAATTACGAGTTAACGTACCTATATTAAGGAACTAAGTAGGCATATAAGCTAATAATACATAACTTAATATTATATAAGGTAAAGAGGAAAGATTTGATTGTTTTTTTATTTGTTTGCTTTGAATTGGCTCCTGTAGTTAATGAAAGTTAACTACTGGACCGATTTGAAAACTTCTCAAGGGACTGAAAACCTCAAGGAGACTCTATAGGTACCTATTAATAATAATAATAATAATAATAATAATAAGCCATTTATTCTACATAAAAAACATTTGAACACATTAAATAACTCAGATACATGCAACACTTTTCATTTAAAAATAGAAGCGTCCAAATTTATAGAAGTCATTGTTATGATTTTACTTCAGATTTAATTTATGTAGTCGCCTCATCGGCGTAGGCCTCCCCCCATTTTTTCCACAGTTTCCTGTCTCTTGCCTTCCTTATCCATTTCTGTCCATATTTTACTACAAAAACATCTGCCCACCTTCTTTTTGGTCTTCCTCTCTTCCTCCTCTCCTCTCGAGGCACCCATTCCGTTATAATTTTGGTCCATCTTTCGTCATCTAATCGACATATGTGTCCAGCCCATTTCCATTTTAATAGCTTTATAGTTTTCAGACCGTCACGTACATTTGTTTGTTTTCGGATAATTTCGTTACTAACCTTATCAGACAATTTTAGATTTAGCATACTGCGCTCCATCTTACGTTGGCAGATTGCAAGTTTTTGTTCTTCAACGTAATTCAGCGCCCAAGTCTGGCAGCCGTATGTAAGGCAAGGAAGGATGGCAACATCGTATAGCTTGCTTTTAACTTTTTGGACAATATGCTTGTTTTTAAAAATTTCTTTTAAGCTCCAATACTTGCTCCAAGCTAAGGAAATCCGTCTTTGTACTTCTTTCTCTGTCAGGTTGTCAAAAGTGACCGATTGCCCCAAGTATACGTATTCTTTGACGCACTCTATTTCATTTCCATTCAATACGATTTTTGTTTCAGCATCACTTGCCATTACTTTTGTTTTGCTGTGGTTGATAAGAAGGCCCACCTTTTCGCTCTCTCGGACCAGATCTTCTAACATTCTTTCTAGTGAATTTGGATTTTCCGCGAAAACCACAACATCATCCGCAAATCTCAGGTGGCTTAAGTATTGACCGTTTATTTTAAGTCCTTCATTTTCCCACTTTAAGTTGCGGAAGACAGTTTCTAATACTGATAAAAAAAGTTTTGGTGACATTGGGTCTCCTTGTCTAACACCCTTTTGAATGGGAAATTCTGGACCATCTTTCTCAAGTCGAATGCTTGCTGAAGCTTTAGAATAAATATTTTGTAATAGACTGATATACAAGTCTTCTACACCCTGTTCCTTTAGAGATTTCCAGATGGCACAGTGCTCAACCGAATCAAATGCCTTTGCAAAATCGATAAAGCAAATGTATAGGTTTTTTCCATATTCTCTGTATTTTTCTATAATCTGACCTAAAACATGAATGTGGTCAATAGTGGAGAATCCGCTGCGGAAACCGGCTTGTTCTCGAGATTGATTTTCCTCTATAACACGAGTTATCCTCTTCAATACTATCCTTGCAAAGACCTTATATAAATTGGACATGAGGCTTATTGGTCTATAGTTATTCAAGTTTTTCTTGTCCCCTTTTTTATGCAATATAATTATGTTCGTTTTTGACCACTGTTTAGGTATCTGATGAGATCTTAAGATACCATCAAAAAGGACCTGCAATGCGGGTAACAAAGCATCTACAAAGGATTTTAAGAGCTCGTTGGTGATACCGTCATCGCCTGGTGTTTTTTCATTCTTTTGTGACATTATGGCAGATTTGATTTCAGACTTGAGTATGCCAAAAGGGTTCAATGAATGGAAAGTATTAACGATGGACACATTATCAATATCTGGTTGGGAAACGTTCTTAACTTGTTTTGAAGAATACATGCTTCTGTAAAAATCAGTGGCTTCGCCAATTATATCCATGCGGTTGATCAAATCGCTTCCCCTGTCATTCCTCAGATTGCTTGTCCATTCCTTCTTTTCCCTGAGTACATTGAGAGCCTTTTTTATAGCACCAGATTTCTCAATAAATGTTTCGAATGTATTATTTCTGTGAGTTACCCTATCATTGTTTAAACTTTTGTTTATTGTTTTACTAATTTTTGCAAGTTTCTGTTTCACCTCTCTTGTCCTTTTTAATTTATACATTTCCTTCCTCTCCCGCAAAAGTGTCTTGGTATAGGTACTTAAGATGACTTTACTTTCTGACGGTTTATTAGTAATTTGCTTCATGCATACATTTAATTCCCTTTCAAAGTTATCGTATTGAGATTGTATTGTTATTGTATTATCTACAGATTCTAAAAATTTCTTTTCTAGGGATAATTTATCTTCTTCTGATAGTTCCGTTACCGTTCCCACCTTGCGGTACGCAGACCTCGTAAAAGTTCTATTCCTTTTGTTCGCTAACTTTAATTTACACCTTATCATCCTGTGATCAGTATTAAAATTTAAATTATTAATTATATCAAAGTTCAATAACATTTCTGGCCGGCTTGCAAGAAAATAATCAATTTCTTTTAAGATTTTTCCATTAGGTGCTCTCCATGTCCATTTTTTATGTGATTTTATTTTATACATACTATTAACGATCTTCAAATTTCTCTCTATTGCCAGGTCTACCAATCTTTGTCCATTGTTGCTTCTCTTTCCACAGCTGTATTTACCAAAGGGTGTCTCCATGCCCTGGTGGCCTCCTACTTGTGCATTAAAATCGCCCATTATTATTGTAAGGGGATTGTTTGTATTATCCAAGGCAGTCTCTATTAGTTGATAAAACAATTCTATTTCTGCAACATTGTAAGCTTCGGTAGGAGCATAAACTTGAATAAATGTCCATCTTTTGCCTTCTAGTTGAATGTCTAAGCATGCAACTCTGTCAGAGAATGACTGAAAATTTATTATTTTGTCTTTTAGATATTTCTTGACTATAAAGCCAACACCATTTCTTCCGCGGTATCCTTCACTGTGGTAGAAAATAAAGTTCGTGTATTCATCAATTCTCTCTTTCTCTCTTCTTACTTCACACAGACCTAGGATGTCCCACTTAATATCTTCTATAGCGTAAATAAGTTCTGTAAGGTTTTCGTCTCTTCTTAAAGTTCTTACATTTAAGCTAGTTACATATATATGTTGATTTTTGTTATTTCTTTTTGTATAATTGTTGTACATTATTGTTTGTTTATTATTTGTCGGCTCACAAATGGGGGGGTTATGGTCTACATCCTCCACGGGGACCAGCCGGATTGGAGGGGGCCGAGAGGCGACTATTACATGTTTTTTCTTTTTTCAGCTGAACTTCTTTTGTTCAGCATCGTGTCTTCGTCGGTGAGTGTAGTCATATAGCTTGTTATCATTTTGCTTCTCTTTGCCACGGGTGAGGTATCGTCGTCGTGATGAATGTTCATTGTTTTGGGAGAAGCTGTTGATTTATTTTGTTTTTTTGATTTGTTCTGGTCGTATGTTCCATGTCTCTTGTTCAGTATTACTACTTTGTCATATCTTAAAACAGCATTTTTACCTTCCTTCCTTAAGACTGTCAGTTCATGTTGTAATTGTTTGCGTTTTTCCAAAACATTACGAGGAAAATCTTCTTTAATATAGTACTGTGTTCCTTCCAACGTTTTCTTTTTTCTCAATACTTGTATCTTCATACCCAAAGTAGTAAAAGTTATAATTATGGGTCTTATGCCTCCCAATTTCTTTTTTCCAAGTCTCCTTACTGAATCGATATTTATATTAGTACAAGCAATATTCATATTCGTATTTATTATATTCAAAATAATTTCTTCTAAATTAATATAACTCCTTTCGTTTTCTTCGACGCCAAAAATAAGGTTACCAAATAAGGTTCATAAGGTACCTATTATTAGTTAGTAATAGGCTACCTACTTGTTGGAATTATACCTTTATGAATAGGCGATACAATATTATATATATAAAGTTACGCGGACGAAGTCGCGTGCAACAGCTAGTATAGGTACAATAAATAAATATGAATAAGTACCTAGGTAATCAAAAAGACAACTTTCTAAGAAGTTTTTTGGCCTTTTTCGTTAAACTCTAATTTATTTATTTTTTATTTATAAAAATCGTACCTATATGTTGTAAAAAAACTGAAGTTAGCTGAAGGTTCCACATTTTTTAAAAATGTCTTAACATTTACTTACGAGTAATAGTTATTGAAAAATTAAGTATTTATATTTATTTCATACTAGCTGTGCCCCCGACTTCGTATGCGTTTCTAGTCTAGCGCGTAACTCTTTGGTTGAACCAACAATTGGAATGAACAAAACACTAATGTTATTGAAATCTTGTCACAATTTATCAATGAAAACCACATTCAAATCGATTAAGCCGTTTCTGAGATAATCGTGCACAAACGACAGACAAACAAACAAAAATCCTAAATACGATTTAGTTATGTGCCTCTAGTAGGTAACGCAAGCATGACGCGAGCTTTTCTTTTTTGAAAAAAAATAATAATGTACAGACACGGCTTATTATTGGTGATAATTCTATTTATTGACAACCTTCCATTGTTATTTTTATTAGAAATTGGCTCCGAATCGGTCGACAAGACCGTATTAAGGAGCCAAGCTTAAAAAAGCTAAGGAACCGAAAGCTTTATTCACAAATTTTATGTTTTAGAGAAATAAATAGATGTATTTAATTTCTACACTAAAGAAAGTCGTGGTAAATTAAAATTTATAGGTAAATGTTTTAAAAAAACTAAAATTAAAGAAAAACTTACCTATATAAAAGTTTTAAAAAAGTACCAAATCCACGGCAAGTTGCAACTTCGCCGGTGTAAGTTATAGTCATTTTTAAGAAACTCGTCAAAGAATTATGTAAAACAAATTATAGATATCACAGATTCATTTCAGAGAAAGTTCACTTCGTGCACCACATTTGTAAATTAATTTAATAATTAAAAAAATATTATATTCGTCACTTCAGCATAATATCATGATGTACACAATAAACAAACACTCTTGTATTTGTAATTATACATTTAAGTTACATCCGCAAGAATAAAAAATAGTTTACATTACCGCCTGACATTCGATTAAATCAATTAATATAATTTACAATTTAAACACGCATAGGAAAACGGATACGAACAACGACCACCAACGACGGAATGACAGACGAAACGGAACACAATCACAAAACACACGTACATACGTACAACACAATGCATTGAACTTGCATTGAACGAAACGAATGTTTTGTCTCGTCTAGCTAGAGGTAGAGGCGCACTGCGTAGGCAGGGCACTTGGCTTAAAGCGCAACGATACGATACAGCTGGATACGGCAACATCAGTCAAGTGTCAAGTCACAGCTGAGGAGTGTAATGTCAGTGTCAGTCAGCTAATGTACTCAATCAACTCAGTACTGTATGTACCTAGGAAGATGAGTATCATTTATCCAAGGTCTGTACTGTACTTTGTACTCGACTGTACCATGACTGTACCACACTGTACTGTACAGTGTTGTACTGGTAGTCTGATACTGTACTGTACTAGGTACTGTACTTTACTTAATCGGTATTGAATGAATGAAATGAACCACTGTTAATGGGTTGCCATATGTCAAATTTCTTTGGCAAAGTAAAAAATAAATGAACTACCTATTTTGACGAATATGACTTTTGACGTTCACACCGTCCAATACCGTCCAAAAGTACAATCTTGCTGGAAGTCAAATGCATTGCCAACATTTTCATATTATATTTCTCACAGGACTTGATGTTATAGAAAATTCTGATAGGATTTGGAATTCACTTTAGCATAGCATATTACATAGCGCTAAAGAAGGCTAAGCGCGAATGGAACTAAAAATGCTAAGTTAGCAATCATAGACAAAACGTAAATGTTACCATCGATAGTTTTCTTTATTTAATGTCTCTTACTTTTATTCTGGTCCCACTTTTAAATGCAATTATTATTTATTCGTGTAGAATCGATTTGCTCTCCTTTTCAATATCTTACACGAATTCAGTGTTTCAAAACTAAAAATTTTTTGACTAATGTGTATTGCCAGTGATGGTACCGAAACGTGGTGTAATCTAATTATAGGCCCTATAAGAAAGTTCAATGAGCTAAGGAGAGGGCTTTGCACTGGTGACATTGCGAGATCGAATCAGAAATGAGGAGATCCGTAGATACACAAAGATACTAACATAAGCTGGCGGCTCAGTAAGTTAAAAAAGTACCTAGGAAGATTTGACGGCCCCTGGGGCCGGAAGGTTCTCCTGACAGACCACTTGATAAGGATTGCGCATGGGTCAACGGTGGATTCAGACCAATCCAGACTGCTTCTGACCGGTGCTCTTGGAAAATTATGGGGAAGGCATATGTCCATCAGTGAATGTCCTACAGCTGAGGTGATGATGGTGATGATGATGATGAATACAGCTGAGGTGATGATGGTAATGATGATAATGAATGATAGCATATCACGCTAAAACCAAACCAAAAACTGGTAGATATATCTAGAATAAGATAGGACGAAATCGAACATAGGTGAACGCATAGACATGATAAATATTCACCGTCACCATCGACAGTCACTGATCGACATCGACATCCATAAATAGCATTTGACAAGATTGACATGGCAACACTAGCCATACAAAATGGCCGACTTTTAGTTAGTTTCTTGTTGTCGTGTATTGAATTGTAGGTTTGAATTTAAAAATACATAAGATAATCTATTCTTTTATAAAAGTTATGAGCATTGTGTTAGTGATTTGTAAATAAAATTTAAAATGTATTTAGGATAATTACACGTCTATAAACTTTTATATTTCTCTAGTGCAAAACATCACGGCAATGAGTGAAAATCAGACATCCGAGGCAGCGGAAAAGCCGGCACAAAACAATGATGATGTCGAATTCCCGCCTTTTCCGGGTAAACTATTATATTTAATATGCTTCAACATGTGTTTATGTAACACATACTTATAATTCCTTTTAAATTTTAGAGCCAACAGACGAAGATTTCGAGGACGACATTATAGAAGAAGAGCGAACATACTATAAGTCCTTATTTCCAGGTAGCCAATCGTTGTTGTGTAGGTTATATACCTAGCTGCTCATAATAATACTAATTTCATGTCAATATTACAGATATAAACACTATAAAAAGTTTTAAATTACATTGTACGGCATGCGACCGTCATATCGGATGTTGCCCGCGCAATGAACAGAAGTTACGATGCCATCCAATGCTTCGTACTCTTATCTGCAATACTTGTTATACGTTTTACAACAGTGGCGAGTTTGAGAAGGGCGATGATGGCTCAGAGCTTTACTGCAGATGGTGTGGCCAAGGAGGACAGGTCTACTGCTGCTCCAGTTGTCCTCATGTTTTTTGTGCGGTAAGTCTTTTCAATTGTTTACAGGCACATACTTCAATACGATTTAGAACACCTAATAAAACGGATCGGTAGAGTGGATACAGAACAGACTCATATATAAATCCTAGCTGCTGCCCGCGACTTTGTCCGCTTTGAAAAAAAAAAGTAGTTTATCCTGTGTCCTGTATGTCTAAATGTTTATCTTCTTCTTTTTTCTTTCTTCTTTCTTTTTTCCTTTATTATTTATTAGGTTGTACCACTTGAAAAACGTGCTGTTGTGTCATATTTTTGATGTCAGCAATTTTATCATTAAAAATTAAACTGACAGAGAATGAAAGTCAAATAATAAATGATAGTTTAATTCAAGAAATTTAAATTTTCAATAAATTTCATCATTAACTAAAAACTGTTAAAAAAACTAATAAACTGTTGTTAAAAAAAAAAAAAAACATTTCAACGAAATTCAGAAAATCAGTAATAAAATTGTGATGGTGTTTCCAGAAATGTGTAAAGCGCAATTTCGGTCCGTCAATGATCAAGGAGATTGAGAGCAACGATGACTGGAAATGTTTCAAATGCAACAACATCAACCCCCGCCTCTGGGAGCTGAGAGCTACCTGTTGGGCTCTCCTCAGATTTTGCAACATTAGGAACAAGTGAGTATATTGTCATCATACGTCCCGCACATCTTATAGTTGAAATTTTAATTCTTATATCATCGGTCAGAAGATAAAAGTATTTGGACTAAACATTAAGTGGTTTAATTAATGTAGGTACCCAAAGTAGATGGTGCTAACACTTGTAATAACAGCAAGAGTGCTGTAGTCTGTTGTGTAAAAAAAAAACTTGCTGCTAATTCAAAGGTTAACATTTTCCATTCACAGAACGACATATTTAACAAAAGATCCAGAGCTCAAGGATAAATATCTGAAGGAATGTTCTTATGACGTTTCCGAGTGTTGCAAGAAAAGGAGAGAAAAGAAAACTGATAAAAAGAAAGAGGACAAGAAAGAGAATGATAATGTAGCCAAAAAGGGAGTCACAATAGCGGGAGTTGTTCCAAAAACTCCACCTACAATACAGGTATAATTTGATTTACAGGTTTCATCTGGTTTTGTCCTAAAAGTATTTACAATTGGAACTCCAATCATAACGTACACAAGCTGTCGCACGCGACTTCGTCCGCGTAACTTTGTAAAATATAGCCTATGTTACTCGCTGAGAATGTAACTTTTTCTAGCTGAAATAACTTTTAAAATTTCAGTTCACTAGTTTTTGAGTTTATTCATTGCAAACAAAGACACAAAAATATTAATCCTCTCTTTATAATATTAGTATAGATTATTTTGTTTTTAAATAACAATAAAATAATACATAAGTGTTTTTAAACTCAGAAATTTATAGCACATAAACAGACAATTTATCTTACTTTCAATACCTAAAATACCTAAAAATTATTTTTTCAAAACAAGATGAACAGCGCCATCTACTTTTTTAAATAACTAACCTAAACCTTACTTCCATTACATTTTGTAAGTCATACATAAGTATGTAAATTAAATTTGTATGCAAACAATCCTAAAGCTTACGAACTTTAGACTATTGAATTGGTGTAGTAAGCTAAAGACGATTTTGAAAATTATGAGTACCTACGTTGATAAGTCATGATAACTCTTCTTCAAAACATCTGATTTCGATGAAACAAAAATTAAATGTTGCTCTAGGCCTCACTCCACTTCTAGTTAATATATTCAATATAAATATAAATCAATGTAAGTATGTTTTTCCTCTATGGACTACAAAACTGCTCAACCGATTTTAGTTTGATTTCGCTTTTGGAAAGAGGGATGAACAAGGTGTATTTAAAAAAATTGCAACCTGATCAATTTCTATATTTATTACTATTATATTGGATGACTTTCTTTATTTTTTAGGTTAAAAAATTTGCATCAATTAAACACGAAGACACTCCAAGTAAAGAGAGGAAGGCCCAGAAGAGATCGTTGAGTCCCAAAACTAAGTCAATGGCTATAACGAATCCAATCGCCATCGCCCCCGCGAAACATAAGGTGTATCCAAACACCTACTGCAATCCCCCCAAGAAAGTGAGAGTGAGTGATTTATTTTTATATTATAAAAGGTAAAACGGTAAAAGGCAACACCTCAGGCGGAAACATTTCAGATTGTTCTAAAATCCACAGATTATTTATAGTTCAGACCAAGCATGGCACTTTATTCTAATTATATGGTGAACTCCGCATCTGTGGTGCTCAATAGGTGTATGTATATAACAAGGTCATCAAAGCACACTAAATAAATGTCAGGTTTGTTAAGCAGAGCCAGATAAAAAAGCTGAAAGGGGAAGATTTTAGATGGCAGCGTAACATCATCTAAATTGGGATTTGCTGAGTTGATGTAACATAAGTGGGATTTGCTGAAGGAGGTAAAATAAGTGGGATTTGCTGAGGGATGCGGAGTTCCGCATCTGTGGTGCTCAATAGCTATATTTTATATAACAAGGTCACATCAGAGCATATCACAGCTCTGTTATGGAAAGCCAGATAAAAAAAGCTGAAAGGAGATTTTAGATGGCAGTGTAACATCATCTAAATTGGGATTTGCTGAGGGATGCAAGGTCAAGGACAGTTCGCTGCTTTAAAACGAAAGGGCCACAAATCAAAATTTAGTTTTGGTCGTTGCTCTGAAATAGCCACCAATGCGTGAAAATGCCAAAAGGGCGTATGCGTAAATTTGTGTGTAATTTGTGATTTCGATTAGTGTCCTTGTGTTACATGTTGTGTTAAATAAGGGCGATTTTTGCCCCATTTTGTTTTATGGCCCTTTAGTTTTTAAGCAGCGAGTTGTATACTCCTTTCACAAAGTCTGTTGAAAGTTCACATGGTTAGGTTCACCACAGTGGGCAATCATGATTTGAGAAAAAAAAATCCGACCTAAATCATAGTGAAATAGCAAGTGAACCGTCTTTTTTTCCTGGTTGACAGTTGTGTGGACATCAGCCTGCCTGCCAAGCACAATCCTTTAAAGAATATGTCTTATGTGCTAGAAAACCAAGTTATGTAGGTTTAACTTGACATTAATCTGTTTCAGGTGTATAATCCAACGATGTTTAATCCAACGACACCTCGATATATGTCTGCCACCAGTGTATTCCCAAGAGCACAAAGACTACCAAAGCTACCGACCGGAGTTTCGATCATAAGGCCCGTACAATTCAATGGATTCAATAATTTCAGTGCATTTCCCAGTAGCAACTTTGTTAATGACAATATTAATTTGTCTTTGGATAATTTAACACAGGTGAGAATTGTTTAGAAAAGAGTCAATTGGTTCTCGACACTTCATTAAATTGTGGAATTCAAGGAGAATTTTGAGATATTTCATTGAAAAAACTTTTTTTTTTTTAATTCAATGAAGTTTTCAGTACTGTTTTGTACACATTTTGTTCAAAATTAAGATTTGGATTTAAATAATTATTTTATTATAAAAATATGCTCACTCCATCCATTAAATTGCACATTAATTGATCGATTTATTTCAAAACTATTCCAAAACTACTTTTGTTTTTTTTTCTTTATCAAAAATATATTATTTTATAATGTTTTTTAATGATTTAATTACATACGAGTTAATCATTTGAAAGTTTACAATGGAATTAAAAGAAAATGCACTTAACCTTTTATTGAATGACAATTGCAGTTAGAAATCACAGACCATCCAATTTTTAAATTAAATATAATGCATGCATGCTTTCATTGAGCTAACTAAAGTTGCAGTATAAATTCATTAGCCGTTAGCAATGCAGACTGCTGTTTAACCCTTCTGTATTGCCCTAGGGTCTCGACATGGCAAATGTAATAATGGATAACAACTCGCAGGACGATGACGTGGTATGTACGCCTGACTTCCCAATGGAGCCGCTCTGCGAGGTGACCGAGGAGTCTATGGACGATGACGTGCAATGCATAACGCCGAGCCCCGCGACCACCACCAAAGCCGATTTGCCCCCTCTCGTGTCGCGCAATAATGTCCCAATGCCCATTCCGAGCGTCGCCACCACCTCGTCTTGTTCCAAAACCACTGCCATACTTCCGCATCCGTCACTGCCAGACCTTTCCCCAGACAATATAGTCCAGATGACCGAGAATGACGTTTCGGTTAACAGTGTCACGGGAGGCCTCAAATTCCGCGTCGATCCGCAAACGCTATCCTCCAACAAGATGTATCGGCTTCCGGACGGCAGGATTTTTGCAATAAATCCGAATCCAAACATGCCGGGGGGCTATTCTGCGTCGATCGTGTCCGCAACTACTTCCGGCCCAGGCAAAAATACACCCAAGGGTGCTATATATGCGGCTAAACTGACTGCAATGAGCTCGTCGCAGGCCACTCCGCCGCCATTGAGAAGCACAAACAAGCCGCGTCCAAAGCGAGCCGAGCGAAAAAATTCAACCAGATCCACGCCAATGGCAACCAACAGCTTTAGGAAATGCGACTTGAATGTTCCAGTGGAATGGTTCAGATACAACCTAATCGATGCAGTCGATGCTCTAGAATACTCAATGTCTAGAATGAACAAATTAAAAAGAGAAGCGACGACCATGTACCTGCGGACTAGGACCATAGATGAGATGAGCGATCTCAGTAAAACTGTGGAGAATGTACTGAACACGTCGATTAGTAGATTCAAAGAGATAAACGAAAATCTAGACAAGGGTTTGAAGGACTATATACGTAAAAAGACCAACGGATACAGCGAAGACGATGACGATGACGTTGAAATTGTACAGGAAGAAGATGATGGTCCAATATTTATTGATGA
This sequence comes from Synanthedon vespiformis, assembly GCA_918317495.1. NCBI lineage: Eukaryota > Metazoa > Arthropoda > Insecta > Lepidoptera > Sesiidae > Synanthedon > Synanthedon vespiformis. Next base: position 10,653,624 of record OU906949.1, on the reverse strand, counting down.
AAATTCATTAGATTCACAAACAAATGAGACAGAATCGAGAGGTGATCCGACTGATTTCAATAGAAGTGATTTGAACGATAGTAATGATAAAGTTGATCCCAAAAGTTCACAGACCCCTGTCAATAAATCGAAATCTAGAGATCAACTTATCAATAACAGTGACAAATCAAATAAAAGTAAAGACAATAATGAAGCGATAGATAATTACGAAGATGAGGATGATTTGTTAGCTGATCCAGAAAGTAGCAATGCCGGAACAGTTGATCGCGATGATAATAATGAAAAAACAATTGAGACAGAAGACAACAATAAAACAACAGTTGACAATGTAGATGAAGATTATTTGTTGGCTGATCCAGAAAGCAGCAATGTCGCAACAGCTGATCGAGAGTTTAATAATGAAGAGACAGTTGAGACGGGGGATAACAATAAAACGACAGTTGATAATGAAGATCAAGTTGAAACAACAGTTGACAATGATGTTAGCAAGGAAACATCAGTCGACAATGATGATAACGATAAAATGTCAGTTGACAATACAATTAATGATGAAACAACTCTCGACAATGAGGACAACGATAAAACAACAGTTGGTATTAAAGATGACCCCTTAGCGTGTAGTGAAGATATCAGTGAATTGGACCATGGAGACGAGGAAACAAATGATAAAGAAACAGAAGAAAAAGAAAATGATGAAGATAAAGATCTGAAAAATGATGTGACATTGGATATAAGTGAAGAAGACGATAGAATGGATGATGTGGCTAATGGTGATATTAAAAGTTATAAGGAGAGAGATGATGGAGTGGACATTTCTGGTGAAATTTAGGGAGTTTTTTTATTTTAATATTTTAGTGTTAGGAATATTCAGGGTAAACGTAAACAGGGGTGAGTGTATTCAGTGGTGAGATATTGAGTGAATGTTTTTCAATTTCCATAGCAAAGATGGAGCCTAGTGGAACGAACAGTTTGCTGTCGAAACGGAGGGTCAAGGTTCAAATCCTGGTCGAACATCGTGCTAAAAACTTCTACTATTTTTTTTTTACTATAATTTTGAACACGCACAAATGTCTCAAAGACATAATGGTAGGTAGGGGTTGCCAGAGATTTTTTTTTTAAATTTTGTTACTAAAAATAAAATTATGTCTGACCGCTGTTTTCAATCGCACTGTTCACATTTACCCCGGTTGATTATTTTATGGAGTACATAGATACAATTATCTATATAACATATTATTATAATATTTGTATAGTTTAAGTTAAAAGTGCAGAAGTTCGGAGTAGTATTACAAGCCATTCCTCTTCTCGCGATTTTTGTTATTTAATTCTTTTTTTTTTTTTATTTTATAAATATCACAGAACTGTGTAATATTAATGAATTTGTATATGTGTTGTTGGTGTGAAATGATTTTTTTTTAAATTGGTAAAGTTTAAAACAGCGTTTAGTAAATTTAAATTTTATAGTACATACCTATATTTTTTATTTTTTGTCTTTTAAGAGTAAAATACAAAACAAAAACAATACACAACTAAAATGCAAGTAAAACTTTTAAGTATTTATTTTGCGTATGTAGTAACTAAAAGTATTGAGTCAATTTCGATTAATTGGGATTCTGTCTTTAAAATGTCTAGAAAAAGTTAAAAAAAAAAAAACATATTATTAAAGTTGATCATTGATGAGAATATATTTGCTTTACGTACAAGTTTAATAAGGGCCTGTTTCACCATCTGTAATGTCATTTAAAGTCACCTCACTGGGAATAATTTAGCTGATATACCTTTGTTTGTACGGTACTAAACGGAGTGCATAATTTAAAAAAAATATTCTAAAAGTAACTAGTCAACACTTGACTTTCAGTTAGTGAAAGAGGCCCTTAGGCAAATAGTCATACAGTTTGTCAAAAAATTGTTGAAATTAAAAAGTGGCAATACTAAAGAGAGACAAATTTGGTCTAGTGGTAAGTAATCCTAGCTGTTAATCAAACGGTCCCGAGTTCGAATCCCGCTAGGGGCAAATGTTTATGTGTTAACATTTTACCTTTGTACCTGAGTCATGGATGTTTTCTATTTATAATATGTATGTATTTACAAAAAAAAAGTAATCTATGTAGTATATAAACTGTCTGGTATTCATAATACAAGCATTATTTGCTTACCTTGAAACTAGATGATGCTGTGTGTGTGGAATGTGTGAACATATTTATTATTATTATATTATTGATATAATTTCCTGAGAGTCTCCTCACATGCTTTTTCTAGAATATTACTCTGTTCTGTGATATCACTCATCTGATGATGCTTGTATTTATCGTTAGTTTATTATTGTAATAAATCTAGCTAAATTTACGGACTGCTTAAGAAAAAAAACCGGTGCGCTATATAAAGCTATTGAAGTGTATGTTTTTTTTTTTAAATAAGAGTATATAGTTCTTTGAAAGTAAATGGTATTTTTAATTTTATCCCCTGACACCACGAGACCTAATTGACTAGTCTTGAAAAAGTTTATAGATTATCTCTAAGAGAATCCGTAAAATTGTCGAAATTTATTGTTTAAAATTTCGCTAGATTTATTATCTAGCTGTTGACAAATCTGTTGTTAATTTGTACAAGGAATCTTTATAAATAAATTTATAAATGTATGGCAAAGTGTCAGTTTTTTTTTACTAGATAAAAAAATACTTAGTTGTTTTTCGTTTAATATGTGTATGGACGTATTTAGTTAAACATATAAATGTCCATCAACACGCCCTTATGAATAACATACACTATATTATTACGTACGTACAAAATTTACACCAACTGAAAATTAAATCCAAATATAGATGAGTTATATAACTTTCATGTAAAAAAATATGTATAAAACAACTTTAATAGTCTTTTCGCCAACAAGACCACAAAATAATATACATGACATTAGGCTTAAAATCATGGCCTTGTGTAGCACACAATAGGCCCAAATAACGCAAAGTAGCACAGCAGACTTGTGCTAAAATGGTTAACTTAGTATTTTAATTTAAATGTCCACCCAAGAAGAATACTATTTTCAATTTAATTACTTGATTTGAATATCCTAGTCCTGATAAATGTCAGCAGCGCACTTGGAGTTGCTTGTGTTATAGGCGGTGGCAGCTAGGTAGTTCCATTCTTGTCTCGTCTGTTCATATGTTATGTTTCATTTGTGTTTTATGTTATTCTTGTTATGTGTTTGAAAACAAACTGGCCTCACAGTGGTGTCAAATTGTCAAAAGATTGTGAACAAGAATGGAATATATTATTATGTCGTTTCTGATAACTAGTTGTGCAACGCGAGAGGCTTTTATTTTCTGACATCTTGTTCGGTTACAAATACCGTACGCCTCAAAGGATATATAATAATGATATCCCTTCATTATTGTCAAATAAACTGCGACAGAAAAGAAACCTGATCACGAATTAGTTGCATATCGAAAGCAAAGCTTGCATTTAACTATTTCGTAACTCTGGAACATAATTTGCTTAAATAATCTTAAGCAAAACGGTCTTTTTAGATACTTTTGTATTTCAGTTCTGTTCATATAATGTAGCTTGGTAAATAAAGCCAGTTCTGATGTAAATATGCTTTTTATTTACTAATGTACTAAACTATTGAAATTCTAAGGAATTCACAATTCTTTCAAATGTAAAAGGCGGAATGAAAAACGGTTTTATATTTTACTAGCTGGTGCTCGCGACTTCGTCCGCGTTGAAAAGTATAAAACGCCATCTAAATTATCACCAAGCAATTGTCATCTTAGTCGCTTCACCTGATTTTGGATAGATGGCGCTATCAAGTGTATCCCTGGCCAAGCCGCTAGTATTTACTTTTATTTTAGATTTTCCTATGTTTAGCCGTTTAGCCTATGTTCATTACGGATAATGTCGGCTTCTAATGGTAAAAGAATTTTTCAAATTGGTCCAGTAGTTTCGGAGTCTATTCAATTCAATCAATCAATCAAATCTTTCCTCTATATAGACTAGCGGGCAGCCCCGGCTTCGCATGGATTTTTGCAAATAAAAACCTTCCTCCTTTAACGCAATTTCCATTAGTGAAGACCATTGCTTCGCCTTCACATTCATCTGAGTATTTTTTCCCATGAAACCCAATCTCGTAATTAATTATTTTTATTAAAACATTCAGTTACAAATTACTTAAAAAACAATTATTATGAGAAATTGTAAACATTATAAACACTCATGAACCGAATTCACTAACGTAGGGTAACATTCTTGTCAGTTATTTTTACCTATGTTACAAAAATGTTGAAGTTTCATAGACGCACTAACTAAAAAAAAAAGCGACACTGCGTTAGAAAAATCGGTTCTCAAATGGAATAAATACGACTTCTAAAGAGAGACATTTAGTTAAAAGCACAATATATCACAATTCTGTAACTATTACTGAAAAAAAACTTAACTGGCGACAGTACTTTGCACTTACTAAGGCCACTAATTCACTAGAAAACTAACATTTTGTATCAAATTTTGTGAGTTTTGTCAATTAGTCCTAATTTGCCTTCATGTTTTACCTTTGCAATCCATTTATATAAATTATCAATATATCTGGCAGGAAAAAAACACATTCACATACTTAACAACTATGGATATGTAAACTATATTTTAGAAATTAAACCTTGGTATCATTATTTTCAGGTATTCCAATTGAATTATTATCATTATTTTTACTGTAAAACAAAGACAACAATCATAATATTTAAAATAAGAGACTATGAACCTTCAATTCTTTCTTCAGTTTCAAGACAATACATAAATCATTATAAAATAAAGGTAATGTATTGAGATATTGTTAAATAAATACAAAAATAGTTACCAAAATACATCTTTAAAAAAACCCACTTGGTGCGAATGTAGGTTACCTAATAATTACCTACTCTTAGATAGGTTGAACCACTTGAACAGTATTAAAGTTATATACCAAATGAAGTTATGACCTATTTGATTTTTTATCAAGCACGAAATTAATGCAAAACTTTCAATCAACGTTTTTATAGCTTTCATAATATTACAAAAAATGTTGGAATATTAGTAGCGGAAGTGTCCTTTTCTTGAACGTTCTTCGTGGTAAACCCTCATGGGGGAATAACCGTTGTGTCCTCCGTTCGCGTTTAAACCTGAAAAAAAAAAACTTAAATTAGGCACAGCACACTGATAGCCAACACTTAAAACACAAAGATTTAACCCCTCGACTGCCGAACGCCACAGCGAGCCGAATTACCGTTGTATTCCGGAGCGTAAAGTCAATCGGAGTGTTAATTGTGATACATACAGTAGGCGCAACGCGGATCCGCGTTCTGTCACACGAGTGGTGCAAAATTATTAACGCGGATCCACGTTCCGCTATATGAAGGGTTAAATCTTTGTTAAAACCTGCGAAAACAATCTCTACAATAATAAAGGTAAACAGACTTTTTTTGGTTTATTCGCAAAGTAACACGTACCTTTGCCATTAAGCTGTCCATCCACTGAAGTGCAAGCTTCACAAAATAATAAAGCAGACACGGTTATGACATGGCAAAATTAACTAAAAAATTTGTAATAATGAACTCAAATGGAACGCTATATAGATCAACTCAAACGCGAATATAGCTTACACAAATGATTCTATTAATAAGGTTATTTCCAAAAGCAACGATAACAACGATAATGCTTACCTACTATAAAAAGTCGAATAAGTATGTATTTTTTCTTTTTAATAATCGTCTTTTATTTTCATTATCCTTACTTTTGGATCAACTTTCGTAGTAGGTACATTATACGATAACTAGCAAAGCATTTACAATGAATATCGAACAATACAATACAATACAATTAATATCTACTTGTTAAAAGTCCAAAGATGATAAGATTGTTATAGTTAAGAATGGCTAGACCGATTTTTATCCTGTTTTCACTTATGGAAAAAGGGATAAAAGGGGAAGGTTTTTTTACTACCTTCTCCGTTTAACTAGTGCAAGTTGTAAATAAGTGTAATGACGGGAGAAAAGTAGGTAGGTATTAATTTCGTAAAATGACATGAAAGTATTATAGGTTAGGTTAGACGTGAATATATTATGGGTTTGGTTACCTTGCAGCAAGTGGTTCGGCGGAGAAGTGGCCGGAGCGGCGCAACGCGGGGCCAGCAGCAGATGGTAGAGGCCCAAGTAGACGGCCGCCGCGACCAGCGCCATCGCCGCCATCGCCACCGCCACGCCGTCCACCGCCAGACCGCCAATCACGGCGCCGATGCAGCGGCCCAGGCAGAAGTGCGCCACCACGGGCAGCGCCTGGCCCGTCGCCGTGTACTGGCGCGGCACCAGATGGCGGAAGTACAGCACCGCCGTCACCCACACCAAGCTCAGCGTGAACACTTCCAGCGCTTCGCACACTATTATCCAGTTGTAGTCCGTGGTGTACGCCAAACCTGGAACATTTAACGTTTAACTAAATAATTCAGAGCTGTATGAGCTCATACCGCCTTTCCCTTTCTTCCATCGGACATACAGACTTTTAAATGCGCACTGCCAAGGTTTAATTGGAACTCTTGAGCTCATATAACAAATCTTGGTTCATCTTCGCTACACGGCTGGATGTTGGCCAAGAGCAAATTTAACCCATCTCTAATAAAATATAGGCTTTGCAATCATTCGCTTACAGAAATATCAGTTTATTTATTTAACAGTGATCAGCCTCTGAAGGGATTGTTAGTTTGAAATGAGATGGTATATACCCGTGTATCGCAGACAATAGAAGGTGAACGCAGTGATGAATAGGTTGGAGTGGCCAACATAGTCCACCAGAGCCTCCGCCCACCACAAGGCGGGGACTGCTGGCAGCGCTCCTGCCGTAAGAGTCGCGCCAACTGCTGACATCGTGCCGTTCAGCTCCATCACTCGCCTATAAAGACCATCGTTAAAAATTATAACACATATCTGCTGCAAATTGCTAAGGAGTTGGATATCCCGCAGACCAACTCGATGCCGTACCATTAGAACAAGGAAAATGTCATAGAAGTAACAACACCAAATTTCACATCAATCGAACAAGTGGAAGTTAGTGAAAGCCCTTGTCAACTAGGAATATTGTCTTCAAATATTTGCGCTCACTCTGCAACGGAGATTTTCTATTGAATAAACAATAAGTTGGAGGCATTCTTCTCTTGAAGAAGAAGTGAGGTGTTACCAGGGCAAGTAGGTGTCGATGCCGCTCCAAAGGGTGCCCAGCAAGAAGACCACCAGGAAGACTGCGGCGGTCTCAGCGCCGTATCGCCTCACCGCGTTCATTGGCATTGCTAAGGCTCCGCTGGCCGTGTGCCACCACCACTCCGGAGTCGATAGCGGCATGTTCCTTTGAAATAACATTTTTGGAATCAACACAACTCGAGGAAAGTACATTCACATGTGTAGAGCAACACAAAAACTAGTACAATGGAAGTATATAGACGCATTTTTTAAGTGAACTTTGGTGGACAGGCTGTCGGTCCACTTGATTGTAGGGCATGTGGGGTTACCGTCGTATATTACACTAGCTGTTGCACGCGACTTCGTCCGCGTAACTTTATAAAATATAATACATTCGTGTCTGTGAAACCATGGAAATACACATACAAAATTTCAAATTCAAGTAGTTTTTTCTATTAGAGAAATAAGAGTCCTAGCTATTACCTATTCTTGTAGTGCAGGTTATTTTTTTAAACTAATGACAAAATATTCATTTTTCCTCTCTCTATGAGGGTAGGTTTATTAGCCAATAAGATACAGTGACTTGATTGCACATGCACATACATGTCAATGAGTAAAATGAGTGCTCCAGTCAACATGAAAATGGCGTGAAGAACAAACGGCACCAGATAACGGTATGGGTCGTTTTCTGGCATCTGTTCAACGGCGAGACCGGCCAGAGGCGGGAATATTGCCAGACCGAGGGTACCGAATGCCAGTTGTCTGCCAACATCGCCTCTGCCCAAAGAGGTTTCTCTGGTGGCGATTACACAGGCCGCTCCGAGTAAAGCCAGTCCCGATGTAGGCCATATGTCGGCTATTACTCTGAAATTTCAAAAGTGTACGTGAAAAATAAGAACTTTAAGGATTTAAGGTTCCAGTTTGCAAAAAGTGATAAAAGTTTCATAAAAAAAAACATAGGGGAAAATACCCAATTATTGGCACTTTAAGAAATACGACCATTTATTGGCACCTTTAGACCTATTTGTTCAACTCAATTAAAATTTGAAAGTTTGACAATGTTTAAATCATTTGACTGTTTACTGTTGACAATTCTCATATACCTAAGATTTATTTATTTTTTGTGAGAACACAGTTTTCTTATTTTTTAGTGAAAAGTTTAGGGTGCCAATAAATTGGAAGGGTGCCAACATTAGGTCATTTTACCCTATATAGGTACGGTCGAATTGAGAACCTCCTTCGTTTTTCGTCGGTTAAAAATAAGCCACGCTACAAAATATATTACAACTTTTACTTTATTCTACAAAATACTTTTCCATGTCGCGTGCAAGCCTCAACTACTAAACCGATCACTATGAAATTTTGTATACACGTTGTCTGAGGCACCAGAAAAAAGGAGTTCCCGAGAGATCATCTAAAATAAATTAAAAAACTTTGCGACATGTGGTCAAGCGTTTCTTATTTTTTTCGTAGCAATTGGACAATTTCAGGAAAAAATAAAATTGATGACAATATTGGTAAGTTGGGCAGACCTGAGCACGAAGTAGGCGGAGAAGGTGTAGACGGGGTCGCCCTCGACGAGGCGGCACTCGGCGTCGGCGAGAACGCCGTCCGGCTCGTCGTACGGGTCCAGCACTTGGCAACGCACCGCCGGCCGGCACTTGGTCCTTCCCTGCAGCTCCAGCAGCTCTTCCAGGCGGTCGCTTGGCACCAGGCACTTGGACGCGCTCGCCTGAGGACTCTTGTAAGTGCACCAATTGGACTCTGTGTCGTTGTTGTCAGCGGGAGCAGTCAAGGTGAGAGGCATCCGTAGTCTGGCCGCGTGTCGCATGTACACGTGGCACTGGTTGCCGTAGCACAAGTGCGGAGGATTTGTCTCGTATTCGTCGTCGTCGCTGTCGTCCGGCAAAGGCTCTTCGGTGGGCTGTCAATATGAAACATATCTTTACATAATATAAAACAAAGTCCTCCGCTGTGTCTGTCTGTTCGCGATTTAAGATTTAATGCTGTTTTCACCAAAGCATAGAGTGGTTCTCGAGGAAGGTTTTAGTAGGTATATAATTGACATTTACATTTAAATTTATAATAAAACTTACGGTGGCATTTGCGACGCTATTGTACATCGGTCTGAGCGTGGCGTTGGTCGAAGTGGTATCAAAAGGCTTCGTCATCCAGGACATGCCGTCGTCCGCGCAACCGTACTCGCACGAGCTTAGCGCTAACACTCCGGACTGAAAAGTTAGAAACAACAATCGCACTAGGAAACTTTCACACAAAAGAACACAGGTTGACTTCAACAAAAATACAAATGACATCTACGTAAGTCTAATATTTTAAAGTGAATTTTGTAATTCAAATGTTGTTATAGTACGATCCTCATCTTGTCGAAATCCCTCTTTTTCTGATCTTTTATTTACCGCACTGCCACAACAAGCACTCTTATTTCCGAGCTCATGTAACCCAAATCTTTTCAAAGTTGGAGTGGTAGTCATTTTCTGGGCGAGCTCGCTCCATCATAGGCCTCATTTTCGCTACACAGCTGGATGCTAAATACTCCTATAATATCAACCCTAGAGCAAACCTAAGTATTTGTATTAAAAAAAGAGGAAAAAAATTGTTACCTTCTCGCCATCCCATCGATTACAACGCTGTCCTTCTGTGCACACTTCTTGCATAACATATGTCCCGTTTTCGTCGCACATGAATAGCACTTGGGGTCTTCGTGCCTGTAATTTATGTTTGTCTCCTTAACACTATAATATATAAGCTCGCGACTAACGTTTGCCCAGCGCTGTAAGGATATAGGACTATAGGTATATAAACATCGATGTATAGTATTATATACCATAGTATGTTTTTGTAGAATAAATTCTCAAGTAAAGTAAATTTAAGTGTTGTCTTGCACATATAAATCGATGTAGTTGATAGAAGCTAAAACTAGAAAAATATTACTAAGGAAATAACTTTCAATTTGCAGTAAATATTTTAATACGAAGCTGGATAGTTTTATGACAAGATGCAAATTGAAATAGATCCACGTCTAATACATCCAGTCCTACGAAGGTAGCTACGAGTGGTGTCTTAGTAAGGAAAAAAACTTAATTTTTTTTTTTTTTTTTTTTTTTATGTTAATATATATGTACATCTAATCTAATACGTTTTGTAAGTAATTATGATTTGGTTTTCATAATTAACAGCCGATGCATGACGACTGCCAGGAGCATAGACTTCCCATTGATTGTCAAAGAGAGTACTGTTTTTCTACTAATTTTACTGTGTCGTCGGAGTGATAGAAGCGTCCCCTACAGCAGGGAAGCATCTGCTATTATATCCTGCTGTGGATTTGGTTTCAAGTAAGAAGGTTTCAACGAAAAAAGACTTGGTTAGCAAATGAGGCAGATCTTCACACATTCCACACAAGCAACTAATACTTGTACCTATTATGGATACCAGACAGTTGTTAAGTTAAGGCAGATAGACTTAAAAAAGACCTCCTTACGTCATGTCGCACAGTGTAGGGTACAGCTAGTAAAAGCGAGTAAAATAACGCGCTCAGAATAAGACAAATGGCAGTGACGGTCCTCAGTAAACGGCCGGAACCGCTCGGCGCACTGCCTCCGCCGCCAGTGGTGCCACGTCCCACTGATAACCTGTAACGACAAAAACAAATTTGTACGTGACCACTGTACTAATAGTCGGCAAGCACAGTACCTACAATGTGTTTGTACTGTCAGCATGTAAATGATTATATAATTCTACGAAGTTCGTAATTTAGGTCGTGACGTTACATATTATAAACCATGGTGGGTTTAATAATTTATTGGGAAAGACACCTTGTCATGCTATGCAGTCCTGTGTTATGGTACCCCATCAACTATGTTATTGAATCATGATAGTGGCCCTTTGGGTACTGGGTAGGACCTATCGACTATTTCCCTCGACTTCTAATTTGACCCCATAATAAGTGGACATCTAGCCTAAGTCTACAGTTCTCCTTCTCCTTATTCCTAAAACGATCTCGCAGAGTAACCCTGAGCCTCAGATTATTAAAACAGATAGCTCCATAGCTCATTTAGATTTCTTACAAAGCCCATAGATAGAGTCTTCGTTTCAATAATTAATAAAAAAATAAGTGTCATAGTCAAAGACTCATTTATTACTCATAACTACTTTTTTAGTATAACAAATATTTTAAAAATGTACAATTAGCTATGGGAAATATAGATATCGCAGTTTTGACTTACAAACAAATGTATATCTACCTAATTACCAAAACCAACATAAGTAACAATGAGTACTTATATCTAGTGAATAAGTACAGTTTTATCAATTGAATAGTTTATAAATAAGAATTTATATTTTATGGCAATCTTTGTATCTACCTTGATATTTTATTACTTACTTATCAATGAGCGGTCCAAGTATAATTGGGCCGAGGAGAGCCACGCACGGCGCGACCACTGATATGAGACCCGCTTCTCCTTCTTTCAGGCCCAATGACAACATGTGCAGCGGGAGAAACGGGAATATGCAGCCCACCCCTATAAATAAACATCAATGACATCCAGAAACCATAATAAGAATTTGTTACATCCAGCTATTTTAAGATTGGGACTCTGTTCCACATACGATTTGTAACATAAACGATGGCTACTTACATTTCAAATAAATCTTTTAGAGTAAGATTTGTAAAAATCTATAAAAGACCACTCTAACATTAGAGCCTGAATACTGAATTCTTTAAATACTGAAGTGTCTATCTCAATACATTCAGAATCAGAACAGAACAGCAAGTCTCTGATGACAATGCGGTCGTTATAAACGGTTATCGCGTTATATTAGGTCACACGAAGTAGCAAGCACTATAGGCTCTCACTCGAGGTGAATGTTTCTTAAATCATTCGATGCGAACGCGCTCCTTAGAAGGAAGCTTGAAACACCGACTCCGCATTTATTGCGAGCCGAAGTCTCTCGACCGCTTTTTATTCCTTCGCCAATCCATCCCGTAAAAAAAGCTACAGTAATGGAAGATCTATCATGACTCGCGGCAACAGTGTTATCAATTCAAACACAACGTTTTCTCATGTCACTTACCTATAATAAATTTTACATAAAACACATGTTAGTTCGAGGCCAGAAATATAATTATGAAATCAGCCCGCTCGGTATTCTTGGAACTGGGAATCATTAATAATTTGTTAACGTATTTTTTTATATAAAATTCGGCAGGCAGGATATACTTAGAACGGTTAGCTAGTTTTAGGCGCTGAATGTTCGTTGCCTACCTTAATGGGATACAAAATTGGGTACTGGCATCACATCCCTTCTTCATACACAGAAACAAAATGGCACACATGCTGTTATTTTACTGTGGTCTTCTACTGCTTTAAAGACTGCTGCCAGACGGGTGGCCCCATTTGTGACTGTGATACTCAAAGCAAGTGTGCCCTGCTACTACTAAATTTAGAGTCCAAAGGGGCTTTATTTTAAATAAATATATGTTTCCTTAATTATGCTGATAATTTAGAAATCCCTACTCAGACCTAACTTTGGTACCTATAGAGATGCGTTGATAGTAATTCTAAAATATTTTAATTTTAATATACTTACAAAAAGAAAGTTATAATTGTCAACATTTTTAATTGTTACAGTTTACACTCTTTAAAAAAGAAATAAGCAGTATTGAGAAATTTTACCCGACAAAAAGCAGAAGAGGACGCATTTTAAGGTGATCAGGTTTTTATTGATCAATTTCTTCATGTTGCCACCGCTTTACTTCTTCCTGCTCAGTTCTACCTCAGTGAAGCATGTCGTGCCTGGAAATTAAAGAAACATATTAAATACATTTATTTAGGGACATGCAAAGGTTGGTCATAAAAGGGCACATTAACCTTCTTCTTCGTGTGAAGGACGACAGTCAATTTTATTAAATTGACAAACTAAGGAATTTAAGTGATAGTAGTTCCCCTTGTTTTTTTTACAATCAGTTCTTGTGAGGTTATGTTAAACCACTCATTATGGATTTTGAAACGGTTTTCACTAATTGAAAGAGCGATAGACGAGGAAAGTTGTGTATATATTAATCTTCAGAAAAAAAAATGCATCTGCGTTAAGCCAGAAACGGGTCGCTATTTGTAAAAAAAAACGAGTGAAAGTCGTAATGTTGCTTCACGTGATCAATTTTCTAATGCGCGATACATTTGGTGAGTGTGCCTCATCATAACACCGCCAAAGATGAAAGAATGTTCGCATACAGGCAGATGAAATTGTGTATAAGTACTTACCTATTCCACTAACAAGAGTTTGATTTACCACTTGGCCCAAGAGTTAGCAGTAAATTAAACTATTGTACTTGATGCAATAGCATTTGGTGGATCGGGGCCATGGCCATTTATTTACACGCCCACGTGCGACACTCATGTATTAAAATAGGTGTTACTATACGACATGCCACGACCATTCTATTTATTATTGTGATGTCATATTGTGTTACGAATCAAATGTTTTAGAATTTCGGCCAGTATCCACCAGAATATGGGTCAAAAGCTTTCAAAATTCGAATGTTCAAAAGAAGAACTTCACTCACCGATTGTAGCGTATAACCACGCATAACTTTTTGCAGAGTGGTCCGATTTTGATAATTCTTTTTTTAATGGATACCTCTAAGTTAGTCTCATATAAATTTTGAAAAAAAAATCCCTACCCTAATGGTGGGAAAATGGGGATGGGAAAATAAAAAATTAAGCATGAAGTTATATTAGATTATAGCCACAAAAAAACATAAAATAAAACTTTTTAACAAAAAATAAAACCGCCGAAAAAACTGAAAAGCATAAAATAATCTTATCATTTTACCTAAGTAATTTTGAGTCGGCGCCAAACAAGCAAAAATTACGTAAAGAGTGATGCGCGGCGGCGACTCAAAATTACTTAGGTAAAATGATAATAACATTATTTTATGCTTTTCAATTTTTTTCGGCAGTTTTATTTTTAATAATAAAGAGGAAAGATTTGTTTGTTGGATTGAATTGCCGAAACTACTGGACCGATTTGAAAAATTCTTTCAACTATAGAAAGCTACGTTATCAGGGAGTAACATGGGCTATTATATAAGGTTACGCGGACGAAGTCGCGTGCAACAGCTAATCGTATATAAATAGATTCTAGGATCATTATCAAAATTTGAAATGCAAAATTGCAAAATAAATAGGCCTGAACCTAATTAGTTTGCAATTATTTTCTCCGCCTACTGCTAGAGTAAAAATAAAACATATTGTAGCAATAAACGTAAATCTATCGACATTCGTGACCTCATAATGTAATGTAACAAGTGCCCTTAGCTTAGCTCACATCGATACTATTATGGGCTGTTATAAATAGGCAAACGATCCATCAATAACGTAATACTGCCAACAATACATTTTCGTATTAGTTAATGATTTAATTAATATTTATATGACGGATCAGGATGGGCCGAAGTGGGTATCGGGGCGTTATTTCGGGTATCGGACATAGCGATGATGTTTTAATTGCTTCTTTAAATCAAAGATTTCTTCAAGTTCAATCAATCAGCGTTTATTCGCTTCTATACAGATATTAGACAATAGTAAATAACAATGATTGAGTTAAAATAATAGTTTACAACAACAAAATAATTCAACTATGAAAATCTTAATTTGCAAAATTGGTTGCTTGGAAACCGACAAGTCTTTTGGTCGGAGAATTCCCAAACAACCGCCAACAACCGCGTCCTGAACAAGAATCCGAACAAAAGTGAATCTCTCAACTCAAACCCTTCTTCATCCCCGCCAAGAGCCATGTCCAAGCGAAGCGGAACCGGAAGTCAAATCGTTTAGCCAATCAACGCTATCCGTACCTGCCTCGCTTGAGTTTCCAATCAACCAACATTACAATCTTAATTGACGTCCAATCAGAAAAACATACGGTCATTACCAACTTATAAAATTGAACATAATGATGCCATTTTAAATAATAAACACGGAAAATAAAGAAAAACAATATTGCCAGATAGAAAACTGAATATAGAGTTATCTGTAACGCGATATCGCCACACATAGACTACATCCAATCCTTGCGAACTGGTGGCGCCATCCTTAATCTCCGACATATATATGCTCGTACTTATTGATCTTTCTATGGCTGTTACTTAATCTTTATGCAATTGAAACGAGCCACAAATAACATTTTTTTATGTAAAGATCGTCAGACTGACAATCCACTTGATTGTAGATGGCCACCGTCGCCTATGAAGACAAACAACACCATGTTATCACTATGTTATGATAAGCACTTTATCACGAAACGCAGTGTGCCTTACCACTACTTGGCACATTCAGATCGGAGTCATCTTTGAAAAGTTCTTTTTAAAAGATGGCCATGCCGGAAACCCGAATCAAACCCGGGGCCCCTGAGCACTATGCCCGTTTTCAACAACATACACCTAGAGTTAGGGAACACCTAACTTCCTATTTCACGGCTATACGCTTTGTAGTCGGCGATTCACGGATGGCAAAAAAAAGTAAACAACTCATACTAATAATAAAACAATTGTGATTGTGACTGTCGTGAATGGCCGACGTTACCTTTATTTTTATGTTCCCCAACTCTGGAGTCTAGGTGATTGTTGGTGAAAAACAGTCCACTAGATTAGAACAATCGACCAATTAAAACAATCTAAAATGAAATTGTTATGGTTCATCATTAATTTGTAAGCTTTCCCCTTCGTCTGGCATGCAAGGCGGAGGGCGCAGGTCAATTTTAATTAAATACCCAGACATTATTGAGTTCTTTTCTTGATAACTTCAATTAACTGTCCGCAATTCAAACTCATGCAACACGAATAGTACTGTGGAAATGCCTAACTACTTAGACCGATATTTAGCCATTTTAAATACCTAAAAATACTTACCTATCTATAATAAAATTCTTTCTTAATCTGTATGAGTTTCTTATGTTGAGCGTGCTCAAAATAATATTTAAAAAAAAATCCCTTCATTTTTACACTTTAAATAAGAGTAAATAGTCAAATCTTCGCGTGTGGCTTAATGTGAAACAGCTCGAAAGATAATTATGTAGATATATTTGGAACTATTATTACTTAACTGGTATGAAAAAAATTAATTACTTCGTTAATTGCCTACATTATCGATCACATTAACAGCAAAATTATATTGCTTATATAATTTAATTTATCTTATAATACTAAACGAGGAATTCTTGTAGGTATGCCACGACGATCTCGCAAACGGCTCAAACGAATTTGACGAAAATCTAGTGTTAGGGGTTTTTTAGGTTTATAAATTGATCTGTCAGGGTATCCATCTTCGAGAAAATTCATTTTAGGTGGTTTTTTAATGGAATGGTTACAACGTATTTTGAATTAACTATTAAATAATATTTCAAGTATTCTTAATTTTTTTTTTCTATAGTCATCAATCATCATTCATCAATACTAATAATAAATCTGTAGGGGTCGGTCATTGAGTAATTTACTTTGTTATCACAAATATCGTGCAAATAGGCTCTATACATGATACTGAAACTAAATTGACGATTTTTAGAATTTTTTTCTGTATGTTCCTTCATCACTCTTAAACGAATTAACAGATTTTCATGAAACTTGGTAGATAAACATTTAGAAGAACGGGACTTAGTTCGTTTCCAGACTAGCAACTATAACCTACTTTCTGTAACGTTCGTAGTTAAAAAGCTTTGTGCCGGATAAAGAAAACCTTCGCAATTTTTCAGGCTCACTAATGGCGGCGTGTTTTGTTTTCTTTCTCCGAGGCCCATGTACAATTTCCGTGGACCCATTTAGCCCACCCTGGCGATGACGCAAACGTACCGTTTTAATGGGAGCGACCCGGCTGGATTCAACATTAGAACCATTAAACATCAACTTACTATAAATGACATCATATCAATATTACTTACTTATATAGGAATATTCACATGCCTTCCAGCGAGTTTTTCTAGGCTACTGTTTCAGCCTGCCTGACGATCTAACTAATACGTAAAAAATAAAAGATGATAGTCATTCTACTGTCAAAAATTCACAGATTTCGTGCCTCACACGACTATATCGCAATTCGAAATTATGTTGTTCTAACTTGTTGACTTCTTTCATAAAGGTTAAGCTACAGGGCAAACCCTTAACCCGATCGTCTTTCGTTTAGGCTCAAATTGTAGCTGACTAAATTGTCCAGAGGATTTTTTCTGAAATTTAAAAAAATTCCAAAATCCAAAAAACTTCGTTTCCAAAATATCGAGCGCCGAAATCAATAATTCGGAAATAAATTTTTATTTCACTCTTTCAACCATAACTTTTTCGTTTTTGACTTTTTTCAAAAATTCATTGTACACCTTACAGCTCTTGTAAATACGCGTCTTTTGAGCCTTTTTGAATATCATATCTTTACAACTCTCCGAGATATAAGGGGATCGCACTTTTTCGTGAAATCGGAGCCTATACTGAAGCGTACGAAAAGACATTTCCAATGTCCTAAGGAAGGTGATGGCTAATTCAGCAGTTCGTGAAACATAGTTATTTTTATCCCCCGATCCCTGACGCAAAAAGGGTTGTTTTAAGTTTGACTTGTGTATGTGTGTGTATGTCTGTGACTTCGTAGCTCCCAAACGGAACCCCAACGATTTTGACCAGAATATTTTGTTCTTAGGTTCTTAAGTAGCTATAAACTAAGATCTATTTAGGCGTCTGAAGACCATCACTTCAAACACCTAAACACTAACTTCAATGGGTTCTATTAGTGTGGAATTTGATATAGGTAGATACTCTTATTTCAGAAAGTACTCGGACTTTAAAAGGCTTTTTTGTTATTTTGATTGTGGACAAAGTAAACTTTGAATGAGAAAGTACATAAAATACCCGTAGACGTAGACTAAAGACATTCAAGTCTCTAGTGCATAGTGGTAGTACTGGAGAGGCAAAGTGAGAATTTAAATCGCTGACTCAACTCGCCAGCTGAAAGGAAGTCTTGCGAATAACAAACAAACGCATAATGTGAGTAGGTATAGGTACCCTGAATTTCAAATTCGATTGCGGTTATATTTATAACTAGCTGGCGCCTGCGACTTCGTCCGCGTTGGAAAAAGTAGGCTATTCCTGTGTCCCATATACGTCTAAATGTTTATCTACCAAGTTTCATGAATAATCAGTTAATTCGTTTAAGAGTTATGGAGGAACATACATACATTACCTACACTTACATATTTATTATTAGTATTGATGATGATAACAACGACCCGACCCCGGCTTCGCACGGGGTCATTGTTGTTTCGCCACAATTGTTGATTTTCCATACATTGGAAGTTATTTTGAGAACGGTTAGACTCTTAGAAGCCGAGGACACAGCTACTTATAGTAAGTTTATATTTTAAAACTTCTTTCACTATTTGAAAAGTTATATATTATGTACATTAATGTTGGGCTATTCCGCTTATACCAGGATAAAGTCGCGAACATAAGCTAGTTCAATTTATTTTGTTTGGATAGGCAGTCGACTTCATCATAATATGAACCTAAGAGTACTTTTTTATAATATCGTAATATCGTTCCTTTTAAACGTTACTAAAATTGTTCTTAAAATTATAATATTATATACCAATTTAGTTTCACTTTTGCATGAAAAGTAAGTATGTAAGTAAGATAAATTAATAAAATAAATATTTCTTTTTAAATAAATTTAAATTGAGACATTTACAAATAACAGGGCAAAAAAAGCTGTAATGTGGCATTATTTAGCCCAGTTCGTTTCAATGAAATGTCGTAAAAACAAATTAGATCATAGCTATTTTCTTGCGAGTCGGACATTATTTTATCAAGCGTAAAAATGATAATAAAGCAACAATCTAAATGCGTGGTTACGCAACAAGGTTAATTTTGGGTCGGCACGCCGATCATTCCAAATTGTTTGGTTTTGCCGACAACTGATGTTGTAGGGGTGTAACGTCACCCAGTGTAACTGGGTTACGATCATGTAAACAAAACGTAATTATCCCAGACTTTCACATGATACGACTACTATATTGCAGTGTGGCAAACCGCCAGTATAATACATATTAGGGGAGGTAGGGAGGATGTTTCGTCTAACTACACATAAATATTAAAAAAGAAAAAATATACACGTTGTAGGTACATACTTGTGTTACCGAGGTCAAAAAATTGTTTTTAGAAATCTACTGTTTTTACGAAAAGAAGATCACTCATTAAATAATTAAATTTTTTGACTGCTGTTTAGATTACAAAAAATATTTGAAAATAGTGTTTTCGCGCCATTAAAGTGGCAATTGGCGTAAATTAAACATTAATGAGTGTCACAAAATATTAATACTTAATATTGAACTAAAAAAAAAACTGGTTGCTACACATAGATACAAGCCATAATTATGTAAAGTAAAAGTAATAATAGATCGTCCATTTTTGATTGCGTGTCTAGATGTTGTTTTGACGAAATGTTAAGCGAGCATATTAGGCACGTTGACTCGCAAACTCATCTATTAAAGTCTTTTTATATTATATCACAATAGATGCATAGAAGCTTAATATGTAAATCATTTTGTTATTCGAATTTTGTACTGTCGCTCAAAGTATTAAGAGCTAAAATGGCATGTCAGTGCAAACGTTCATGTGACCATGTTATACTTGTGATATAGTGGCCAAAAAGCGTAACGAAAGAGTCACGAGAAGGGCTTTGTTGCTTAATTTGTTAGACATATATTATACCTAAACCTAAACTGTAAAATAAGTAGGAACGAATAGTTGTCATAGAGGTTAATAGGTGGACAGATCCACTTCCTGGTACCGTCGCCTCTAACACAAGCAAGGCCTCAGGATTAACGATAGAGGTATATTATAGAGAAATGACCTCTGGTTTTCTTTACCCACTCATCGAAATACAATCACGGTGGTCTTCTGTAAGTGGGCTGCCACCAGCCAAAACCTCAACAAAAACTCAACAAGTTACACAAACGTTACAATAAATAAGTAATGGTTAAGTTTTGACTACATAAACACATCGATGGTATGTCATCACTTTCTAACCAATTGAAGCCGTTTCAAGGTCATGTTACGGATAATTACTGGGGCATCTCGAAAGTAGATTACATCACGGTTGAAAAGACTTTTTTTTGTTTTTATTTATTTTCACAGAGCGTATGCGTGTCAGTGAGCGAATCGATAAACAGGCGGTGGAAACTGGAGCAGTCGATAAACTTGGTAACCGTGCGATATACTTTACAAAGCCAAAGAAAACTCAGTCCGATGGTGATTTGCGTTTGCGTTGTGGTTATTGATATCTACTGGGTATATGTTCTATTTTTAGAACAAAAATTATTACTTATAATTAGTTATTGTTTCACTAAAGCTGATAATAGAATCACATGTCGGAGAGTTTCAACAAAATATTTACAAAATAATAAAAATAGGTACTTACACGTATTTCCCTCCTCAATGCCTTGTGTGTATTGTACTTTGGCTACAACTTAATAAATTATCTTGGGCATTTAACGTTTTGTTTGAAGACATGCTTGGTTGTTGAAAAACCTAGTAAAAGTGTGACTCTTCTTGCAGACAAGCAGTTTGTTGTTAAATAATTGTTTTAGATAATATATAAATAGGTACTTGACAATGTATCGGAAAGTGTTTTGACCGTAGGGACAAATAAGACCAGGTTTATGAAGACCAAGTGACCCTGAAGACCGGAGTTTTGTTTGCGGGGAGTGCTGCGATGTCGTCACCGCTAAAGACAGCGACGCGACCGGCGACGAAGGCCTGTCGCCGACCCGTTTAGCAGATATCAACATTAACTCAATCAAGTGTGATGATGTAAACAGCTATAAAGACACGTTCATTACACAAAGATCCTTTTTCAACGAATTTCATTAGTATCTACTTATAAAACTATATCAGTAGCCATTAGCACTTAACTCAAACAAAACACAACTTTATTACGAGGTGAATTTAGTTTATTATATAAAGTTGTTTCAATGATATCAATCTAGAGATGTTATTTTATATAAAAAGGCAAAAAATTGTTTTTATTATAATAATTTATTTACTTAGTCTTGTGAATAAAATTATATTTTCTTATTTTGTCTTCAATATTTACAGTCCCAGTCCATAATTACATTGTAGGCAAGTATGCATAGTTTGAGTAAGTATTATTATGTCTAAAACAATTTGAATATTTAGTCATTAATGCGAATTTACTGAAGTTTCATAGATATAAGTACTCGTAGCGCTATCTACACAATCCTCCGAAAACAAAGTCCTCCGCCGGGTCTGTCTGTCTGTCTGTCTGTTCGAGATTAACTCAAAAACTACTGCACTGAATTTCTAATTTCATGCACCGCCATACTTGCGATTAGCGTATGCAGATTTGGTCGTCGATGAACCATGAACTACCTAAAACTGTTTAAAATGCAAATCAGAGTTACTTAGTACGTAACTCATTCATCAAACATTAATGAATCAATTACAAAATTCAAATAGCTTATCTAACGCTTACGCTCAGATTATAATATATATAGAATACAATACAGCAATTAGTCATAATTGAAAACGCATTTGCATATAGGTACAATATACTTACTCAAGTACAATATTATGATACAGTATATTTCGCAGGACACTCGTAAATTTCGGTTAATAAATAATATAAAATATGTATAAGAAGAAAATTACTAAAATCTTCTGTAAAATGGTAGTTCATGCAATTAGGCAGGATATTAGTTAATGACTGCGGAAATCAGTGTGATCTGCCACTAGCAATTTTCAATTTTTTAAATTTTGCTTCACTAACAACGAGAAGATATAATTATCATCGGCTTATCGAGTATATTATACAGTAGATGAAAGAAATTTTTCTTTTTCTAGAAAAATTACAAACTTAAAAATAACATGAATTTGAACTGGATCAGTATAATCAGACTGCAATATTTTATTATTATTTAAAATAATATAAAATAGGTATAAATGACTTGATTTAAAATTTTTGCCCACTAAATAAGGAATATAATCGTAATCCTATCCTTACTAATATAATAAATGTGAATGTGAGTTTGTTTGTTTTTTACGCCTTCACGAGCCTTCACACAGAGAACCGATCACCATGAAATTTTGCATACACGTTGTCTGCGACACAAGAAAGGACCTTTCATCATTCAACGCGGACGAAGTCGCGGGCACCAGCTAGTAGAAACTAATTTAATACCTTTTTTTTTCAGTTACGTTCAATAAATGCAATATTTCAAATCACCTGTGACATTATAGTAGGTCTTCAATCATCAACAATTTATTTAGTTTTATCAATCCTATACCTACATTAGTCACGTTACCGCGGGCTTCGTTGTTTAACTTTCGAAGCTATTCATAGTCGATATAGATATACCTAGTTAGTATCATAAGGTATCACAAGATTCATAAGGTAGCCTCCATGCTTTGTAGGAAAGGAACAAAGATTTCTATTACCTAAAGTAAACATTCTCTCTTTGTGAGCTCGCAGACATTACTTAGTGCCGAGGATGAACTTACAAGCTAACAGACATTCAAGAATCGTCAAATACAAAGTAAGGACCTTCAATACAGATTAGAACTTAGTATTATTAAAATCGCAATATATAAATTTAATAATTTAGTACATTTAGGGCCTCTTTCACCAACTACAAGTAAAGTGTTGATTAGTTACTTTTAGAAATAATTTTATGTTTTATTAAATTATGCACTCAGTTTACCGCATCCTTCCATAGGCGATTTTTTTTCATTATTTTCTTTTTAATGTTTGCGACTTTTACCGTACAAACAAAGGTAGGTCCATCATCCCTATATAAGCTCCATCATCCCCGGTGACTGGTGACTTTAAATGACGGTTAGCCTACTTGACAGACAGTGAAAGAGGCCCTAGTGATTTAGTATGGCACAGTGCATTTCGCAACTATAAATTGGGCAGCCAGTAATAGCATTGCTTGTTGAGTGAGTAAGGGATGCCAAAACTCATTTACCCCTCCCTAACCCATCTTACTAAGGTCGGCAGCTCACTTGCAACGGTAGCCATCTAGTACAGGTAAGGTAGTGTGAATATTACAAAAATAAGTGTCAAATGACTTTCTCTGTACAAGTACGAAACCTCTTGCTCTTCAACTAGTTATTATGGCTTGTTGGGTGGTATTAAATGGTCACTATGGCAGCGTGCCGGTTTTATGCACAAACCAAAACGAATACTGGTGAGAGTAGAAATGGGTGCGTCTTGTAGCGATAAGAGAGTGCTTATATTCCGTCACGGCTTGGCCAACTAGGCCATTAACCATACGTAATAAACATTGTTCATTATTCTTCATCGTAGTACTTACTACTATTCGATTACCTACTAGACAGTATATTGATTACAGACTACATTGGTTACTCAGGAATTGGCCTCAATTATTTTTACATTATCTAAAGCCTAATTGCGAAAACAGAAATTATATAGTTAAAAAAACATGAGCGTAAAATTAATTCGTATTATTATGATTATTTGACTGATGGAGTTTTATGGGACTGGTTGCTAATTATTTATTTTTTATTTCATATTTTTACGGCAAAATATTACAACTATGATATTTTTGCTAGTTCTTTCTTATAGAATTGCATTCCGAATTGATAAATACTTTAAGAATTGCCTATTTTAAGAGGCTGAAATTCAGCCCTTAAAAATAATATTAATTTTATCTAGATTTGTCCCTTGGCTACGTAAACGTGACATTAGTTACACAGTTACAATTTGTTGACAAACATATCAAATCTTCATAATTAACTGAATAATTTTATACATCCATGAATTCAGTTGAAAATTTCAGACTGTTTCTTTATTCGATAAACTAACAACAAATAGTTCTACCCAAAAGGATCACGTAGTCGCTTCATGGTCAGAAAGTAATAGCATAGCAACTTTAAGAGCTTCCTCAATTAGGTTTTTGCTCTACTAACCTTTAGGTAACAATTGAATCAATAGACAAGTTGAGCAATAAAATACTGCGTAATTTACCCGATCATAATAACAACAAAGATGGATTAGATTATATTGATGTTATTAAGATATACTTTTTTATAGCAAGAAACCTTCCCTAAAACCTGTACATGTTTTCACAGGTACCTACCTACCTAGGTAGGTTAGGTCAATTATTGCACGAAAAAAATAGCATACATAAATATTATTATAGTCGAAGAAATAGCATTTCTCCAAAAATAATTCTGCTCGTACATCGTTTATCGCTCTTTGTATTGATGAAAACCTTTACAGATGCGGACAACGATATTATAGAAGATATACTTACACATAACTACTTAATATATTTTAGTTGACGTTTATTGTACAGTAAAACAAAAATATCAAAAATTTAATATTAATTTTGCTCTCGAACACGTACAACATAGAGCACATCGAAGATATTTAACTGTAGATATACTAACTAAGCGCAACAATACGAATGGCCGACAGTCAAGTTAGTGATATGAAGAATTTATTGCGTCCAATCCCGACCACAATGGCCGCTTTCACAACAAACAAGACGATATTGTAATGGAGCAAGATGATGAATGTAATGTTACTGCATATAGGTATACTATGCAACGTGACCGCCTCAGCTCCTACGCGAACGCGTTGATTGACAAACAATAAACCATTTTGGAAAAAAAACCGGGATATAGTGCTAAGTAACGCATGGACATTATACCAAATGAGGTACCGCCTTAATTTGTATAGATATTACACACATACATTATCAAACTATATCTATACATGTTCCAAACCACCCAACGGATTTTGATACAGTTTTCATTAATAGAAAGAAAAGAGTCATAATCTGAAAAAAATCGAAACCGATTAGTAGGTAACACAGGCTCTACTTTATATATAATACATATTATGAAGCCTTAGAAGTAGGAAACAGATGAAACAGTTTTTAATTATTATGTACATAAGACCTTTATATATTTTGCTAAAAAGAAGGCTTCAATCAATCAAAGTACTGTTATTAAACCACATTAGGTATAGCGCAGCGAGGCGTGACCAGGTTCAGCTAATTTAATATAAATTCTTAATTTAGATTCGTAACAATGTTAATACTCGTAATGAATACATAATCTTAATAATACTTAACAGTCGTAGCTTCGTAATGTAACAAAACAACCTTGGAAAGATCAACGAACTCCCCTTTATTTCACTAAAGTAAAATGATGTATTAAAACATGTGCACATGTCCGCTGTCCGTTCCCAGACGCGAACTTTTTATTGGTGCCTCAACGGAAGTCGTGTTGCCGTTACTTACATCGTTTATTGAAACAAATACGTTCGATTTTTTTTTAATAGTAAGTAGATATAGAATAACAACCTTCATATTTGCTGGGTGACCACCGCGAAGCTTTTTATAACATGCATAAAAATGCATACGACCGAAGCCCGGTCGATTCGCTAATATTTGATAATGCATTGCATAGCAATAGGAAAGGTATAGTTTGAAAAATAATTCAAAGCGTATGAGAAACTTTAAAATTAAACGGATTTAGGTAATATATTTAAAATACTCTGAGATTTAAGTATGTAGGTTGAATTTTGTCATTAAATATACTAGCTGCTGCCCGTGACTTCACCCGCGTATAAAAAATAGATAAAAACCAAAGATAAATCTTTGATAAAAACCTATTCTCAGACCTATCAAGTGTAGTATATGAAATTTCATCAAAATCGGTTAAGCCGTTTCGGAGGAATATGTGATACGAGAATTTTATATATTAGATGTTTTGAAAACAAAGGACTAAACTCACTAATAAAAGCTATTGCTTTTATTAACCTACTATACAAATTTTTTGTTAATTCAAATGAAATAATAACATGGTTTAATAAAAATATGAACACGTATGTGTCTTGGAAGTGTTTGAATCGAATAACAAATTCTCGGTATGCAATTCAGCGAAACACGCAAAATATTGCACGAGCTATACCTATACACTTTAGTGATGTGACTTCAGTACATATCTTTTGACCGGAGCAGTTGGTATTTTATGGTGAAGGCTTTTTACAAACCAGTTATTGTAGCACATATGGCTACGAATTTTATGTGTGAGGACTGGAGTGGAACACCATTTGCATAATTGGAGGTCGGCAACGACAACCGACCGGTTCAACGAGGTATGTATAAGGGATGACGTCATCGATGACATCAGACGCGACAGCTAAATTTATAAAAGTTTTTTTAGCCTTTTAGTGGTATTTATTTACAATTAATTATATTATTTTATTACTTAACAGATTGACTCATAGTTTTGTACAAGTACGTAGGATTGAATGATGACTTATTGTGTAGGAAGATTCATAATATTACTTATATTCAAGCTATTATTATTCATAGCACTATTAAGTATATTATGTTATTATTATTACCTGCCCCCGGCGTCGCACTTTTTTAATTTTTCTCCTTCCTCCGTTGGACAACAAATAATTAAAAAAATAATTAATATTATATCTAGGTATAAAACTTATCGTTTTTTCTTTACTGTCATAAAGATATATAAGTATTTACCTATAACGTAGGTTTTTAGCCCTATACTTATGCAGTTTATACCACGTATTACTTAGTAAATTAATTAAGGTTGGCTAAAAAAAATATGCAACTCAGAACTGAGGGGTTGCAGCTATAATTAGTGAGATGAAAACAATATGGGTTGGGTGCGACCACGAAAAACGAATGGTTTTATTTAATAACTAAACTGTGAAGCCGTCCAAGTGTGCGGTGGTGTAAAAGTCCAGGAATTAGGTCGGCACACCCAGATTTTAGTCGCTACGGCGGTCACCCGTCCAGCCCATCCCTCCCCTAATAATACTTTGTGTTTGAAATACATATTTCGTAAACATGGCCATAACCATAAAGCAAAAATTTCACCTAAAATGTATTAGCATTATATAGTCTCAGAGTGCTATAGAAGAAAGCAGAATTCACATTTAAAAGATACATTAATTTGCATTTTGTAAACTGCTTAAAAACAAGTTAAACAGGATGCCTAAGAACAAATTTAAGTGTCTAAATTAATAGTATAGTTTTTAAAGACTAGTCCGAATCGCTATCGCCATGACACGAATGAGCAAGTCAAAGATTATCTTTCTAAAACTGACAATTAGAAATCCCATTCTATGAGAAGTTATAGTTTCTCTATAAGATGTTCCCATATATTTTTATATGTCAATGATTTTTTTATATAAACTTGTCAGTATTGATATGTTCTATCAAATGTGTTGATAGAAGCAATATAAATGAAACTGAGTACTCATCGCATTTTTATGCAAAACAGAGTTTATGCAATTTTGGATAGGTGAGCACCCAGAAATACATAAAATAATAAGTGAAGAACTTTCATGTAGTAGAGAGCATTATATATGTTCGTCGTTGTACGAAGTTGTACGAACGAAGTTACGTTTTGCCGTTTGTCTCTTCTGTTTTATTAATCTATGATTCGTGCCATGAAGGACGATGTCTACTGATGAGCATTGCACGCGCTGGCGCTTCTGTATTGTTATGTATTCAGGTTGAGCCCTAAAACTTAGTAACTAGGCGATAAAGTTCACAACCTTCGCCGCGATGCGTGGCTAGTATTATTCCCATATAGCCACGAATTGACAACCACAAGTTTCATCAATTTTAATATTAGATACCACGTATAAATTTTGTAAATACTATATAGTTACCCGATTATAAAGTGTCTGTATGATTACTAAAAAATACTTAAATAAAATAAATTTAATTTAAATAGTTTTTAAAGTTTTCACGAAATAATGATAATTCAATAACTGAACTGAAGCTTTGTTTGTTTGTTTTGTTAAATAAATAAAGTAATATTTCCAAATATTTAGATCCCAATTTGATATTTTATTTTTTATTGATTTTAGCAGTATAATTTGAATTATTTGTAATATAAGTTAGTGACTTAAATTTATCACTACAAATCACTACAAATTATAAAACAAAGTCCTAAACTGTAAAGATAAAGTCCAAAAACTACTGCACCGATTTTCATGCTGTTTTCACCAATGGATAGAGTAGTTCACGAGGAAGGTTTTAGTATATAATTTACAAAGTTACGCAGGCGAAGTCGTGGGCAGCAGCTAGTTTTTCCATAAAATGTAATTTTGTATTATGTATATACGTATACAATCACAAAATAAAATCAATTTAAATCAAAATAATACAAATAATCAGTAGTGTAATTAATTAACTTAAATGTTTATTACTTACCACAGACAGATTAAATAATTGTTTAGTGGAAAATATATTTTCATTCACTTTTTCACAGAAACATTAATTAATTTCACACAACACACAATCACGAAATATAAACTCCCTTTCACAAAAACTACGTCTACTACACCAAGAAGTTTGCCGGTAAAACTAAAGTTCGCGCCTCGCTCCTCGCCTCGCTCGCTCGCCCGTCCCGCTCGGTCGATTTCGTTTTGTCCCGATTTCCGTTTCCGACGGCGTCCCACCAACCGCCAACATTTTGTTATGACATCACCAGACTATACCTACCTATAAATATATTTATATCAAAATAAAACATTTTTTTTATAAAAAGTTAAGGGTTACAATGTGGATTACATCAATATTTAAAACAAATATTATTCATGAAGTGTTTTTGCATTGTAGTATGAATAACGAATTTATTTTTGACAGCTTTGTCCGGCTCCATGTTCTTTCTTTATTCTGTGGTCGTACTGTCATGGATCTGTCATGGATCTGTCATGTCAGATACGTCATATATCTAAATTAATTATTCTACGAACTTAATTGTCATATCAACGATTCATCCGCAGTTATTGAAAAAATAAAAAAAATATTTCTTAGCTAAAAGTTCTTATAGTTTAAATTTAATTTTTTTTTTAAATAATTCAGTCTCGTTAGTTGCAAGAATATTTTAAAGAAATCTGATAACCCTGCAACGTGTATATATTTTTTTGAAGACATTTAATTTCTTGGCGTGAAATATATTTGTGTGTTTATGAAAGTAGTGTGAATAAATCGTGGAATTAATGTATTATGGCCCCGGCTAACAACGATCGGCATTCCGCTGGTGCATCTGGACATAATACGGGTACTATACCGAAGTCGAAAGTGAGAAACAACTGCAATGTACCTAAAGAAGTAGTCACCCCAACAAGAAGGGACATGACATCGAATTTAGTTACAGTAAGCCAAAAACTTGATTTCTGCAATTAATTAAGTTAAGCTTTTCTATGTTTCTAGAAAATTTAGGAATATATGTAGTGTGACGACAGTACATATATATGGTTCCTATATAATTTAGAAATCTGACATTAAATGTTAATTTTTTTTAATGAATATTGAGGGTAACTAAATAACAAATATAGGAGTTTATTAAAATGTAGCTCCCTTATGCTTATGGCACAATTTAAGTTTAGTAGCTAGTTAAAACATATATGTCTGTAACTAGATTCAAATTAGAGTCCCCTGCAATAATATTACAATTTGACTATCAAAGCAAACTGCACATTCAAAAACACTTAAAGCCCAGCACAGACGGAGCTATAATCTATATTTACATGTATCATATATTATAGTTTATACACATAAAAATGTGTTTTGAGTGAGCAGCTATAAATATATATTTTTACCCACTGAAATAATTACAGTGAAATTCGATTATAGCAACCTTCAAGGGACCACAAAAATTGGTTTATAATAAATAGATAATCGTTATAAGCAATGTTCCCTATGGTATGTTTGGTAGCGATCGGAGGTGGGCGAAGCCGAGAGTGGGTCACTAGTTCATTATATAGGGATTAAACAGGGACCTTGCCATTTAGTGGCAAAATATATTAGTGGCATTTAGTGTATATTACCCGTTGTGTGGTAAATTGCCATAATATATTTTTGTATTAGGCTCTGCTGGGCTTAATTTAGTACTTTTAACAAATTGAAAATAATACTGATCTACATTGTTTTTTTTTTTATTTGTATAATATATATTTTTGTAATGTTTTTTTTAAGACACTGCAGGTAGTGCAAAAATCACTAATTCTAATCATTGCTAATATTTAAATAGCATCAAGCTCAATCTTAAACCAAAACAAAAACTTCAATTGTACAAATTGCCTACTGTTTTTCTCCTTAGGGGTTGAATTTAGAAAAATTTCAAACTGTGTATTTCAATATTTTCATGACATTCATAACAACAAACATAAATTTTATTGTTCGTTCATAACAATTTCAATAACATTAATTTTAAATTGGATTATAAAAAAATATATTTCTTACAAACTTCTATATTATATCTGCAGTTTGGGGTTAAATTTAGATAAATTTATTTTAAAGTAAGTAAAGAAACATTAAACAGCTCTTTTGATGACTGTACAAATATTGATATTGATGTCTACCCTTACTCACTCACTGAAACACAACAGCACACATGCTTTTATTTTACAGTAGTATTCTGTAAGGTTCAGTATAACAAAGTAATATCTGTTTATAATATCTAATAATATATAAAATTCTCGTGTCAAAGTGTTAGTTGCTATACTCCTCCGAAACTTATATGTACACTTGGTAGGTCTGAGAATAGGTTTTTATCTATTTTTTATACGCGGGCAGCAGCTAGTTATTACTCTAGATTATACAATCACATAAAAAATGCATTGAAGGTTTTTTTTTAAAAAACAATTGTACAATAGAATAAGTATTTAGTTATATTTTTATATTTGTGAGAAACCACATGTTGATGTAATCTGATTGCAAATTTTACACACACTGAAGTTGATTCAAACGACAATGTAACAGATTTTATTTTTAGATGTTTAGTAGCAAGTATTGGATCACAGCCAAGATGTTGTAGTCTGCATGGGTATTTCTCTCATTAAGCACACATTTCTTATAATTAGAATTAGATATTCAATTGGTGTCAAAAGTTAATAGTTCTCAGCCCATATGGGTGGTTGCTTTTCCAAATTGTATCACAAGAAGGTGTGTGTGTGACTGTGTACGCAGGATGCTAGGATAATTGCTGTGTTCGAATTTCAATTTAACGTTATTGGCTTTAAATATAAATTTGACTTTCAACCGTGGTAATAAATAAGTGTGAAATTTTTTAGACCTCTTTAGATTGGGTGCCAGTGTCGGAATATAATACGAGGACAAGTTACAATCAATCAAGGAAACCAACTAACACATCAGACCATGAACTGGCCGATTTAGGTATGTTTCATTACACTTCTAAACCATATTTCAAGCTTTACCATTATAGAAATCACTCATTTTTTTTATGTAATGGTAGTAGGCAATTTACTTAATTATAGGTCGCTACTGTAGCTGATTAATTTGCGCAAGCAACACTATAAGAGTTGCAAGTTAGGTGCTGCCAACCTAATTAGGATAAAAGATAATAGATTATGAGGGTATAGATAGGGGAATAGGTTCCCTTACTCCCTTACCAAAATGACAACACACATGCTGTAACTTTAGTAAGAGGGGGTGTTTATTACAGGCAATTAGCCATTTTTATGAGTCACGCTGTAATTCAAGTGACTGTACCATACATATGAAATGAGTTTATGTAATATATAACGCTACCTACCGTATTTTGGATAGATAGCTCCCCGCTATCTCCCGGGCCAAGCCGCTAGTATTTACTTTTATTTTAGATTTCCCGTAGGAATGAAGCATTTTCCCGCGGTAAAAAGTATCCTATGTTCATCATGGATAATGTCGGCTTCTATTGGTAAAAGAATTTTTCAAATCGGTCCAGCAGTTTCGGAGCCTATTCTATACAAACAAACAATCAAATCTTTCCCCTTTATAATATTAGTATAGATATATTGATTCGGCTAGTTTAAACATACAGTCGGAATTACGTTCCCGAAGTAGTTACTCTTCCATTGGAAATTTTCTCCGAATAGAAATACCGACTGTGTTCGAAATCCCTAATGAATATATCAAATCGAAATTCCATTACGGATTTCGGACTGTATGTGGCGGCTCTTAAAACTCACACGGTTCCACATATATTGCAGACAACTCAGGATCGTTTGAGAGTGGATTCGGAAGGTTCGTACCAGTGAGACCGCAGCCCAGAGCACTCCCTCTTAACGTGCAGAACCGCGACATCACTGACCACGTCGACGACGGAACCACTGTCTCTAATTCCTCAGCAACATTGCACCCCTACGGGCATCAGATGCAAAATGGTAACAATATTCATTGAGCACTAGCTTGCTGCCCGCGACTAGTAATAATTAAATGGTTAACGTGAGTTGAATATTTGTACAGGTTTAATACCCCACTCCAACCATGCAGCAGCGGCTGTGATGATTGTGAATCCAACGACCCCAAATGCCATAGGTGGAAATATATCGCAACCTTTCAACGTGAGTCTTGCTTTTTTTGTTATTAAAAGTTGCTATTTTTTGTAATAAGTGGTGGTAAACAATCCGATGGTATGTGGCTGCCATCAAAATGCCTATAGATAAATGGGTATGAGGACTCTCGCTTTAATTAGTCATTTTGATTAAATTGTCGTGTTTTTATGTATTTGTTTGTTTGTTAATGTAATTAGTCTTATATATCAGCAGTAAAATAACTTAAAAGATAAATGAATAATTGCAGGCACCGAATCAGAACAGGAATAATCTGACAAGGAATCTGAATCCAGCTCGGAACAATTTGGACGGAGCCAGTGCCAGTAATAATAACTCAAGTGGTCAGAGTTTGAGCGGAAGGACAGCCACGAAAACTGTCAACTTGATGAACAACATGTTTGATCCTGGACAAGGGAGTTTGAACAACATTAACGATAACAGTCATGTGAGTTCTTTTATTTTAAAATTTTTACTTGAAATTTTGAAAGAGAAAATTTTAATCAATTTAAAAAAAGTTCAATGGATCAACATTAAATTTTTCACCATTTGGTCAGGAAAACAGAAAAAGACATAGGTTACCATTAATCCAAAAAATAGTACTGTTCCCGAGCATTCATAAAAACAAATTAGGCCAACGATATATATGAAATGTTTTCAGGTTCAAAGAGAATCGGCGCGAGCTCTTGGCGAAGCGATCGTAGCTTCTTGTCCTGACGCAGCAGCCGTAGAAAGGAGACTTGGACAAATCAGAGAGTACATAAGGGTCACGTCCTCTCTTGTTGACACTATGCGTAATTCTGAAGACGAGGTATGTAATTATGCTATTCGACTTGATTCAAAAATTTACACCCACAAAGCCTTTTGTCGACCGGTCATAATATTGAGCCCATGTAAAAGCGTTTAACTTGTGTTCGTGTTAAAAATGTAAACTGACAAATAACCCAATTCTATATTTAGGCCTATATAGAGCACACGAAAGAAGAATATGATGAATTGGTGGAGATGGTCATGAAGTTGAAAGAGAGTGAAAGCAAATTGAAAACGATTTTAGAAGATAAGGGACCTGAAAATGAAGAAGTGCCCGAAGAAGAGACAACAATCACCGTAACACCTCAAGCAGAAGTTCTCGAACTGGTCAAAGACGCCTATGAAGATACGAATAAGACGCATGAAGATAATAAAAATGAAGATAAAGCTACTAGCAATGTGAAAATTAACGAGAACGGTAACAATTTAAAAAAGGTTACCAACATAGAGAATGAACAAATAAATAAAGGTTTAAATACTATGAAGCAAATAACGGATGAACAGGTGAAAACAATGATCGAGTCTAAAGAAAATCAACATGCTTCAACAGATCATTTAGACAAAATTGATGAAGTCAACGATGAATCTGAATCTACAAATGAGATAAAAGAATGGGACGTTGATATAGAAAAAAAAGAAGATAAAGTACTAAACGAAAAGCTACGCAAAAATATACTCTCTTGCGTTGAAAAAGTGGCGAAAATCGAAGAGATGAAAACTAAGGAAGATAACACAGTTGGTCTACAGGTTTCTATAGATGTGTGCCGTGAAGTGTGTCTAGTCTGTCGTGAAGCATGTTGTACATACAGACAATTTAACAAGTATCTAATATATACATCAGACAATCCATCGATCACTCGAAGCTGTGTCGACTGTGTGTGAAGAATTCTGCTTTTCCTCTCACCTCTTAACAAATTCTTAACTGTTGCTAACAATATATTGCTCGTTTCGTGTTTTCAAAATTAGTTTTACATTCTTGTAGCAAATTCTTTTTAGGGTTAATAAATATGTATTTGTTTTAATACAACTTTAATGTCACATTACTTGTCTGTCATTACATTTGTAAAAAAATTAGGTAAACCACTAGAACAGTTCAAACTGTTAAAATATACGTAAACTGTAATACGTAAATAGAATTAGATATCTATACTATTATATAAAGCTCAAGAGTTTGTTTGTTTGGTTGTACGCGCTAATCTCAGAAACTACTTGTTCGAATTGAAAAATTATTTTTGTGTTGAATAGTCCATTTATTGAGGAAGGCTATAGGCTATAGAGAACGCGGACGAAGCCGCGGGCACCAGCTAGTGCTAAATATTTAACATTCGAAGAACAATAGAATGAATGTTGTAACGCCCATTAGACTTGGTCTTATTGTAGTACTGTATTTTGTAAGAGCCAGTTTTGAAATAACGATACACTTATTATGAGATTATGTATGTCGTCTTTATTAATATGAAAATAATACAAGGGGCCAATTTAATTATTTCTAGCAAGAAATAGTTGTGAGGCCAATATCAGTGCAAAGCAACAATTCCGGGTACAGTGAGAATGAACTTTGGCAGAATGAAATAAAGAACTCAATGCATTCGGCGACGTCTTTACAGATCGCCGCGTTCAATAAGCAACGCAGGATGTGTAAATATCAGGTCAGACTTATAATAACGAATTAAATAGAGAATTAAATTAGTTCATTCCAATCGTGTTAGGTACCTACTCAAATGTATAAAGAATGTGTGTGATATTTTTTTTTGTTGCATTTTTTAATGTGGGGTTTGTTTGCCTTGCCTATTGCAGTGGTTTGCCTTTATATGTTTTCTTTTTCTTTTCTTTTTTAATATCTTGGTGACTTCATTTTGGGTGCTTACATTAAACATGAAGAGAAAATGTTTGTATTTTTGTTTGTATGGAATAAACTCAAAAACTATTGGACCGATTTTATAAATTATTTCACCAATAGAATGCTACATTATCACTGAGTAACATGAATTAGGGAAATCTCTACGAAAACTCAAATATTATAACCCAAGGTGTAAAAAAATCTATACTAGTATTATTATAAAGAAAAAAGATTTGTATTTTGTTTATAATGAATAAACTCAAAAACTACTGGACCGATTTTAAAAATTCTTTCACTAATAAAAAGCTACATTATCATATTACTTATATTACGGGCATTATTTTTGTGTCAATGGTTTTAATATTGATACGTGAAGTATTAATTATTAATTGAATTAGTCAGATGTAATGAACACTCCTCTTAATTTTAGGAGGAAGCTAAACAACACCTGGAGGATTTCGTAGAGACCACCAGACGCAGGCATGTCCAAGATATAAATCCATCGACGTCCCACGATAACCTCTCTAGCAATCAAGTGAGTTATTTTTGAAAAGATTTCAACTTGTCATAGAATTGAGTTTCAGAAAATTAATATTGTGAAATGTGGATTTAGATGAAATGAAAATCAGAAATAAGTTAACGCCTATTAACAGCTCACCTTAAGATACATTTTGTCTTGTTCTGATGATTGTACAGTCGGGGTAAGAGAAGGTTTAAAGTTGACATTTGCTTGCACAATTTTATCACTCATGACAAAATTTCATTTTACTTGTCGACTTAGTGCTTTAGTTTCAAAAGATACTAAGAGTCTACGCCTTAAAGGAATGAATTATTGAAAACTGACGAAGGTTTTCGTCGATGAATGTGAATAAATTCCTATTATTTTTTTACAATTTTGTAGAATTCGTCATTCAGCAACTACCAGCACCCCAGTCGCGTATACCCAAACCCTATAGGGGTGGCTACAACGTTGCCACACTCGTCTGACGCACACCAGAACTTGCCGAGTACGTCAGACCAGCACGGCCATCGGCACAACTCGCAACACGACGACAGGTTCACTAATAGAGACGCAAATGTTGCCAGCAGCGAGGTAAGCTCTCTCTTGGCGTATACGACTTCAATTTTGTGTTTTACTCCAATACCAGAATACTCTAAATAATTTATAACAATGGTAAATGGTTTAAAAGGTGTATTTTTATGACGACAAAATCGTTTTATTTGTTTGTCTACTTGATAGTAGATTTTTGTTTTGGAACAAAAAGAATTTTCTTTTTCATTTCATATTTTTTTATAACTATTTTAATTTTCTGCAGCTATAGATAATATATGAAATCTAGTTTTATAGAGCGTTTTGACTGAAACTTCATAAATCTGCACAATTCTTTTTTATTTTACAATATTTTACAATATTTTTTTAAGCACTGTGTTTTTATCTAAGTTTTAATTTTACTCTAAGAAGTCAAATTAGGCGAAGAAAATAACGATTTTCTGATAAGTCCTCGCCTTAAAGCATGAAAGCATAACAAACATTCAAGCTTATTTATAATATTAATTAGAACACTCGAATATTTGTCATAAATATGACAGGAGGCTGTTGAGGTGGGACGTGACAGCGAAGGGGATGAGGACGAAAGGATGGTGACTGACCGCGAAAGGCTGATGAGGCTCACTAGCAAACTGCGTGATTTACAATACAAGAAACGGGACATGGAAAGTCTGGTATGTTACTAGATAACTGCTATTTTTTACCGATCAATCTTGTTTAAAGACAAATATCTATAAATAACTTCTGACACAACCGTTATGAATGTGAAATGTGAATTAATAAAAACATTTGCATAAACAGGTTGCAGATTTTCAAAAAATCCAAGCCGGGGTTCGAGCGAGCAGTTCCCACAACACATACTCGGTGGGAAGTTCTGGAGATGAGAGCGGAGACGATGAGTCCTCTAGGAAATGTATGTTGATTTATTTACTACTTAGCTTTTGTCAGAGGTTTCCTATGTCCACCCTAAACATACTATAGATGCTTTCAGTTAAAGTCAGCCTGTTTGTATTTTTATTAAAGTTTTTTTATTTTATTTTAACAGAAAATTAAAGCTTGGATTTCATTCACAAAAGAAGATTAATATCTCAAGATGTGTGTGTATCTATTATAGAAAGAAAGATCAATAATTGGATTTTAAAAAAAAGAATAGACATAAAACCACAATGAAACAGTACTTTTGCTGTTGATTGAAAATAGATTTTGAACACATCCTGTTTACTTTATTTCAGGCAACAAATCTGATACGAACATGAAGAACGAAGATCCATTTAAATTGATGGAAATAAAAGCCATCAAAGCAGCACTACAAAAGACGAAGGGTAAGTTTCGTAGGAATAGTCCAGCACGTCCACTGGAATAGGACATAGGCTATGAAAACCCTAATGATGATTTGTGATCTGTTTGATATATGTATTTTTGTTTTCAGATTTAATGCGTTCGGTGGACAATTATGAGTCTGAACATCTGTCCGTACACGATGACTTTCAAGCGCAGGGTCTATCTAATATTCATGATAAGTGAGTTTACCTAATCAATAATAATAAAAAAAATCCTTTTAGAAATAATGTAATATAATAATTTGTTAAAATTATTTTAAAAATCGATTAACCGCTCATCCACTTAATACGTGATTCTTAAAATTGAAGAAATAACAATTACAATTTCCAGCAAATCTGAAGGGGGTTGGTCGACTGAGGGTAGCGTTTGCAGGGTGCGAAACTCGCTTCCGTCGCACCGCCACAAGTTCACCAACGAACAGCATGAACAACAACAACACCACCATCAACAACAGCAGCATCATCAGCAACAACAGCAGCAGCAACAACAACACCACCAGCAGCAGCAGCAGCAGCAGCTTCACCACCAGCAACAACAAACTCAGCAGAGTGAGATAATTTTTTTTAATCTTCTTGTGCTTTTTTTTGTATATGTACCGTTATATACAAAAAAAATTTCTTAGGAAAATGTGGAAAATGCTTGGAAAAATGTTGAAATTGACCGTAAAATTGGTTACTTTTTTCCGACCGTGCCGCTGCATTCTTTCAAGATGCCAAAAAATTGCGACGAGTACCTTAGTAGGGAGTTTGTACTGTCGTCGTCGATTTGATTGTTCCAAATTGGAATAATTATATTAGTGAATTGTGACTGAATGTGAGTTTGTTTCCATCCAGAACACGATATGAACGTGGCCTCGCTGCAGGCCCTCACACACGAGCTTAGGCTCGAGGCTGACAAAATTATGGAGGAGCGTGCCCGAGTCATGGACCTGGTCACCACCAACAAGGGTAAGCTCTTCGTCTATTCAATCATCGATTCATCGTGGCCACCTGGTACATCATTCCTCAAAATCTAGTTATACTATGTCGGTGCCCGCGACTTCGTCCGAGTTGTTGATCACTTGTTGCTATAACACTTTGGCCAGGCGTAGACCGGTACCCATTGTCCTTTCTGGTGTCCCAGACAACGTGTATACAAAATTTCATCGTGATCGGTTCAGTAGTTTCAGTAGTGAAAGCATAACAAACAAACAAACTCAAATTCACATTTATAATATTAGTAAGGGTTAGTATGGTGGATGTTTTCCCTAATTAGAAAATGAATAATTTTGTTTAGAGAGAGGTCGAAAGCAGAAGAAAGTGAACGAGGAAGCGGTGAGATCTCACGGAGGGGCGGCAGCTGCTCCAGGGCCCGCGGAGAGGAAGCAGATGCAGCTGAGAGCACTGCTCGCCGAGAAGCAGCGGGAGCTGGAATCTCTGCTCAATAAGCAGGTCGGTGGAGCAGGTCACAAGTAGTATTAAGGATGAGAAAGGGTATATTATAAGCTCTGGCATCCCTTACTCGCCGAAACACAACAGTCTTCTGTAAGGGAGTGGTTGTCTATTAATATGTCTATTTCCCCCAAGCATTAAAAGTTGACTATATTATGTTGTTGTTTAATAATTTCAGAAAGTTCTTTGTGCTGTCGAAGCGCAAAAGATGAAGCGAGACTCGCGAGCTGGATCTATAGTCAACCACTCGTACAACAGGTAAAAAATGGTTCACTCAAACAATGTTTTTTATGATTTTACGAGGATTTTCGATCGCTTCTGCAAATAATTCTATTGATAATCTCACACGGATGTCCAAGTTTTCAAATATTTCTCTTTATAAAAAGAAAAGTAAGAAAGGTCCGTTTTCGAATCCTCAACCGCTTTTTATTTTTTATAAAAAATAAATAAGAAAATGACGGATAGAGTTCTTTGACAAGTTTTTCATCATACAATATTATGTTACAGTGAACAAGAGGAAGTGGACTCTAGATCTGAACACATCGTTTTGGATTCTCAAAGTTCCAGGGAGAATGACACTTTTAGGGTAAGAATATTCAGTTGTGACGAAATAATTGTGCTTGTTTATTTTTGCCCCCCATGGCATAAGTATGAATAATTATGTTGCAGAGCGTGACGACGGCGGGAGGGGAGCAAGAGGCGGGTGCGGGGGTTGCGGGGGGCGTCCGCTCTCCCCCCGCCGCGCACTCCCTCCTCCCCAGCGTCTATGGCAGCGATAGCGACAGGTCAGTCAATCACATTATAACTATACTCGAATCAGGGCCTCTTTCACCAACTACAAGTAAAGTTTTGATTAGTTACTCTTCAAGTAAAACTAGTAAATGCAAGTGGCGAGTAAATGTTACGAGTATCTTGTATCAATTTCATTGAAATTACCCTCGAGTAATGGCGCTTAAACCCTCCAGGGTTAGTCTACTTGACACTTCACTCGGAGACGGTGAAAGAAGCCCTAATAAACCATTTATTTTACTTTTGATTTCTTGGCAGTTACATCGATATTATTTCGATTAACCTTTTCTATTTCTATACTATTTTTATATGTAGTATTATTTGAACAGTGCTTCACGAGCAAAGTCCAACCAAAGGAATCGTACAAGAAGAAGACAACTACAGGACAGACAGTCGGACGATGCTAGTGTAAGTAGTTAAGTTTACCTATGACGAGTGTTAATTAATAAATTATTATTATTTTTAATGAAATCGATATTTCAGGCAGCTCAGTCGAGTATTTCTAACCAGAACATGCGTCACGAGACCAGAGTGGACACATCGAACGTCAACGCGGTCCCACCGATCTCGCACAACGGTATTATATTGTTCACCTTTCTTATATTGTCAAGTTTTTATTTTTTAGACTTTGTAATCGCCTTAACTTTTATCGTAATTTAGACATTTCGTTTCCAGTTGAAACTCCTATAGCGATGCCGTACACACACTTCCCGCCTCCGTGTTGGGTCAACACTAAGTCTAATCAGGTCAGTTAAGTTTCAAAAATGTTTGTTTCATTTCACGGAAATACTTGCCCATTGAAATTTATTTTGGTGAATAACCATTATGAAATTTTTTCCAAAATATTTTATCCTAACAAATTTGGATTTATCCTCTGAAATTCTTCCATTTTATGATAATTTTTTAAATTGTTAACAGAAAAACATTATCAGATTTTAATACAATCATACAAAATTTACACAATTTTCAATAGAATTAATTACTGACAATATTTTTAGGCGAATTCCTCGAAAATAAGGAGATTTTTTTTAACTGGTAACCCTAATTTCACACGCGCTCACTTGTAAGAATATTCGAGTGATTATTCTTACAAGAGTGATTAGATCTGAGTGAGGTTATGTTATGTCCACTGTCTTATGTTAAACGTTTTGTTCAGGACATGCGCACCAACCAGTTCACCCAGAACAGCCACTCGCAAACGATGGAGCGTCTCATGGGCACGCCCCAGTTCTCCTATCCACCCTCGATGCCCTACAGCATGATGATGCCATATGGTAACTATAATTGTGTTTTAATTTCTTGTTTACCGGAATTCTTTTTTTTTTATGTTAAGGGTGACAGACAGGTTGACAGTCCACTTGATAGTAGGTGGCTACCGTCGCCTATAACACAAGCAACGCCATAAGTGCTAAAGTGCGCTGCCGACCATAGAAGGAATTCAATCGAAAGTTTAAATAAAATAATTATTACATTTGCAGAAGACAGACAAATTATTTTACAACTGCCTACACTGTTCTACCGAGTCGATCGCTTGTAGTCTCCTATGTCGTTCTTCTGCACCTGTAGTACTAGTATTATACAAGATGGCAATGTGTGTGTAGGTATGATGGGCGGTTGCGGGTGCGGGTGCGGGGTGTGGGGCGCGTGGTGCTGGCAGCAGATCCTCATGCAGCAGCGCGACTTGCACCA
This sequence comes from Synanthedon vespiformis, assembly GCA_918317495.1. Taxonomy (NCBI): domain Eukaryota; kingdom Metazoa; phylum Arthropoda; class Insecta; order Lepidoptera; family Sesiidae; genus Synanthedon; species Synanthedon vespiformis. Next base: position 10,612,057 of record OU906949.1, on the reverse strand, counting down.
GCTCAGGGAACAGCTCAACCACGTCAGTACTCTTCATCTTGATCAATTGTTTTTTTTTTTCTTGGCCTTCATCAACAGAAACAGGCCTTCTATATAAACTCAGTTAAAGTTTACCAAGAATTAATCCATTGTCATAGTATATGTTTATTTGATTTGTAAAAATAATTGTGAATTTCAGCATTGGCAGATTAAAATATAAATTAAAACGGATCAATTTACATTTTTTTTCTCATTCAAAGTTCTTTGCTAACAATTGAAACATTTGACAGAACGACGTCTGGTCACCTTGTTTTAAATAAAAGCACATGTGCTGATCAATGTAATATAAAAATATAATCGTAATAGTTGTCTTGATGTGCAAGCTTTTATGTGTATAAAATCTTCTCGCCCTAGAAAATATCATTCTAAAGCTGTCTAAAATGACCCATTATAACTCTAGATCAGGTCACACGTGACTATGTATGGGGATCGAAAAGTTGCTACAACTCATTGGATATTTTTTTCTTTTTAGTTGGAAGAAAGGTGGAGAGCAGAAACCGCTTCCCACACTCTCAACAACCAAGTGCCCCCGGGAAATAGAGCCAACAATTACTGGGATAACTTCCGCAGGTGAGGAGAACTGTCCAGAATTGAGCATTTTTATCGTGAATCTCGTTTGAACAGATAAAATGAAAATATCGTAACCATAAAACATTATATTTTATGTCCCCCATATGACTATGATTTTATTTATTTTATTGGAATTTCTTTTTATTTTATGCTAATATATAAATTTGTATCTAGTATATTTAAAAAGCATTTTCTCTTTTCAGATATTAAACCTGTAGATAAAAATGACCAATTAAAAATGATATTTATGCAGTGTATTTATATATATTTCAATTTATATATTTACTCAAATAAACGTAAATGATGGTGAGGATAGTTTTAATATCGAGTGCCCTTTGCTTTCTACACTCCCAAAATAGTTTTAACATTTAGTTTTGTTTTTTTTTTTATTGCTTCAATAACATTGTTTTCTTAGGCCTCTATATAATGTGTTCCTGAATTAATTGGTTCTTTTAAAAGTCTTGTTGTAAAAGATTTTGGTTTTTCTTTTTATCAAATTAACTTGAAGACTGGCAAGACTCGTCGAATAGTTCAGGAACACATACCCACTAGTAATTTTAGTCTTTGAGCTAACACACTAGTGTTGAGTAATAATGTGATTCAATTTTTGTGTACGCTTGAGTGTTCTTTGTTTTCAGCTATTCGCGACAAAACCTCCTCTCCGCTAACAGTAAGACGAACGCCGAGGGGGGCGCATGCGCTCCCCCCGCGCCTCACCCCCCTCTCGCCGCGCGCTCTCACAACACTCTACACCGCGCCCCTCCCCCCTCCGCAGACGCCCCTAAGCGGAACTGCGACGGGATCCCCCCTCCGCCCCCGCCACTGGCTTCCGTCTCCTACGAACGCTCCCTTTCCTTCAGTAGCGCCCCAGACGTGCTCAACGTCAACCAAGACGACTCCTCCCCCAATCCGCCCCCACCGGCCCATCGCAATCTCAACATAGCCAATCCGATACCAGAGATCATACAGTCCCACTCCAACCTGAACACGGCCAAGAGGAAGTCCTCCACCAAACTGCCCGCCAAGAACTCCTCCAGACGCAACTTCAGTCTGGACTACTCGCAAACGAGCAACATCAACATTGCGAGCACTTCCGAAGCGCCGAACCCGAACCTTGCGTCCACGACGCGCGAATCTTACGACAAGTACACATCGAAACTGTTCGATCTGCTCAGAGAGAACGTGTACTCTGAGGTGACGGCACTGATCGACGTGAACGAATCTCATCCGGATTTCCTGATACAACTGTTTAGGGAGCTTCAGTTCATCAGCTCTGAACCGCTCCGTCAGAAGGTCCTACAGTCGATTCGAGCGGTGCTCTCGCCTCTGAATGACACCAACGAGAATATCTCCGAGGAGAATTCGCTCGACGTCGCCACGAATTCAGCCGAATTGGCCAACTTTAACGACGCCCCGCTGTCGAGTCAAACGGCCGCCGATAATAACATAGTACGCTTTTTGCTGCAAAAAAGCGAAGAACTATGCACGCCGGAGTTCTTGGAAACGCTCGCAACCCACATCCACAACACCAGCGAGGGTCGCCAATCGCAACAGAGCAAGCGGAGAATACTCGAACTCCTCTCCAAGTACGAGGGTATGAGGGTTTGCGACGTGTCCGGGGATATAGCCGAGAATCTACCCCTACTCATGTCCGGGAACAACGAGGGCGACGAGTCAACTCAGTTCAACGGCGAAATGTCTGAATCCTCTATGCTACAGGACGTGGCCGGTTCTTTGAACATGTTCAGCTCGAGCGATCCGCAGTTGCACCAATTGTCCGGTTGCCCGTACGATTTGTGGGCGAATCATGTCCACATGGATATAGACGGACCGGATCAAAACGACGAGGGCAGCCCCAGATCGAGCCGTGAAGGGAAAGTGGATTTGATTGATTGTACGGAGATGCAGAATGGGGATTTGGCTGAGGCGGATCAGACTTGTCGCACGGAATCGAATGAGGCCGGGCACAGCGGTGACGTGGCCTCGGGTGGCAACGTAGCCGAGGCCTTACCTGACGTCATCGACACGGAGGAGGCGACACCTACCGAGGTAATGCAACATGTCCTTTACTGTAGATGTCTCCCGTTGATCAATTGTAATCGTAATAATAATCGTTAATCACTAATACATCCCCCCTATATTTTGTGGTGTCGGTATTGTGTGATCTCTAGTCGCAAAATAGTTGTCCGTACTTTTTTTTTCTTTGTGTGTAACCATTCTTTGTATATTATGTAACACTCAGGTAAAATAAAATTAAAAGAATAAAAATGCATTTTCACTTGATTCAACTAACCAAAACTCACTCATACTTCATAATTTGTTTGCCTTGCTTCACTTGGTCTCGCTTGCTGTCTATTAACCCTTTCACTGCTAACCTTGACATGTTTTGCTTGTCAGAATGTACTTTTATTATTTCGTATACAAATAAGAAGTTAATAAAGCCGAACTGCTCTCTTGCGTGTATTCCAGGTGCAAAAACATTTTCGCACTAGTTAGTTTTTTTGGGGAATTTATTATGCTGACATTGCTAGCGATGAAAATCTTAAAAGCAATTCATTAATTTTCCTAAATGGTGTCGTTAAATTTCTAATTAGGTCCTTTTTAACTAGCTGTAACCGCGACTTCGTCGTACGTGCCACATTTTTCCTAACATACAGGAACCTAACATTTTTCCAGTCTAAAAGTATCCTAAATGTTAATCCAGGTATATATATTTATGTCTTTATGCAAAATTTCATCCCATATCTGTTCAGTCGTTTATTGAGTAACAAACATCCATACAAACTTTAACATTTATAATGTTACTAGCTGGCGCTCGCGGCTTCGTCCGCGTTGACAAATATAACACCTGAGAATATATGTGTAACATAATAAGCCCGACATCTAATACCGCTGTGACGATGGTGGCGCCGCCTCTGTTGACAGTAGCGCAGATTATTTTATATGATCCCTAAGAAACATTTTTGAACATAAAATAGCATGTTAATCCAGGTAATAATCCACCTGTGTGCTAAATTGGATCCAAATGCGTTCAACCGTTTTTGCGTAATTGAGCAAGTAACAAACATCCAAAAATACTTACGCATTTATGATTAAAACTAGCTGCTGCACGCGACTTCATTCGCGTAACTTTATAAAATATAGCCTATGTTAGTCTCTGATGATGTAGCTTTCTATAGTTGAAAGAATTTTCAAAATTGGTCCAGTAGTTTTCGAGTTTTTTCATTAGAAACATACAAATCTTCTCTCTTTATAATATTAGTAAATTTTGCACTGCCATTTTAAAACTAATTTATTACTTGAATATGACAAGATGTTCATTGCGCAAGATTTGCATTTTTGATCATTTTCTTTTCATATTTGTGAATTTTAAAAAATGCGGATTCTTATTCGTCACTTGACTTGTTGGCTTCACTTTGACGTCAATATAAACTATTGTTTATATTTAAAACATTGTTCAAATTATTATTATTTTTCTTCAGTGTGAAATTACTTCCACGTTTCGTTTTAGGGTCATATCTTGGACATATGAAATAAAAAAACCAAGTCATTTATGACATAATTTATATATTAAATTCTTAAACAGTACAATAATCAGGTACAATGTTATCACAGTTTGGAGTTTAGAAATACAATGCGAACGCTAACAACACACACTATTGATGAGCTGTTTAAAATTGAAATACACTAGGTAACATTTTGGTGTATTTACATTAAAGGCGGAAGCTGAGTGGTTCGGGCTTGATCGAGTGCCAACAAGACTGCAAATGGCGGATTCATCTGAAAAGCAAAAAGGTGATATTTTAATATTCAGTCAGAACGGCGCAAACACTCAAACTTCAAACCTATCAAAGGAATGAACTCGTGTTTGAGTGAGCCTGAAAGAAAAATCAACATGATTAGATCTTCTTCTCCATCTGAAACAGAAAAACAAAATAAATAGAATTTAATATCGGTTTCCTTCTCTTTTCAGATTAGCTGGAGGTTTTTGACGAATTCCTCGTATCATATTGAATTTCCAATTAATTTGTTTAATTTTGACATGGACTTTTACGCTCTAAATGTAATCTTTAAATGCTTGAAATCCTTTCACATAAAACACAACTATATTTATGTAACTTTGATGTAGCAATAAATAAATATATGAATTGAAATAATCTTTTCATAAATAAAAAGCCCCCTGGTAGCAGTTTTTTTTTATTTATTATTTATTAATAAATTGCTTAGCCTATCTGAGAGAAACTCATTTCACATGTTAAATCAACTTATTTAGTTTAAAAATATTCTTAGTGTCCCAATTCACTTATGAATTATCACCGACCCACTTAAGTCTAACTACATTTATGTTATGTCACAGACACTGAATTAAATGGTATAAATTTCCTCCGTGAATGTTCCAATACAGGGACTCCCATAAATCTTCTTTGCTTGAATCCACTTTGATGTTCTCGATTGTCTCAGGTTCATTACTTTTCTCTCTTTGTACTTCTGTAGATAAAATGGAGATTGCTCAATTAGATTTATTGGATCACTCCGTCTGGATTTGTATATATTTTAGAATAGAGAATTAGATCATATGGACCATGAGACAACGAGATATATCTGGATTGTTGTGGGTCGGACGAAGTAAACATGGGTTGTAGTAGTTGCTAGTTGATGGCACCGTACCCTCTGAAATAAAGTTAAACTTCAACTGACTGTGCCTCTCTCTGTGCTGTCACAGTAGGAAGTCTCATGTCAGCTTTGTTGCCGTTTCAAACTTTCTTTAGGCTTAAATATAATTTAATAACTAGGTAATTTAAAAACACAATTCTGTCCAAATGACCGAATTGTAATTACATTGTCACAAATTGATCTCTTTCAGCTATGCATCAGACATTTTTGTTTCACAATCACCATTGTCTCTATTTAATGCTAAATTTAATATGAATGTTATCAAAGAAGTTTATAAATTTATGCTTAAATTTGTTTATATTTGATCCAATAAAGCAAAAAAAAATTAGTTTCAGTAAACAATGCCACAATGGCTGATACATATAGCTTCAGATACAACATATTTTTGTAGTAAATAATCGGCGATACCAATACTGATATCGATGGCCTAATAGGTAATTAATCAAATAAATAATTAAAGAGGTAACTTGTTTAATATCTCTCTTTATTATGCATAAAAGTTACTTAAAATTAAGGCCGAGCCTTATGAAGTGTTAAGAATAAATTAATAAAAATGTACAATCAAAATTTAAAGGAAACATTTATTTATATTCATTTTTAAGAAATAAAAAAGGAGAAAGAAAAGTGGTAAAAAGGAATATCGTTACACAATGGCATCTGCTTAATATCTGTTGTATCATTAACATCCCTAATTTTCATTATTATTAGCTAAGTCTAAACGACATTTAATCTATATTGACAGTGAAATAAAGATTTTTTTTATCTCAATACCTATCAATATTTTCAAATATATAATTATATCTTCAGTGTTATATTGCTTTTATACCCACTGTTTTTATCTTAGTAGAAAAAGCAAGATTTCTTAAGCTTTCTAATGTAATATTTTATTCTTATATTACTGATGAAGTTTGGACTATAGCCAGAAGAAAATTCGACAGGCTACCTAGCTAGACTGATACACCTGTGTTATGGTTTCAAAATAACATCATGTCATAAAATTAAGAACTGTGGAAGGCCAGTCATAGGAAATAAAATCAATTATGAATTATAGCTGACCTAATTCTGTGGTATATAATATTATAAAATCATATATTTATAATAATAATAATTTGTCAAAAGATATACCAACTTAAAAAATTTCCACTGCTTATTTGAGAGTATGTAAAAGGGTTCAATGATAATTATTATATCCCGAGATCTAACTGCAGCTAAAAATAGCGAAAATAAGGGTCAGTGTTACTGTTAAACTGAAAATGCCGAATATTCTGAAATTGGTACAAGTTTTGCTAGTTGATTATTTCTCTGCACTAGGTGTTGTTTTTAAGTAAACAAAAACTTTTACATATTACAAATTTTAAATTTATATGACTGTATTTTTGCACACAAAAACTTAATAAATATAAACAAATTAGAAAATGGTTTGTTTAAAATTATTGTAAGACATACAAAACTAGCTAGGTTTTTAACTTAGGCAAAACTAGCTCTTCCTAATGCAATAGCATTAAACCATAAGAGGTAGTCTGGGTCAACAAGTTTAACCAGGTCAAACACAAAGTACTATCTAGTGTGATTTTGTACACATCAGGAAAAAATTAATAGGTATTGTAAGTATATAGACAAACTGAAAAAATAAATTAAAATTTAAAATACTTTTAAAAAAATTAAACTGACAACATGATAATCAGTTATGCAGGGTGACAGTACATTTGACTGTAACAACACCATAGGAATGGATGTGTGCTGCCAATCCAGACAGGCCAAGAGTAAGAGGCAAAGTCAGGACGGCAGTTAAGGGCTCTCTATAACCCACTCTATAATCTCTATAATCTCTATAAGCCATCTTAAAGTATGGGTCTAATCAATTACGCAATAAAATGGTTTGTTAAACAATTTCATAGTTGCTATTTGAGTATTCCTTAACTCACTTAGCTCTTGCTCTAAAACTAGTCTAATGTTAAAGCTAGTCAACACTATTAAACTTAGAATGGCTAGTAAATAGATAAATAGTAAGTAAAAAAAACTTGTGACCACAGTCCTTACTAGTGTAGTTAGTGGTGTGCTGTATCGTTAAAAATGTAGATCTGGATATTTGGGGTAAAGATCCGCAGATACGGATATGGATCTTAACTTTTTTGCTCAATCAGTGTGTTTTACTCAATTATACATAAATTATGAGCAATAACTTGTGGTATGACTTTTAATTCCTACATTATAACAATTTGCTATAATGATGCAATTTCGCCGGCGTGAAACTGTCAAGTAGGACTGACGTAAAATCAGCGCCGTGCATTGCATCAGTGTCAGATACAGTTGCTGCCATGGCGCACACTCAGTGGGACTAATTATGTATTCTAATTTAAAAGCAAAATAATTGAATGTTTTTTATTAGTCTAATTTGGAATTATTTCGTGATATTTAGTAATAATCTGATTGGAATTTAATAGTATTTAATTGCTACCTAATAGAATATGTTTTCATAGAATTTCATCTATGAATTGAAAATTAATAAGGTAAAATATCTGCCAAAAAGTAACAGATACGGATATGGATCTTTCTTTTCCCTCGGATATCCGGCACACGACTAGTCCTTATGTTTCATGAGTGTGCATGAGCTTGGTTGTTTTGAGGTCATTTTTGTATACAAGTGTAATGAGTAGTGCAAATAATTAGCTTAAAAATATAATAAACATTGGGATTTAAGAACCTCAAGGAAGCCCAAGTCAGCAAGGAGACGACCCGGGACTGAGCTGCTTTGGAGACACATGATATAGAGGGCCGACCCCAAATAAAGTGGGAAAGGGCCAGGCAAAGAAGATTGGAATTTTATATTTATATAATAATGCATAATTATAAATGAGATTAGTCAACACAACCACGTTCATGCACACTCATGATAATGCAAGGACTGAAAAATATTCTATTTTTAGTGTTAACACAATCCTTGTTTTAAACTAGTCATACATCCCACACCTCTAAAAACTAATTCTATTTATAACATCAGTTACAAAGTAATTACTAGGCGTTATTCTACTGAAATAAGTACATAAATTATATGCATTTTGACAACTTTATACATAAATTATGTTTTCTTATACTTAAAGTTCTTTATACAATCATACACTTCTTTGCACATGATATATCCTGCAATAACATAAACTTTACTTTGTCCTATAAAGTAAAAAATCAAATAAGCAATTCAACAATGCAACAGGTGTATCAAGTGCATTTACATAAATTAAAAAGTGAATGTGTTTGAAACGGCAACAAAACCATATAAATAACATTCTTATATTATATACTCAAAATACCAAACTTAGGGACTTCCCACAATATGAAATTTTGTGACCACACACAAATATTCCTGCTGCATTGTATTAAAAATAATGTATAAATAAATAAATACATATATATTAAATAAAAATAATAATAGATAACATTAAAACCTCATTGAAATCGGAAATTTTTTTCACGAATACATTCTAATAATGTTGCATGACATGTTCGTGCCGTGCATTTTTTTTTTAAATTGATGATTCAATGAGATTTTAAAGAATAAATCAAAACATGTCTTACCTTCGCGGATACGCTTGTTTTTTGGAAAATCTACATCATCGCCACTTCTCTTTCTCGTGTTGCCTTGTGGTGACACAGTTCCATTGGTTGCGATATCGGCCACTTGTACTTCCATCATTTCGTAATCTGTTGAATTGCCATTCTTACTATTATCCAAGCCTGTGGCAATTATATTTTTCTGATCGTGATATCCGTAATAGCAATTGGTAGATATGTGAATCTTCTGGCAATGGCCCATTAGCTGATTCGTGTCAGAGCAAATTGGGGCAGGGCGTATGGCATCGAAATTATTTCTGGCGTCTTGCACGCAAAACATGTTGAAGTCGCTGGCGGGCATATTAATTGTAGCAGTCTTTCAATCAGCCTTTGTTTCGATTTAATAAATACAAACAAGGACGCCGGATATAATCAATTTACAGCAAGTGTTGCTATGCGATGATCTCACCACGTTTTGGTTTTGATTTTCTCACTTAATGCTGCGTTATAGCAGTAGAGTGAATGGCGTAGCGCGCGATTAAGGCTATTATGTTATGTATGTATGACGAAAGAAATGAAACGGGTCGGATATGCAATACAATAGCAAAAATAACGCGAGGTTATGCAAGTCAGCCACTGATGCAAATGCAAGCATAAAAAATTAAATTACTCTATGATGCAAGCAAGCACAAGCAACAAATGCGGCGGGCACGAACGAAACGAACGAACCGGCATCGGTCGGTTGGCGTCGGCTTGACTTGAACCATAGACTATTATGTTGTTATAACAATACTGTGGTTCTACCATAGACACTAGTATACTACGTAATAGACCCACAGAGCGTGCAAGCGAGAAGGCAGTCTCTTATGACACGAATACGAGTGCGAAAGAGAAGGAAACAATGAGAAAATGTGACTGGTTTTGAGAGAGCTAGAGTAACATATAATAACGCTGCGAATAGAGTCCTTCAGTTTTTGTGTAATTTCTCAAGAAATCCTTTTAAATTTCCTAAAATTATTGTTAAAATCAACATGGGGTGTTGTTCAGTGCCTGGTTGTGAAGTGAATCACAGGAATAATCCAAATAATGAGACATTTCACAGTCAAATATGATCCACATACTATCAATTTTAAACGCCTTATTTTCAGTGAAAATTAGTTTTAAGGAATATGGTAAATTGTGTAATAAATGTAAGATATCACGTAGTTTTGTGTTTTATATATATTTCTCACTTTCATAAATAAAAAAAAAAGATATTGTGTCTGTGAAAATTGCCATAATTTACGTAGTGATTGAGTATTTTAATCATCGATATCGATTAAATTAATAGGTAATAAAATTATTCGTACTAAAATTATATCTCTTAAAATTTTAATATATAAACGTAGCTCAGATGATTTACTATAATGTCGTTGATTAATGCTTGGTTTAGCTGTTATATAGAGGAAAAAACTAATAGTGTTTTAGTTTATTTTCTTTTAGCTTTGACAAGTAGATTTAAATTGTTATTTGATTATTACAAAAAAATAAAAATCACTAGTACCTTTGTACAACTAAACGTTCCTAAAATTATTTCTTAGAAACATAAAAATTAAAACAATCCAAATGTGTAAATGTTTTTTACTTTAGACTTGCGTAATAAATATGGTGTGGGAGGGGGTATATACTTATCAAAAATCATCTTATGTGATAAATGAATGGCGCCTAATAACTTGAACGGTAAATCAGATCATTTGTGTACCTATACTAATGTTGTGGCTTAGATAGTACTTATCAAAATTTCAATTTTTAAATCCCGTAGGTGGCATAAGTAATATTTGTCTTATGTGATATTTCATTTTTGTTAATATAAATGTTATTTATTTTTAATAAAGCAATTTATACCAACAACTTGTTTCATTTCAAAGCAATATCTAGTTTCCACTTTAAGTTTTTATGTTCAACTGAACAGAATTACCTATTGTGAACGAGTTGTCTAGTGAAATAATAGATATGTATAAATAAAAAAACATTATAACTCGCCCATTAGCTCTTTGTTACTTGTCGATAACGAAGGGACATCTCTAAAACTCACTCACACACTTATATAATCACGCACTCGTAGACATTTCTGTTTTCGTCACGCGGAAAACGGGGAGTCTGTGCGTCTATTACGTAGTATACTAGTGTCTATGGGTTCTACAGTAGTATGAGTACTATGAGTTTATAATTTATAATGCCGGCACTTGCTAGGGAGAGCGTGAAAGATTTTATTATATTAAGATTGACCGACAGGCTGACGGTCTGACGGTCCACTTGATGGTAGGTGACCGTCGCCTATAACACAAGTTAAGCCTTGGTAACGCCACAGAAGTGCGGTGCCGACCATCGAAAGATTAAATGCAAAAGCACAAATCGATGTAAAATCAATTGCTAATTATGAATTTGAAAAAATTGCTCGAGCTTCTTAATTCGCAAAAGAACAAACTGGACCATTGCAACGCACATAATTATCTTAAGTAATATGTATTATTTCTGTAGTAAGGAGCGTAGAGATAAGGAGAACAATCTTATATGGGTGTTAAACTAAAAAAGTGGCAACTAAAATCGTCGAATTGAGATGGCGCTGGTGTGTCTAGGGCAGTGATCTAGAGAGTTTGAGAGTATGAAATGAAACGGAGTGAAGTGCGCGCTGAGTTGAATTGTTTACTATCACTAGCTGCAACCAGCGCCATCAGTTCGTCGTCTTTCAACGGACACTTTTAATACACGGAGCTTGCGCTCCTTTACCTCTATTCTCCTTGTTCTGTAGGTTGAATCGATTTGCATTAGCATCTGCCAGTGTTGCCCACGGCTGGTAATCTTCAAGGAAAAATCACTAGACATATGAAATATAGGCCTGTGGTAATAGCAAAATAGAACATGACATTTGACCTTGATTCTCACCCTTCTATGCTAATAAGAGAGAGAAGCCATTTTGTTTTGAAACATGATTGTTGTTTATTGTTGCGTAGATTAATTTCCACATTTTTATAATCATTTATAAATAAAAATCTTTGGATACATACATACTAAGTATGTATTACAAGTGCTGTGTACCAGGATAATATACAATGTGCAAAAAAGGACTCGAAAAATGATTCTTTACGGAATAGAAAAAGTGAATTCGCCCATCTGCCACAACTTGTTTTGTGACTCCAAAGAAATCTTAACAGTATATCCATCGCTGTTTCAAGAATCGGAGAAGAGTGGCATCCCGTTCATCCCGTTGAACTTTTTGAAAAGTGGTAGTGTTTGTGTTCTTGTTCTATAAATGTGCCTATAAATGTTTATCATTAATACAATAATGTTTTATGGTGTATTTCAATTCTAGTTTGTATTTAAGTCGTATATTAATTTCATGTTATGTTTGTGTATATCCTAAAAATAAATATGTACCTATTATTTCCTGTGTTTTAATTGTGTGATGATATCCATTTAAAAATAAATTCAAGAACAAGAATCCTTATTAAAGCCCGTAAAAAACAAATGATACACAGATTATAAAGACTATGTTGTTTCACAACAGATAGGACACTGACTGAACGATTCTAATGTGTTAGCAAGTTCGGTATGCGAGACAAACCGTCATAGACAATATAGAGCTGTACCCATAATAGTTTTGTTATCGTCTATGGTCTACTATTACACATATTATAGTTTGACTTATTTATTGAGATAAAAAAAACAACCAAAATTTTTACTTTGTTTTATTGAATTTTCTTGTTTTTACAAATTTTTGTAACGCTAACTTTTGTATAACTGTTGGAATAAACTATAACCCTTCAGATTTTGCTTATATAAGGAGAGACACAAAAGTTTCTCCTCAAAATTATAACGTCGAGCATTTTTATTTAATTTTGAATTTCTGAATTTTTTGAATTGAATTCAGAATGATATTTTTTTTGCATATAGTTTAAACTGTCAACAAGTTTTTAAAATTCTTTTGTTTGTGTAAACTCTTCTGCATTTTTAATATTTTTTTCATTGTCTCTTCTGATCTCAAATAGTCTCCTCCTTTTCAAAATTTTCTTGCAACTGTTATATAGCCTTCTGCATTTGGGTGAAAGCTCTGTGAAACGATTTATTAATCTCATTCGCGGTGAACGAGTGGTTCCTGAAATAAAACATATTCTTACAAAAAAAGCTAAATACACAGATTTTTTAGAAATTTATTCACATTTCTAATAAGTCTTCTTTTATAAACTCAAGTTTAACTTTATATATTTAAACCTAGTTAAAATTTAGACAGACAGGGGAATTACTTTAATGCATCGAAGATTTCAATCAAAAGATATGGCGTTATCTCCTCGCGCCATACTAAAACCACACCGAAAATTCTGCACAATGGGATGAGCGCAGGCGCTAAACCCAACTACAGTTGCACACCAGCTAAAGAATGTGTTGTCTGTGTTTAAAATTGTGTTTAGACAAAAGTATATATGTATTTTATACTTTTGTCTTTACTATAATGTATGTTGTGTTTTGAAACACAGTTTCGCTAGTAATGCCGCATCTCTTGATTTAAATCTTTGTAATGCATCATTAAATAAACTTCCTTTAACAAAATTAATATTATAGTGTTGTTTCAAATTAAATTACATATTATAAGTGTTTATAGTGTTTATAAACAATTCAATGTTGCCCCATAGTTAAGGTGCAATAGAAATGTTACCAAATCTTTTGTTAATTGGTTAGCTTACCTCTTACACTTGAAATGGGTGACTTGCGATTAGAAGTTGTACTTTCTTCCATGTTACTACTTTGTTCAATTGTATTTAATGTAGCTGTAATAATAATTTCCATAAAATTATTACATAAATATTATACTACTGTACTCATTGTTTCTTCATTGAATCATTAAAAGAACAACACTTACCTTGTGGTTCCAATTCTTCCAGGTTTTTTCGAATATGTGTGATCATTACTGGAAATGGAATATGTATGATCTTGTGTACCTAAAACAAAAAAAAGATTATGAATAAAATAAGTAGGTTGAGCTAGACTGAGATTATGAAGATGTTAATATTAGTGAAGTTAATTAAAATAATTTATTTTTACTGACCTATATATCGCTCAGGATTGCTTAGGACTCCAGTGCTAACTTCTTCATCAGTGAAAAGAGAAGGGCATTATGTATACTGTCTCTTGTTGTTAACTAAAAACTTTTTCTCAAAATGTTTAATGCAGATTTTTCTTTGCAAGATCTGTTGATGCGACATCGATACAAGATTTTGACAATAAGCCGATGCACGAGATACCCATAGTTCTCGCAACCTAACATTTTTCGGAAAATTAAACAATGTCACTTCATCTTTCGACAACCCACAAATACAGCACTTCATGATCGGCATTGTGGTTGTTACTGTTAAGTCGTTAGAGAAAACAGCAATGTATCTATAAAGAAGTCGTCGGAATCCAGTAATCAAGCAGTAGTCGTTATGTTATAAATCTACGTCGGTATCCAGTAATCAAGTAATAATCCTTTGAGAAATCCACTTAAAATAGGCCACTCACTAAAATCTTAAAAAGAAAATTAACCTCTAAACCTCTATACACTTTCAAACAGAACTCAAAACAAATAAAATAAACAAATACGTCACGTGATCACGTCCTCCTAAAAATGGCGGCTATGGAAAGTGGCGCCTCTATACCGTTTGTGTCGCATACCGCAAACTACTAACTTCAGATCGAATAATATGAAGTGTCAATGCCGTGAAATGATACGTTAGTATCTACTATTTAGTTTATGGTGTTGCCAACCATTGCCAACCTTATATAACACAGATGATGTTATATGAAATAATATTCACAGACTAACTAGTACGCTAACGCTTGTAATATCCGTCCGTAGGTCAATTAATTTCATTGATTGTTTTTAAATAATAATGAAGGAGCAATTTTTTTCAAATTTCACTTCTGGACAAACTCTGGAGCAGTTTTTTCGCGTAGCCTAGTCAAGGAAATAATATGTATTTCTTAGGTAATGAGCGTTGCAATGGTGCAGTTTGTTTTTTGCGAATATCATTATTTATAAGCTGGAGCAACTTTTGCGAATTCATAATTAGATTAAATTAATTTTACATTGATTTATGCTTTTGGTAATATACTTCTTATTCTTTCATTGTAACACAGATAAAATATAAATTCAAACATAGATTTACATTGACATTGACCGATTGCCGTGAGTTTGTCAATGTCAGGGACATGAGGACAACCACAAACTATATAGTAGATACTAACGTATCAGACGGACATCTGCAGTACAAATGCTCTGGACATGGGAAAGCTCACCTGATTGGTCATAGCAAGATAGAACATGACATTTGAGTTCCCCCGCCCCTCTCACCCCTTTGTTTTTTTACGGGCTTTAGGGATTATTGAATTTATTTTTAAATGGATATCATCACACAATTAAAACACAGTTAAATAATAGGTACATATTTATTTTTGAGGATATACACAAACATAACTTGGACTTAATATACGACTTAAATACAAACTAGAATTGAAATACACCATAAAACATATTATATTGTATTAACGATAAATATTTATAGGCATGTAGAAAAAGAACACAAACACTAAGTACCACTCTTCTCCGATTCTTGAAACAGCGATAGATATGCTGTTAAGATTTCTTTGGAGTCACAAAACGAGTTGTGGCAGATGGGAGAATTCACTTTTTCTATTCCGTAAAGAATCATCATTTTTCGAGTCTTTTTTTGCACATTGTATATTATCCTGGTACACAGCACTTGTAATACATACTTAGTATGTATGTATCCAAAGATTTTGTTTATAAATGATTATAAAAATGCGGAAATTAATCTACGCAACAATAAACAACAATCATGTTGCAAAACAAAATGGCTTCTCTCTCTTATTAGAAGTAAGGAGCGTAGAGATAAGGAGAACAATCTTATATGGGTGTTAAACTAAAAAAGTGGCAACTAAAATCGTCGAATTGAGATGGCGCTGGTGTGTCTAGGGCAGTGATCTAGAGAGTTTGAGAGTATGAAATGAAACGGAGTGAAGTGCGCGCTGAGTTGAATTGTTTACTATCACTAGCTGCAACCAGCGCCATCAGTTCGTCGTCTTTCAACGGACACTTTTAATACACGGAGCTTGCGCTCCTTTACCTCTATTCTCCTTGATTAGAAGGGTGAGAGGCAAGGTCAAATGTCATGTTCTATTTTGCTATTACCATAGGCCAATAAATTCATATGTCTAGTGATTTTTCTTTGAAGATTACCAGCCGTGAGGACAACAAATATAAAATGTATCATCACAGATCATCACTATCGATTATAAGTTACTCTATGATCACTATTCACTATATAACTCCGTGCTACAAGTCACAAGTCACAACGTTTGACTCAGTTTGACTTCTCACATTTATCACTTCACATTGACAGCAGTATAATTTTATAATTATTTTCGGTTTTATTATTAATTATTACAACAGTAGTTTTTTAAAAGATGCTATCCTCTCCTATTGGAGTTAAGTAAATAATAATATTTATTTATTTGAAATAACCTCGAAACTGCATCAAGCGCTCTACGTAGATAATAATAAGCGTAAAAATGTCGATGTTGTATTCGGTGACCGCTAAATATTTATGTAGAAATTTAGGTTTAAAATCTTATGAATTTAAGAATTTACATTCAGTTCGTTTTGGAGTTGGTAGCAGATCACGGCATAATTATACTGTTACTAGCTATGGCATATCTCGGAGGAAATTGCATGTATACTCGATTTTATACGATAACAGTGAAACTAAGGATGCTCCAACTGTTAATGATGGTGATCAGAAAACAAAAGCGGTCAAACATACGCCTGCTGGATCTTTTACTGTTAAAACGGAAACAGATAAGAACATGACCGTAACAAAAGTTACTATTGAAAAGAAAGAAAAACTCGACGACAAATCTGTGATACCTCCACCAGGTAATTTCTTTATGTTACTATTCACTAGCGGACCGCCCTCAGCTACGCACGATTTTTTTTTTCAGAAATACATATAAAACAAAGTCCTCTGCCGCATCTTTCTGTCTGTTCGCGATAAACTCAAAAACTCTACTGCACCGCTTTTCATGCTGTTTTCACCAATGGATAGAGTGGTCCTCGAGGAAGGTTTTAGTATATAATTTACAAAGTTACATGGGCGAACTCGCGGGCAGAAGCTAGTTATATATAAAAATCTCCTTTAACACTACTTCCTCTTTCAATTAACCATTTAGCCGCCAGCTGCCAATTATTTTCGTGTCCATTTCACAAGAGCCGGATATATATGACAAATTCCTCTACTTATATAATGTTTATTTTTAAATCATTGAGTTGCTTTCTTTAAAAAAAAAATTACTTGTCAGACCTCCTAAAAAACCAAGTGGTTAAAGGGTTAATCCCTTATCCTTAATCCTACTATGATACTATGCAGTGTATGCAGTGGTGACTGTAACCACATACCATCAAGTGGACTGTCAGCCTGCCATACTAGTTTTCGATAAGAATACTTGAACAATTCACATAAGAAAATCAACTAAACATTTTTTATTACTTGCCATATTAAATTTGTAATATTGTTTGTTTTTTAGTGAAGAAAAGACTACTGATTGATTTCTCGGCTTCTTATACTGAACGTAACTTCATTACACCGATGCGTGCTATGACTGAATATCTGTTGAAGCAATCCGATCTAGAAATGCTGCCAAAAGTTCTCCGTAGGTCGCCATATGAAGCCGAACCACCCATTACAGTTTATTACAGGAAAGATGTGGAAGCGAAAGCCTTTGCGGTAAGAATTTCTTTTAATTTTACTCTTTAAAAACTCATACTCCTGAGAGTAGTCGAGCTGGGTGCACTATTGAGTCTATAAAGTGATTTCCAATAAGAAAATAACAAATTTTGTTAAAATTAGAACACAAATTTTTGATTACACTAAATTATACAGATCGCGCGGCGAGAGTTTGGCTTTGACCGTTATTGCGCAGAAATCAGAAATTGGGTATCAACGGGCAATTAGCGGGGTGCGGGGCGGGTGTGTAGGCGCACGCGGTGCTCTGATTGGCGCTCCAGTCGTTCCCTGCCTCTCGCATCGATACGACGTACCGCGCACTCCTGTTGTACAATCACGTTCACAAGTGAATTGCTATTTTCGTTAATTGTTTATTGTTGTCGATTGTTATTATTTGTTGAGTTTGTTTGTTTAAGTTTGTCAGTTAAGTTTTTTTTTGTTAAATATTAAAAAGTGATTTGAAAATGCGTAAAAAAAACATTGTTTTAAAAAGGCAAGCACGGAAAATGATATATGACGTGAATTGCTTGTGTGCGTGACAGTACCCATGCGCAGTAATCCCCTCCACCCGAAGGTCAAAGCCAAACTCTCGCCGCGCGATCTGTACTTGTAGTGGTAGGTAGTGAGAATGATCTATTAATTACACTTAAACTTGTAATGTACTTATTATATGTAGTACTAATATTATAAATGAGAAAGTTTGCAAGTATGTATTAAAACTACTAAAAGGATTTTATTTTATTGCATTTTAGTTTTATTACACTATAACATTTTTTATGATTTTTATGGCATGTACCTAAGTAAATGTAACTTAAATTAGGTGTATTATAAGTTTATCTTAAACAGGTTTGGGGTTCAAAGGAAGCATTAGAAAAGGAATTATTGAGAAGGGAATTGGATAGAAGACGATATGAACAAGGTGAAATACTCTATGTATAAGTTTTATGTGACTAATTAAGTGTCTATTTCTATTGCGTCCGCCACTGCCTGTTTCTCCGATAACTTTTTCTAAACCAACCCAACGTATTTTGATACAGTTTTCACTAATAGAAAGAGCAAAAACATGGAAAGTTTGTGTAGGTATATAATTTTGCATTAGAAATTAGGGGTGCGTTCTAAATTCTAAAATATGCAGTGTAAATAAAAAATAAAATAAATACTTTGCTTGTAATAGACTAGTTTAATTAGGATTAAAATAATTTGAGAACATTTTATAAATTATTTTCAAAAAGTATTCTCATTATTTTAAAATTATACACCCATTTTTTAAATCTACAATTTTTTTAGATGTATTTACTGTAAAACGACGACTCAGGAACTATAGAAGGGAGATGAGCCATAAACGATTTGATACTGGTGAGGAAATTGGTCTCAAAACTAGGTCTGGAAGAGTTGTGCTGACTGCGATTGGAATGTAAGTTGATTGACTTATTATTAAATGTGTCATGCCACTGGATCCTGTCCTAATAAATAAATATATATAATATGTAAAAATAAAATACCTAACAAAAGAATTCTTATAATAGAAGTTAGGTTTGCCGCAATAAGAAAATATAAGTTTTATTGAAATGTCTCGAAGCAGGGTACATCAGGTACTTGTACAAAAAATACTAATCAATAAATCTTCTACAACAGGTTGAAAATTCGCAGTTAGATTTGCTTTTCCAAGATGTGAACTGTCATACACTTTTCAATAGAAACTATCAAACTTCTTTGACGTCAATAAAATATAATACAACATCGTGTTTACACAATAACAGTAATAGAATAAATTTACACTATAATATTTATAAATATAAAGATTTATACAATGGTAACAGTGTATTAGTCATATAAAGAACTCTTATTTGAAACTTGATGCTACTTCTATACAGTGATATTTTTACCTATTTTTTGCATAGGACAATCTGTGAACCAGATCCCCACCGACCATGAGATATATAGAATTTCTGCCCACTAAAAACCCTCTTTTTACACTATTGCTCTAGCGCATCTAAAGAACTATATTTTGAAAAAAAAAAAAAAAAAAAATACTTTAAGAAAAAAAAAAAAAAAACAGACTTCAAACCGTTTCTCATTGATGCCATTGTCAGAACAGGACCAAGTTAAAATGGGACTACACGAGAAGCAATAAAAAAAGAATCATCAAAATCGTTTCACCCAGTCGAAACATTAAAAAAATACAGTCAAATTGAGAATGTCCTCCTTTTTTGGAAGTCGGTTGAAAATGCTCAAATACAGTAATGTTATTTACAGAAACAGTTGCAATTTTCTGTTCAAACTGTGCGCGTGGCTGTACACGGGATCGCACAGTCTGTTCTCGGAGTGTATTCACTCCCTAGCGGACACAGTCAATCAGCTCATACTGGCTTATGGAATACACAAATCTGTTCAAGTATGTATCTATCTATATTGGATTTCCATTTAACTGGGTATAAATTTGAACTGTTATTACATAACTAGATTATACTCGGTAAGTTCAGCTCTCCAAGAGATTATACAGTTTAAAACACATGATTAAATTTCCAACTAAAAGCACACTTTAAAGTCTCCATGTCTGTAGATTGATGACAGTGTAGATTTACTCATTTCTTTTATTTTTAATTTATTGAAAATATACATAATTATGTTATATTCTAAAAGCGTAAAAAAATTAGAAAAGAAAAGGAAATGTTGCACCAATTTTTCCTTGTTTCCTTGATATGAGTATATCACTTAAGTAAAGTATGTACAAACTACAAACTTTCAGCTAGACCATTTATTCTACTCCAAATTGACCTTAATTAAAATGTAATTGCAGATCGCCGATCCTGATCACCCTTACGGGTACACAAATATGCGTTACGTCTCCTCGCTGATATCCGGCGTGGGCATCTTCTGCGTTGGAAGTGGGCTCTCGTACTACCACGGTGTCGTGGGAATATTGGATCCGCAGCCGTTAAATGATTTCTTTTGGGTAAGCAAAGCGGCATCAACATTTTGCTGAAACCTTTATGATGGTAACTGTCGCTGATGTGTGGTAATCTGTCGGCAGGCGTACTTCGTGCTCGGGGGCGCGGTGGTGTCGGAGGGCGCCACTCTGATGGTGGCGCTGAACGCGATCCGCAAGGGGGCGCGGGAGGCGAACGTGTCGCTGTACGAGTACATAATGCGCAGTTCGGACCCGTCGGTGAACGTGGTGCTGCTGGAGGACACGGCGGCGGTGGCGGGGGTGGTGGCGGCCGGCGGGTGCATGGCGCTCGCGCAGCACACGGGCAGCGCGTTGCCCGACGCCGTGGGCAGCCTCGTGGTGGGCACGCTGCTGGCCGGCGTCGCCTCCTTCATCATCCTCACCAACGTGGGCGCTCTCGTCGGCCGCTCCATCCCGCAGGAGCAGCTCGACGAGATCAACAGCGTGCTCGAGAGGGACTTCATGATCCGCGCGATACACGACGTCAAGGGGATCGACATTGGCAGCAACCTCATTAGATATAAGGTACTGCCACTCATGCCAGTACTTGCTGATTAACGTTATCAATCTGTAAGTGGTATTGTATGTAGTATGTTCCCCCACAACTCTTAAACGAATTAACTGATTTTCATGAAACTTGGTAGATAAACATTTAAGACGTACGGGACACTTTTTATTTTTCAACGCGGACGAAGTCGCGGACGCCAGCTAGTTATAATATTGCTACTATCGTCTGGCAAAGTGTCTAATCTCTATAGCAAGGAATTTCACAACCAAATTGGTCTCTGCATAGGTTGATTTGGAATATTTCTCGTGTATGATATGTTTTTTTTTTCCAGGCAGAAGTAGACTTCGATGGAAGGGCACTAACAAGATCGTATCTAGAGAAACACGATTTAAATAATTTATTGGAAGTAAGTTTACTTTGAATATGTTTAACTTTAATAAAGCATAATTTAAGGTTAATGCCATCTCTACTGTAATAAAAATGCCTTCTTTTATCGTTTAAATAACTTAACCTTGGCATTTTTTGTACTCTTGAAATTTATAAAAAAAATGAAAGATCATTTGCATAGAAATTAAACATTACAAAATATTTAATTTAGCGCCATCTACTTTTAGGATATGAAGAAAATTGACACAATAGACGACGTGGAGGCATTCCTGCTCAAACACGGAGAAAATATAGTCGACATGTTGGGAGGAGAAATAGATAGAATAGAGCTTAAATTGAGGGTAAGTGTCAATCTGAACATAATATACGATTTTTTTTCGCAACTACCCTCTTTGTTTGTTGAAATTCTATCTGACTAGATCTTAGGGTAATATAATCTAATAGCTAAGCTGCTGCCCGCGACTTGGCTCGCCTCGAGAACCACTCTATCCATTGGTGAAAACAGCACGAAAATCGATGCAGTAGTTTTTGACAGACAGACAGACGCAGCGGAGGACTTTGTTTTATAATATGTAAGGATAGTACAACATGGTGAAAACGGATGGATGGGTGAAAACTATTATCCCTTATTTATGGAATTGCTAAACTACAAGGGGTTGATTTATTATAATAATTTTTTTTTTTTCAGAAAAAGTTTCCCCAAATACGTCATTGTGATCTAGAAATACTTTAAGACTGGTAAGGCGTTGTCTTAATACTGTCTTGTATGTATGTAAGTAGTTATTGTTTTAATTCCTGTTTTTTTTATATAGCTATGACTGATGTGAACTCCACTGTATGTAATGTATGTGAGAACGAATTTAATGCTAGAGAAATATTAATAATATTAATATATAGTTAATCAGTGAAAATTTTAATCGCCGTTGAAAAAAAAAATTAAACACTACTGTAAATTTTCTGAAAATGCAATTTTTACTTTCACTTGTGAAAAAAAAATCGAATTTATCGAATTCCTGAAATTATAATTCATAGGTACCTCAATAAGGCATGTGTTGTAATGAAGTTATTTTATGTTTTATATACTTAATAAAGAAAGTAGTAAATACATATTGTAGTTCTTTAGTTGTATGATTGTATTTTTAAAATACACTCGTGGACAATAATAAAGCTTTCGGCTTCATGTTTAAAGTTATTTTTTTTGATAAACTTTAATAATCCATTTGACAATGTAGGCAAATAGTGCTATTTATTAATACCATTTATTCTAATAAAATATGTATAACCGTTACAAACAAATACTTAAATTCACATGATTGTGCGAATACTAAAATGGTTGTCTATTGTTTTTATTATTATTTTTATTATTTCAAAATAGTAATATTAAAAATTTATGTGTATAAAAATTACAAGGAGTGTTAGAAACTATCTAAATTCTGAATAGTTATGTGTTATTGAGACTATCACCTATCACCTGAATTCATCATTATCACAATTTCAGTTCCTCTTGTAATCCTTTTGTAATCCGCTATTTGACTAATTTTAGAAAATAGTTTTAAATGTTATTCTTTATTACACAATGAGAGCACACTACATTGATATTTCCGAGAGATCTACTGTGTTTATTAATGTAGGGGGTCTTCTTCTTTATAATAATAACTCACTTGCTTGGCTCGCTTCTGCATCTTCATTTAAAATTAACTTATACTTTAACATTTAACTCATCTTACTTTACACACGACTATTCACACTATTACTTTATTCGCCATCTTTTTGACTCACTCCCGTCTACCTCTTTCACCGTTCCGTTCAATTATTAAAATTAATCCTACATTAATAAAAATCAATGTTAAAGTTTAAATTTTCAAAACCACGCCAAAAACGCTTTCTTTTTCTGTAATGGCGCCGGTCTTTGATACGTGTGACGTCACACGCTAGTAAACAACTCAATAACCTGCAATAATGTGGAAGCAATGTTTACTAGCGTATGACGTCATCAGAGTTGCTTGCAACCAATCACAGGCGTGCAGATAAAAATTTCAAAAAATTATGACATTTTTTTCATATAATTTGCAAAAAATATACATAATTTAGCTTAAAATAACTGCCTTAATATGTTTTTTTTACGCTATTTTCTGATAGGATAACCACAATTTGTTAATGTGTATTTTAAATGTTGTCAAACAGCCAATTCTGGAGATTTCTCTCTCGTTTGCTTTTAGAGTTCCAACTACCTTCCATATTACAGAACAAAATACTAATAGTATTTTCTCTGTTGGTTTCATCACTGAGTGTTTTGTTTCGCAATTAGCGAATAATTTTCTAGTCTATGACTGTTTAATATTCTATGCAAAATCAATATTTATTCATATATTTGAATAAAATGAAATAAAATTCATAAGCAAACATGTCTTGTGTAAATAGCCCAGTTACTAAATTATATTGTAATCTAATAGGTATTTATTGTGAACTATTTTAAATTATTTTTAGTATTGTGGATTTGTTGTCTTGACATTATTTCATGTATGTATAATTTAGTGGCCTATTGTCCAATCCAATCAATCATTTTCTGTGATTTAGCTGTACATAATATTAGTTTGGTAAGAAGCTATGCTTAAATGTAATCTTAATTATGTAAATAAAAGTGTCACGGATCCACGCTTGTTTTATTTAATTAAACACACACTTGAGACAAAGAAGTGGGTGGGTCCTAGTATTCTTAGGAAGAGTTTTGAATAAACACAAAATATTATTTCAATTATAATTTAATTAGTACAAAATATAACAATTCCATTTCACTTACATGCCTGTTAATTCACCACAATAAATAAACCAGCCCACGACTCTTAAATAATGAAACAACAATGGCTATAATTATTATTACTCAACTAGTGCTCGTATTTTATTATATATTACATTTTATTATTAATATATAATGATTACTTCCTCTAAATAATCACTTGTAATTAATATGACCGGCTTGACAAACGCGAATTTGAACTTCTCCGACTTTCTTTCGAGTTTTTATGGCAACGCCTTTAAGTTATTAAAGGGGTTCTTTATAATATAGCTATGCAGTTAAACTTTGAAATTTGAAATAATTAACAGAATTATCAATACTGGATCGTTACTAGAGAAACAAATACACATAAAAGTCGATATATAGTTGCTGCACGCGACTTCGCCCGCGTAACTTTGTAAATTATATACTAAAACCTTCCTCGAGAACCATTCTATCCATTGGTGAAAACAGCATGAAAATCGGTGCAGTAGTTTCTGGGTTTATCGCGAACAGACAGACAGACGCGGCGGAGGACTTTGTTTTTAAAATATGTAGTGACGAGGGGCACAAATGAATAAACGACATCTAGGGAACAACTACAAGCGTTAGTTTGAAAATATTTGGATATGTTTATTTATAGTATTATTAATGAGAAAGTGAGTTTGTTACGCTTTCACGCCTTAATTACTCAACCGACCATAATTGGCCATTAAATTTGGCATACACATGAAAAGGCCATAGACAAGAAAAAAATATTACTGTTCCTGAGAGATTATTTAGAAATACATATAAAAAAAACAACGCCTAATAGAAAATATATGAACAATAAAAATTTTATCGCTAATACATATTATATAATTTATTATTCATTGAATTTGTTTTTTTTTTTCAAAGTAGAAGTTTCAAAAAAAATTATAATATGATAATATAAAATAACACAAACTAGTTTAATGTTAATTTTGAATAATTTTTAATTGTGCTTACTAGACAACCTCATAAATATAAAATTTACTTTGTAATCGACAATTTTTTTAAATGATATTTGTGCCCCCACCAGGATGTCGTAGTCTATGTTCCTTTTAGAATTTTATTCACTTAAAATATATCTTTACAATTTATTTTATTACTCTCATTGTTTATCCACTAAAACATCTAGAAATGTAATTAAAAAAAATGTACTTTTACACAATTATAAAAAAAACCACGAGACAATGATACAATGACAACGGCAGTGACATTGAATTTTAAACACTAAAAACTACATAATTTATGCTTCATATTTACTTACTCTGTCTGTGACGATAAATACACAACCAAAGGACAATGTAATATTAAATATCAAACGTTCAGCCTTTAAATAGATAAATTATACATTATTTATTAAATAAAATGGCGCCAGTCAAGTGAAAACCTGAGTCGCCATGAATAAGAGACCTCGAAATGTTAGGATCTCTTGTCCGCTTTATTGTTTTTTTTTTTAAAAAGCGGGTGACAGATACTACTCTAAAAAAGTATCGACATCGCCTACAATAGCTTTAATTAAAATTTCCTGTTACTTTCAAATGCGAATGGAATTGAAAATGGATTATCACAGCCCACAGTAACATTGAAAATTGTATAAAGCCTATCTTTTAAGCCTAGAATTCAAATCCTTTGGCTGTATTTTTTTAATAATATTAATTATAATGTACTCAATAGACAATAACGCGATATATGAGTTCGATAGTATTGATTGAACAATGGCATGTTGAAGTTTTAAAATCTGAAAGGATAAGTGATGGATGCAAGCTTCTTTTATAATAATTCAATGACTCTGACATCTGACATTTTAAGCCAGTTGGGTTCGGGACAAGTGATGGATGCATGCTTCTTTTATAATGATTCAATGACTCTGACATCTGACATTTTAAGCCAGTTGGATTCGGGACAAGTGATGGATGCATGCTTCTTTTATAATTATTCAATGACTCTGACATCTGACATTTTAAGCCAGTTGGGTTCGGGACAAGTGATGAATGCATGCTTCTTTTATAATGATTCAATGACTCTGACATCTGACATTTTGAGCCAGTTGGGTTCGGGACAAGTGATGGATGCATGCTTCTTTTATAATGATACAATGACTCTGACATCTGACATTTTAAGCCAGTTGGGTTCGGGGAAGGAGTTGAAACTGGAAGGTTCTCATATGGCGGGTCTAGTCTGCGGGAGGCAGAGGTTATAATGAGCGGTTTTGTTCCAGAAGTCGGCATTCTTCCAGCCGCACCATCCCTTGCCGATGACAGTGGTGAGGTCCTCTGGGCCGGTGTAGTGTGGGTCCAGTATGAGATATCGCACATCACTTGTTTCAGAGTTGTATTCCACGCCTAGTATCGTGTGCGCCAATACTCCCCCACCTGAAAATAAAACCAAATTTTAATGGTATCAGACGTGCAAGTAAAGTCGGACACAAAAATCTTCGTCAATTTTCAAATTCATTCCTTTAGCGTAGACTCTTAGTATCTTTTGAAATTAAAGCACTAAGAAGACAACTGACAAGACCTTTGAAATGAAATAAATGTCGACTTTAAGGTGACGAACCTTTTCTTACCCCGACTGTACATACACTGCCTACTCTAGTGGGATAAAATGTAAAGCTGCTTCTAATATGCACTTCACTACATATTATAAAACAAAGTCCTCGGTCGCGTCTATCTATCTGTTCGCAATAAACTCAAAAACTACTGCACCGATTTTCATGCTGTTTTCACCATTGGATAGAGTGGTTCTCGAGGAAGATTTTAGTATATAATTTACAAAGTTTGGTGGACAGCGGCTAGTCTAAAATAAAAATTTAGGTTTCTATTAATTTTAACATGAATTATTATTATTAATTTACTTACCGATCATGATGGGGCTGCCGTGCTTCTCGAAGTGATGCAACAGCTCCGGAGCGTACTCCTGCAACTCCCTCCCGGTGTTGGCGAATATGATCCGCGACTGAACTCCGAGCAGAGACTCCAGACAGAACATCACCTCCGTGGACCCGATCCACATCTTGGAGCCGATCATGTTGGACGGCTTGTCTCCGATTTCGACTAGACACGACTGGATCTCTCTGTGCGTCGGTATCTCCACAGAAGTGTATCCTTGTAGCCTACAAGTTGTGGGGATTGTAGCAAAAAAACTAAATCAATTCAGTAAATAACTAGGTATATTAATAAACACTGCTATTCGTTATGCTAGGGATGCCATAAGGAAAGGCATCCCTTACTTACTATACATATCGATTTCCCTATTAATTCATAATCCTTAATATGTTTATATGGATTTGTGAATATGTACATAAAATATTAATATTATTATCATGACTTGGACTGTCAGCCTGTCTGACATATTAAAAAATATAACAACAATGACGAAGTATGTCTATGTATTTGCGCATTGAAATGGGTACATTTTTTTTTTGCATTCAAAATAGACTGAACTATCATACTCCATTGAAAAGTTACATTTGGGGTTGCGTTTGTCAGAGGACGCAATTTTATTTTTTAGATATGAGGGGGGGGGGGGGGTGTAAAGTTAAATCCAAATTTGTGGGGTTGCAACCCTTGTTGCATTTTTTTTGTGAAACCTATAGTTTGGCAGATAAACTGTAAAAACCATTTAACCCTTTTTTCCAAGATGGCGGCCGTGGGACAAGGGTTGCAACCCCACAAATTTGGATTTAACTTTACACCAACCCCCCCTTCATATCTAAAAAATAAAATTGCGTCCTCTGACAAACGCAAGGTAAGCCCCTAAAAAATGTAACATTTCAATGGATCATCACTGATTGTAATATTATGGCTACAGTGTAAGAGGTTCAATTCAATCAATAAAATTACTCACCTGAACCAAGAAACAATAGTCTGCAATGATCTGTAAGCGCAACCCCAGCCGTCGTCGTTGAACTGGTCCTGCATGTAGTGGTGATAGGTGTACCGGCCTCTCACCAGCGCCACCCTCGCACCAGCCTTCGGGGGCTGGGGCGGAATCGCCTCGTGAGGGTTCACCAGGAGGGCTGGTTTCTTCATGAGGTGAGCGTTCCCTCTGCGGAACACCGGTCTCAGGTGTGGAAGCGCTAACTGTTTGTGGAGAATGTCCCTTTCACTCTCTGTAAACGAGGAATCAAAAGTGATTAATTACTCTATTGAGACAATTACTAATAGCGTTTATAAATTACCAAACGAAAAAAAGTACATATGTAATTTTGACAAGTCAATTTCAAAGGATTAGTTATTTTTTTTCTCATGAACACGTCTAAAAGCTTCCAGGAAATACATAAAACTGATGATAACAAAATCTGGAGATTTAAATGATGCTGTAGCCCACATATTATCTATAGTACTTGATAGCTAAAGTATCAATGTTTATTTTTTGGTATATGTAATATGTATATGGTATATTTGAAATCGTTGGATATACAATACAGTACATAATAATACGCTCAAAGAAGATATTACCCGTAACGTACACGTTTCAAGTACAGTAGCACTACCATGAGTTTATGACTACCGAAATCGCTAGCGAGAGATGAACGAGAACGTAAAATATTTGTATGAAAAATTGTACAGCGCCTCTAGCGGTCACTAAAGAACTAAAACCAGTAACATGAGTTGCATAAGTAAAAAACCTATCGAATGTAGTCGCTAGCGACCATTACCGACTAACGTTTAACTTGACATTTCTATACAAAATCGGTACCATGAGTTACAAATTTGACTGATGCTCTCGAGAAATACCGTAACGTTAGTAGTAAAATCATTCACTAGCACATTGAAGGGTGAAAGGTTCGTTATCGACAGAAGTAAACTAACGTAAGATTTCGATAGCAAGTCATGGTAGTGCTACAGGTTCTAGATGTCTAACAACAGTCTAACATAAAATTCCACAAAGGACATTAACTCAAGAGTTTATAATATAAGACTTTCAATCGCATTTCAATGCTGAAACAGTCATGAAAAAATGTTTTTTGCTACTTACCCATACTTTCATCGGGTATTCCCTTGGGAACTATTCTCGTAATGAAGTGTCCCAACTCCGAGGGCAGATAGTGGAATGTCTCTGGGAGACGTAGACCGGCACCATCTCCGATGCCTTCTTGACCTGCATGCAGTAGGATCAAACAATTCAAGCCACTTTTATGACATTTCAATTTTATTTATTTATACCAATAATATGTAAAGTTGAAGAGTTTTTTTGAATTGAAAAATTCTTTTTGTGTTGGATAGTTCATTTACCGAGGACGGCTTTAGGCTGTTTAGTGTGACCTAAAAGGCTATAAAAACAAAAAATATATAGTAACCTTATGTAGATTAACGCCATCTATCGTTCAGTGGCAGAACTATTAAGACAAAAAGCTTAGACTCAACAAGTCGGCTACTCACCGCGAGAGGGCGTGATAATCAAATGTTTTAGGCTATATAACATTTTGAACGCGGACGAAGTCGCGAGCACCAGCTATAGTTATGTATATACGGATAATGATCAAGTAATTACCCAGCTGTTCGAGAAGTACACTCTCCAGCAGTCTGAGCGACCGACAAGCGGCTTCCACCAGTACCGTGTACAGCTCCAGCAGCTTCGAGTTGCGGTGGATCATCGCCAGGGCGTCAACCCTCAATGGCATACTGATGTAATATGCAGCTGGAAAACACTATTTATTAGAACTATAACTTTATTATTATTTTATATATTCTAAAAATTGAAGAAAAAAAAAAAACAAATGGGCATTTAGTGGACTAAATGCCCATTTGTTTTTTTTTTCCAAGAAGGCTGGTGCGGACGAAGAAAACTATATCTCTCTCGCTGGCCTTGCTGTTCAAGAAAATTTGAACAGAAAA
The DNA here is from genome assembly GCA_918317495.1 of Synanthedon vespiformis. Lineage (NCBI taxonomy): Eukaryota > Metazoa > Arthropoda > Insecta > Lepidoptera > Sesiidae > Synanthedon > Synanthedon vespiformis. The sequence continues at coordinate 10,581,921 of OU906949.1, read as the reverse complement.
TCAAGTAAAAGTTACAGACAATGATCATGTCCTCAAAGATTGGTTGTAACTGGAGAAATTGTGCAGAAAAAAAAGTGAAAAAGATTCTATAGGTGAAACAAATTTTTAAATTAGTTTATTAATATTTTCCATTACAAATAAACATACATCAAAATCAAATAATATATCTTCTTTTAATTAATATTTGTTTAAAAACATTAATGTTTAGTACTTTTAAAAGTACTCACGATTTCTTTGCGTAGTCATCATTTTAACGGCCGTCTTAACAAGTTTATCCGATAGAATATCCCTCGTGGCTTTCACCACTAAGTTGACAGGTACTATTTCCTATAACAGATATGTGGAGAAAATCATTTCAGTGACTATTATGTATTAGGAGTAGGTATTTTTTTTAATGCAAGTCCATTTGATGAGTCTATTTACAAAAGCAACACTAAATAACTCAATATAACTCTTTTTCTCTGGTCTCATGACTTTTCTCATGGATTTTTTTCATTTCTCATGGATTTTTCTCATGGATGGATGGATGGATGGAGTTTTGTCAGAACTGGACCAAACTGGACAAATATCTCAATCACTTACAACTGAATTTGTGTTATGTTTCTTCTTTTTGGGCTGTTCTGCACTAAGGGAGTCAATTAATTCACCAATTGTGGCTTCTGCACTTGTGCCCGTTAGACTGACATCTGAGGCAACTCCAAATAAATACACCGATGTCCCGTCTATATGAAATGACACTTGTCCCGATGCTATCTGTATTGGTATTTAATCAAAGATTAAGAATTATAAACTACTCTAGACTGTGAATATTAGATGTAATTTTCATTAAAATTTTAGAAAGCAGAGATTGATAGTAAAGTTAGGATTATTGCCTTGTTAAATAGCCAAAATATTTAAGAAAACATCTAAAGGGCAGTTTCTATGTTTTTGATTTTCTAAATAATGCAATTTATGTACCCCAAAGATGTTGATTAAAAAAAATAATCAAATAGTTTCTCTGTATGTTTTTGTGTTAAGAGTGTTACAGAATCAGAATCAAGTTGGAGTCAAAATTTATGATTCCTGATGGATCATAATGCCATGATTTGTTTAGTTTGCAGATAAGATATTAATGTCATATTATTTGTAGTTTTATAAACTAAACAATGGCTCAAAAATATTTTAAAATATTGGGATAATTAGTTAGTCCCACAAGCCATTACAAACATCAGCATCTAAATAACAATTGTATAATAAAAAATTTAAAAAATCACCTTTTTCCTCTTATTTTGCATAATATTTTTAACTCCAGCTATTGTGGCTTCACAACTTAAAGGCAAGACAGTGTTCAGACGAACATGTAAAAATTGTTTAGAAAGTTCTTCAGCTGTTAGTGTTTCATATTGAGTCTCCTCAAACTTATCGTGCACCAGAAAGTGTGCCTTCATTTCCTTTCTTTCATTTATTATTAGGACCAGTGGATTATCTGTTATATCTACATCCTGGAACACATTAGGATAAGTTATACAAGGGGATGTTCAAGTGTTACGTAATAGGGACCTTTCTATGACAAGTTGTCATTAGAATGTAAAAGTTTTTTAATGTGAATAATGGCCATTACATTATACACTTGTTACATGTTCTTTTAATATTATCTAATGTAAACAGATTGGGCACAATAGGTACTTATAAAAATATAATATATGGTCATTAAACTATTATAAATTATATAAATTATAAAGAGGAAAGATTTGATTGTTTGTTTGCATTGAATAGGCTCCGAAACTACTGGACCGATTGAAAAATTCTTTCATTGTTAGGAAGCTATATTATCAGCGAGTAACATAGGCTATATTTTATAAAGTTATGCAGACAAAGTCACGAGCAACAGCTAGACTTCAATAAAACTGTAGGGTACTATAAAATCAGATATTAATGGTAACATGGTATAAAAGAAGTATTTTTACATATATAAAAAGTCCTCCGCCGTGCCTGTTTGTTCACGATAAACTCAAAAACTACTGCACCGATTTTCAAGCTGTTTTCACCAATGGATAGAGTGGTTCTCGAGGAAGGGTTTAGTATATAATTTTCAACCCGGGCACCAGCTAGTTTATAATTTATAATAATAAGAAATTAACACAATTACCTGTAATATTTCCTTGAGCTGGTTCTCCATAGTTAGGAATTCACCGAATTTTATAACTCCACATAATTCTACTTCGGTGGGCAGATTTAATAACAATTGTTTATACGAATGATTATTTTCGTGTTCAAACAATTCTAAACTCAACCCTACTACGAGGAGGGTCCCGTCGTACATCAATCCGTAAAGACATCCTATTGTCTCTTGAGTGTCTATTTTAGACAACCTCTGCAAATAACAAACTTAAATTAGCATATTAAATACAAATACACAATACAAGTTACTATTGTTTTGCGAAGAACAGTCATTATAATGTATGCCGATGGTGACGTATAAGGTTAAAAGCCATTAAAACTTATGAAAAGCCCAAAAAAGTTGCAATTAACAACTATTGTAATTATGCGAATAGTAAATAAGTCGAGTTAAAAATTATTTTTGGGTACGCAATTAATTAATTTAAAAGTTTACCTCAATAACATAATTTGATATTTTGAGACGTGGTGACATTTTAAACGAATGTTGCTGTATTAAAAAAAAATACAAGTTAATTAAGTTAAAGTTGCCACAAATTAAAATTATTCTAGGTACACCACAGAGTATTATGATAAATACATTCTTTATAGTCCATCACGTTATAACGATAATTAAATCATTGTGAAAAATATTAAATACAATTTTTTATGATTATGTAGGTACCTAAAGGTGGCAAAACAATATTGTTTTACGTATGTGTTGGTCTCTTCCCTTCTTCCGGCAACTGTAAAGGCTCTCCGAGACGGTCAAATGGTTTGATTCGTTTAAGTCAAACATGTAGATTTTGGTATGGGTCAAACCAATTTGATCGTTTGCGCGGTTGGTTTGACAATTGACAAACATTTACGTGTTCGCGATATGTTTTGTCAAACCTCCACCAGTCTTGTTTTGAATTTCAGAGCGATTTGTACCATTCCTTGCACAAAATTATTTTTCTTTGTTTTTAGGAAAAACATTAATACAATAAATGTGAGGAAAATCTTTACCCATAGTCGACGGCATAACAAACTGCTGCAGCAGCAAATAAGTCCTTGTTTAAAGCGACTTTTTACGCTTCTGTTGGACGCTATTTCAAACGGTTTTTTTTAATCAACCCGTTTGACCGTCTCGGAAGGCCTTAAAAGAAGTGTGTTGTAATTTTTATTTCCAATGCTTAATCAAATAATCACTACACACCTAATAATAAAACAACGTCCTCCGCCGCGTCTATTTGTCCGCAATAAATTCAAAAACTACTGCACCGATTTTCATGCTGTTATCTCCAATGGATAGTGATTCTTGAGGAAGGTTTTACTTATATAATTTACAAAGTTACGCAGGCGAAGTCGCGAACAGCAGCTATTTTATAATATAAATCAATTAAATATTCTAATAAATGAAAGAAAAACAGTTTTATAGTTGTGTTTAATCATCTATAGTACCATTTTTTATACAAGTGTCCACAAGTTTTTTTACGATTTCAGACTTCTTTTTAGCTAAGTTTAAGGCTTCATTTTGAATATCATTTGTGAGACTGCTGCCTCCAAACTTGTGTGTTCCACAGAGGAGACCATTGTTGTAGCTAATTATTAAGTTCGCTCCAAAACCTCCACACAAATCTTCCTCATATGCAGATGGTTCGTTCAACAGAATTTTCCTACAACAAATAAATATATCATTACACATACTAGGCGAGACAATAAATTATGAATAAAAAAAAGTGTTTACCTCCCATTAAAGTCATATATAGAAAAACTGCTTGATACAGGTAATCCATGTACTTTTATTGGTGTTCTTTTATTTTGATCTACATTTATCTCTTCTGTTTCAACATCGTATTCAACAGACGGCAGATTTACTGTAAAAATAAAGCTTTAGTTATGTATTTATACTTCCTTTTGATTGTTATTACATAAACATAATTATCTAAAAGGCTCTGTCTCTTAGGTTTTTTGGTAAACTAAAAGTATGAACGGCAGCACAAAATGAAGGATATTTTAGAGAAAGTTATTTTATTAAAATTAGAAATACTCTTTATAAATAAAAAATGGCTTACATGTCTTCAAGCAAGTAATTAAACTAATGATACAAGCATCCACAACACTGCCATCATTGTCCAAACATATCATATCACAGTAAATGACCCAAGCTAGCTTATCGGGTATAATACAAAGCTGTTTCAAATCAATGCACTTTGAATTTACAATTATCTCGGAAACCAAATTATTTATTACTTGTGCATTATCTGAGGGTGGGCCTGGTCTATATTTTGACGAACAAAGAGCAGGCAGTTCTAAGTTCGTTACCAAGTATCCTACATCGGGTTCCTCGGCTTTCGGAGTCGCTAATTCCTGTAAAAAAGATAGTTTACAATACAATTTTATCCTATTATAGAGAATAACTGATTTATGTATACAGTTAACACTATTTTTGAATAAATTTATGTTCTTTCATTGATAGTATTTAAAATAAAATATATTTAAATAATAGGAGTTTTAAGACAGTAATACTAACCAATTTAATGCCACAAACAACGGTTGTATTCCCACACTTGACAATACCAGACGCCTCCGCAGTATTTATGGGGTTTACATTTATCTTCATACTTCGTAATTCGTCGAGTTTTCTTTTATCAGTCCGGACATTAGTTGAAATGTAATCATTGAAATATTTAATCGGATGTACAAGTCTGAAAAATAAAGGGTTTTTAAGTCATAATAGCTGAATCTTCGGAATTGTGAAAAGATCCGCATGTATAATAAACTAACTTGAATATTTCAGTCATTTTGTTTGATGACTAAACTACAAATCAAACTTTATACTTCAGCTTCACTGTATATACTTTCACTGTCTTTTATTAATCCGAAATGCATGCAAACCAAACCTAAATAAAATAAACTTTTATCAATAAAAGCAATTGGCTTTTTTTATGTTTTTTCCTTCCTCTCCCCTCGTGTTTTTGACTTTTGACCATAGAGTATCACAGTATTGCCAACAACAATTTTTGGTATCGCCGTAAAATTATTGTAAAATTTCAATTTTTTTGGCAGTAAAATTCGTTGAAATATTGATTATTGAAATATAAGGCGCTCTGACTTTATTGCACTAAGCGCCTCTTTCACCAACTAAAAGTAAAGTATTGATTAGTTACTTTTGGAAATAATTTTCTGTTTTATTGAATTGCACTCGTTTTGCTGCGATAGGCGATTTTTTTAAAAATTGTTTTCTATTTAATATTTGGGACATTTACCGTATAATCAAAGATATATCAGCTCCATCATCCCCGGTTACCCGTGACTTCAAATGACAGTTTGGCCTACTTGACGTTTGTGAAAGAGGCGCTAAACGTACTAATTATAAAATCTAAATTAAGATTGCTGTACTAGTAAAATTGAATAGAAATGAATATTAAAGTTTTGAAATTTTGTTAGCAGTTCTTCAGTTTCCTTCTTCAATGCGCTAGATCTGACGGAAAATCTGCAAAGTTGGCAGCACTGTGGCCCTAGACAAAGTGACATGACGAAGACGATAACGAAGTTCGAAAACAATAAAATGTATGGGATTGACATATGCCTTCGTTAAGTCACGTGATACTTCCCATACATTTTGTTGTTTTCGAACTTCGTTATCGTTTTCGTCATGTCTAGGGCCCCTGTAAATTGTCATTGTTAATTTTTTACCATGTTCGAGAAGTCCCACAGACTTTAGTTATTATTCTATGCACAGACCACTGTGCCGACTATATTTTGGACTATATATAGTTATTCTGGTCTGTAACCCCAAATAAAAACGTCATTTTGAGAACGAAAATCTGACGTTTCTTTTTCTTGTTGAATTTGGTAGACAAACTCCAAGGTGTGTAAAATTTAAATTAATCCCTAATAATCTTAGTTATTCTGAAACAAATCAATAGTTTTTAATTACGTTTGCTACGTTCAAACAGTCAAGACATTATAGATGTCCTTATTTTGAGTGTCTTCGTTATTATTTCAGACCACAATGGCAAAACCGAAGGGAGAGAGGAAAGGTAAATCCGCGATCAATGAAGTTGTGACGCGTGAATATACAGTAAATTTGCACAAGAGACTTCATGGGGTCGGGTTTAAAAGGCGTGCACCACGCGCGATCAAGGAGATCCGCAAGTTCGCTGAAAAACAGATGGGAACCCCTGATGTTCGAGTAGACACCCGCCTAAACAAATACCTCTGGTCTAAGGGAGTCAGGTAATTGAACCAACTTTTTTAAAATACTACAAACAATTCCTCTAAATACACATTTTGAAGTTTAAAGATGTCCAATTTGTTTACGTGTATTTTGTTGTTTACATCCTCTGCTTTATAACCTCAAAATAATATTCTACTTAGAGCTTACTTTAGACATTAAAATTTAGTTTTCTGAAGTGTTTTTTTCTATTATTACGTGATTTCCTTGGACATACACTATAAAGTACAGTTATCTTGATAGTAATCTAACCAGATTATAGCATACCAAATTCCAGACAACAGTTAACTAGTTAATTCAGTTATTCAAGTTGTTCTTGTGCTTTGTTACCCAAAAACATTATGAAGAATTCGAAAGGAGGAAATCCCAGTTGAAATGTTTTTTTTTGGTGCAGTTTTCTTAACTTATGGGGCAACCTGTATTTTACTAAATGTAATTTAAGTTCACATTGTTTTTCAAAATTGCATGCCAAGCATTGTGTCCGAGGTGAGGCAGATGCATAATTTATAAAATTATATAATTAATTAATTATAATTATTAATTTAATTATAATTATATTATTAATTTATAATTTATTATATTTATGCTTGTATTGTAGCCATAGTTTTCAAATGTCTTTATGCTTTACCATACTTTTCAAATGTCTTAATGCTTTATACTTTTCAAAAGTGCAAAACGTTGTTCTTTTGTTTTTATATTTTTTAAACTACTTATTTGGTTTATGAAAAATATTAAATGAATGGATAATTAATATCTCTACATAATAAGCATTTCTCTAATAAGGTGTGATGTGATTTATTATATGAGAATAATCAAGCAGCTACTACATTCGCGCCATCTATTTATAATTTACAGAAATGAAGTGTGTATTGTCCTACTGGTTACTTGAGACTACTAAAGTTGACAAAAATGTATCTCATACTATGTTGGTGACATGGTCTGTGACATAGTGTGTGCAACACATCTTTTAAATAATATGTTTTAATGGTTTATGCATGTTGAGACAAAATTTGCTATTTCTGTAATGCATGTAATCCTTTTATTTGCTTGTAAAAGATAGATACAAATGGAAATCTTTAGAGCAAGCAGGCACACAAAGGCTTTTTTATTATTTATTTTATTTGATACTAGTTGTTGCACGCGACTTTGTCCACGTAACTTTATAAAATATAGCCTTGTTACTTGCTGAAAATATACTTACTCAACTTTGATAAAGGATATACTAGATTCTGGGTTGCTTCACTAAAAGTGGGATAGTAGAATATCACCACACTCACAGCTTGGGGTGATATTCCAAATTAGTTGCACAAAGTTGTCCTTAAGGTGAACACGTGTTCTAGAACCTAAATGTTAACGTTCAAATCAATTGTGCAACATTTAAATTATTCATCTTTTTATCAGAAATTAACGAGAGAAAGTGATAGCATATAAAAAACTTTTTTGCAGTGATTTTGTTTGAGACCCTGAATCTAGTGTATCCTTTATCAAAGCTTCCCCAACAGTGAAATAATTTTTCAAATGGGTCCAGTAGTATCGGAGTCTATTCAATGCAAACAAACAATCAAATCTTTCCTCTTTATAATATACTTTTTTACTTTTCCATTATGGGCATAATGGAAAAGTAAAAATGTATAAAAAATAATTATGACCATTACAACATGACTCCAACCCATACGAAAGGGGAATGATGGAATTTAATTAACAGAATGTTTTTTCTTTCTTTCCAGAAATGTGCCCTTCAGAGTCCGCGTGAGGCTGTCGCGCAGACGCAACGATGATGAGGACTCAGCACATAAACTGTTCACCCTCGTCACATATGTTCCCGTAGTCTCAATCAAGGGTCTGCAGACAGAAAATGTTGACGCTAGCCAAGAATAAACATTACCTTTAAAATATATTCTCTTTCATTTTAAGATATTCCCTTATTGGCTAATATTGCAATTTATGTTCCCTCTGCTTTCACTTCTGCAATTTTACAATGTATCATCAACTTCACTTCTGCAAATTGTATACCTAAACTAACCTTACTCGTCAATCACTCTTTTAATTACTGAAAACCGTATCAAAATCCGTTGATTGAATTAAAAGAAGTTAGCGGAGAAATAGATACTTTGATATACTTATCATCATCAATCAATACTAATAAATTATTGTATGTATGTATGTATGTTCCTCCATCGCCATAACTCTTAAACGAATTAACTGATTTTCATGAAACTTGGTAGATAAACATTTTAGACTTACAAGACACAGGATACTCTACTTTTTTCTTTTTAAACACGGACGAAGTCGCGCGCGCCAGCTAGTATTATCTATATCTTGATTGTTTGTTTGTTTGTATAGAATAGGCTCCGAAACTACTGGACCGATTTGAAATTTTTTTTTACCATTAAAAGCCGACATTATCCGTGATGAATATAGGCTACTTTTTACCGCGGGAAAATGCTTCATTCCTATGGGAAATCTAAAAAGTAAATACTAACGGCTTGGCCCGGGAGATAGCGCCATCTATGCAAAAACAACTGAAGCGACTAACATGACAACTGCTTGGTGATATTTTTAGAAAATTATTTAAATTGAATACCTATTTAACTGCAGTGAAATTATTATTACCTACAATACTGAAAATGAACGGTTTCAGAACATTGATTATTTATTCTCGTACTAAAACGTTTAATAAAGGAACTATTATATCCTTTACATTTGATTTTTTCCTTATCTAAGGTTTACATACTTTATTTATGGTAAAGAAAGTGAATAAAAATCTAAGTAGCTCATCTAAATCCAAGGGATTCTGCAATCAGCGGTTTCAATCAAACGAAGATCTGATAAAGACGAAGCGCGGCCGTTTTCTTCAAGAGAGGAAATGAAGTCCCAGCGCTTCGAATCGATTACAATGACTGATTCAGACGGAAGGAGTAATGTGAAATTGCTACCTAACTACTTACATATCTATGTAGGAAATCATAGATAACCTACCTACTTATAAAGGACGAGAACTAGCTGGTGCCCGCGACTTCGCCCGTGTTAAAAATAACGTCTGTTTAAATGATGTTAGGTACCATGATAACTAAAATACAAACTTTTAAAATGATTCTTTTTAACAAAAAAAAAGTTTTTTTAATGTGCTTTTCAATTATAGTACGTTATAATAATAAAGTACTATAATTGAATTTAGACATCTTGTAATCACGCAACGACGATCTCGCAAACGGCTCTAACGATTTTGACGAAAATCTAGGGTTAGGAGTTTTTTAGGTCTAGAAATCGATCTGTCAGGGTATTATCTTCGAGAAAATTCGTTTTAGGTAGTTTTATTTAATGCTTGTTCGTTTTATAATATTTTTAATTATTAATTCAAGTATTCTTGATTTTTTTTTATAATATTTCAAAGACTTTCTTTCTTACATACTTATATAAACTTTAAACCTTTCATTGGCAAGAGCGAATTCCTCGTTTAGTATTATCCAGATTTATCCTTACAAATTATAAAACAAAGTGCTCCGCCGCGTCTGTCTGTTTGTTCGCGATAAACTCAAAAACTATCCCACCAATTTTCATGCTGTTTTCACCAATGGATAGAGTGGTTCTCGAGGAAGGTTTTTAGTATACAAAGTTACGCGGGCGAAGTCGCGGGCAGCAGCTAGTGAGATAATATAATTAAGTATAGTTAGCAATATTTATACTTAGTGGTAAACAATTATTGCGGACAGCGTGTGTGCGCCACATTTTCTAACAAACAATTCTAGGTTAGACATCGCATGAAACCACAGTGCTGCCTGTTGGTGACATCGCATTTTGTACCTCTGGAATCTAGAGCGAAACATGACATGCGTTTTGTGGCTTCTTAAAAACATTAATTAATTTGTATTAATTTAATATACTTACACTTTTTAACCGACTTCCAAGAAAGGAAGTTCTCAATTCGACCGTATATATGTTTCTTTTTATGTGTGTTCGCGGATAACTTCGTCGTTTATGAACCAATTTTGATGATTCTTTTTTTGTTGGAACGGAGATATCCCAAAGGTGGTATCGTGATAAGGAAACCAGGATCTGATGGTGGCATCCCAGAGAAATCGAGGGGAACCTCCGAAAATCGTAGTGGCGACTAGTGCGTTTGTTAATTTTTTTTTTTTTTATTTATTTATTTAATAATGTACACAAACAGATTGCAATAATGTACACGAATCATTAAGTATCTCATTAGTTTCCTGTTTGAAGTCAGTTTTTTTTGTTGGACAGTAAAATAATCTTGTGTATATCGTTTCGTATTTTTGTTCGTCTTAACTAACTATATGGTGTTAGTTTACTTGTCAAAAAACGAGAAAAACAACTAAATTTTACTCAATTACATACATACTTAGGTAATATTGATTCGTAAACTAGTAATTTATTTATAATATACCAAACAGAAATTTAAAAATAATTGGAAAAAGGGATCCTAAGTTGAACTAACCAAGATTCGTTATAATTTATTTTTATGTAAAGTTCGTTAGTTTTAGTTTACAGGTGCTTAGGCAATTTACAGATTTATCTGTAATCTATAAAAAAAAAACTAAGTACCTATAGTAAGTATGATTTTAAAAATAAAAAAAATGTTGTAGTCCGCAATCAACGTTAAGCTGAAATTAGAACACTGCAGTTGTAAACGAAATAATTAGCAAAAATAGCAAACTGTAGTTTTACTTAATGACATTTTTTACATTACCTCCATTAAGTGAGTAATGGTTGTCTCTCGACATCGATTTGTGGAAGTGAGGGAAATTTTTCTTCAGTAGGTTCAACCCCTGCGAAGTCAGATCGTTATTAGGAACATTAGAGGATGAACTTTAGGACCGTCAAGTTTTTTTAATGATCGAAAAACAAAGAAACGTCATCGGTCGTAAAGTATTTAACTCGAGTATTTTATACGGGAGACTAAGATCTTTTCATTATAAATATTCATACGTTTTTTATGCCATTTTAAGAATTCAATCCAATTCAATCATTTATTGCAAAACCTAATATATAGTTAGATTTTCCAAAAATAATAAAGACTATTCAAATTCGAAAACTCGGTTTTGAATGTCTAAATGTTAAAAATCTAACAAATTCTAAATTGGTGCATAATATGATGGATGTGAAAAACACACACACTATTAGTATTAAGGGCCTCTTTCACCATCTGTCAAGTAAGCTAACCGTTATTTAAAGTTACCTGTCACCGGGAATAATTTAGCTGATCCTTTGTTTGTATGGTAAAATTCCTGAATATTAAAAAGAAAATAATAAAAAAAAATTCGCCTATCGAAGGATGCACTAAACGGAGTGCATAATTTAATCAATACTAATAATAAATCTCTAAGTATATGTGTTTATGTTCCTCCATAACTCTTAAACGAATTAACTGATCTCTATTAAACTTGGTAGATAAACATTTAGACGTACACAGGATAGGGTATTTTTTTTTAAACACGGACGAAGTCGCAGGCACCAGCTAGTAAAACATAAAATTATTTCTAAAAGTAACTAATCAACACATTACTTGTAGTTGGTGAAAGAGGCGCTAAGACTAATATCCGTTTATAGTATCTTATTAACTTAGCTAAAGTACTTGATACATACAACCGCGCCGTCGAAAACTATTACGGAACCATTAGACACGCATTGCATCAATTATATCCGTTGTTGAAGGCACCTGGGTATGAGCAGAGTATAGGTAGGGAGAGACAGTAAGACAAGATGTCTTCGGTAATGGGTTTAGCCTTGCTAATGGAACTGAACCGCAAGCTTGCGTTGCGGCTGACGGGTCTACACTGTGCTACCTACGGCCACATCCTGCCAACCGGTGACATCCGTAGCAACTAGCGACCGGAATCTTACTCGTAGTTAAGCAAATGAAATGCTATTATTTGTTAATACGGTTTAATTGTCACTTATGAAAATTGGTAGACGAAAAATTATCGATCCTAACTATGTTTCGTATAAGAACTAAATTTTCGACCGCAACTGGTTTCGTACAAATATTATTTATGTTATTATTTTAAAAACTAGCTGGTGTCCGCTACTTCGTCCGCGTTCTCTATAGTCTATAGCCTTCCCCAATAAATGGACTATCAAAAAACAAAAAGAATTTTTCAAAAACAACAGCAAAACAAACTCTTCAGCGTTATATATTTGTACAGATTATATTATGTAACATAGGGCAAAATTTTGATTAGAAAATAAGTACCTACAAATTATCTAAACAAAATGAACGATCTCTTGTATGAAAGGAAAATTACTTTCAATATACTGTACAGTACACACTCAAAGACCGCGGATTATAGCCACGGCAACCGACTGAAATCGAGTATCGAATACTTAATACCGCTTTTATGTGAAAGAGGCTTAAGATGTCATTTTTACAATGTATTAAAAGCTATCAAAGCAGACAACCATGATTAATAACAAGATATACAGCTACAATTTAATCTGTGTATTGAGAAATTGTTACTTAAGAGCATAAATAACTTAATTACCCATTTAAAATAACTCGGTCAATCAATACAAAGGTTAGGCGATTTTTCCATATCCTATTTATCGTTATAAATGCGAAAGTTAACGGATGTTTGGTTAATTTTTCACGTAAAAACTATACTTAACTGATTTTAAAGCAACTTTACAATAAAGTAGCTTAAGTAGCTTATATACCAGGATAACATATAATAGAGGCTATAATTTATAAAGATACCACGCGAATAAAGTCAAGGGCGGATACTACTAGTACCTATATGAGAAAGAATGAGCATGTGTGGATGTTTAATAATAATAATAATATAACATTTATTTGCAACTTAGTAACACAACACAAGCAACTTAAACATAGTAACAGTAAGTAACATAACACAACGACAAAGAAAATAAAAACAGTAAAAAGAAAAAAGAATGAGCTACTAGTTACAAATAGGTCCCTACTCAGTATTTTGCTGGCATAGGCCAGCACTGTTAATCTTTCACCTACAAACTACTGACCAGATTTTATGTTTGCGCATCAGAATAGCATAATTATGCTATAATTATTAAGAATACTACGCAGATAAAGTCACGGGCAAAAGCTAATATAATAAATTACTCAACTTTTAAAAACTACTAAACGGATTTTCATATTATGTAATTAAAAAAAATGGTTATGATTTATTAAGAAACGTGGACGAAGTTGCAGCAAAAGCTTTTATTAAAATATTAAAATTGAGACGTATAACATTAATAAAAATAATAAATTTTCGGGCTCCAGTAGAAAACAGTTGGATTTGTTCTCAGCGAGGATAGTGCTGGCTCACTGAGTGAGGCGTACTCGTAATTTATAGAGGTGGAGGAATACGGCCAGTTGAGTTATACGCTGGGCACATTACGACATCTCTCATACCAACAAGGATATATTTTATGACTAGCTTTTGTCTGGGGTTCCGCCTGCTTGTTATGACTAATAATAGCATCTAAGTTGTCTCACTAAACTTATTACAAATTCTTCTATTACTCCTTATACGGGGCCACGAGGCTTCAGGGGGCCGATGTGAATATATAAATACTCGTATAATTTTATCCATAATCTCATTTAAATTTTAGGTTTAGCGTACGGCATACGCATTGCGTCCCATAAACGTGCTAGCTGTTTTTTGTTTCTTTGTAAAAAATATATGTGCTATATTTGGACTGCGCTGCAGTCCGGAAGAAGAGTCCCCGGGACAAAATTTGATACTAGGCTCATCTAGATCAAGCTACGCCACTGCCTCCCATCTGGAGTTTAAGGCGATACGTAGACCTTCCTTTTCCCTTACAAGGTATTTCAAAGTAGTCTTCTGTGAGACATTGGTTAGAAACACAGGATTGGTGTACCAGTTTCTGACCTAGCTACTGCGCATTTCGCAATTCTTTTATTATAATTTTGAAGAGTCCTTGCTCTTAAACGCGTAAATCTACGTATTGAAAGATAGATATCGATAGCTCAATTTGGGTAATAAGTTTGAGGAGAGCTTGCGATGCGACGCTATGCTATAATCGACTACTATACAATCTTGTGACTATCGCGCTTTGCCTAGAAAAGCCAAAATGTGCATGCCTCATGACTCACGTGGGATATGTACAGCTAATATGTGTTATTTAGGCTAACTCAAACAAAATTAATGAAAAGACGATGCAGTAGCAGTAAATGTATTCTGTTATCAAAATAAAAGTAATCTAATTTAGAATGAACATTCGATGTTTTATAGCGCATATACACGACACTTACAGTGCAATGGGCATGTTAACAATTCAGTGTAAATGGTCGCTGTATTGTTCGTGTTTAGCTGTAATTTCAATTAGTACACTGTTCCCTATACGTATCACACTGGCATAATTTTGTTACACTATATTATTATTATACGTAATTAATATTTTTAATAACATAAGAGGGGGTTTCAATTGCAGTATAATTGTTATTGTTATTATTATTGTCGTAACAGTGTTAAATAATAACAAAAATCGATTAAACTATTGTCTAACATTCTTATTTGTATAATTTACGACCTTTACCTAAAAGAAAAAAATTTTAGATATAAAAAACATCAATTAAGCTAGATTATCTATCTATCTATTTTATGTTGAACTTTAAATGCTTTGTGTATTCAGAATGTTAACTTTGACCTTATAATTAAACTAGCTGTTGCACGCGACTTAGACAGCGTGATTTTATAAAATATAGCCTATGTTACTCGTTTATAATTTAGCTTTCTAGAGGTATAGAATTTTCAAAATCGGTCATGTAGTTTTTGAGTTTATTCATTACAAACATATGTATAAAAATACAAGTTTTCTACCTTTATAATATTAATAAAATATTTAAAGTTGCACTTATGTCATATATGACCTTAGTCATGTGGTTGTGTCGTAACAGGCACATTTTATTGTTAGGCGCGCTTTGTGTGGTATTAAAGATAAGTACAAGTAAGTACACAGGCAAAATAATCACGAGATTGTAAGCGACGCACGTCCCTGTATTGTGCACGTGGATGCCTACGTTGTGTTCGCTTTTGTTGGCGACACAATAATTAGAAAACAGTAACGAATCTGTTTTATAATTTTAAAATTTTAACCAATAATGATATGTGGAATTCTCTTCTCCATCTATCCCTACTAAGTAAATGTACAATTAAGATGAAAAGCCTTCTAGATTTGATCCGTTGAACAGTTTGTTGCATTTTAATGAATGTGCCCCATCTCAGCCACAATAAACGTCATCTGCTGGACATAGACCTTTCGATAATTTTCCAAATTGGCCGGTCAGAAGTAGTCCGGATCCACCGTCGATCCGCGCCCTCACTAAAGTCAAAAGACCTCTGTCCAAAGTCCGAAATAGTTTTCTTAAATGTTATGTTTTTCGTGCCTATGACAATACGTGGGAACACTTCATGTAAAGCTAACATTCATAAGCACGTTCAAGTTCATATAAACTTTCTTCCACGTGAATGAATTCCCACTTCATTTAACTGATTCTTTAGACTATGCCGACTACCTCTGTTTTCCGACGGATCCTTACTTTGAATCATATCCCTCACACAAATACAACGTTTTACCGAACTCTGTGTCAACATTTTACCGAACGCTGCCCAACTCAACTGTATTCTTCTATCCGCTTTTTTTTTATCGCAGTTGTTCTTACTTAACTGTGTGATTTGTTCGACGTACATCCATCATACGTATAATGAATGATTTCGATATTGTTACTGGAATTACGTTATCAATTAACTTAACATTGAATTGGTTTGAATATTGACAACTTGAAATGATGATTTTTCTTTTGAGACTGTGTTTACAGACAAATAACTCATTTAGGAAACTGGTTAGGGCAGAAATATTGTTGTGTTGTTATTTTGGACTTTACCTACTGCTTGTTGTGTACGGCGGTGTATATATAAGTGCAGATAAAGCCGCCCGCTGCCGGCGACAATAATTGCCAGCAGATAATGCCGGGGCTAAAACTCGCGTAATGATACCGAAATGGGGATTAATTGCGTATGAGTATCAAAACGATTTTATTAAAGCTCTCTCAAACAATGAGCCGACATCATGTTAAATATTATGGCGTTGTCAATTCAAACTTTATATTCTATTTGTTACATATTTTGTATTTCTGTAAAATTATAAAATTATTTTATTATTGAAGAGTAATTTAAAATGGTGCAAAATCTGTCTTTATATTGCTTGTGTGTCACTCCAATTTTTATGCAAATTTGGAATGAACTTATTTGCATATTTGCATATTGGCTGGGCACACTATTATTACTAAATCCCTATAAAATTAATCGAATTATTAAAAAATAAAGAGTATTGTCTATTAAATCATAACTGGGATTAATCATAAATCGTGATTAATTTGAAGCTATGCTCCAGATAAGCTGCGGTCATAGGATAAAGTCGAGATTACCATCCGAACCACGTACGGTAGTTCCACTTCGCTAACTTGTCCCTACTTCGGCACAGTTTGCAGTTCGACAAGTAAATTGCATTACATTGCCCTCTCAAATGCATTGCTGTCAAAGCTTAGCATATTATATAAAAATTAATCGATAGAAGAGGTGCAATTTCAATGTATTTACAATTTAAAATAATCAGAAAACAATACTTATGTAAAAGTTTTTAAATATTTTTTAAGAACATGTTTTGACTACAAAAGAAAAGCTTGCAATGGACAATTGAACAACACCCTGCGGTTTGCATTCATAAGCTATTCGAGAGCCCTTCAGTAATCATCTTATAGAATCTCCGTGAAATAAGAGCAAACTTGCTCTTATTTGCTCACTAGCTGCTTGAAAAAGCAAAAGTAATATTCTGTGTCCTGTACGTCTAAATGTTTATCTACCAAGTTTCATAAAAATCAGTTAATTCGTTTAGGAGTTATGGAGGAACATACATACATACATAAAATACCTACACTTACAGATTTATTATTAGTATTGATGATTGATTGATTGATAGTGTCAGAACTCCACATAGTATATTGAGGACAGTTTGGTCTTAACCCTAAGGTTAAGTTTGGCTTTAACCCTAAAGTTTGGCTGTTAGCCAAATTGTCGCTGGTTCGAATCCCGCTAGGTGCAAATGTTTATTTTTGTACCTGTGTCATGGATGTTTGTATTTATAATAATTGTATATTTTCAACTGTAGTATATCAACTGTCTGGTATTCATAATACAAGCATTAGGTGCTGTGTGGAATGTGTGAACATATTTATTTATTTATTAATGCATATTGTAAGCATATTTGAATATGCCTATATTCAAACATATAGGTGCATGAGGTTTATTAAACCATGTACTTGTAAATAAATGATTTTAATTTATATTTCAAAAGATAAAATCTTTTGCTTCGACCCACTTAGGTTACTAATGTTTCAATAATGTCGACTGTGAAATATAAAATCTATCTACAGAGTAGAGAAACAATGAATAAAATGTGGAAAACAACAGCGGTTGTAAGAGCAGCTAATATAAATTTTGTCGGAGCTGTGGCATCGCAGGGATGGGCAGAGTCCGTATTATCTCTCGCGCTTGACCGAGCTTCGATCACTGCTTCGGCGATTCCCAAAGCCTTGTTAAGGCCTAATGACACGGGGTTAGTCGAAATCCTCACTTATTTATACCTTTCAACCGAACGATAGCTCTCGAACGCGTGCATTCAGGTGGCATTTTTTATTGATGAGGTTATTCGCTAGTAGTTTTCCCATATAAAAAAAGTTTCTCGATTCAATTATAATTGGAATTCAATCAATATAGTATACAAAATGAATGAGGTTTCTCAATTTTTTTAAAAATTGTGAAGCTATTGATTTTAGGCCGATTTTTAAAATTTTAGTAGGTATTCACCAGATCTCGACGTTTTGAAATCATAGGAAGCTAAAGCTCAAAAACGTAGGGCAAATGCAGTAAATCCTATCAAAATCAATTGATGCGTTCGAGAATGTTGTTGACAAAAAGTTTCCAAATAATTAATTTTTTTAAACGACATTCGAATTCCTATTAAATAATACTTTAAAACATTTATCAATACCTTTTTGAACGTCTTTAGAGAATTTAGCAGTAACTATATTATATTTTAATAAAGGTTAGGTGTATTAAATAATTACCGAATCATGTATTTGATTACGTTATATTTAAATTTACATTTGATCGGCACATCCCATCTAGTTGGTTTTGGCTTAACAGAGCTTCGTTCGTGATCGGCATAAACAAAACATTTCGTAGATTTATTGCTGACAAAGACGGATCCGATAGTTACCGACAATGCGATGTTAGATCACAACGCTCCCTCAAGATTATCTTGACGTGAATGTAATGTTCAATACGATGAATAGAAACTAGATTTTGCGTTAGATATATTTTTATTAAGCGGAATAAAAGTTATGTAGCAAAATGTATGTAGGTTTAAAGTGAGTGAGTAAGGGATGCCAGAGCCCATTACTCCCATATCCTTAATATCCTATTATTATCCCGTATCCTTAATGCTATAGTTTGCACTTGCAGCACTTTGGCGTTGCGTGTGATAATGGATTAGAAAAATTCGTAGCTATCCCTAGGACTATGTCAAAACAATCGTTCATATTAGGTAAGAACAATTCATTTATAAGTCTCTAGATGAAATTATTTCACGCCAGTATTACCGGGATATAATTACTTGACAATTAAATCCACCATTCGAATAGGTAGGTGTATTCTTGAATTGAGCAATCAAATACAGATGTCGCGTGTCTTCCAGTGGCACCGATAAATTTTGCGCGTGTATGCGAATGGAGGCGTTAAATCTCTTGAATTATAGACTATTTTACCAACAAAAAAAAGCGAAATACAAAACCGTATGAATCGCGACTCTTTATAAAAAGTTACACAAAAACAGTAATACATTATTATGCTAATCCAAGTGCGTGCTAATGGAGTATGTAGGTGTTTTTAAGTGGGAACATTGAATGTTTTTCAAAGCTTCAAGTGGAGTAAAGTAGAGCTTCAAGTTCAAAGTAGTTTTAACACATATTGTTTTAGTTTTCGCTTTTTTCATTGTATGAAATTGGCCTTTAATATTTACTACATTTTAATGTGTTTAGCTCAAACTAAACTAATCTATTTGGTTTATGGAATTATTTATATATTTTTTATTTTTAAGTATTTTTAATATTATAGTTGTATTAGTTTATAATTATTTTTCAGAAAATAATTATCAATCATCAATACTTATTAGTTTATTATTATAACTCTCGCTGCTTGTGTCGTAGGCGACGATAGCCACCTACCATCAAGTGACCATTACATAAAAATATTCTTGAGAGCGCCACACACTCACATGTCGATAGTTTATGTCGCTTCAAAGGTCTTTGGATGAGATGCATTTGGGCTAAGTCAGGAAAAAACGCGACCTACATAGACGCTCCAGATAAACGAATAGATAATTTAGTGAAAAGTGACCTTCAGCATGAGGAGGGGAGGTGGCTGGGAAGACAATGTCGTACATATTTTAAGCGGGCACGCCCCGTTCGCACAAAGGCGTAATTTATAGGGCCGCGCGGAGACGGGTGGTTGAGTTATGTCCCGGCGATAGCAACGAGCTTTTAACTGCCTAATGGAGCGATTTACTTCAACTGCCTTACCGCTTGCCATACTCCTCGCCAAGCATGCCATTGTACGCCTACTGTGACTAGTTATTTATTTTATTTAATCCTTACATATTATAAGACAAAGTCCTGCGCCGCGTCTGTCTGTTCGTCTGTCTGAAAACTCAAAAACTACTGCACTGATTTTCATGCTGTTTTCACCAATGGTTAGAGTGGTTCTCGAGGAAGGTTTTACTATATAATTCACAAAGTTACGCGTACGAAGTCACGGAAAAATATTATAAGAGGTTAAGTTTGTATGTTTGTTTGTAATATTCGAAACTACTTATCCGATTTGAAAATTTCTTTCACCTATAGTTAGCCCTATAGTGCCACCTATAGTGGAATTTCAGGATGGACTTGAACACAGACTAAATATTCTATGCGACATAACACGTCGCTTGTATGATGTGTTACAGTAACGTCACGGGTGCTGCAAGTGAGTAGGATTAGGGATTAGGAGGGGGATATGAAAATGGGCTCTACCACCCCTCAACTACTCATCGAAATTTGACGAACTATTGATCGAACTAAAATTGACGAAAATTTGTCAATCGCAAACAAGTATTTCTTTCAGAATTACCAATTTTTTAATTATTGAAAACGTTTTCTGATTTTATTTTTAAATGTTAATTAAATTAAATTTAACATATTATGTTGTCCGTTATAATTATTTCCTAAAGGAAACATTGAGTAAATTCCATTATTTATTATTTTATTCCATTGCACTTATTTATTTTATTTTTCAAGTAATTTTTTAATACAGTTAATAGTGATAAAATTATTCCTTAAAAGAAAAATTATACAAAATTCCTCTTAATTCAATAAAAAGAAAATATGGTTCAAATTGCTTGAATTCAAGTTTGAATTGCTTATATGTTATAATGTACTTGAACAACTGTTAAAGTACATTTTAAAGTCATGTAGTTGAACACAATAAGGATAAGATGGCAACAGTTTTTTATGTGAAATCCTTTACTTGATTATGACACCACAAGCTATTCCCAAATTACTTCTGTATGTTATTTGTCACTCATAGGCTGTAGCTATAACAATTATTTGATCAATTAAAAGTACCTTTACACATATAAAAGTAGGTTATGTTGTATTTTCAACGGTAAACTTTTTTGTTACTCACTCTATTGTTGTCTATTAACTGTTACAAGAATGTTCTATACAATTTTTTTAAATTGGGTCATTACTCAGGTCGCAACAAGGCAGTTCAATAAAGGTCGCCAGCGACTACTAATGCAACCAAAGTTTCTTTTGTTGAAATCCCACATTGTTTTTAACTATATGAAATGATTAGGACTAACGTTAGTATACTCTTTTGTTTATGGTTGGTTAGTCTGTGGTTAAACTGGGCAACTAAATATGAATTTAAATCTTAAATTTTAACCTGCTGTAACCATTTAAGAACAAAAAGATAAGAAACGAAACATAGAAAAAAATTATTCTATTCTAAATTTCGTTCGCTTGGAAATTGAACGGCACTAACTGAAAATTGAACATTAAATAAAAGAAAACTAAATGAAATTAAAACAGAAAACACAAACAAAAATTTAAAACACTAAGTAAATTTAACTTAAGTTGCTACGTTTAAACTTTCTTCAATACTTATTTTCTTTATTAAGTGCTCCTCAGCGATGTTTGTGAGGCGTTGATCGACAAGAATTAAATAATTTTTCTCTTCTTTTTTTCGTATATTATGTATTGTAGTGGAAGGACACACTCTGCGTTTTGCAGTTATAAATTGGGCAGCCCTTTTAACGGCAGAACTACCTTATCCCCTCATGCCTTACCTTTCATGCTACTTAGGCCAGCAATACACATATAAATAAGTAAGACGGTAGCCACCTTTAGTCAACAATGGGAAATCCTCATGGAAATAAACAGATGGGGACGGTAGCCACTGCCTTCAAGTGGATCGTCAGCCTGGCTGTTAAACTTTAAAAAAATAATCATTGGATTTTTTTTCACATATAAATTCTTGGCATCTTGGAAAATGGTAAGCTGAAATGCAAGTAGGGGCACTGGGGCGCTGAGCAGTAACGTGGAAAGTTTTTCAATAAAACATGGCCCTTGGAGACACAGCTATTGAATGGAGAACAACGCTATGTTTACGGCGGGCGAGACGTCCGCATCGTGCCACCTCTCTCCACCGCACTAAGCTACAATCCAATCTAAAGGTATTGATCAAATTGGATACACTTACCTCTGTACGTGAGAGTTGAAAAGACACATCCATGCACACTGTCATCAACTGAATAGTGTTAGCATTTATTGATCAGCTTTGAGACAAAACTGGAACCTAATATATTTGTAATACTATGTCTATTTTGGAAGACATTTGGTGTTGGGCGCATTAGGTAACCATATATGCAGGTTTCGTCTCGGATTTTATTACGTTTTCGTTTGGTTTCAATTTTTTTATGGTAATTTGTGGCAGACTAGAGATTTCGCAGCCGCAGCCGAAAATATTGAAACCGATAAACTGTGGATAACTAAATGAAATATGTTTCTTTTATCCTTTCTTTATAGATCAATTTTTCATAGACAGAGTTAAAGTTAAATCGTTCGTAGCATGTTCGTAGCCAAATACAAATTAACTGATACTCGTAGCTCGAGATTTAGTGGGAATGGTTCATCGATGTAAAAACCAAAGCTATAAAACTAAATCAATGTTATCCTATTGTACCTTTATTAAGTAGCCAAGTTTCCTACTTAATAAAGTTATGCATAAAATTAATATTATTATAATAAATATATAATTGTCTAAATTACTCAAATTTTTAAACACTTAAATATGTCAGTAAATGCGAGCAAAGCAGCTAGATTTAACTTGGCGCAGTAATATTTTTCACGATGCTGGAAATCTGTTGAAAGGATATGGTGTATTTATCCTGCATTTTCGCTGTGCGACTCGTTACGGTACGTTTGCGCAACCCACTTTTTCTCTCTGTCATTTATATGATAGATATCAATTCTGTATGGCATAATTGTTTGTGTTGGTATGTTTTTTTAAAAATAGCTTTCTATCTACTTACAACTCAGTTTGTGTAGAATTTTTACTGTATCTCTATTTGGATATAAATATCACTTTTGACGGTTTCTGTGTTAATATAACTTTTGACATCAAAGTTTGTTGGGGACTATGAAAATAGCTGTACTATTTTCATACCACAAATTTTTAGCTTTCCTATGGAAAACCAATTTCAGCTGCTTAATACACATAATAATAATAATTATTACGAATATTATGTGTATTGCCCCGCTACCTGCGGAATTCTAGTTTTAGGTTTTTTACGATATTTATTGTTTGTTTTTTAATAATATTTATTGTAAAAAAATTTACAATAAATATTAGAATAGAAAATAAATATATGTGAATAATTATAATAAATGTCAATTTTTTTTTCGCCGAACATACATAAAGATCTCGCCTCAGTTACTCTTACTTCGAAGTGCAGAAAAATATGACCCACTTCTAATATTTGCAGAATTTTCGGTTGCTCCTGACAACAGATCCGTTCTCAAGCTGACGTAGCTATTGGCTTTTGTTAGGCTCTTTGTATTGCGACGCAGGTCAAGTGCAATCCTCCGAGATTGCCGCGGGCAATGCTCACGAATAAAGTAAGCCATTTCGTATGCACAATGCCAATACCCTTTGTCTTCCAGATACCGTTCAGGTAAAGTTTCCGGCTCACTTATCGAATGTTTTATTTCCTAAATGTGACACTGCTGTGATATTTCAGCAGTATCACAGTAAATGTTATTCTACCACTATAATAATAATAATAATTTAAATAAGAAAAAGGTAATGTCAAAATATATAGTTGCTTATAAGTTGTGTGTTATCATATTATTGAAAGATCATATTTATAATAAAAAGTATTCCCAAATAAAAACGAGCGAGTAAATAAAAGAGTACATTCAGTTAATAAAAAGTATTTTTTTTTATCCAGATCCAGAAAAGATTATTTCCAAAGTTGGCCCTACTAGGAGTCGAAACCGGGACCTCTGAGACAGCGCATTAAAGCAAGCAACGCGTAATCACTCGACCAAGAGGCTCGTCAAAAATTACATTTCAAAATATTTATGTATTTCGAATTATAAGGTTCGTTAGTAATAATGTCTCAATTAATTTGAAATGCAAAATTTAATTTAATTTATTTTAATTAACTCTTCATAACTAATCTTAGTATCCAGTTACTAATTAAATTATGCATTATAATGAGTATGCATTACATTGATTAATATGATTTTGTATAAAATTTGAATTCAATAATAATTAATTAGGTCGAAAGTTTCAGGAGTAATTAATGTATCAATTACAGAACTATGTAATATAACTAATAAAACTACCATATTATATCAGTGTAACTTTATACATTCAATAAAAAAATAACATAAGATTAGTTCAGAACTGAACAGAATTCGTTTCAGAAATGCAAAGCCTTAGATATAGGCGGATACGTATTATAATACTTTTGCGTTTAAAAACAAAAATAAAACATATCTTAGGATATGTTACTTAGTAAAACATTAAACTACTTTAGTAAAACATTTGTTAACATAATTAAACTGAAACTAAAATCGTGTTATAAACGTAAAATTTTGCTGCGGTTTCTCAAGTAAGTACTTAAAGGAAACCGCTAGGAAAGGATTATTTGAAATTCCACTTTGCTTACAAGCTTCAATCTTAATATTTAAATTGCGTTCGACGTTATTTAAGGATTTAATTTAATATTTAACATATATGGGAAGTACTTTTCAAGATATACTTAGTAATTTGTCACAAAAAAATCACACAATATTCAAAAAACTCTTAAAACTAATTAAACTATAGCGGCATTTTTAACAGAAGTATTATAAGAGTGATATAAAAGAGTAATAAAGCGTTTATAATATTATTATTATACTTGAAATATTACAATTATGTAAAAAGATACGATAAATACTTTCAATAATGATAGACGAGGGAAATTTTGAACTGCTAACAATCTTTGCTAAAAATTTACATGACGTCTTTATGTCTGTATGTACTTAACATTTTTATTACAGATTTTTACCGAAGGATACGTCGTCTAATGTTGATGCCACTGATAAGGGCAGCAAAAAATCTACACAAATATTTTTGACGAATAAACAAACGTTTGTATACCATTAATGTTGAATTTATGCATTCACACGATTAAATTGGAACAATTTAACAGCAATTTCGATTATATAATTACCACAAAACGTTTCACGCTATAGTTAATTCCATCCTTATTTCCTTACTAATTATTATAAATGCAAAAGTTTATATGCATGTATGGATGTTTATTACTCTTTCATGCAAAAACTACTGAACCGATAACCATGAAATTTTGCATACACGTACCCCTTTTTTTTATTTATGTCGTCCTTATTAGTCGATTATTAGTCCTTATCATTTTAGTCGTACGGCCAAAAATAACGAAGTTATAAGCGAATATTTGTTACGCCTTAATATCACGATAACTGGCATAGCTCACCATAAGAATGGTCGAGATTCTTGTTTTGCACTCCCACTGGACCCCCCTAAAGGTGGGTGAATAGAATTCGCTTCCTAGATTTACTAGTAATGTAAGCTTAAATGCTAACTGACTGAACGTGGTTTATCGGGTGATTGCTTCGCGGAATGAGACATTTGTGTCACCTATCGATCTGCCCACTCCCAGCCAATTACCGCCGATACATAGCCGAATATTGTACTTCGATTCTACGATAAAATGAACTCTCTCACGGCACATTGTGCAAACAGTACGAACACAAATCTAACTAATATTAAATGCTAGCTTTTGCCCGCGACTGTGTCCGCGCCCCTTTTTCTTTCCTGTATCCTGTATTCCTGACAATGTGTATTTTTATTTAAAGACTAGCTGGTGCCTGCGACCTATCCCGTGTCTCGTACGTCTAAATGTTTATCTAGATGTTTAGTTTCATGAAATACATTTAATTCGTTTAAGAGTTACGGAGGAACATACATACATACAATACTTACACTTACAAATTAATTATTAGTATTGATTGATTGATTGATTGATGACTTATTATTATTTTAAAAACACTGGAAATAGGCTCACAACGCGTTGTAGCTTCTTTCAAATGGCCACATAGCGAAATTCATGTCGTGGTAATTTCATAAATATAATTTTAAGAATAATAATAAATGGCTTCACTAAGTAAATGAAAAAAAAAAGAGATTAGCTACTGTTTTATTGTATCATAATGATTTAAGGTGTTACTTATTGTACAGACGATAGAATATATTTCATTCAATTTACGCTAACGACGAAATTTTGTGAGATGGCGTTATAATCAATTCCGATGTAAAAAAATATTATATCTATAAAATTTTTAATTGGGAACGATATTACATAAATTATAATTAATGGCAATAATATTATGTTCTGCAGTAGATACTGTTTTTTAATCATATATAGAATTCGTAATGAAGGAATGTCGTTCTCGGCGCAAGTAATTGAATTACATTACCGTTAAATTTGCAATTTATTACATCACCGTGTCGCATTTCAACGAGTTTACTCTCAGCTATAATTTTTCGAGTGCCCACATAAATACCATTGAACGAAAGTTAATCATTAAAACTGTACTTCAAAATATTATTAACATATACTTATATAGTTGTAATTATCATCAGTCTGTGTCTCTGTATTGTTAGATGTAGGCCAGGCCTCTCCCAAGGCTCGCCACTACGCACGGTCTTCTGTCCTTCGCATCCAGCCGCTTCCTCCCTGTCCTGTGTTCGCCTGAAGTCTTCCAAGTCGTCTATCCACCGGAAACATACGCCTTTTGATTATATAACTTGGTTTTCAGACTTTCAGACCATTGTCGAGGGTCGCGACAAAGTTGCGGCCACTAGCTAGTCCTTACTAATATTATAAATGTGAATGTGAGTTAAAGATTTTCCTAAATGTTATATTATTTCTGTTTTCTCGTAGACCTTCGTTGTGTTCTACGCTGCTACGATCTTTCGTAGAGAACATAAGCGCCTGCTACACGATTTGGGCTCTACGATATACGTTAATTTCATGGCAATTACATCCTTTAATTTTTTTATAGATATAAGGATATAATCCGTACTAATATTATAAATGTGAATGTGAGTTTGTTTGTTTGGTTGTCACGCTTTCATAAACGTTGTCTGGGACACCATTAAGAGATATAGGGTACTTACCTTCCATCGTTCAACACGGACGAAGTCGCGGGCACCAGCTAGTGTGAAATAAATTGAAAATGAGTTTCTTTTACTTGATTGCGGCACTTGGTTCAGTTAACGAGTGACGGTAGCCATCTACCATCAAGTGGACAGTCAGCCTGTCTAATAACGTTTACATAAAGGAGATGTTTTTTATGCGAATTAAACGATTCGCATCTAAGTAAATGGCAAGTTTATGGGGAGCAGACGCTATCGTTAGATCCTGGATCGGAATAGTACTGGCAGCTTATTATTTTTGATGGCAGATCTCATTGAATTAGGTGCTTGCTCCGATAGGAAACATCAAACTTTGTACTCCATTCCATCCATTATTACTCCTTGTTAGCTATAAGAATTTAATTTAAAAATATTGTTTATATATAATAAAAGAATAAATTTCTGTACTAATGACGAGAAAGATCATATTTCTATAAGCTATTCTATTAGTGGAATAAAATAAAAATTGTTTCCATTGTTACGTTAAACGCAGACATTTCAGAGAAATAGGTTGCAATCGCAATCTTTGTTCTAATTTAACAAGGAAAATGGAGAGAAGAGTGAAGAACAAATAAATATCAAAGATTTAAAAATTATTCTGTCCAAAGACTTTAATAATGTTTTAAATGAATTTAATGAAAATGAATTCAATCGGTAGCATTCGGATCACGGCATCAGTAGCGACCTGGCAGTGGCGACTAGCTGCCGCGACCCAGTGTCGCTGCTGTACGGAGCTGCCAGAAACTTTCGGATAGCAGCGTCCGCGACCCGGACCCGTCGTGGCAGCGACTGCCACGCTCATTCTAGTGGCAGCATTGTGTATTCTAGTCGTGTATCGAACACTATGTCTGACAATATAAACGAAAGCGAGAACTCGTGAAGAGACTGATAGAGGACGAAGAAGAGGATGATGAAATAATGTCGTTCTTACTTTCATCAAAGAGGAATAAAATCGAGTCATTATACACGTCCAGAATCAATGAAGGCAGCTGTCAAATCTGCCGTGCCATACCTTTAGAAGAACTTTCATAATTTTCCAATAGGACCGGCGAGAAGCAACCTGGGTTCACCGTCGACCGGCGGTCTTTATCAGATCGTCTGTCCACCTTGTGGGTGAAAGTCCTACGCTAATACGCTTGCCAATCGACGACCACTGTTGGGGACGGATCACCTCAATTCAATAACCTTCCGGCCCCAGCGGTGGTCAGCTCTCCGTACTATGTGTCCTGCTCACTGCCACTTGGTCTAAGTTCCTAATTCGATCTCGCAGTGTACTAGCTCTCCATAGCTTGTTGAGTGACGCCGTCCTTTTCCATAATTAGATTAGATAAGGCTCATAATTAGAGTCTACCAGTAACACACATTGATTGATAACTTTTTCTTTAGAGATACTGAGAATTTATTTACGAGAAGATGTTGCTGAGCTTTTCAAACGTTCAAATAATGGAAGGCAAGCGGACTCTTCTTTAAGTTTAAAATATGCGAAGTCTCGGGCGAAAGCTTAGTGTTATAATAAAAACCGAACGCACATACCAATTCATAAGAGTTTTTGTAGCGCAGTATATTTTTTATCAAACGGGTACATTTCGAACAGAAAATATATTGAAGCCGTACAATACAAGCCATTTGATTCCGAACAATAGATTTAACGATGAATTTTTTTTATTTGTTGAAATGTGAATTTTAAAAAAGTGTGGTTTGACATTTTTAAATCAAATCGAGTCAATGAAATAGTGCAATCTTATAGACAAATTATTATTTCGCAATTATTATTACCTATTTTATAATATGCATTATAATGTTATAATATAATGTTTAACGACACGTTTGGTCTAGTGGCTAGTAACCCTTTGTACGTGAGTCACGGATGTTTTGTATTTATAATATGTATGTATTTCCAAAAAAAAAAATCTGGTGTCCATAATACAAGCATTACTTGCTTACTTTGGAACTAGATGGTGCTGTGTGGAATGTGTGATAATATTTATTTATTTATTAATAGTTACTCAACTCCAGTTCTAGTTTTTAGTAGTTTGGTTTATTGGTCAAGTTAAGTACCATATGAACGCACTTAAAAGCATCTGCAGATATATTTTAGAATCTGTATTTACTAATTAAGTAAAACTAAACTACACAAAATGTAACTTCTTGAGAGTATACAATGTTCTGTGGTAACTACAACAAGGACAAAACGACAAACTATATGGACCCTCTGTTTCTGAAATACAAAAAAGACATGTGGTTTTTAAAAATTTAATAAACTGCAAACACAATGAGTTTCATTAAGATTTACCTAACTAAATAATCCGTTGAGAAGTACGAAGCGCATTCAGTCCACCCTGTAATGGCCCTTGAGCTACGGAGGACACTCCACGTCTCAGCTGCTTCGCGCTCATGCACTTTTCAAGTACGCACTGTTTATGCTCCAGTTCGGTTCGGAACTTACATTTGCCTGCGGGCCCCGACTCCATTTCAAATATCGAACGTTGCACTTTTTAAACTGAATTTAAATTGCATTCGTTACCACCTTACTCGCCACTGCATAAATATGTAGAAAAGCTCCATCTAGCCTCAAACTATTGAGAATTTATCATAAAGGCTTCATGGTGATTATTACATGCATATTTCTTGTATAAATCAACAATGCATTTTTATAGACAGATATTTGGTTGCACTGGTTTTCATAGCAATGAGTGTACCTACTAACTCTATTATGACAGTGTTCTTTGCTGATATAATGATTATATTTACAGTAGAGGCGGACTGCAGCGAACCGAGGGGTGCTCAAAATTTGAAGAGTCCTTGTACCCCGTTGCCTTCTGCAACGCTCGAGGTGGCAATGTTTATGCATTATGTATCGTTCGGGCTGGTTCACAGGAAATTTTGCATACAGTTTTTGGACAATATCGCGCTGTATTTTTCTAAAAAACTTTCGTAAAAGGAATTTCTAAGTACTTTTTTCTACATGTCTGATCTTATTTTTTTTAGGATTATTGATGTAAAATTTTTAAATTAGTCATTAAATTATTTTTAGATTATGTACAGTCGGCCGCGAAAGTCGATTAACACATTCAAAAGTGCAAAACTACTGAACACTCAACGCGCCAAAGTCGTTGTCACGACTAGAGAAATAAATAGACTTCACGTACAAATGTACGTGAAGTTACGTACATTTGTGCGTTTACGTATAGCCTATGTTACTCTCTGACAACATATATATATATATAGATAATGAAATTATTGTCTATGCAATTATTTTACATAAGATTTTACAAGAAACTTTACATTTCACTTTCTAGTGACGTGATCATTAAGCATAAAAAGCTTCAACGGTGCGCCGTCGGCCGATTGAATAATGATGAGGAATTCGGACCACAATCAAATAGGACAAGATTAATGGTAACTTCCTGCTGCTGAATAGAGGTACGCGACTGCGGCAATGCTAATTTCTCTCTCATAGCGTTACACTGCGCTGCGGAGACAACTGTTATCAGCAGCCTGATGACCTGATTTACTATTTCATGATCACTGAAGTTAAGCAATGTTCGGTACGGCTAACACTTGGAAGGGTGACCGCCTTTTTTTGGTTTTCGAAGAGTGCTAGGATTCTCACAATCATAAAGGTTTTTTCTTTATGTTTCCCTTTAATGTTTACCTCTAACTAATCATAAACGTAGGCATACATATTCCCATAACATAGACTAACATAATATTCCCGCTACGTGGCGTTCATACATTTATAAAAAGTTTGTGAAAAGGAAAATAATGAAACTACGGCGAATAGTTTCATTATGTTTACTAAATGGAGTTCCTCGTGTGGTCAAGTGTACATACAGTATGCATAATATATTATTTCAATTGAAATTTATTGTTGATTCACGTCCGGCGTCGTCGGCGTACTGTTGTTATTTCTGTCGGGCGATCGGACTGAAACGAAATAAATGAAACTGCGTTATACGCGCGATTGAACAAATATTTCATCAACTTGTTGCCCCAGAGGACATGGAGAAATCATTGTGCTCCCGATAACACGCCTTCTGTAACACGCGAGCGTTCGACGGAAAGTTTAATAGAAATGGGATTTCAAGTTAGAGACTGCTCTGGCCGCGTATGCTTCAATGTATCGTATCTTATTCACTGTTTATTACACTTGCTCCGTGAGTACTGGCTCGTGGACTTGGGCGAGTTGAGTTGACCTGAAATTTTAACAATTTACAATTATTATTGGCTTGACTAACAAAAAAATTAATAGTTAAGTACTGGCTACTGGATACTAGGCTCGAGGGACCGAGGGATCATATTGTATAAAAATGGAAATCAGGCAAAACTATACTAACTCAATGTAAAGATTGAATAAATTATTGTTCATATATTTTGTCAGGCGTTATATATTTTTTATTTTTTAAAGACGCGCGAAGTTGAGAGCAATATTATAAATGCAACGGATCATCACGAAACTTTGCATACACATTGTCAGAGATATAGAAAAGGACATAGAGAGTACCTTTCGTCCAAAAAAAGCAATGTCCCCAAGGGATCATATAAAATTCAATGGCTGAAAAAGGATTTGAATTTTTGTTTGAAGCTTGGCAAGACAAAATGCAAAAACTTCAAAAGTACGCGGCCGAAGTCGCGGGCAGAAGCTAATACTACACATATTAAATTTAATCCCACTGCTAACTTAGGCTTAGAAATTAGGATATAAAATATCAAATATAAAATTAACTATCTATACTTATTCAATTCATTGCTAATTACAACTGAGCGACATAATATATAAAATGTTGTACATCACAATACAATCTTGGACGTGAATAGAAGCATTTCAAATGTGCACCGCTCAGATTTGATTAAAATTTATATTAAAAAACAGTTCGGGTACAGCCTGTGGTACCTAATTAGAATTGTATTAAGTGCTATTTTGCAACGGTACAGTGTGGCCGATCATTTTGCGGACTGTTCTTAGCAAAGTTGTTGCATGGATGGCCGCGAGCTAGTGGCTAATCGGCGTACAGTACTGTATTTACAGTCCCCCGGGAGGCGGCATCAGATAATGTAACCGTCCGCTCATATTGTGTGTACGAATGGCTGTCTGTTGCAACATACATTTTATACATATTACTGTCTATAAAATAAGCAACAATTACTGTTCCGTATTTTGTTATGAGACATACCTATTTAAAGGTGTGTGTATTTTTATATATAATATTAGTGATATAAAAATGAAATATAAAAAGGAAGACGTGAATCGTCACGTCTTTTTATTAAATTATTATTTATTCTTATTAAGATGATTCGTTATTGAATTTTAAGTTAAATCAAGTATATCAAATCATCATCAATAATATTCCGTCTCTTATAGTATAAATTCAAGTCAGATTCAATTTCTTCTTTATGATTCGCTAAATTTAAAACTTTTAAAGGCGATATCCTGTAGAACCTTCTCCTAAGCCTAGACATGCAAAAATAACTTAGTATGTCACAGTCATTGGATTTTAGAGTAACGAGTATCTACTTAAGGATATAAAAGGGTCACTTTATCACAATAACGTGTTTCTTTGGCTATATTTCGCTGGCACTCAGGCATTTTCTCAGACTCTCCACAGCGCGAAATATCATTATTTCCTATTTGGTTTCATTATACTTTAATTATCCAAAAATTAAAAAAAGAATACCCCCCAATTACTCATATTTTTTAACACACATTGAACCTCGTTAACTGTAAAAGAACACAAATACGTGTCCACTAATGACTGTCATTAAGTTTGTTTTCACAAACATCCCTTTTGTAGCTCATTGTGTTAATGTAGAAAACAAGAATAGTTTTCAAATTGTCTTAGATTATGTTATTGAAAGTCCATTTAGGGTGTTAAGTAAAAATAAATGTAAAAATAATGAATATTGTATTCAACTTAACACACACTTAACTCTTTATAATATTAGTATAGATGTGGGACCATACTTTACACGCCTGTATATTTTTGCTGTGTTAAAATTAGTAGGTTACAGCACAGAATTAACTGTCGCAGAAAGTGTCGATATTCTTATAACGCGACAAAAGTTGGCGATAGTAATCGATGTTTTCCACCTGAGGTCACGGCCCGAAGTAATATTTTAATATTCACCGGTGACAGCACGCACACTAAGGCCACAGATGGCCCGACCGCCTCCCGTTCCGGCCTGTATTTGATATTTTTATAGCCCCGTCCACATTATCGTGAGTTATTGCCTGGACAATTTAAATATGAATGGGATTTGACACTTTCGTATCTTCATTGGAAAAAATATTTCTAGTATTTCCAATATTTCCATGGGAGGAAAATATCAGTAATCTATACCAATATATAATGCTGAAGAGTAAGTTTGTTTGTTTGAATGTACGCGCTAATCTCAGGAACTACTGGTTCGAATTGAAAAATTATTTTTGTATTGGATAGTCCATTTATCGAGGAAGTCTATAGGCTATAGAGAACGCGGAGTTAAAATAACTTCACAAATTTAACTGTGATAGTTTCTTAAACAATCTTGACAAAACAAGATAAAAAATTATATCGTCAGCATTAAAAGCAACATTTTTGTACGAGTTTTGATGAGTGATAAATAATTAAAATGGATGATCTGGATCTGAAATAGCTGATGTAAAAAAATATGATAATATTGTTTTGATGGTTTTTTCACTTTAGGCGTGTCCACTGACATGTCTGTGCGGGTTGGTTCGTCATGGTTGACTCGCCCAGAAGCAATTAACTCGATTGACACGAGACAAACAGATTAATGTAGTAGTCTCAAACAAAACAATTAGAGGCTCCGAATGAGAACAAAAAACAATTAGATTGTATTAGTGGCGAACTTTTATTAATTTTATTTAATTGATAACTGAAATAATCAATATGCATAAATGAAATCTGATTGTCCAAAAATAAAAATAAAAATATGCCTGAAAATACAATGTAAAGTTTATTAATGACTACCTGCTGCCCGCGACTTCGCCCGCGTAACTTTGTAAATTATATACTAAAACCTTCCTCGAGAACCACTCTATCCATTGATGAAAACAGCATAAAAATCGGTGCAGCAGTTTTTGAGTTTATAGCGAACAGACAGACAGACGCGGCAAGCTTGCCGTTTTTTATGATTTACTGCCGGCAATTACACGTCTTGACAACCTGATCGTACAGACGATTAAGTATTATTATTAATTTGTTATTATTAACTTTACTCTTACTTTAAGTTTTATAAAATTTTTAGACAGACTTAAATGACGACAAATTCAATGGATATCACATCGCAACTAAAATCAACGCCTCCAGCATAAAGAGCAATATAAGAGGAACGCAGCTTGAGCGAATGTAGTATAAACAAAAATGAAATCAACACCCTCAAAACAAGTATTAAGAGATAGTAATTAGTGCACGTTAATAAAGTATGTGAATTTCATATACATACGCGCAGCGTTAATTTTCAACGCGAAATGAGCGCACAACTTACATCATTTACGAAACTTCGCTGCCACCGAAACGAAAATTCTTCCAACAAATTTCGCTCCGCAAAATATTTGACACCCATCATGATTATAAATGCTCAACGCGTCGTACAAACAGATTACACAGCAAAATCTGTGTTTACTTAAATACAAAACTATTTGGTATGTATTGTATTTAATATATCTATCGATATTTTGCTATCTCTTTTTTGCAGCTCTTTCCTTCCACATCAAGGGCCTCATCGTCATCATAATTATCAACCTGTGACTCTCCACTATGTATTAGATGTCCACTGCCCTGCCCTTGGCATCTAGCCCCTAGAAAATAAAAAAAATCAAGGGCCTACAACCTACATACATAAAAGTATTTTCATAATATCTTGATTATAATGGTTATATCCTATATATAGCCTTACTAAAAGAAAGGGATTAAAAATCGCTCACAAAATATTGCTGTCGTTATTCATAAATGTTCGATCGTAATAATAAAATTAATATTTTTTTTATATAATTTTTTTATAATATAAAAAAGTTAGGTTTCTTATATAGGGGAATAATTTAACAATTGTGCAATATTTAACAGTTTATTCTCTAATATTATTGATTTTTTTTCTAAACTTAGTATTTTTGGCTCTGAGTTTATACATCAGTCAGTCAGTGAAAAATAGATAATTAATTATCTTTAAAGCGTTCTCTAAGTCTAGATATAATTTAAAACGTCTTGGCCAATGGAGAATAGCTATTGAATGACATTGTATACAGAAAATATTTTTTCTTATGACGGAAATACCACTACAACGTTTATAAAAGCAAATAAAAATTTACATTTCGCGATTAGGACGAACCTCGTAATAATGCCCATTTAATTATATAGATGTTTTGTTCTCGTGTAATTATTACTCTCGTATCCTTTTCTTAGTAATTACAGTCCTAAACATTTCGTTTTAAAATAATATTTTATCGTGTTGACACTTCCCGGGGACGTGGCTCCGTAACGTAGCGGCGGTCCCAAGTTGTTAAGCCAAAAGGGTCGGTACATTATGATTGTTATAAGCAAAAGGTTCACTTTATTGTTCTAATGTTGTGCCTTTTGCGTGATCATCATTTAAGGTCCGATGGAGACCGTTCCCACAGTCTCATTTCAACTTCGAATTTCTATAAGATTATAACAAATATAATAAAATAAAATAATCAGGAGTCGAACTCGGAGCTCCGAATTCTTCCCTCTGAAAATAACCTCGTCAAAATACACTATTCCAAATAGCTTTGACGTCTCTGTTATATAAAAAAGGTAATCAATACTAATGTCTTTTAAATAGTAGTCATTAAGGGTCACAATTGTGTCTTCGAAACCGTCATCATGGTTAATATTCATACATAAACTATGCATAACCACCACAATACTGCCTAAAAAATTGACCTAATAGTATTTTAATACCTAATGTAAAGAATTATATCTAAACCCTATATTTTATTATTATTATTTTATGATTAAATAGATAGCCGACTGTTAGACTTTTCAAGCTTGACGGAAGCGCTTATTAGAAAAGGAAAGTTTGAAGATCTAGGACTAAACCAAACGTGGGTCTGGGCGGTCGCGGGAGCTGTAGGCCCGGCACCTGCTTGACCAATCGGATAGCCGTTGGGAAACTAAGAAGAAGGAAACTAAGGGAAACCCACAAACGCGAGATGGTGATCGCTTCAGTAGTTTTTGCGTGAAAGCGTAACAAACAAAACAACTCGTTTTCTCGTAGACCTTCGCAGTGTGCTACGCTGCTACGATCTTTCGTAGAGAACATAAGCGCCTGCTACACAAGTTCGCTGCTGCTACACGATATGAGCTCTACGAATTCATACAATATAACAATTATGCTGTATCCAAGCTGCTAATATCTACTCGAAAATTACGAGAGAGGCCTACGTTCAGCAGTGGACGTCATACGCCTCAAATTTTGTTAATTACATATATATATCAAACTTTTTCTTTCAAATACATTCCTACTATTAAATATCATATTTTCTTCCGGTATGTAATTATACTATACGACACAATTAATTCCTGATATTGAATATTACCTTGAACCGTTAAATTGGATTTGAGTAACGTTATATATATATTATATTTCAAATATCACAAGCATTTCAAATTATAATTTGTGACATATCTAATTATATGAAGCTCTGAAGGCTCTTCCTAGACACGCGACCGAAAACTACAGGAATAGATTTTCTAACTACTTAGTTTGTAACACGTTAAAACAGCGTGACAGCTTAAAAAAATAATAACGAATGTTACTAAATTCTTTAATATCGTCCTATGTTGGGCGTAGAAGTCCTGAGTTCTTCTTACTTTCTTGACTAACTTGACAAGCCCATTGGCCGAGAGATTAGCGCTCTGTCTCAAGGGTTCCGGGTTCGATTCCTGACAGGGCCAAAGTTGGTTCTGGTTCTGGTCTGGCAAGTAGTAATCAAGTGGACGGTCAGCCCGGTCTTAACATTAAAGTGGTCAAGGTCGGTGAGTTTAATGTAAAAAAAATTAAGATAGGATCCACTTAAACCGTTTCACGGTTATTTTTTTTTTTCAGAACTTACTCAAAAGATAGCGAGAGCTGCTGAGAATTTTTATTATAATCAAATATATTATTATTAAAATTTCTTTTTAAAGCTCGAGAAAAGAGGCATATTTTAATCTCGCTACATCGTCACCCTCGTCTTTGCTGCACGGCTAGATGCTGGCCAAGAGCAAACCCTTTAAAATAAAAAAAACCTGATAATCGTACACATGTATAAGATTTTATTAAACAGTACGTATTCTAACCTTAACATATTTATTACATTATAATATAAGCAAATATAAAGTTAATTTAATCTTTTGTAGAGGGAGCGATTGTGACCGGAAATTATTCGCATATGTACAAAGTCTCATCACCGCCAATTTAAATTCATCCATACAAAATGCGACCAACCACTCTCTCTATGAATAATATTATTGTAATATAAGGAGTGTACAAGCTTTTCATTTACATCTACAAATGTGTATTTCCTAAAACACTTGCTTAGTAACTTATTTCTGCTGTAGTAGGTATGTTATATTGAGTTACGCAGTCATAAACTACGTCTAGAAGGTGCGTCTTGGCCCAAAGCACTCTTGGGACAGTAATTGCTTCTTTACAGAAATAACAGCAGTGATTGAGTAAATGATGCCAGAGCCCACTTCCCTATCCCCATTTAATCCATTATCCTTTATCCTAGTAGCATTAATTGGAGCTTTAGTCTGTCTGCCAACCTTCACATACACTATTTTGCTTTGATAAGTAAGTAACAAATGGGCTATGGCGTTATATGTGGGCTAGTAGATTATAAAAGTTGGTATCGCACTTCTAGATGTTACTTGTGATTATAAGTGACCGTAATCATGCATTTAATTTAAATTTCTATGTCATTTTAATGTGATATGTGTTTGTAGAGGCTTGATTAGGCTTCTATAGACGGTGTCACCACTCCTGCATCCGGATGACTGTGCGAAAGTGCTCTTGACGTACTTCACTTTCGAGACAAAGTTCAAGCAGTTCTCCACCTAATCTGACCCTAAGTCAAATATGTTTCAATATAGCAAAATGACATTTCTGACGGTAAAATGTTGAAGAAACTATTTAAGTAGGAAGTCAAAAAGTCAACTAAAAGGAAAATGTTTCAATTTATAGGTGACATAATCCTAAAATAATTAAAAGAGCAAATAATATTAATATATTTCCTATTTAAAATTTTATGATAGAGATAGGTTTTTGTAATTTTTTTTCCACTGTGTAAAAGGTACACATTTCTTTGTGTAATACAATACTAATATTAAATCCTTGTAGTCAAGGGTAAGCTAAAGACACTTGACTGAAAATCCTTCTTTGAAAATTGTATTTTAGCGGGACATTACTTTGGAAATGGGTGGCCATAAAGACTTCAAACGCAGGCTAATCGTGGCTTCCGACCTCTTGACGGCGAAGGGAGACTCGTCCTTTACAAACGTTTTCTTATATTATTTTAACAACTTCGGATGAATATAATTTAATTAATAAAACTTATTTTCCTTAATAGCCTTTAAAAATGTCCTTAATAGCCTTTATTGAAATTAATATTTTTATTTATTTTATATGAAAAATAGTCATTGAAAAAATAAAATTGTTGCAAAGTACATATTTACCAAAAATAAATAAAATTTTATACTTTTCCCATACACTGAAGCTCTTTAATATAGTTACAAAACAAAAAAAGGAATTCGTTTCACTTAAACTCGTTCACTGACTTCGTCAGCTTCCGATCGCTACCACACTAAAGTCTAAAAATTGTCTGAAAGTTTCATCAAAATAGGTTTAGCGGTTTTTGAGCCCATGGGGAACATACACACACATCGCCTAACTGGAAAAATAAAGAAAAGCACTATAATATAAGTCATCAACTACCTTTGTGGCCATTACATTTCATATAAGTTTAAATTAACCTTTTCTCTCCATGTAATTTATCTTTTATTTGTGAAGTTATTTATCTGAATGCGAATTTATTAAATTTTAATAACATAGCTTCTCCTATATACAATATTTATCTATAATGATGAATCATTTCATTACTTAATTGAATTTATAATGTTTATTTTTATAATAATATAAGTAAAAAACACAGCTTTTCTTTTAAATCACAATCACTTATGAAACTACGTAGATACGAAAAATATAGATATAATTAAAATGCCTTCATGCCAAAAGGACATTCATTTTGAGTAAAACACGGTACTCTATGAGCAGAACGTCCTAAGAGTAAAACGTATTATAAACATGACCAAGTAGCAAATGGTTCCAATTCCAATAAAAAAAATAAACAAAATCAATACTAATCCGTAATGAATAAACTCAAAAACTATTTTAAAAATTAAAAATTTATAAACATAGGCTATATTTTAAAAAGTTGGGCGAACGAAGTCGCGTTGACTTTTGTTCTGTTGTGAGTGTGATAAATACTTGATTACTTACTAAGCTTATAATTACTATTATTTAGGCCTTAAGTATAATGTTGTTATAGATACCTATTGCATAGTGGACCGTCAACCTGCCTGTTTCTCTGAACAATGTTTAATGAAGCATTTATTCTAAATGTCAAGATAAGTTTGTTGGAGTGTAATTCGTAAATGTTTTCAACTAAAAAGTAAGTCGACTGTCGCCTTAATAACATTATCAGACACTAACGTTCAATAACTAAATAGTTGCTGGCATTTTCTCCGTTAAAACTCTTATCTGAAGCAATTGAATCCGTTTCATTTACTCTAGAGATAGCGGAGTTTGTTGGAAACTTAAAAGGTATGCCGCTTGAAACATTACGACAGGCTTGTAGATGAACTCTCCATATTGTTTTTAAGTTCCTTCAATATTCCCCATTACTGTTACCGAGAACGATCTTTCTTATAAAAGTTATTATTCTTGAAAGGAGAAGTTTTCTTTATAATTATTTCACAAAAGAAATTCAAATTAATTAAGCCTTAATAGTCTTGCCTAGACTATGAGTTGTAGTATAGTGTTAGTTATAGGTATATAAATAATTATGTTAGTATATAGATCACATATAGCTTGCTCCAATTTATGTAGTCGTACTCCCCGTTTACATAGTTTACTTATAGCCATTGCCATTGCTGCTCGCGATGCCGTATTTATTACCCGTACTGCTGTGGCAACATCAAGGGCACATTTCTTTCCAATTCGACTCTTGGCAATGGAGCACGTATAATAATTGCAGCATCGGCGCTCTGCCTTTTTAGTTTATTTAATTATATAATTTCAGGGTGCTTGTGACCGGTTCAATTAGAAAATTTTTGGGGAGGCCTATGTCCAGCAGTGGTGGTCCTGCAGCTGAGATGATGATGAATTATATAAAGGTTTAAAAATAAAAAGATCCGTAAAACGTCGTCGTCAAAGGAGATGGTTGACCCATTCATCGTAACAGAAATTGTTTCATTGGAAAGCAATTAGATATTTAAGTAGGGAATTAGATAATTTCACGCGTTTGAGACTAAAACCTTAAAACCAATTATGTATATTGTAATTTTAATACATATTGAAATGGATACGTGGAAGAATTCTCACAAAGAATCGTCCCAAATTCGTCTGTAGCTGTAAAATGTGTGATAAATAATTGTGTGACATTTCCTAATGAGGTGACATGTTCGTCGTGAAAAAAAGAATAACTAAGGTAAGAAAGTCGAATTTTATTAGTGAGTAAAGAAGAGTAAGAGATAAATTACTGAAGAAATCATATTACAATTTTTTCTACAAATGATACCTATCTAATGCCTTTTTAGTAGGTAATAGGTATAAATAGGTAAAGACTTATGTCTTCGACATTATGTTAAGAATATTCATCTTCGAATTTAATAATTAACTACCTATAGGAAATGAATAAAATTAATGCAGGACAAATATTTTCTTAATTTAATCGTCTATTGGTTTACTAACAGTTGTTTGTACACTTTGATAAATTATATCAAAAAGATTTATTTCAAAACCATCACACACCTTCTCCTTTCTTCCATCGGACATACAGACGTACGGCTGGTTACCATCCGCATCTTGTCGAAAGCCCTCCTTTTCGGACTAAGCGCTTTGAAACATCCTTTATAATGCGCACTGCCAAGGTTTGGAACTCCCTGGCTGTGTTTCCGAGCTCATATAACCCTAATCTTTTCAAAGTACGAGTGAATAGGCATATTCTGGGTGAGCTCGCTCCATCACAGGCCTCATCCTTGCTACTCAGCTGGTTGTTGGCCAAGAGCAAACCCATCTCTAATAAAATAAAAAAAAAAAAACACAACTTTCCTGTAATTCAAGTAGGGGCAATAATTCCTAGGGCTGTTATTCAAGTAGCTATAATTTTTTTATATATAATTTTAATTAAAATTTTCAATAGTTACCTTATTAAAACGATTTTTCAAATTGACAGCAATTATCTGTTGTTTCTTTTCTTATTCTCCGAACCATGTTCATTCTATTCATTCCCATTATTTTCCTTCCCAATTAGTAATATGAATAGTAAGTACTTATAAGAATTACACATAAGAATAAAGACAATATTATAATCTGTTGATTTTTTTTTTGTAGTTAATCATGGAGTAAGTTACTTGGTTTTCAGAGATATCGTGTTTATAGGCTCTATACATGATACTGAAACTAAATTGACGATTTTTAGATTTTTTTTCTGGTATGTATGTAATACTATGTTCCTTCATAACTCTTATACGAATTAACTGATTTTCATGAAACTTGGTTGATAAACATTTAGACGTAAGTACAGAACACAGGATAGGCTACTTTTTCTTTTTCAACGCGGTCGAAGTCGCGAGCACCGGCTAGTATTATATAAGTTTAGTTCGTGTGTGAGCTATATTGGCCCAGTTCAGACTTCCGGTGTCATACCGTCTACGAGCCAACGCGGTCGCCGCCGAACGCCGTGACTTGTCTACCTCTATTATTTTGTCTACCGAATCAGGTCAATGTACAATACAGCGAAACGTTTGTCATTAAATTAACATTCGTGTCGCGTGTGTTAAATTATCATTAAGCCTACAAGTTATATTCGATCAAACGACCTGTCTGTCTTACTAATATTAACGGTAAGTTCGGAATTGAGATAGTTTGTTTGTTACGTTTTCACGCCTTAAATGGTCATTATGAAACTATGCTCATATACTGTCAGGTGTGGAGAAAATGATAATAGGATAAATTTAAAGAAATGTACCCAGACTAAGTCGGCAAAAGTTAATTTAATGCTCAAACACATTAAAAAAAAATTAAGAATCCATTGTGCTTTAAACACAATATAGCATTATTATTATGTAAATCAATCAACATTTTCATTCAAAACATTGAGACATACGAATTCCTGTAAGCGGCGGTCAACGCCATTGACGCCTTAATAAACCATTTAATTTTGTCTTATTCGTAGTAAAAACTTCTATAGAGCTCTCTGCGAGTTGATCACATAAAATGAAGACTTTTTTATATTGTACGGCTTATTTTTTTTTTCATTAAAATAGATTTCAGGTTTTGCAATAGTTTAGCTAGTATTAAATTTTAAAATAAACCATTAGTTGGCCGCGTACACATCAAGACGCTACCAGACGCCACGGGCGGTCGTCTAATCATGGCTGATTTTAATTACGTACAGAAAACAACGTACCGCAGCGTCGTCGTAGTGGCAAGGCGAGACCGGAATCTTCGGAAAATGTATAAAGAAAATATGTTGTAGCATAAAATATTATGTTAATTATTTATTAAAATAACTAGGTAACGCGGTTGCAATTCACAAGGCTTACAACATTCATAGGATCGCGAGAGGGCAGAATTTTCCAAATATTTTTAAATATGGTAAAATCTATATCCACCTCTGTCTCTTTCTCCGCTGACTTCTTCTTAACCACCCGACAGATTTTAATACGATTTTCCCTAATGGAAAAAGCGGGAAACGAAGAAGGTTTGTGTATATAATTTGTAAAAAAATTGCATCAGCGCTAAGCCGGGACTCTAGAGTGTGTAATAAATAAATTTATTTAAAGATAAAATCAGTTAACATGTAGGAAATAATTACTGTAGTTCGGTTACGTGGTGTATTTTATGACTATTACAATTATGTATTACATTCTATTTAATCCTTATCTAAACAAACGAAGCAGGTTGTTTCTAGCTCTTTTAATGAAATATAAAATGAAACAAGAATTTTACAGTGAACAGTTCGCATTAAGCAGATCTTGAATTTAATTATTGCGAACGCCAGCAATAGTAAATAGAGCGATTTTGAAATAAGGCGCCGAGCAAAATACCCTTTTAAGCGGTCTAAGCAGAAGTACGTAATCTGAGCAACGTAGGACTGAGTAAAACCGATTAAGTAAACGTTGGCGTAGCGCAACTAAATTCTTTTCCGGAATCGCTCCCCCACCGGTCGCGATTAGGTCGGCGCGCGGTGCATCTTGGTGTCAACTCATTTATTTTATGCTAATACGGGACCCAGTCAGCACTTTCTCGTTCCTCCTTTTACTAATAGTGAACAGCGAGATATTATTTAGCGTTTCCAGGTATTCGTATTAACTTACATAATATATATTAGGAGCTTTTGCCAGCGACCCTTTTTTCTTATTTGTGAAAACATTGTTCAATATTTATTGCTCATATAGATAGGTATATAATTATTTTTGTGAGGCGTTGAATTTTTTTATAGGTATTTATGTACTTTTCTTTATCTCTGACGTGTATGCAAAATTTCACGATAATCGGTTGAGTGGTTAAAGCGTGAAAGCATAAAAAACAAACAAACTCACTTTTAGTGTCTAATAGTAGTATCTTAATAGTTATGAATTAGGAAGCGTTTACAACAGTTACCTAAATTTACAATACATAAAAGTCTTGTAAAGTTTATAACATACACAGTTTATAGTGACAAAATATGTGAAAATGTATATTAAATAGCAACAAATCCGCAAATGTTGTCACGACGACAAAGTTCCACCGCTTCTGTAGCGTTCTCGCGCTTCAGTTAACTCGCGATAGAAGGTTTTGTACACTATAGAGTGTTGAGTGCAGGTGATAGGAGCGTAGCAAAAGATGTAGCCAGAGCTGAACCGAAGGGATGCATGCCGAGGGGTGGGCGGTGTTTGTCGATTGTCGCCTTTCAGTGCTGGTCGCTCCGCCGTCGCGAGCGTACGTCCGCACGTCGCGTTAAAAGCCCCCTTAGCGGTCGTATACGACCGTTAAATTAATTAAGTGTCACATTAACTGAACGCAGGTGGTGTTACAAGTTCCGTGTACGAAGGAATGACACATTAGCTGTGTATCGGTTACTGAACATTGGTATGCGCCTTTGTTTGTATGTTTAGTATATATGAAACTTTTACGTCTAATCAAAGTTTTTTGTACACGAGACAACTTACTTGGGTTAAACTTTTAAATGCAACTAGTTTGTATAGATATAAACTTGTCTAAAATACAATAGTATGCAGTTAAAAGTTTACTTAAACAAAGGAATTTTATTGAATGTTTTTAATGTCTATTATGCTAACTGAATATATTTGTATAATATATAAATATATTACACATTCACAAAATATTTTGCAAGTATTTTGTGTATTGTTATTACCAATGAAGAAGAATGTCAATCGAATCTATAATCGTATAAAGAAAAAAATCTGCTTTATTTTAATCGGTAACGAAAGTATCTTCTA
Source organism: Synanthedon vespiformis (assembly GCA_918317495.1). Taxonomy (NCBI): domain Eukaryota; kingdom Metazoa; phylum Arthropoda; class Insecta; order Lepidoptera; family Sesiidae; genus Synanthedon; species Synanthedon vespiformis. Next base: position 10,536,949 of record OU906949.1, on the reverse strand, counting down.
TTCAGATTTTTTTAGACAGTACTATTTTTTTAATAAGGGACACAATCTTATTAGAACCGAACAATGTGAAAGCAACACAATTTTTGACGATTTTCATGAATACATAAAATCGAATTTACTCTTAACATAGCTTATATGAATCTACTTAATCTAAGTAATTTAATAGAGCTTATACACAGCGCTTGCAAATGAAACTTAGTTAATTAAATCTTAAGCACGCATTAAACAAGATTAAAGTTGATATTTCGCTATCACTATAATAATGTGTGAAATTTTTGCAAAGTTGTTTCGTGCTGTGATCGCATTAAGATTAGTTGCGTTTCCCATTTGACTTTGCTGTGGGATATTGCTGTTTGTCATGAAAGGAAAAAGGAACCTGTGTCACGGCGCTTTGCCTATCCGAAGCTCGCGTGAGTTGTGCTAAAGATAGCCAGTATTGAACAGCTGCGGAAAAAGACGGGTCTGGTCTACGCGGTAGATTACAAAGGAATGGTGGATAGACGCGAGCTTACCTTTCGAGGTTATTGGGTTATCATGAACGCCCCTTTTCTCGCAGAGAATTTGTTTTGCCGCTTTATCGGTCCTAAAGAAAACACTGAGAGCATGAAGAAAGGTTTTTGAAGGGTTAATAGCTTTTGTGTTTGCCCGCCAGCAAATGCATGTTTTATTAATGGCCCTAAATTGAGCGTTTTGATCTTCGTTGCTTTGACATTATTTGGTGGTAATTCTGAATTGTTATCAAGACTTTATGACCATAGTACATACATACATACATATCTACCTATCTACCCATCGTTAGGATCTTTTATGATGAGATTCGTTTAACTAGCTTGCAACATAAACCGTTTGGCAGTAGTAACAACCTCCTTACAGAAAATCAGAAATAACAGCACGAGTGCTGTTTATTTTTGGTGTGCTTAAAACAGCATATGTGCTTAATCCTACTATGGTCGGCAGCGCATTCGCAGCACATGTGACATTGCTTGTATTAGGTATATACGTCAATAGCAACCTCTTTGACGATCTTGACATTTTTTTTAGTGTTTCCCTCAGGGGTTATGCCACCCCCACAGGCCATTTATTATCATAATTTACAATAATATTTAGTTCCATTTAAATATTTAACACAATTCTATTAAATTATAAATAATTGGTAAGTACATAATGATTAGTATTGTTACATATGTAGCTGGTACGTAATTAGGTTACCTAAATAACTTAATTAGGTTTAATAACTCTTAAGTAATTATTTTTTTATATAATTATAACTATATACTGGGAAATAATTACCGAAGAATGGCGAATTATTTGGGGGTTGGGGGGATTGTATTCGTAATCCTCCGACATAATCGGAGTCTTGGTTAGTCTTGTGTGGTTTTATGTCAGTTTAGTGTCATATCAGTTACTCCTCTATTAAAAAAATAATCTAATACTAACTAGGACATCCCATTGTCACTTCAGATCCTCGCGTTTGCCCTTGACGCCACTTCGACAATTTTATGACAGTATGTAGTAAATTTGTTTATGGTATATTTTTCCTGCATTAATTCCTGTAGTACATGTTTTTCCAATTTTTTATCTATTTGTAATTCCAGCTCGAATCTTGCGGATTAATATTAATCAGTCCGGGCTGGATTTAATATTGAACCTGTGCAGGTACTGCGAGAAACCTCCATGTCCTGTCAGCACCTGCACAAGTTGTGGCGTCAATTTAAGTTTCTTTATGATTCTTTATGATCTTGACATTAAAAAACATGGCAGCTATTACTTGTCAGATCCAGACCAGAGCCAGCTATAAAAAGTTCATTCCCAAAGTTGGCCCCACCGGGATTCGAACCTGGGACCTCTGAGACAGAGCGACAAATCACGCACCTTAACCACTAGACCAAGAGTAACCCTTCTATCGTGTAAATTAATAATCAAAAACGACATGAAAAAAGAATATTTCTTTTTTAGTGATTATTTCTTTGAAAAATATACTGTAAAACCAAAACTGTATGAAACGGTGTACCTAACCGGAAGCAGCGCAGTCTGTAACTGCTATCTATAGGTTTGCTTCCTCCCGGGTTTGCCAAGCCAATATAGGTTCTGTTTTAGGAGAACACGATGTGCGACATATTATTAATGTTCATAAATATGGCATGTTTGGAAAATATCGGAAAACTCGGACATATCGGGACTGTATTTACTGTCTGTCGATTTTGTCAGAATCGAGAACTAATTGCTTATTTTAATTAAATTGTGGAATTGCGCCTTGGATTTGTCGAGGGCCACCGACAGCCTAGCCTAGCCTCACAACCACGTGGGCTACGCCCGCTGTTGCTGTTTGTGCGAAGACGCGCGTTAGTACAATATAAAACCCATAATAATATAACATATAAACCCATCTATTATCTTCAATACTAATAATAAATCTGTAAGGGTTGTTCATGGAGTAAGTTACTTTGTTGTCAAAGATATCGAGTTTATAGGCTCTATACATGATACTGAAACTAAATTGACGATTTTTAGATTTTTTTCTGTATTATGTATGTTCCTCCATAAATAAAACGAATTAACCGATTTTTATGAAACTTGGTATATAAACATTTAGACGTACACGACACAGGATAGGCCACTTTTTTCTTTTTCAACGTGGACGAAGTCGCGGGCACCAGCTAGTATTTTCATAATGAAAAAAGTTGTCAAAATTTACAATACCTTTACTTGTCAATAACATTAAGTTGGTCGCGCGCTTTCATCTGCGTCGCGAGTTAAAGTTAGTTAAGTTATTTTAGAAACAATTTTTTTGCGTAAAATACCTTTCTATTTTTTAGTATTGACTGTTACTTAAAAAACTGTTTTACATTTCTTTTACGTTACAATACAAATTTTTCAATTTGATTACAATTTTACATTGTTTATTGACGAGCATGTTAAAGTGCTCTGATTCAAGATACTACCTATAGATAGGTTCTATTCTTATCTTAAACAAGTCGACCATAGAAATTAACTTTGATATCTTTTGAATATAGATGTATTCTGCTGTATGCTTCCTATTTATATAGGTACTATTATATAAAGCTGAAGAGTTTGTTTGTTTTTGTTTGTACGCGCTAATCTCAGGAACTACATCTTCGAATTCTTTTGGTGTTGGATAGTCCATTTATCGAGGAAGACTATAGGCTATAGAGAACGCGGACTAAGTCGCAGGCACCAGCTTGTAATACATATTTAGTGACATACGATTTGTGAGTTTATCTGCCCATATTTTTAAAGCTATTAAAATGGTAAGCCTTTTATCAAGCAAAAATACCTCCAGACTAATCTTACCTGTTCAGTGTATAAATTGAAACATATGTTTTATAAAATTTCGCGAAGCTCTCGTTGATATTTTGGTAAGCCGATAGCCACTACGAAAACATTGAGAACTATTTCAGAGGAAAATTGCTTTGAAATTGGAAAGCTATAAGTTGAGCATTTTTGTCTCAAGATATTTCATAATAGCTTATGAAGCCAGTTTAGTTTGCTTGAGCAAAGACCAAAATGCAATTCGACCCTTCCAAAACAAATAAATAAATAATTTATTATTCTTTTATTTTGCAGATAAAAAAAAATAGTTACATCATTTATTTTTTACAACTAGCGTAATCCTTTGTATGGATTCTATTTTCTGGACATATTTTTTCTAATTTTTCTCTGTATATATTTTTTTGTAACGTAGCTTCTTTAAAAAAATATTTTATTCATTTATTATCTGTTAACTGATTTATTTTTCTTAACCCCTGCATGGGATCAACACCACAATTATAATTAAAATTCTTTATGATTTTAACCAAACACGGCGAAAATCTCAAACCAAATTACTAGTTCTGAAAATTCCATTCCCAAACTTGATTCAGCAGGGAATCGAAAAATATAATTAAAATAAACTCAAATGAATATGGTATCGACTAAATTGTAAAAAATAGTGAGCATACTACAACTTTGTGACAAATATTTTCATTAAAAGTTCTTGTCTATTTTAATACGGCGAGCTTTAAATAAATTTGTATTATCGAATATAATCGAGAAATATAAACATTATTAAGCACTAGACATTGCCTGCGGCTTCGCTTTTTTTATATTTCATGCTGTGTTTTTGTATGTGCCCATTTAGCAAACGTTTCATTACTATATCTTCATCAATAACATTGCAAGTGAATATATAAAAAGTTTACTGTGAGTACTAAGCTGTCACTGATTAACTTTCATTATAAGAAATATTAAATGAAAGTAGCTATAATACTATATAACCTCTTATATAATATTATAATGTAGAGATGTGTAGTTCTCCAGTAAACAGAGAGATATAGAAACTTTAATAAATAAGTTTCTGAACACGAGTGGAGTTAGTGGAGTTGTTGATACGTTTCAGTTGAAGATTCACGGTTGGTGGACTGAAATTCAGCCGAGCTGGCTTTGTCTGGGCCATTGAACATTAGGCCGCGCACACACGCGCGCCTCCGTCACCTCACGTACTCGCTACAAACTCCCTAAGAAGTTCGCACATGACGAGTTTTAAACTTGACGTATGACTTTCTGGCCGATTTGTGCTGCCAACTTTAATAATATTATTTTAGTTCCCAACGTAATATACGTTCGGAATATTGATGCCTGAATATGTGAAAATTCTTTTGAACAAAAATCTCGAATGCAATAAAAATAAGTTTGTCATGTTTTCTAAAAAAATACATTTTTACTAGCTTTTATGGAATAGCGAAGGCTCCTCGCACAGGCTTCCGCTTAAAAGGAGTCTTCAATCATGGTTATTATTGTAAAGAATTTTTCTAAATGTTAATAAACATTTTTATTTTTCTAATTCCTTGGCTTAGAAAGGACGTTTTATTGTAGGGCAATGTTTTAATGTCATTATCCTATCAATTTTACATATAGAGTTGTAAAAAACACTATAGTAGAGTTAAAGTTTAAAAATATCACCAAGCAGTTGTCGCTTCACCGATTCTGGATAGATGTATTCTGTCAAGTGTATCCCGGGATAAGCCTAAAATAAAAGTACTTACTTTTATTTTAGATTTCCCGTAGGCATTTTCCTGCGGTAAAAAGTCACAGATAATGTCGGCTTCTAATGATAAAATAATTTTTCAAATCGGTCCAGTAGTTTCGGAGCTATTCAAACAAATCTTTCCTCTTTATAATATTAGTATAGATTTATTTTATCGTTCGTAAGTAGTAAACTTCAGTCGTACGTACTTTGCTAATACTTATTATTCCTTTGCATTATTGTATTATATATATTATTGTTAGGTTTTGCAAACCTAACAATAATATATATACGTGTAGTTATATTGAGTCAATTTTGTTGATGCTGCTGACGAAACAAAAGCTGTTGTTTTGGTGTTGGAGGCACAGGTGATATATTCAGTTTGGAGGCATTCGAATACCTATGTAATGGTGTCCAATCTAACACGTAATCCGCTTGATTGACAACACTGGTGAGTCTGTCCAGGGTTTTACACATTCTGAATATTAATCTTGCTGTGTGGCGTGAGATATGTTGCCTATCCAAGTATCTGTCTAGGTTTAGCTCACAATTTGTATTTGTAAGTACTATTATAAGTACATCGCATACTCAAAACCACCTCCGACTTCTCAAAGATTAATTATTTTTTTGAAAATTATATACACAACCTTCCCCGTTTGTAGCTTTTAAAATCCGTCGGATGGTTTAAAAAGGAATTAGTGGAGAAACAAAACAGAGGCGGAAGCTACTTCATTTTATAATATACATATTACTAGCTGTTGCACCCGACTTCGTTCGAGTACTTTTGCAGTATATATTACTCGCTGATAATGTAGTTTTCTACAGGTGAAAGAATTTTTAAAATACATAAATACGAATCTTGTCTCTTTTTAATATAAGTATAGATACATCAATTAAAATATTTGTTTGTTAATTGGCTTTTTGACGGTTTTCATGTGACCATCGGTTAAATAGAAACTAAAGTAGCCAGGAAATATAAAAATATATTATAATGTGTATTTCTTGCTAATCAATTTATGAAATCCATCTAAAACTTATAATTATTAGCGACACTAAAGATATCTAAGATAAAAAGTGATAAACAAAATTTAAGAAATTTTTCTTAGTGACTAATTTTCTTCACTTTGTTTTGTCACAAGTTTCTCTGATACGATATCAACTATTTAGCGGTGAAGGTTAATAAATAAAATATTCTACTCATATTTCCCACATATATATTTTCTCCTCGCGAGTGTTGTCGCTCTTAAAATCGCCTTTGATCCCGCTATTCGCATCGCTTCCGCTTATGCCTTAGAACACTTATTCAACTGTAACTCTTTACTATGAAATTCACATAACAAAATATGGATTGCGTAATAAATCATGATACGTACACGGCTAACAACTACATTATTTCGCTTAGAGTGTCATAATCAATCATTCCACATATTTTGGAAAATACAATACGGTTCTGTCATAATAATACATTATGATATTGGTGCATTTAGTTAGAGAGTTATGTGTATGAGACATTCGATATCAATGCCTCGCATCACAATCGATTGTTGAAAATTAATTTAGTAATTTGTATTCGAACTGAAGATACATGAAGGTTTGTTCAATCAAGGCCGATGTAGGACTGGATTCGATGTTAAAATATTTTACCATATATAAAGTGTAAGGTAAAATTTCTCAGTTACTGATAATATACGAAATGATTATTATACGGATGTTAGTACAGCGGAAATATTTAGTCGAAATTAAATCAGTGGTAAAATGACAATTTTGGTTAATGAAAAAAAAAAAAAGTGTATTATACAATGCATTTCAAGGAATATTTTTCTTTGTAATTTCAAAGTATTTTCATTTATTTAAAATGGAATTTTACAGAGTAGATCTATCATCAGATCGACTGTGAATTCCCAAACTTTGTACTGTTGACCGCACCTTAGGTTTTTGAATACAACACTTCAAAATATTCAAGTTATAAGTATTCTCTTTTTTTTCTAAATTTTAGTAACCTTTCTTTAATTATTACTTTAGATTTTTCTTGTGATAATACACCTACTTACGATTTTTATTTTTTTTAAATAATAATCTCTGATAGGTATGTACTGTAAAAAAAAACATTAAAGTAAATTTTTATACCTCTGTGCTTCTGTAATATTTTTTGTGTCAAATGCTTTCATTACAAATTTTCTTTTGTTTCTTTCATAATCCGATCATGTCGGCTTACGGCGTTTTATGAACAAAAATTTTTAGGTGATGTTTTTGTATATTTTCAACAATCAGTTAGAGCATTCTGTTTGTTTTGGTGTTATGATAACAGTAGTTAAATCAGTATTTACTTAGTAAAGTAATTACCGATGTATTGAAATAAATAAAATAAATAAGATAAAAAATGACCAATATATATATATATCAATTCAATATACTAATTTGTTTGGTAAACATTACTGAAATATCCATGAAATTTAATAGAGAGAACTTAGTTTTTCCCGCGACTAAATCCGCGTCTATCGAAAACATTTCCTTTTTCTCTACCCCTGATAACGTGTTTGCGGAATTTCTTAACCTGAAAGCGTAATAAACAAATATAAAAATCTAAAAAAGCATGTAAACATAAAAACATAAAAAAAAATAACTAAATCCATTTTAGTTAGTACCGTGCAATATATTTTTCGGCGTTCGGTTATGAGAGATAGGTACGCTCGGACGCATGTTCAATTATCAATCTCTTAATCAATCAAAATTGTGCGGCCGACAGGTTTATTTTCATGCCACCGCACTAGACCAGGTATGTTGTGGAATAATAACAAAATATTGAGGCACCTATCTATCGTTGTCTGGTCGGCAATTTGTCAAGATTCGTGCGATAAAGGCGTGAAAACTCTCTCAAACTTCGTGTTTTCTTCAGCAAGGATTTTCAATAGACAGTAAAAATGTCTAAAGTTTCGCTAACGGCAGCAAAACATAGTGTTTATTACTCGTTTCGAGACATGTTTAGGGACGTCGTTGCGAACGCTACACAAAAGAATTTTCCTTGTTATTTCTTGTACCGATCATACCGGTCTGGTATTTCTAATACAACGAGGTGGAAGAAAACTCAGCTTTGCTCGTAAACAAGTTGTCTGTCATTTCGTTTCAAAACAAACTTTCCTACTAAAAGTGGAAATATACAGTTATAAAGTAGTTATGCAAAAATGGCATTTGTAAATTAACCAATTAAATTATTTTGTATATGCGTGATAGTAGGAAATAGTATTTCCTAACTATCCCAATCCATACTTACTAATATTATAAATGGGAAAGTAACTCTGTCTATCTGTTAACTTTACTGCATCAAGACTTAATAAAAAAAACATAATAAAAAAAAATGTTACTGCACTGTTACCGTACGAGGATGTTTAAATAATATTGCACTAAAACTACTTATAAATTTAAATAAACATTTAGGTTACCTATTACCAATGGATTTCGGTTAAATCGATTGACTTTGCGGTTAGAGCGCTATTATATTTTGTTGCATATATTATGATTGTAAAATTAATGAGTAATTGTGAATGTGTCATGTTGACGCAGAATGATTGTGAAAGACCTCAGAGCGTTGCTCAACCCGCATATTGATCTACCGCTCACCCTAGGGTACAAGCATCCCTCTAGTTTTGCCTGCTATGCCATAAAGTGGATCGACCAAGAAATATAGCAGATGATTTGTTTCAATTTTCTTCGTAGATTCTCATGTTTCGCTAAACTTGTGTACGGTGTAATAGATGGCGTAGATATAGCAAATTTTCAGGGCTTCACAATTTGTGGTATCACGTTCTGTGATAGAACTTGTGCATAGTTTGGATCGAGTAGAATTTGATTGATAAGGGTGCGGCGGCAATGGCGGGTGCTCAGTCACGTGCGCGCTTCGACGCCTCTCGCTTCTCTGATTCGGATACATATCTACCGGTAAGCACGATCGTGCTTACCGATTTCTCCACTTCTAATATATATGTATATTATCTAAGTTATCTATATAATCTATATATAATCTATATAAATAAAAATGAATCCCTAAATGTATTGCTAAACACAAAACTCGAGCCCGATTTTAATTCTCTTTTCACTCATGGATAGAGGGATAAAAACCTAACAGATTTTGATACGGATTTCATTAACGAAAAGAGAGATAAATCAGCTGTGTGTGAGGGATTCCTCACTGAAACACGCTGTATTTCATGTTATGACCGAGATTGGTAGAAAAAATATATTATTTTTGTCCACAACAATGTGTCTGATTTAAATGATTGGATGACGAGTACCGTAATTTATATCGACCCTTAAGTTTTCTCATACAAATCTCGCGTGTTCGTAATGTTATCCGATATACCGGTTATAACGAAGGTGGATACCGTTTGAACATGTGGATACGAAACTTTGTGTACCAGGTTAGATCTAAATAAAGTAATTTTCCTGTAGAATTGCTAGCGGAGGGGCTAGTAAAATTATCTAATGTTGTAGTTTTTGAGTAAGAAGTTTGTGAGGGTTGAAGATTGCGCTAACAATGGTTAACTCGTATGTACAAGTGTAAGTATATGTATGTTAGCATTTGCGACAAAGCGACACTCGTGCAGCAATTTCATTGTTGTTTCGAGGTTATGCCATTGTTGCTGGCTTGAAAAATCTCCGCTGAAAGAAGCGACAATCAAAGACAAAGCGCAGAAACTTTTAAAGACCCCATTCAGTTGTTTCGCCAGCGAGCTTTTACTACTGATTTCGTTTGTTATTTCATTTGTAGTCTTTTTTAATTGTAATTCAAGTTTATCTTTTGGGAGTAGAATTATCTACCTGCGCCTAAAAATACAAAGAAAACATATAACGTCTGTTAAAATATAAATTCAATAATTCATATAAAATATTTTTCGCATTGCAAGCTGTGCGAAACGCAGACGGGTTGCTATGTCAGTATAATTATAATATCATACTAACTAACGTTCTGGCTTGACGTAACCCATAACTTGGCGATTTCGGAGGGAACAAGAGGTTTAAGTGATATCTGTTACAAAAGTAGTTAATTTAAACAAAATAAAATAAAATAAACGTTATCTTTTAAATATATGATTACTATTTGGAAATGCATGGAATTTCATTGTCAATATGTTTACGTTTGGCACTATTGTAACCATCGTTAAGTGTAGGTATTGTATGTATGTTCCTCCATAACTCTTTAAACGAATTAACTAATTTTCATGAACGTACAGGACACAGGGTATTAGTTTTGCGACTTCAAAACAATCATCTTGTTATCCTATTTTTGAATTTGATTTGATTTATGGACGGTTCTCCACGAAGTGACGGATGAAATGTTGGAGGTGAAAGTTTCTGAAAAGAGATGTTATCCTGAACGCATTTCAACGTGTCCTATGCGGGACATGCTTGTTAGAAGTGGCGTGGCTCGGGTCTATATTGTGAAAGTAAACCACGGCGTGCCTCTAAAGCAAACAACATGAATTCTGTGGTCGGACGCGTCGTATTCGCGTTGTGTTCCCAGCACCAGATTACTGTACACTAAGTTTGCCTTACGGCTTGTTATGCGGTAAGCGGACGTGTGGTGCAAACTTTCGTTATTACCATTCTGATAGTGCAAACTACATTTAATACACACGAAGCGTAGCTAGCTTAGAGTCTTATTCGTCTGCTCGTATGTTATTGACGGTGAATTTAGTAGTTACTAACAGTTGTTAGACATTATATATCATCTGAAGTACTATTTCTAAGTAACTATTGACGTAACTATTTCCATTAAAAAAAAACGGGAAACATGATGTTCCTTTTGTAATTTATTTGTAACACCTTACCTACTACCATGTTTTAAGCAAATAAATGAATAAAAAATGTAACCAGTATACGACGCTTCGGGTTGGGTCAGCTTGTAATTAGCGAATTATTAAATTGAATATAGGAGATTAGTCAGTTATTTCGCTTTTTTATACCCACAAACTTGCACGGTGTCTGCTCGTTATTTAAAAAAAATACTACTCCATCTTGTTTAGCAACAACAATGTAACATTTCGTTTATTTATTGATACATGTTTTTGTTCCAGGTAGTGCTTGTGATCTATTAAATTGGATCGTATACGGAACGTGGCATTTGCGTGACTGAGCAATCATTATGTCGTATCAATGACAGTCTATTAAGGTAATATGGTATAATCCACCTGAGTGTTTTCCGTAGGTAGTGTATTTATTAAGAATCTCTGTGTATGTGTGTTGACTCATAAATAAATACATTTGTGTTAGTGTTTGTGGTTTTTGTGAAATAATAATAAAGTGGTAAGTGATACTAATTACTTTTTTTACCTTTTTATGTTTAAGACATTATTTTAATGATATAATAAATGAATAATGGCTTCATTTCGAGTTCTTAATTCGAATTTAAAATTGACTCATGCAACTTCCTGGCATTATTCATATGCCTAAGTTTTTATTCTTATAAGGTTTTGCCTATTGTGTTTAGTTTCGTTCTGCCTCAGAAAATTCCCAGCAATTGTATCGAAATTATATCGAATTTTGTTTCTAAACCTGTAAAAAGTAATGGGACCACGCCAAAGTAATGGGAGATTCCCTTTGACTTTGAGCAGACTACATATATGAAATCCTACCAATCTGTGATTGATTAGTGTAGTGGAGTAGCCATATTCCAAACGTCCTTTACACAGGTAACAGGCTTGTATTGTGTTTAGCTAGCAGAACATTTCTGTTCATTTCATATTGGAATGAATTCCTGTTCATATTGATTAAAAGAGCTGTGTATAGCATGATTAAGCAAGATAAATAACATACTATTATAACACTCTTATCATCACAATAAAATTATATCATAGAAGCTATTTAAAGTAGCTTGTATAGTTTGTTTAGACTTTACATTCTAAAGACATTTAGTTTAGTTTAGTTTTAATATAACTATTATTGTTTTTAGGATAGGTATGAAGGTATAGCTTCTATATGTCAGTACATTATACTTTAATGGTTGAAACCTACGAAGTGTCGATCGGGAGAAACCTCTGTTCAAATTCAATTTCTACCGTGTATTACTTATCTGTGGGCTGTTATTTGTCCAAATTTAAATAAAATAAAAAATATCAAAAGTTACATTAATGTGCATAGTGCTTTACTTAGGCGTAGTTTGATCGTTAAATTAGTAATAAAATCTGAACGAATGGAGTTGTTTGTGTTTTGGACGAAAACCAGAACAAACAGGGATGCATTCATCCTAACAGCTGTTATACCAATCCTGGCTACGTATCAGTTTGGAAAATCCTCTTTTGGCAACCGGCCCTCTGTCATTTCACCAAATAGGTTGTTGTAACAACTTTTATACATATCAGTACTTAGATTAAACTAACTGTGCAACCGGTTGTGGTGCTAACTTACATAAGTGGCTAAGTTATAAATGTGAAAAGTTCTGAAGATGTTCGTCAACAAGGGATCAAATTTGGTTGAAATTTGGCTCATGTGAATCTATGACATAAGTTGACAATCAATATAATTTTTATCGTGGTCTAGTGGATAAATAATTTAACTTATATTTAATGCTATTTTAATTCGCTAAACCACATTGTAAAGTTTAAAGTAATTTGTATTAACACCCAGTTAGGCTTAGAAGATAAAAAAATAAATGTATTTACCATATTTCTTTAAAAAAACTTCTAGGTAAATTTATTTATAGCGTTTTTATGCGTGTAGTTAATATTACACAAATAAGCATCTGGTAGCAGGACCAATCCTATTACATAAGACCAAGGTGATGAAACAGCACATGTGATATTGTGTTAGTTAAGAGTTCATAAGAAACGTCACAGCGTATTTTTCCTCTTTTCCTTACCTTACACTGTCACGTAAAAAAATTACTGAACGGATTTATATGAAATTTTGCGCACATATACTTTATGTTCTTATTACTTTATTACCTGAATTAATATATTATTTGATAACGGAAATTCTTTATTCTAGAAAAATGTTAGAAGCACAATTTAAAAACAGATTAGCTATTTCGTATTTCAACATTCGAGCGATAAAAACGAGAAGGTCTTATTTGTTATTTCTGTTTAAATTTCTTTTTATAAAAAAACACCTACGTCTCACGTGAACGAAATAATATTCTCAAAGAAGAGATAGATGCGCTGTAAAAAGATATGTCATCGGCTACTTTACGAAATTGAATCTCTTAATATGACAGCGGAGGTGAGCGACCCGAAACGATAGAGAGAACAGTTTTCGTGTATGCGTTTTGAAAGTATCGTCGAGAAAAGTGTTAAGTGGCTGTGTGTTTAGTAGCTTTTCGCCATCTAAAGCTTGGATACCTGCCCCGCCCCTGCCCCTCCCGCCCCCCTCTGTCTCTCCCCGTATCGCTGCCGGACGCAACCTGCACAAAATATAAATCGCAACCGCCTGAAATTACCACCTCCGCGCTTTATGATACAAAAGAGGAAAAAATACACTATCCGCTTCCCATTTTCCACTACATTTTTAACATGCTCAAAAACGCTCGAATATTTACCGTATAAAAATATATATATTTTAGAACACTTTCCAGATGTTATTTTTCAAACGCGCATATAAAGTGAAAATGCGCGCATCGACACTACTAAATATAATTTTCACGATTTCAAAAATATGCATAAAACTAATAAACTATGGCAAAAAGTTTCCATAATATTTTACATTTATAAAAATGCCGATTTTATATGTGTCTCAAGTCTCAATGGTATGTTAAGAGTTCGCATTCGCGCGGATATGTTGAATGTTGACACCAAAGAAAACGTTTTAGTATTTTTCGCGTTGGCAACTCATCGTGGCGTCGGTGCCGGTGACATTTCCTTTCACCAAACACAAATCAGAAAGAATGTTAAATATGTAGATGTTGTTCCGGTGAGGTGGCATAGCTCACTATATCTACCATTTCACAGGGAGACTCCATCGCTAAGCTCATTTGGCATTCAGCCACATACAATGGCCTGTATGTGTGTATGTCTATGTTCTTTAAAAGCCAGATAGTCAAAAAATCTATTTAAAAACAACTTTCACGTAAGTTGTAGCGATTTTCATTTAATTAATAGGAAGCTAAGTAGGTAGGTATTGCCACTTTTTAATTTCCTAACTTTAGGCCAAGAAGTACTTATTTCTATTTACCTATTAATTTATTATTAACTAGCTGGTGCCCGCGACTTCGCTCGCGTAACTTTGTTACGTTGTTACGACGCGACGGAGGACTTTGTTTTATAATATGTAGTGAATATTTATCTACATATTTAAATAGATAAATAAGTCACACCCGTTTTTTCGACATTTCAAATTGCTGTTTGTCAATAAATTGAACATTTTGAAAAGCCCCTCGAAATACATCAACGCCTTGTCATCATGGTTGACGAAAAAAAGTGAATATTTTTACTAAATAAAACGCGAACGAGTGAAATTAATTGTCCGCCTTGATTGTCCGGTGCAGGTGGGCGTTGTAGCGAGTCATTAAAATAAAATAGGATAAAATAGAACAAATGATTGGGATAAATATTTCGGTTGGATGGCTCGCCAGGCGTATGGTTCGTTACTTCGCACAGTGTTGAGCGCTGAGCATCCGGCCGGCGGAAAAACTGGGCGACGGCAAATACAAATCACGCTTCCAACAAACACATTACCTTGAATAAATAGTACATCAACTTGCCTCTATCGTGTAAATACAGATAGAGTATTTATCTGTATTCAAAAGTGTCAAATTTTTCAGACGCTGCAGACAATTTTGTTATAATCAATCAATACTAATATGTATGTATGTATGTATGTATTAACTGATTTTCATGAAACTTGATAGATAAAATATAGACGTACGGAACACAAGATAGGCTACTTTTAAATAAGCTCCATTATTCTTTACTCTCACGGTAGTCCTCTGAACGCCTCTGCGTTATATAACATACTAGCTGGTGCCTGCGACTTTGTCCGCGTTCAAAATGTTATATAGGTTAAAGTCTTCCTTGATAAATTGACTATCCAACACAAAGAATTTTTCAATTTAATTAACCAGTAGTTCCTGAGATTAGCGCGTTCAACCAAACAAACTTTTCAGTTTTATAATACTATAGTAATAAGTTAGTATAGAGTATAGATAATACTGATACATGATCAACTTTTACATTACATTTACATTTAATTTTAATTTTTAGATATTAACTTAACATTCTCTGAGTGAGAGGCAATGTTTACTTACACACGCCGTTAGCTCAGTAAAAGTGCTTTTACCTCGCATTTTCACAGAGTTTCCTATTTTTTGCAATAACAGGGCTTTTTTATTAATTAACATTTTTAATGTAATTTATGTCATCATCACCGTCATCTCAGAAGTATGACATAATTTTACAATAGGAAACTAACCCAACCCACTTGCTAAGCATGGCGTGTATTGGCAAAAACTCCCAATGATTTACAAGATATTTATATTCTACTAGCTGGTGCCCGCGACTTCGTCTGCGTTGAATGATGAAAGGTACCCACCCTATGTCCTTTCTGGTGTCCCAGACAAACTGTATGCAAAATTTCATGGTGATCGGTTCAGCAGTTTTTGCGTGAAAGCATAACAAACACACAAATCACATTTATAATATTAGTAAGGATTGTAATTGTGTATCGCACGAACTACGCCAAATATATGTACTTTTTCAGACGCACATGCACTTGTAACAATGAAAATGGTAAAAATATTTAGTCGCATTTACCAATTCGTTGACGAAGCGATTGAAAAATTTACTATAATTTAAATCGATATTGTTTATATAAATCTTGTTCTAATTATTATAAGATACTATTATTTAAGCAACCACTTCTAGTGAGTACTCTTAATATTCATGGTAATGTGGGCTTTTTTTATTTTGTATATTAAAATGTATGTGACTGATTTTATTTAAATAAATAAAAAAATAGAAAAAAAAATAGGTAAATAATCAAAGTCAGTGATGTTGTGCTCAGTCGAGCTTTTTACTCATTGAGAATATTTCCAGTTCTAGTTTTTATGTGATATAATTAATTTTAAAAGAATCTCGATTAGTCCGACGTTGGTTCGTTCGGCCCCTTTGAAACGAGGATCCCTAAAAATGGAAAACGTGTTGTCGCTGAGAACACGTAATCCACGAGTATCGAGATATTTTTGTATGCGAACTTCACCAACGCGTTACGAAACATGCGATCTACGTAACTCAATTTATGGGTTGTTTTCAAATAAAATACTGTTTTTATTTACAACAATGACACTTTTTTTGTCAATGTACGTGTTATATAAGAAACTAGAAAAAAATAAAATAAAGTAGCCTATCCTGTGTCCCATACGTCTAAATGTTTATCTACCAATATTCATGAAAATCAGTTAATTCGTTTAAGAGTTATGGAGGAACATACATACCAACATACATACATACATTCAATACTACACTTACATATTTATTTATTAGTATTGAGTATGGATGATAAAGTGTATACCCGAACTAAAATATACTTAATATTAAAGTATACTAAATAATAATGAGTTTGTTTGTAACATTTACTAAGACTAATTATATATGTAGTAATCGTAGAGCAGAAAAAAATATTTTTAAACAAATTATTTTTAATTTCCAACAAAAATATTAGTTGCATAAAACAAGTACATAAAGTTAAAACAAGACTCATCATTATATTTAATGCGACACGCATACTTGTTATATGAAATCGTCATCTAACGAAAATAATCTAACATTCAAAAGTGCTCAAGTATCTAAACGGAAATAATTTCCGCATGAAATTTTCCAGCGTTTTTTTCTAAGAGAAAATATTCTCCTTCGTGAGTTTTCATGATATAACCCATTGGTGTATAGCGCATTCATGCAGTCAGGGAGAGAAATTGAATACGAAGTTTATATGAAACAGAATGACCACATACGGTTATTCGCTCCGGCAGACGATCCTTTGAGAAATTAGTTTATTTAAAATGATATTGGTGTTTTTGAATGAAGATAATAAATCCTAACTAACATTATAAATGTGAAAGTGAGTTTGTTTTCTTTGTTAGGCTTAACCGGTCATCTTGAAATTTTGCATATACCATTCCACGAATAAGAAAGATAACAAAAAGAGTCTTTTTTCTGGATTAACCAGTAAAAAGAAGTGTTTCCGAGGGATCATTAAAAAAAATTCAATGCCTACCAAAAATATAGGAGCAAAAAAGATTGAATAAATGTTTTAACACTTAACACACTGATAAAGTCGTGGGCAAAAGTTAGTATAAAAATAAATAAAAATATCAACATACATCACGTCAAACAACATTGACTACACGTCTGGTCTAGTGGCTTGTAACCCTAGTTGTTAACCAAACGGTCGCGGGTTCAAAACCCGCTAGGGGGAAATTTTTATGTGTTAACATTTTACCTTTGTACCTGAGTCATGGATGTTTTGTATTTATAATATGTATATATTTACAAAAAAAAGTAATCTATGTAGTATATCAACTGTCTGGTATCCATAAGACAAGCATTAGTTGCTTAGTGTGAAGATATTTATCATTACGTCAACCGTAGGACATCTATTGCCGGACATAAACATGATTTTCCAGTAAAGTTCGATCAAGTGGACTGATAGCCTGTCTATCAACATTAACATAAAAACAATCCGAAACCAAAACAGTAACAGAGTGGTCACAATTGTGTTTAACATTATTCAGGATGTAACGTTATTTCCTCGGCACAGATCTCATTTGTGTCTGCATCACAATAGCATTATCTATGTACAAAACAGTTTTCTTTCCACGAAATAAACCACTGCATGGACAATGAGTATCATTCAGCGGCGAATGTATTTTTCACGTCCTTTTCATGCGAAACTCTGAATTTCGAATGGTGTACGCTATTGTGCACTGTTTAAATTTAACAAAAGTAACATTCAATATTTGCACAAAACTTTTATGTAAAATAAGTTATTTAAATTAAGTTATAAAAACACGTAGTCACAAGTTACAAGCGCATGTACTATATAATATTCTAAGACGGTCCACTTGATGGTAGGTGACTACCGTCTCCTATACCTAATAACCATAAGTAACGCCACAGGTTTTGCATGTGCAGTGCCGATCACAGTAGGGTTAAGGACAAGGGACTGGGAAGGGATAGGGAAACGGGCTCCGGCATCCCTTATATACTCATTCATTTTATATTGAAAAATTATGTCCAGCAGTGGACGTCATAAAGCTGAAATGATGAAAATAATGAAAAACACCGTTTTAAATTTAATTTTAAGCTGACAAAGTAGCAAGTTTCTCATAAAAACGCGTCGAGGATTTAAGGAATTAAGAGGATTTCAGACGTTTTAATTCCAAGAAATTAAAAGGTTAATATAACTGTGAATAGTTAAATTGCGTAGACTGGTTCTTTCAGTTTTCTACTAACGGCTTATTTCCATTCAAACTTGATTTACCTACTTTAAGCAATCTTTGAATACTCGAAGCTAAAACTTGGAAATATACATAACAACGTTAATTGATGCTGTTAGAATCATTATGTAATTTTCTGGGCACATAGCATTTGTTCTTACCACTGTGAGTACCTTTTATCAGCTCCTTTAACCTCCAATTATTTCTATATACATACATACATACATACATACATACATACATACATACATACATACCTACATAACATAAAAAAATCTAAAAATCGTCAATTTAGTTTCAGTATCATGTATAGAGCCTATTAACACGATATCTCTGACAACAAAGTAACTTACCCCATGACCAACCCTTACAGATTTATTATTGATGATGATTGATTAGATCTAATACGATTTTATTTCAGTGATTTTTAGAACTGAGTTCCACGGACATAAGCTTGGGAGCCTATATCTGGCGTTGGTAGTTGGCAAGCTCACTCTGAAAGCCTATTATCACACCTTTAATCTTTACCGATTAAGCACTTTGATTTCTCCTGATGTTGATGGTGTATATGAACAACTACCATCAAATGGAATATCAGCCTGAATCTTAAAGAAAGCATCCCTTTAGCTATAAATTATATGAACTGCTGGAGCCACATTTATATCTACTGTGGGTGAAACATTTTCCTTGTCGCTATGCAAATATACGTTTGATTGAAAAACAAATAAGGCGGGTGCGTGAGTTTTCATTATGGTTCTCAAAATGGAAAGAGTGTGTACGGATTGTGTCATCGCATATTCATCGGGCATTTTCGTGAGTCGACCTCGAAAGATATGCGCACCGACTGAGTAAACAATCCCTAATGGAGGGATTTAAGGTTACGTGACGTCTATAAACATCCAAGACGCGCTAATTTCATAATTTATCATATAATACAAATACAAGCTCTTAAAATATATATCTTCATGGAATAACTATAAACTAAAGAATACTACCACTTTAATGTATTTATTTCTATTAAGTCTTAGTTAAGTTCTCTTTAGGAAAGTCTTCTCTGCTTGCGTATTAAAGTCTTTATGGAGACGATATATATTTCAGTGAGGCACCAACCTCACTCTGAATTTATTTTAAAATAACTTTATTCATAGAGTTTAAAAAATACTGTGTAGAACGCAGTGTCTAAATTTTACGTTTTTCTTAGTTTAATGTTCGTTCTATTATGTAAAAGTTAGTAAATAAAAACTTGATAGAAGCGTACTGTCGACCGAGTGTAGGAGTTAGTTAAAACTAAGTCGTATTCTGCAGCATAATTTTTCACACGGCCCTTGTTAAAGTTTTATCTGCTTACCATTAAAGAAGTGAAGCTAAACGTAGCGAGTCGTGTTAGCATTCAGAAGTCATGGCTTATTGCGAACTTTCTCAGTTAAGGTAACCTGAATACGCTTAACGAACATAGCGTCCACGAAACAGTACGGTAACTTAATATGCCTAAACTGAATTTATTTGGATTTTAAACTTATTATTATTCTTTTATAGTTTTAGGAAATGCCACAGTGTGAAGAAAAATAATCTCCTCACCCCTACTACCATAATTATTGCTACGAAATTACCAAAATACCACTACTTTATTTAAACGCACTTATGCCTATACTTATTTTAAAAATATTACATTTATGTTTTGTTTTGCATTATGATTGTTTATTTTTTTAATAACATGATAAATACTAAAAATGTTGAAGGAGCTTTTATCCATCTTCATGAGTTTTACTTGTATTTACATGCTGTTAAATTTATTTACTGACTCGAAAATAGAGTTTAAATGGAGTTAAAGTCTATTACTTTTATTTGCATAAAACATAATTTAGCAGTTAATTTGTCGGAAAGAGGATTTTTTGTAATGTTTATTGTGAATTTATTCTATGTGGGTTATAATCAAAGGGGGTACAACTTGGCGAAAATCCGATGATATGAAGTTCGATTATTCAGATGTTGCATCTACAGCCATATTGGCCGTTTATCAATTTCTTCTTGGTGTTGTTGAGGTGGATGTTCTTCTTTTCTCTCATCTTCTCTTCGCTCATACTCGTAACACTTCAAGTCTTTTGTCCCGCTCTGATCGCCTTGAAAAATTCTGACTAACACTTTAGATACGCGGATGAAATCACTAGCTTTAGTTGGTACTGTTTATGAACAAGTGTTTACAGTACAGATGTAATATAAAGATCCCACTTGTCCTTTCTTTGTGCCAATATGCATGTCGAGGTGTGCGGGCGAGGGGTGAAGGAATGGGCGACGCGTGGGATGAGGCAATGTAGCTTCGCGTATTACCGGCGCACCGGTGTTTGTTTGTAGCCAGGCTCGGTCAACGACATTCAACACTATTGCTCTTTGACATGAAAGAAAAACACGCCCGGTTCCACGGTTAGCTCGTATTGAATGTTGTGTTCGGAATGCCAATCGTGCCTAATACGTATTGATTATTTAAAAAAAAAAAAGGTAGGTACGCAAAGGTCAAAGAGGTTGCGACGTAAAAATTAAAATATTTACGCAGGAATCGAAGACATTTAACATTTAACAATCAGTACCTCTACCTGAACGCACACTCCACAAACGCACTATCTGTTTCATGGTATAGGAAAATGGTTGTGCTATTAGACAAAATATTACTCTCTGTCTCTCTCTCTCTGTGTGTGTGTGTATGTGTGTCTCCATGTGCCTCTTCAGTCCTGAAGGTTAGCTGCTCAACCGAGGCAATCCCAATCCACTCTCGGATGTTTCTGAGCAACGACTTTCTCCTTCGCCCAGCGCGTCTCTTCCCTTCCACCTTACCCATCATAATCAATTGGAGCAGATTATTATAAAATATTACTACTAGTAAAAATACGTTTTAACTATTTGCTTTTGCCATCAAATAGGCGGTCAATCTGTCTGATGCGTTTATTAAAAAGGAAAAAGTCGCTAATTTTTTTTTGTCAAAACACCAATACAATCATAACAGTATTATAATTACAAAGAATTATAGAAAGGATACAACGAAAAATAAGGTATTATATGTATATATGAAATAATATAGGTCGAATATTTGTTATCATATAAAAAGTTGAAATAAACTTGTTTGAGAATTCAGTGTTGTTCTTATGTTCTTTAAAGTTAGACGAAGTTTAAGCTTGAAACTGTTCTCTGTCTGAACGAATAATGCTGAAGATTATTTTTGTATAGAGGTTGGTCTTAATGATGAATAACTTTATTGTTTCCAGAAACTCGGAGGTCTTTTGCCGAAGTTCTGCTTTTGTTAAAATGAAATTTAAAGAGGCCATAACGTTTGCGAAGCGTTTTTATCTCTTCTAAATATTATTACTTTTTTCAAAACGGTTTAATCTTATGATTATTAAGTGTAAGGCTGACTGGTTTATGTAATCTGTAAGACAAAGTTACTATGGTTAAGGCTGGTAGGCCTGTCCACGCCCATCGTCGGCGCCGACAGGCCAATACGTATTATGAAACTGAAGGGTACTATGAAGGATACTATGGGCGTTACGTGGCGTACGTAACGCCGACGAGGAAACGAATTATTTCTAACGAGATGAAATCGTTCGAAAAATATCATTTCTAATTAGATCCCATAGTGTAACCCCGAGGATAGCCCTTCGTCGTGTATGTCAATACGCTTATAAATCTATAAGAGTATAATATCAGTCAATATGCGTTTAAGTCAATATGCGTATAAGTCAATATGCGTGAAAGAAATAAGTCATTATGCGAGTAACCCAGCTCGTTGAGCAACGTTAGTTTGTGTGTATATAATTACTATACATGTAAAATTATTAAAAAAATCATTTTTTATTTACATAAAAATTAATGTTTTTATGTAATATTTGCTCATAGAACTTTTCTGATGGCGGAAATAAGAACAAATTATTATCAAAATTGTCAAGCATTGTTATGAAATTTTCTCCTCACGTTAGGTGAACGTGTTTGCGGTGTCACGTTACAGAACACGTGTGATAAAAAACAAACAACATCGATAAGATACTTGATTATTTCCATATGAGGCGCCACGTTTCAGACTTTTACGACTGTGTATGTCTTCTGAGGGCGGTAACTTAGTCATTTTATGTTCACCCCTTCCTTGGCATGCCGTGTACTCAGTTTACTTCGGGAACTTCCACGCAACTCCCTAAGGACACTCATAAACACGCATATCCTTTTTCATCTTACATTTCTATGTTTTTCCTTATTTACATATTAAATAAACTCATTAAAGAAAGAGCACACGTTTTTATGTGTTCTTTTTTCTTTTTTTGTCTTTACAGACTTTATTTTGTAATATGAATATTGTGTGTTGGTATTCAAATGCTTTATAAATATAAACGCTAACGCATAGCATTCGGCATAATATGCATAATTATGTAAAATGAAGAAAATTATAATTTGTATCTACTAATATGACGTTATTCTGCTAGATTTTCTTTGAGTTTATATATTGAAGTTTAGTAGCTATAATAAATTTAATTTTATCATTAATATTTGGACGAGCCTTTTTACTAAATTGCTCATGTATCTATTGGACAAAATTCTACCATTATAATTTCATAGGCGAAAAAACCTGTTTGTAATTTTTTTTTATAAGTGTGTGTATTTTTATGTGTTGTGTAAGTGTAAAGCTTAACAAGAGCAAGTAATTGTGAACCGAAAAATAAAAAAAGGTTTTGTTTTGTTTTTATTTTTTATTATGTACTTACAAATTTTATAGCGCAATATATACCTAAATTTATTTAATTTATCCTAATTTTATTTACATTTTATTTAATTAATGGGTAATAGAGAAGTCAATGTTTTTGGAATGAATTCCTTAATAATCCCATATCTATGGGGGATGTACGTGACTTACCCTGATTAAATCTTGATTATATTGGGCAGTTAATGTTCATTAAAATGGTCCTTGAATAAATTTAATTCTTCCGCTCGAACGCTATCGGTACGGATCGCTATTGGCATTACAATTTCTCAATAGTTACCAAAGCAAATATTTTTTTACTATCAAAAACGTCAAATGTACATGCGAAATTTATAATGATTTTTGATTCTTTAATCTTTATTATTCGATCTGATTTTTCTAAGTAAAGATCGTCCAGCAGGCTGACGGTCAACTAGATGGTAGGTGGCTCTGTCGTCGCCTATAATACAAGCAAGAAGTAACGTCACAGGTGCTGCAAGTGGACCATCTTAATCCTGTTTGACCATTTTTATATATTTTTTATTAGTTATTATTATTTTTAGCAACAACGTAGCAAACAAACAAATCCATTTTTGCATTTTTACACATATATTATTTTTTGTTACAAAAAATGGCTTGGAGACGAAGTATGCGCAAATTTTTTTATAGGATATTTTCATAGAATGTAGCACACTATTGGCACATTCGAACGAAGAATATCACAGGAAAAATGGCTAAGTAGAATGTCGGTAGGTGGTGAGCAAACAGCGCTTTAGGGATAACGCGGGTCAGGGGTCGGGGGTCGGGGGTCGCTTTTGTAACAGTCGTATAAGAGGCGGGAGAATCGGTCCCCACACTTTATAGTTTTAATATCGTGCGGTTCGGTCAACAGAGTTACAGCGGAAACACGTTTTTCCTACAAATGCGTGTCTTGTTTCACATACTACATGGAACGGCCGGAAGTCGTATCGGTTAATTTACAAACCGCTTGCCCCGGTTATGGTTACAATACGAAACTACGTTCAGGCGGCGTTGCAATTAAAAAAAAAGTACATTTACAATGAGCGCCCTGCCCCAAATTAAGTTGGCGCTTCTGCAGAATAAATAATCTTACTCGAAGAACACCCAGAGTTTATTAAATATAAACATTTTTATTTTCAGCCCTTCCGCCTTATTTCACGAAAAAAACTGAGGCTCAAGGCGTAAGTTATTTACTTTTTTTTTTTGTGTCTCGAACATAATGCGGAGTTCTCTCGGGAGGGAGATAATTTCTTACGTGTTTCGTGTTGTGTGTGACCCTTTCGTCTTAAATTGATATGAAGTTTCTTTAAATAGCTTTCAAGCGTAACTTTTTCTTTATGAAATCGATTCGGAAAATTGAAAAGATTTAAGGGACAAATACAACAGGAGGCTGTATTTATTGACACGGCGCTTATTGTCGGAAAATTCCCCACTGCAGCCTTGCTAACCAACGTGCAACGGTAGCTTCGGTCTTGTTCGACTATCAGGACAGTAGCAATAAGTTTTTAAAATTAATTGTAAGAAACAATATTCAAACCGAACAAGTATAAACAAATTCACACGACCAATTACCGTTTCATTAATGAGATTTATAGTGAAATATTTTCCATAGTAGAATTCATAACACCTTAAACCAGCGCCTTATGATTCATGAATTGGTTAATTTTGCCTAAATTAAACTTCGTACAGGAACTATTTTTCTCTATATAAATTTTTAAATCAATTATATTTTATACTCGAATAGCTTTTAAAGGACCCATAAAAGGAAATTGAACATTTTTTATTACATACCTTCTTTGAAAATTTTCTCATTTACCTTTTTCAGTCCATTCATTAAATATTGGTCACGAATAAATAGTCTATCTCGGCCTCAACTCTGATTGGACCTGACACTTTTAGCAAAGCTTTCTTTTATGTTTACGACTTTACGTGTCCCGAAAGTTAGTGTCCACTTATTTCGTTTGGGCGAAGTCCTCTTTGACTCTTACAATAAATTGGAAAAAACTAAAAGTGTTTTGTACGCGATTTGTGACCTTCGAGATTACAAAGATTTCGTTGAAGTGTTTGAAAAGGTCACACTACGTAAAAAATAATAGATTATTATGAAGACGCTTAGTAATCATTCAAAAGTGATATCAATGAAACGTAAATTATATGAGAAATTCGTACACAAATAGAACATGTCCTGTATCAATTAGAAAAGTCTTTTTACAATGCTTACCTATGAGATGATAATAATCGTAAGTCTTATTTTAACAACAATTTAGATCAGATTTTTTTAATAGGTTGCGCTAATAGAGCCGTTTCCATTTTATTAAATTAGTTTTGTAAATATCTAAAGGACCGAAATCACTTTTTACGTGGCATATTTTTCAATAAAAAAATATTTCCCTACTATTTATTATTAAACGAGTTTAGAAGCAAATTCATGAAACGCACAAAAAGGGAAATCTATGACAATTTTTTTCTTTTTACGTTTGAGCTCTATGAGTGTTTCAAATAAAAGAAATAAAAAGGAATAGTTTAAAAAAATATTGTTTCTCATTATGTAAACCTGTAGGTTATATTATATAACATTTAGGTTTATAATAAAATTTAAATTTGTTTTTTTTTTAATATTTTTTTTTATTTATTTTTTATTAGAGATGGGTTAAACAACTCCCTAAGCGTTTAAAATGCACTGCTGACTTTGATAGGATAAAGAAAAATGGACGATGAAGGGATATGAGAATGGGCTTTGGCTGGTATCGTCCGGGAGCCAGTGAACTCCTGCCATCTCAATCGCGGGACAAGTGGCTGTGATATGTCAATTATGTTTAAAAAAAATGGATAAATGTCAAAAATGCGCAAAGCTCAAACTTTACATTATTGTTTATTGGCAGTCCATTATGGAATAAACACTTCCTGGCCACCTCTATTGTTGACAACAAACTCCCGCAATTGACATAATAATCCGTGGATTTCCGTACATGACTATTTTGATCTTGCCGACGCCATGTTATGTCAAATAGCTGTCAGCATAATTTTTTTCTCAATTTTAATTATTAAACTATTGATAAAAAAAATTAGCCTTGCGCATATGTCATTTTTTTATGTTATTATGTCGATGGCAGGATTTTTTTGTTCGACAATAAAGTTTTTTTTATCATTTGTTTAAACAATTTGCTAATAAGCATTGTTCCGCTGCTGGTGCGTCGTATAACACAAAAACCATATAATAAATGTTGCGCAAATGTGTCAAAAATGGTATCGCTGGCTCCCGCACTACTATCCCACTCGCCGAACACAATGGCACACGTATTATTATTTATTATCACAGTGGTACTCAGGGAGTGGTTACTCCCGCAAGACGGTCTGTCTAGTTTATAGTAGCAGCAAGAGCAAAGCACACTGCGGAATGCAGTAATGCCCTGTTACTGCTAAACTATATTAAATTACTTACTAAATTAATTACAGTTACGAAACTATGATTACAATACATTCAGACGTGAACAGTAATGCATACACTAACAATATTAAATGCAGTAACATTATACAATGCGAATTAATCTATTGTTGTATTTCATCTGTAAAAACAGCTTACATTCGTTTGATGGGATATTACCATGACAGTTAAGTTGAAATATTATCTATATCTGTACATACATATTATAAATTTTAAAGTCGCTGTTTAATACGGTTTTCACTGATGAAAAGGACGAAGAACTAGAAAGGTTTGTGTATATAATTTGTAGAAAAATGCGTCCATTCAAAGTCGGGGACGGATTTATTAATGAGTAATGTTTACTTAAAATAGTCTTTCGTAAGCTAAAAAAAAATAGTCTAGAAATGGTAAACATTATATCAAATAGTAACGAATTGAGAATGAGAGTAATAAAATTAAGGTTAAGTATATTTGCCAATTAGTTGAAGGGTGAACTTAGTGATGGCGGTACATAAATAGTGGTTCAGGGGGACATACGACCAATAAAATGAGACGACAGGT
Source organism: Synanthedon vespiformis (assembly GCA_918317495.1). Classification (NCBI taxonomy): domain Eukaryota; kingdom Metazoa; phylum Arthropoda; class Insecta; order Lepidoptera; family Sesiidae; genus Synanthedon; species Synanthedon vespiformis. Next base: position 10,509,786 of record OU906949.1, on the reverse strand, counting down.
GATGGCACGTATTCGTCGGTCGAATGTAACCACGAAACCTCTATCCGTATTAGCGACTCGAAATTTGATTTCGACGAAAACTTATTTACTCTATAATATAAAAAAAACCCTCTAATTATTTAACTCCAGCCTTATTATTTAATAATAATCTCTCGGATAGTCACAATTTAGGCACAAGTTGTACTATTAGACTAGCCATGTGATACTAAAATATTATTATTATATAGTAAGACTAGATGCAGTGAACTCCACGGACTAAGAAGTAAAACTAATTATCAAAATTAGTATCAGTAAACAAATCTACTTAAACAAAAGCGCTTTTGACCGTTGTTGTGTAACAACGGTTACAAGCGCTTTTTACCATTTTCTCAGCAAAGCTGACTAATTGAGGCATAGTTGCTGGAAAAATGCTTACTCTTGTTTCCTATTAATTTGATTATGGTTCGCTCTTTCGGATTGCTTTTTCACGATAAGCCCATTGACTTCGGACCGCGTCCCAGATAGGGCTTTTTATGGCAGGACGGTATCGGCTCTCTCATCTACGAGACCTTAGATAGTGGATCACGCGTGTGAGAGCCTTAGAAAAACTTGACCTAGTTTGCCGACATAAAGTACGAGTTCGAATTGAGTAATGGCTTCTGAAAAGTGAGGTTTGGCGTTTTTCCGGACATTTTCAATATTTTTATAGATGAAATTTTCAAAAGTTCAGACAGGGAAGGTATCTACAGTTTGCTCCATTTTACCCTTTTCTATGATGTATTAGGAGTATTTACGTTTTTCTTATTTTTTACGTAATGTAGGCTGTCTGTAGGTGAGAGAATTTTTAAAATGAGCAGTTTTTGTGTTTATTATTTTCAAACATTAAAAAATACAAATCTCTCGCTATAATATTATAACAGACGTAGGTTGACACATATTAATTGACTCGTAATTTAGTGGAAACTTTTTTGATTTATGTTTTTCTTGTATGTATGTGTATAATGTGTATTTAGATATTGTATGTTTCCCAAATATAAATAAAATAAAATAAAATATACAGAATAATTTAATATTCCCAAATTGATGTATTTAGTATTTTTTTTTTTTTTTTTATGTTAAGGTCGACAGACAGGCTGACGGTCCACTTGATGGTAGGTGGCTACTGTCGCCTATAACACAAGCAACGCCATAAGTGCTACAAGTGCGCTGCCGACCATAGAAGGATTAAGGATAAGGGATAAGGGGGGGATGGGGTAATAGGCTCTGGCATCCCTTACTCACTCACCGAAACACAACAGCACATAATGCTGTTATTTCACGGTGGTATAGTAATTTGAGGGTTTTCAATATTTTCCCTAAAATATCACGACACATCAAATAGATCGAAAAGGATATCCCTGTTTACGGGCAAAGTGAACAAAACAAACAAGTATTCGAAAGGCAGTTGGGAATCTATAACTCAATGCCAACTTTTGCAAAGTTAAGCCAACTCGTGAAAGTATATATCGCCCACGGCGAACTGGAAAAGTCGATCCTGCCATTCCGATGTTCTAACGTTACCTGTAAACAAAAATCATTTCTAACAAACACAATGGGAACCTTAATGTTATTTTACAATGGAAAAATCATTTCTAACAAACACAAGGGGAATTTTAATGTTATTTTACAATGGATAAAGTTCTATATCGAATAACACCTGTTGTTAAATTATTTGTTTATTTTATTTTATTTTATTTAGAAAAACAAACAATTACACCATACATATATAAATTTGAAGAAAAAAATAACATACATAATAATTATTATTATAAATAAAGGTAATAGTGCAATCGACAACATTTTCCGCGATAGTAAACAAATTTTATACAGAGAAAACTGTACATATTTATATACAAAAATACACTAAAATACAAAAACAAAAAAAAAAACACCATAAAACTAAAACAAGTTAACAATAAATTATTTTTATATTCGTTTACTCTTTAAGTACTTCAATGAATATGTACAAAAATATATTTTATTTGCTGCGTCAACATAAACTGCCTAACATAATATAACTGTGAAAAACCTAATAAAGGTTTTCCTAGGCGAAGCCGGAAGCAGATACTAAAGAAATCTTGTGTGATTTTAATTATTTTATGGAACATAGAATTTAGTTTTGTAATTTGTAAATGACTAATAATATTAATTTCGACTAATGTTTATAATATTATAAATGCGAATTTTTGTATGTTTGGGTGTTTGTTACTCAATCATGCAAAAACCGATGAACGGATTTGAATGAAATATGACATATAGGTACTTTTTATGCTGAAAAATGATTGATTCTTGTGAGATTTAAAAAAAAAACGAACTACAGAGCGGACGAAGTCGCGGGGACAGCTAGTATGTATATAGATAAAAACAAAGAAGAATGAGTCTCCATTGACACGAAGAGTTCGAATTAGTGAATCAGAATTTACATAAGTTACGTTAGGCGCACCCGACTAAACTTTTACTATCTATATAACCTAATATAACTTTGATCCAACTTGTCAGTCACAAAAGTCGTGGGAGCCGAATGGTTAGCATTAAGTTTCATTACAAGTTATATATGTAATCTATGAATAATAATATTATCCTCTTCAATTTGTGTAACATCAAATAATATGGCTTTTCTTTCATTATATACGGCGAGTACGCTGTCCCACGCGTGTGTATGGAGGGCAAATTGTTTAAATATTCAATATAAAAAATTTAAATTAGTTAAAGGTCATTATGATAAATGATGTCGAAGCGGGACGACATCATATAAAAATGACTTATTTTTGTTTTGACTCTGTGGACGGCAGAGTGAAGTCGGCTAAACTACGCCTTCGTCGTACATACACGCTCACGCTAGAGAGTATATATGTTCCGTGATTACATGCACACAAATGCAATAAAACTACGCTTCACCTTATTAAAATATTTACTAGTAAAAATGCCGAATTGCGTAGTGAAAGGGTTTGAGTAGAAGTCTTTGAAAAATATAAAGCGGGATGGAATCACATTTTACACGTAAGTAAATTCCCTTGTTAAAAGTTTAAAAAGAACACAAAATTTTAATACATGAAATAGTCAACACACAACATGTTTTAAAGGCTGTGTTGTCCGCAAAATTGAAGTCTATAGTCCTCATTTGGTCCTAGATTAAATGCATAAATAAATTGAACACAGTTAATAAGGAAAATGATTCGGCATTCAGAGAAGTTTTGTAACACATTCCGTTACCCATTACCGAGTTATTTTTCCCAGTAAGGCGACAAGAAGTTTCCAATTTGGACGCGGTGAACTTTTATGTCGGCAGCCTTACGTGAGCTGAAACGTTAGCAATAAGATTAAAAATGAATTATGTTCCGTGTAAGGGCGGCCATAAAGCGGGAAGGGCCGTGTGAGTCGGCAGAAACTCGCGATCCCATGCTTTCGTAATCAGCAAAAATATGATTGCTCCCGTTCTACTGACGGTTTCATTTGCGGCTTGACAGTGAACATTTCAAATGAAATGAAAGATTCATCATTCTATGCACGATACGTTCATATTACCACTGTACTAATATTTTTTTTCTATATTACATTGAAAAGGGTAATTAATTTATTCTATTTTGGGAAACCTCACACCTAACCAACGTACAAAATGAAATAAAATAAAATAATAACAACAATAATATTATGTATAATACCCATATGCGAGCGTACGTGAGCGCGTTCATTGAGGATTATTATATTATTTTAGGAAATATAAGTAAGGAGCAAACGGAAACCAGAAATGAAGTGAAGTCTCTTTAAAGCCGGCGCCAGACATAGCAACAACATTTGTACACTTATGTGATCACTTATTTGAACACTTGTGAGGCATGGCTATGTGGGTATTTATTCAAAGTTTGATTTGCCACTTTGCACTTTTCCATTCGGTGTCGGTTTTTGGACCGCACATCAAAGCGTTCAAGTTCAACAGCCTGCTACACTTGCGCAAATTCCACTCGCAAGGCAAAACTCTTTTTTAGCTTAATAATAAAAAATAGAGACTTTTTAGCGTAATTTTTTGTAGACTTAAATAATAGAGATATACTGCGTCCATAAAGTCGTCGTCCATCTTGTGTGTTATCTATTTGAATACTCTGAAGCGAACGTGTTGCAAAGCATGTCTGGCAGGTAAGTACAACAAACATGTGTCCAAATGTGTGAGCAAAGTAGCTCAAAGTCTTTGTTAACATAACATATAAAACAACTTCTCTGACATTCAGATCAATCAGGAATCAGAACATGACTTGGTAACCTCTTGGGGTGTGGTTACTACCTCCAGGCGGGTTAATGAAAGATGTGTGCCCTGCCACTACTACACATTTTAAACATGAATTGCAAAGAACGAATGCAGGGATTCGATCCAGCATCTGTCGTAGCATAAGTAGAACATTCGCTCCAACACAAGGATACTGTCGAAACACGGTTATTTCCCTATTTCCTGTAATGATTTTTTTTAAAACTGACTACTTTGTTAATGGAGTAAAATTGACAGCAAACGAGCACAGCTAGTGTATATTCATAGAACTGAATAACGACATCAAACTGGCATTGGTTCCCAATTACCGTTGCGTTCGAATACTTACTGAATAGGCCAGTAATTTGGAAGGTGTTTGAAATGCTTGTAATTAGAGAGAGTAGAGAGAGAGAGACAGTATTACAGCGGAGAGAATGCGACATACAATTTACTGCATACAACGTCACAATTATGTTCGGTTCAAATATAGAGTGTGGTTTGAATAACGCTATCCAAACAATGTTACAGGACCATTATGTATCATGGAAATTAATGTAAAATTGCTATTAGCTATCTATTAAAGTGAAATTTCGAATTGTTTATAAATCTCATTTTGTTTGCTTGACTGTTTACAATAATCCTCGAATGAACTGAACAGTTTTTGGTTCATTTTTGAAAATACAATAAGCTTAGCCTCAAACAAAATTTAGGCATTGGTTAATCGGGTATCTGTTTCGTGTCTGAAAGAAAATTTATTGACATTTCAATTTTAAATTCGTTACTCGTCCATATACAAACGCATAGCAAACTTTCAAGCGCTGAACTTTTATTACAAGGTTCGAAAGCTATAAAATTTTCTTGTTTAGAAACATAAGTTAACTTGAAATTAGAAACTCAAGGTTGAAGTCGCGAACGATAACTTACATTACTTCAACCTCACAGAATTCGGTTATATTGAGTTTCTACGTGTATGTCCTTGTCTATTCTCTTGTCCTTTAGCGCACTTTACCGCTTAACACCAAGTTGACTGCCTGTATGAGCTTAACATTCAAAAACAATAAAAACTTAAAGAAATTTTCAAATAAATACCAGTTTAATGAAAATGTTTATTTAGACACTCTGTGTAGTCAAGAGTAATTAGGGATTAAAATAAATTAATAGTTTGGAAAAATAAATCGATTTTTGTATAAAATGTAAGTTAGCTGAGAACTGAGGTAGGTACTGCGGTTACGGCGACCTGAATTGTTCAGTGAAATTCAGCGAACGGCGCTGGCCCCGTGCCGAATGTTGCAGTTAAATAATTTGTGATAACCGCTTTCATTTATTCAGCTCAGAGCTCGAATTTACATGACTAATTTGACAGTTGTAACTTAAATATGGCGATTGTAAACGGAGCCGTGTTTATTTGCTGATTCAGAGAACATTACCTTGTTTAATGCACAGTTGGTTCTGAGAGCAGCGTTTTTGGTGTTACGTATTATATAATATTAATTGTAAAACGAACATCCGAGAAAGAAGATTGCAAGTCCATGCCTTCTTAGTCACCACCATCTTTACTTGCTCCAGTTACTTGCAACACGTAAACGGGTCACATGCGTCCTCAAACAACTACTGTGCTACTACTACGACTTGACGACACGTTTGGTCTAGTGGCTAGTAACCCTAGCTGTTAACCAAACGATTCGGGGTTCGAATCCCGCTGGGGTCAAATGTTTATGTGTTAATATTTACCTTTGTACCTGAGTCATGGATGTTTTGTATTTATAATATGTATGTATTTACATAAAACGTAATCTATGTAGTATTTCAACTGTCTGGTATCCATAATACAAGCATTAGTTTCTTAGTGTGGAACTAGATGGTGCTGTGTGGAATGTGTGTCATAATTATTATTGTATTATTATTATTATTACTAGATATTCTTTGTTCAGTAAATATGTATTATTAGATTGAACAAATTAAGGTCAAAAATAACTATGCAAAGTAATTTATTGCAAAGACTAAAACGTAAGATTAGAACTGTATATGATAATAGAAAGGTTTGTGATATGTCCCTTAAGGAGTACAATAAACTACCTAATAATATAGAGGACAATGTTTTTTATTATGTTTTTAAAGTATTTTATAATAAAATCATATTAGTTATTTAAAAAAAATGTAAACGTTTTAATTAACAAAAACGATTAAAAATAATTCCGTTCTCTAAACTGGTTTTCATTACGTATTTCCTGTGTTAATATGTTTTTATATGTATCGTTATTAAATATGAGTAATTGAGTAAAACGAATTACTATATTAACTGTAAAGGCTGCTAGACTGCAAGTAAATAAAAATATGGTTGCTCTGGATTTAATTAATTTATAAACTTTTTAGTTTTGACTAATTGGAAGTACTGAAAGAATAAATTTATAATTAGACGTCACGAGCGTAGGTGCAAGCAAATCTAAAATTTGTAGTTTCATATTTATAAACTTTATACATATATTGAAATATTATGGAGATTACAATTTAAAATAATATTATTATCATCCCATTTTACAGCCTTACCAACAAAATAAGTAATATGTGAAAAAAGGATAATTTTAAGGATTGTGTATTCTCTTGTACTATATTATTACTAGCTGGCGCCCGCGACTTCGTCCGCGTTGAAAAAGAAAAAGTAGACTATCCTGTGTCCTATACGTCTAAATGTTTATCTAAGAAGTTTTATGAAAATCAGTTAATTGGTTTAAGAGTTATACATACATACAATACCTACACTTGCAGATATATTATTAGTATTGACTATGTCAACCATGTAAATTGTTTCATGGAAGAACTGTTGACAAAGAGATTGGTCAAATAAATTTTATTAAAGGATAACTTGTTCGACTATAACTAAATAAATAAATCCATTTCTGTGGATAGTTTTTCTTTAGTGCAAAGCTGACGATCTTGTGAATTGTTTTCATAAACACTATGCCTCATCACGTAGAGCGTTGTAAAAACATAATTGTATTCCAACGAGAGATATCAAGATGTTTTACTGTGCGAACTTTTTAGCGCTCACAGCTGTTCCGGTTCGTAATTTGTTGGCCGTAGTAAAAACATTGGAAGGTTTACAGCTATAATAAAGAGCTTTTATCGGGTGCGTCCGTTGGTACACCGGTAGTTCGATATTGCAAAAATTGTATAAAAAAAGTGACTAAATACAGTTTTGAGAAACATACGCATGCTTACCGCATCTATTATTATTGCAGGGATAAAAGATAAGGGATTGGGAAAGATAGTAAAACGGGCTCTGGTATTCTATTCTCAAAAAGTGCATGATGGATTCCGATTCTGGCTGCTTGGTTATTTCTGTACAAACGAAACAGTCGCCTTTAGATAGATGAGCAAAACCGAACATAATATGCCTGACTTTCTCCATTATTCATCGCACAAATGACTGTGAAACTTATTGTGTCTTAATAAACTTTAAAAAAGTTTATTTCAATAGATGGCTCTGCTGGGAATCGAAACAGGGACCATAAAGTCGTGTTTAGGCAAGCACCTTAACTACTTTACCAATGGCTATAGGCTGGTCAGAATTAACGAAAATTGAATCATTTTCTCATAATCAAAACTGTTTCTAAATGCGAGTAGGGTTTTTTTACATTAATTTGTTCGGCGTAAATGTGCGCTGTAATCTATCACGAGCGGCTGTCCGTCGACACTTATTAATGGAGTCTGAATATATTTGTAGACAACCTACCGCTCACCGACTCCTGGCTATTTTATCAGATCTTCTCGTTTATTGCCTTTGTGGCTAGAGGTTGCTTTTGGAGACGGAAAAGATTAGAGAAACTGCGACCTGAATGTTAAAGCATCCATTTTTTTATTTATTGTTTTCAAAAGCACGCATTTTTATTAGGTATTGTTTAAGAATATTTAATTTTTTGTTGCCATGTAAGAAAGAAGATTCTTTAACACTATTAATAAAAAAAAATAATTAATCAATTAATACTAATAATAAATCTGTAAGTGTAGTATTGTATATATGTTCCCCCATAACTCTTAAACGAATTAACTGATTTTACTTGGTAGATAAACATTTAGACGTACGGGACAAAGGATAGGCTCCTTTTTTCTTTTTCAACGCGAATGAAGTCGCGGTATATTAATAAAAAATATTAAAAACAAAATAAGTTGACATGGGGCGCTAGTACATAAGAGTGGCAGTTAATAAGCTCGCGACCTAAGGGACTTAATGAAAAAATAGTCTGGTTTTATATTCATTATTTATCAATGTAATCTTCTTCCAATGAGATGCATTTTTCACATCGGGTATATAAAGCTTTTAAGCCTTCGAAAAAATATTCTTTCCTTTAGAGTAACTTTCTACAGCTTACTTCATCTCACTGTCATTTGAGCTTCTTCTATTCTGCTGCTCGTCTGCTATTCGCCATAATTTAATTCTCTGGTCGACCAATACTATTTTTTATATATATTTTTAAGTTTTCTACATTACTACCGTTACTGGTCGTCCCAAGCGGGTCTCTCGTCCTTGTTGAAGTAAGCGAGCCTACTTTTCAGAAACCTGTAGAACTGTAACATCCCTTGGAAAATTCTTTTTGGCATATTTACAAATTACAAGAATTTTTCGAGCAGCTCTATCTGTTAAGCAAATGTTTTTGCTTAATCACTTATTTACAATATTATTGGTAAATACATTTTACGAAATTGTGGTAAACACTGACATTTTGTTACAGATTTTGTGATTTTAGTAAGACTTATCAGCTGCAAATAAACGACGGTTTTTATGATAAAGTTTTTGTAACTTTTTGTAATGTTAATTAATATCGTGTGGCCAAATTTTATTAGCCTTGTAGGGAGAACGGTAAATTTTAAAAGCGTCCACACGATCAGCGGCCGCTGCCCTCACAATTATGAGGCTTTCAAGCTCCTCGGATGAGACTGCAAAATTCATTACTTACGTAGAAAGCCCGAGCTTTTATCTCGAAAGATGTGCTTTTGTAATCACATTACGCAAATGAGAAATAGAGAATTCACGGTCGGCTCGAGGCGGGATCGGGCTATACTCACTTGTCGGTTGTGATCCCGACAAATGTGCGGGGGACACTTACCGGCGATGACTGTAACGCTAAGAGGGGAGGGAGGGGGGAAATGATACGTTCAAGAAAAATAAAAATACATACGTAACAACTTAATGCATATTAAGCCAAGCAACAATGCCTTTGTCTTAAAAGGAGACTGGTGTATTTACAAAATTGCATTAATTAAAAATAATACATTCTTTTGTAAAATAAAAATGCAATAACAGTTTCAAACGTAATTATTTCTTACTCTTTTGTTCCTCTTGGTTTTAATGCTGAGCCTGTGGGGTCCCAGCCCAGCTTAGAATTATTAAAGATATATCCAAGAGATTGATGGAAAATTGGCGATGATAGGAGTGGGCTTTACTTCTCTGAGTGATTAAGAAATTCAGAGGCAATGCAGCCAGCATGTTGGATACCTTACCACCTGGACCCAATTTTAATTGCATTAATAATAACAAATAAAAGATAACATAATTTGAGCTCGTTTTAATTAAATGGGTTTAAATTACAAATAACTACAGGAGGAATAATTAAATTAATATTTCATTAATTTAATTATTTCTAATTTGGTATTTTAATAGATCATTTAGTTATCGATAAGAAAATTACCAATGTCATATTATATATGATTTTCGTTAGAGGTAAATAAAATGGAGCAGCATTGAATTTCATAGTGAAAAGTAAATTGTTCGCTAAAATAAATTGCGCTCATTACCATTTAGCGGGTTTGGCAGAAGTCCTGCTCTCGCCGTACGAGTAACTCCATTTCCTATTACGTGCCACCCTTGCTACGCCGACGCGGACGCCTCGCCTCACCGTAGCCCGTAGCCGCGCTACGACTCTACGACTCTACGAGTGCTCTACGAATTGTTCATTTTTTTATCTTGCAATTCGCAGAGTAATGTAGGTCGAGTATTTCTGCATTCATTATTACAATTTACAATATTATGTAACTTATACTTTAGTTTCCGATGTTGAATTTATTACTTTCACAGGAGACTATTATAGCTGAGAAATTTTCTTTAGAATTTATATCAACATTTGTTCTATTACTGTCATATTTTCTACCATGAAAATATCATGAACAGACTAATACACATTATTTCTTTAAGACCCATTTTCCTCAACTTCCCACTTCAGATGGCTGATCCTTTGGGCTATATCCTCTACCTTAGTTTTCCGATGGATCTCCATATTTCGGATCATATTCCTTAGAGAAATGCCAAGCACTTTCCTCTCCGTAGCTAGCTGAGCGAATCGTGATTTGTGGACGAGATATTTCGTCAGTATTCGCTTCTCAGCGCGGTATGTCAAAACTGGCAATACGCACTGGTTATAGATTTCTGCTTCAAGGCATTGGGGGGTTCTGTTCAAGCCTTACTAATCGTGTTATAGGCTCTATAGATGATGCTGAAACTAAATTGAGAATTTTTACAATTTTTTCTGTATGTATGTTCCTCCATAACTCTTAAACGAATTAACTGATTTTCATGAAATTTGGTGGATAAACATTTAGACATACACGACGTCGCGGGCAACAGCTAGTATACATATAAATTTAAAGCAATTGTAATAATTTAATAAAATACGCTTATACAGACTGACTACTACTTAATGATTATTATTTGACCGATGGAATTGCTTGAAATATATTACTGAACATTGGTTCATTGAATGTTAAATTCTTGTATAATTCTTCTTCTTAGAATCTATATTCCAAAATGGCGATAATCTATATCTATACTATATCTCCACATTTTATAACCTGAAATCGTTTTTTCACTATTGGTAAGAGTGATCCACGAGTTGATGTACTAGTACATATATAATTTGCAGACAAAATCCATCCGTGCGAAGCCAGGAGGGGGTCGATAGTTATATAGTTATAATCTGAATACTATGATACTTTAAAGAATATGGTTTTATTTCATTAAAATCCACACTAAATACAAATTTCTCAAGGTTGACGACCCGCAGACTTGAGTTAGTAATAGTCAATAAAAGTCTTCTTTTAAATTACCGTTCTACTACTTCTAATACTATAGCTACAAGTGAGTTTCAAAAGAATATAGAAGTACATTTTAGCAATGATAAAATAAATTCGAGTTTGATGGATAGCGTATAATGAATATTCAGTGTGCGTCGTTGATAAATAGATACATTTAGAGCGGACGATATGGGCGGGCTTCTAAAACGGTGTATTATATCTGGTCAAAAAAAAAGATAAATGGCGGGCAACGTTTCGCGCTATTATGTAATGAAACCTAAACGAGTTGTGACGGTGTGCCGCCGTGGCTGCGGTAGCCAGCGCAAAAATGACGGTATCAATTAAAAGCAGCGAGCGGTAGCCGCGACGCGGCATTCTCGTGTCATCCATCAGACGAGGGCGGGCGGCTGACGCGGACAAATGAAGTGCGATTTGATCCGCCCTAGCTACACACCGAATCTACTTCCATTCACAACTTATGCAGCTAAGAAAAACAAAGAGCCCGAAGCTCATTAGGACAGAGAAAGTCTTATGTTTTATTCAGACGCCATTCGGCGGAAACGACTGACCAAACTAATTTAACTTTTAAACGAGTAACAATTTTTCGATTCCGTACCATTTTAATAATAAATCCGTCCAAAGCAATTAGCGGGCTGTGTTATTAATCGTTCAAATTGTCCGCCACAACTAAATGTATACCGCAACTCTGTTCGTTATCTTATTGTGGAATTCAACACGCGAACGTTTTATGTTCTTAGAAAAGATTGACTTAATTTATTGTTGGCAATACTGCTATTTGTATTTCACAATAACTGCATGTGTTTTTTTAATATTGTACATTACAATATTTATTTATATTTTCGAAGCTTAAAAATCGTCAAATACATGTGTTTTTTAACAAATTAACCAATTTACCTGGAGTTTAGAAATTTACTGGCACGAAACCTCCGTAGTTGTCCTTTTCGACTACACTTTTTTTTTTGTAAAAAAGAGAGTCCAGTTTGAAGATTTCCCTTACAAACAGGTTTTCCATTTCTCTCATAAAGAAAAAAAAATGATTATAATTATTGTTAATCTTGTAATTTTTTTTGTTAATTTTGTTTTTTAATTGCAACTAAGCAGGGATATTTAACAGATCGACTCTGTATGTTGATTACCATAAGACAAAGCTGATCGCTTATGTCTTATGGTAATCAACATAACCGAGTTCCTAAGCCAACTGGTAACGCAAATTGGAATAATGTTACCCAATAGATTCGTTCAGTAAGCGAGGTACTAATTCTCATCTGACACGAGTAAGTATATTTTATTGAAATCAAACGTGCTATTTAATCATTATTGGAGTATTGTGACCTATTTGGTTAAATATATACAAGAGACGCGTATAAAAAAAAACAGTGCCCCACTACGGGAATGCCAACGGAAGTGAAAACTTGAACAATGACGTGTGTATTTTTTGAATCCTGAGGAATCACTTAAATACAGAGGTGTCGGTTACATTACATCACAAGTCGCGAGTTCAATGGTATTTTCCCATCTCAAAATTGTTCTTTTTTTAAACTGTCAGCGCTCAGTATAATATAGTATCACTGGCCTTTTTTATTTTTATTTGAATTTACTGTGTTATTTTATGATTGTGAAGAGAGGTGTCGGTTACATTACATTACATCACAGGTCGCTACTTCAATTGTTTTTTTCCATCGCAAAAATGTCCAACGCGGCTAAACAAGATTTCACCTCAAAAAAATCCGAGCTTTGTACAAAACTTATAGCTGGAAGCTGAAGGTAGTTGACGGACATTTAAAAAAGATCTGATCATAAAAAAAATTAAATACGTTCATTATAATTTTGCGTTAATATGATGAGGGTTGCCAGTTCTGGCACTGTTCCCAAGCTTGTACTGGGAGTAATTCTGTTTTCAACGAGGACGTGCCGGGAATTGTTACGGTGGCCACTCGAACGCTGTCCGGTACGGGTTGCAACTCTGAGTTTACGTAAGCCAATCCGGGCCGTATTGAACTGGGTGCAGCGCTAATCTTTTGTTGACAGTAACCGCGTTAGGTATCTTGAAAAATCTTTCTGTTCTTGAAAATCTTATTTATTAGGTTTGTAGATTTATGTTATACTTAAGCTGAACCAGCCATGCTTCGCAGTGGCTCTTTTTTGTATCCGATTGAACTAAGGAATCAAAAGAAACACTCCTCTGTTACAATGAAATGTTGTGTGAGAATTTTAAGTCTATCCATCGGATAGTTTTGGAGTTTCGTGCACATTACAATATTATGGAAACTTTTTTATGGATGCTATGGAAGCTGGCACCCGCGACTTTGTCCGCGTTGAAAAAGAAAAAAGTAGCCTATCCTGTGTCCTGTTCGTCTAAATGTATATCTACCAAGTTTCATGAAAATCAGTTCGTTCGTTTAAGAGTTGTGAAGGAACATACATACATACATACATACAGAAAAAAAATTCTAAAAATCGTCAATTTACTTTCAGTATCATGTATAGAGCCTATAAACACAATATTTATGAAAACAAAGTAACTTACTCCATGACCAACCCTTACAGATTTGTTATTAGTATTGATGATTATAATATAAATATCCAATTATCTGATTCAAGGAAATTTCAGCATGGAAACTGCCGGAAAACATAACAATGCCGGACTCGGTTAATCAGTAAACAACCATTTAATTAAATATAATTAATTAATTAATACAAAACAGTGTACAGAAACAATATGCAATATTAAATTAATTTGTTTCCACAACAAACAAGTAGTTTTTCGATTTGAGAAATCCTCGTGGAAATAATTTCGTTTTTCTGTATACTTGGATATTTCGTATATTGTATCTCTGAATGGAATGGATCATTTTGTTTCTCTAGTTAGTTTTAATAGATTTCTACTGATTTCGGATTAAATATTATATTTTTTCTATTTTTTCGATTTAATCTCGTAAGCTGTTAACCTTTGTTAACAGCTTACGCTTAAGCTGTTAACCTATTAACCTATACATTCTTTGTATAGGTATATAAGTTGCTAAATAAATCACTGCAGTCTGTTGTACAAACAAAAACCTAAATTATTTAACTAGATTTTCTGCCTGAGTGACAAGATTTTGTTCTGTCTACTGTGTAAGTTCACCGAGCGTATTTTCATGTAATTAAAACTTTTAATTCCCTAGACTACATTATTCAACAAGTATTGAATATTAAAATTAAGATTTTTATTGAATAAAAATATAATCGCCTTAACAATAGAGTAGTGTCTAACAGTGTCTTAGTGTCTAATAATAAATCATGTAATTACTTAGCTTTACGCGAAGCCTTTAACGTTAATCGATGAGTCTAGACAACTTAATACATTTTAAGTTGCGGTCATGATGATAGGCATATACTTTATTATAAAAACTCGAAGGCAAGTCTAAAAAAAAAATTTTTTTTTTGCTTAATTCCTATAATGTGAATTTTATTTATTTTATGTTAGTTTGGAAAGTTAAAATTAATTTCTTTAATAAAAAGTGACGCTTACAAAATTGCGGGAAAAATCTATTTTTATTTTTGATAATTAACCAATAAATTATACAAAAGAATACATTTTTTCCTACCAATTGTAACCTCACTCGCAGAACATACTTGCACATATTATAATATATACATATATACTATAATGAATGTGTATGTGAATAGAACAAAAGGAAAAGTTCCTACGCCTAGCTCCTATAGGTCTAACATGTAATATGTTGGTCTTTTAATTCGATGCAATATACCTAAACCGCGTTTCAGAAACTAAACTAATAAATTAAGAAATAAATTCACCCCAACCTAATGGATCCCCCTTAATTTATTTACCGTCAAGAGGATCGGGTGACAGTAATTTAATTGTAAGTGAATTAAGGTCACCTCCGGGAAATACAGCGATTCAAGGCGTATCTTCTAAAAACATGTTTGTAGAAAAAATACCATCACAATTTTCAGTACAATTTACTTTGATTACAACGCTTCAGCGTTCGTCTTCAGCATTCAAAGTATATATTGTCTGGGTGTGATTAAAATTAAATTAATTTAAGTTATTTACAATGTAAATAGGTAAAGTACATTTAATCTTATATTTATTTGCAAAGGGATTATCTATACCAATATATAAAGCTGAAGAGTTTGTTTGTTTGGTTGTACGCGTTAATCTCAAGAACTACTGGTTCGAATTGAAAAATTATTTTTGTGTTGGATAGTCCATTTATCAAGGAAGGCTATAGGCTATAGAGAACGCGGACGAAGTCGCGGGCACCAACTAGTATACTAGTTGAACCGCCAAACTTCGCTGTGGCTCAGTCAGCAACATTCCATGGTTGCCATAACAATGGTCCGTATGAAAATTATGTTTTCTTTTTAATAAAAAACTTCGTCCGCGTGTGATTGCTACCATACTTCATAGGATTACCTACTCGTTGGACTAATCTGAAGATTGTCTGAAAGTTTCATCAAAATCGGTTCAGCGGTTTTGGAGTCTACATACATACATACATACATACATACATACATACATACATACATACATACATACATACATACATACATACATACATACATACATACATACATACATACATACATACACACATCACCTTTTATATATTAAGATGATTAAATGCTAGTTAAATTAAACCATTAAACATTAAACCATAAAATTATTGGAGGTTATTGTATCGTTTTCATTTCGTTTCGATTAATAAATATTAGTTGTCACAATGTTAAATATTTTCGTGAAGAAAGATTGTAAGACCTCATTAGATTAAATATTCACAGTTCGTTGAGGTTCATTATACATATGAATTCTTTGTGGATCAGGTGAATCTGCAATTCGCATACATACTTATATTACTTTTGATGTCTTACACGGTTCAGTGAAGGCGGCAAATGCCATTTCACATTTATAAATTAGGTGTAGGTGTGTGTGTTATTATAGTAATATACATTTATACATAAAATTTATAAATAAAACATTTTACCGTGGCTCTTGAATTTATTTATAAAGTCCAATTAAAATGTAAATATTATGTTGTATACGACTTAAATTAAGACTTTACGTCACTCTAACAAGAAAAGGTCTATTTTTAAAAAGAGGGTTGGCATTCGTTTTACAACGACTTCGTTAAGAATGTAAAAACTTTCATTATTTACTTTTTAACTGTTTAAATAGCTTTTTAGTTATGTATAAGGTCGGCAGGCAGGTATTAACTTAAATGCAACATTATTGGGGTTGTCAGTACTCTGCCGACCATGATATACTAAAAGATAAGGATTAAAGAATGTATAGGAGAATAATATGAGGCACTCCTTCCTTACTCACTTAGTGATAACAAAAGCATTTGTGCTGTTATTTCACGGCGATATTCTCCCGCAGTGCAATTATGCCCGTTTGTCCTTCTGTCCATATGTAAAAACCGAATTAAAATCGGTCTACCCATTCTCGAGTTTTTGAAGAGTACATAACCCAACTTAAAATTTTTATATAATTATAAAGAATTATAATCACCTTGACCATAGGTAACGCTTTAATTTGTACATTTCCGTCTATTGTTGTATGGTATAAACTCCTGAACTTGTTCAACTTATGGCCGCCCTTGACCTTTTGAAGGCCTATACACCATTTTGTCAATGTGAATTATAAATTTCACTTTATAATTCGCATTTGCACACTTTTCATACACTTTTTATTCAGAAAAAAGTCATGTCTCCTGGAGATCATCTAAAAATAAAATATACAAAAACAACATGAGCAATAAAGATTGGATAAATAATTTAACAACTAAGAAAAAGAGGCGCAGACGAAGCCTACTCTATTTAATTAATAAATAATTAACCTTCAATGAACTCTTACTTTTAGAAGTATATAAGAAGAAAGTTATATTGTCTCCAAGCATAGAAATACTACAACTAAGTTATTTGTTTATTAAAAACGACAAAAGTAATACATTTAGCTGGTTAGGTCGAGGGCACACTGTCTGCGAGCGCCCGTCGACTGCCTGAATAATTTAGAAGAGCCCTCACACAAGACGTACAATTATTATGACTTGATATATAAAGAACCTATAATTTGATGAATTTTACTTACTAACTCATAATTTGATTGTGAATTTTTTGCTTATTATTAAAGTATGTTTAATTACTATTTTAGCTCTGACAAAAATCTGGACATATTTCTAATGGGAGAGTGCACCGTTTGTCCAAAATTAAAAAAGCTTTCTGTAATCTGTGTCGATCATAAAGTCAACTCGATTAATCTATTTAGTTAATTAAAATTTCCTCTGAGTGGGTAGCGATCACCAATATTGTTCTTGCTAATGAAATAGCAGCATTCTCAACCGTTAATAATCGATTGTAATATAATTAAAATATCACTCACTATTGTAAGCGACTAAATAAATGCTATGAAATATATATTTTGAACTTAAGACTATTTGAATTTAATTCAACATGTATATATAAACAAGTCAAATACTAAAGTTTTCTAAAGTAAGAAACAGATTTTACTCAGAATGTTATACAAATTCTACTCAGCTGTGCTCTTAGCTGTACTTTCAGTTTTGGTCAAAGATTTTTGAGTTTGCTTCAAGATCGCGCTAGTTCACTGTTGATCCTTGTATCTTTTGTTATTGATCAAATTTGTTTGAACATTCCGCCGGTATTTCCCCTATTTTTTTTTGTTACCTCTTCTGCAACAACGGTGAGGTACAGTCTGTTGTAACTTGGCATTGTTTCTTTTGTTTGTTTGTTTATTTCTTTATCTAAAGTAACAGTATATACTAAAACATGTAGTTCCGTATTGTTTGCGTTTCACTTCAAGTGTTTCCGAGTTGTTAGATTTCTCCATTACCTTTTCTTTTCTGCGTAGTAATAATTGTAGAATGGTTAGTTTTTGGCTACGGTATTTTCACACACACACCATACACCACCAAAAAATACACCAGTCAAAAATTATTTTTGTTTGCTACCTCTAAATACTAACTAAAATAACAAAAACTAAACTAATTAACTGATACTAAAATAACATCTCATTACTAAAACAAAACATGGACAATTCTAAAAAGTTTTCTCAACACAACACTTCAATTCAGCGAAAACTGAACTTAACAAGCTTCACTTTAAGTGCTAATATAACATAATGCTCGTATTGTCTTTTTTAGCTAGATCAGAGACAAGTTAGCATTAACATTTCACTTAAACCAATATAAAGTTAGACATATTTAAAATGTACTCGCTTAGTGAATTAAATTCAAGCCTAATTGAGTTAATAAATAAATGCTTTTAGGCTAATCGGACGAGTTCATTCACAAACTGCGGTTTTGACTCCAAACCTAATGCTTCTTTTAGAATAGGTGGAGCTCTTGGTGGAGAATTAATGCTGATCATATATTTTTAAGTATATCAAGATGTAGCTCTTTTAACAACATCGCTTTGGATATGTTGGTTCATATGTTGAGTATTGTTGAGTTCATTGCATTGTGTCATAGTGCTTTCTACGCGAGAGGGGTGCTCATAACGATGAGAGTGCAAAAAAGCTAAAAGAAATTCATGCTTAAAAGGTGCCTTGTATTTTATGCTTAAACCTCTTTGTTGTTCTTCTTTTTTACAATGAACCGTATACCGACCTGTTTGAAACTGTGCTTTGTGTTAAAAAAAATGTGATAAACAATCTTTCAATATTCATAAAAAGACTTTTTGGATAAGCGTTTATAAATATATAGTTCTTTTTAATATTGTACGTTTGTTTATAATAGTAAAGTTTACAGTGAAACTAATTAAACAAAAAAAGTCTAATAAGATAAACAGAAGCAATGTTTTATTGCTAAAGAATGATCACAAATATACTATCAATAGAAAACACTAACAAGTGTTTCAACGTGAAATTGGATGTCAGAGTACATTCTTCTTTTTTTTTCATTTTCATGAAATTTGGTAGATAAACATTTAGAAGTACGGGACACGTGATAGGCTACTTTTCATCTTTTTTAACGCGGACGAAGTCGCGGGCAACAGCTAGTAATAATATAAGCAGCTTTACAATGTGCTACGATGTCTAAATGTTGTTTGTATAAAAATGCCGCTTAAGCAGTTATATCATGACTTGTGTGAGTGGCACTTACATATGTTACGTCGACTGTGTTTGACGAATTACAAGCTGAGACAAATAGATAGCCTACAAATGACGTCACGTGTTATCCAGTCTTTTATTTGACTAGTAAATATTGCGACTATTTATTATGTATACTAGCTGACCCGAAGGTCATGCCATGTCATTTTCATATATAAAAATACCATGTAAATCTGACCTTTCCCGTTGTTTTGAAAAAAAAAATCATTCATAATACATAAACCATGTTTACGAGAAATTATTACGAGCACAACAGCAAAATCAACATAGTCGGCATTTGTTTGTTGGTTTAAATTATAAATCATTATAATTTACATCATTTTTCTGAATAAATTTGGATATTTTTATATTTATTATGTCCCAATAAAATGTCTAAATGCCCTTGTGAAATATAATCATTATGTATGTATATAGATAGGCTGTAAAAATATAATAAAAATAAAACGTCATACGATAACGAGTGGTATATCTTAACTTATACTTTTTGTGAGCATACGAAGGTTCTACAAGGGGTTGTTTTCTATGCCATTGTAGCATGGTGCCTAAGCATTAGGGAGATTATAAAGGAATAGCGAAAGTGTAACATGTTTCTTATCTTCAAAGGTGAACTGGTACAATGGTGAGCATTACGCAAACGAGAGCTCAAGAATTTACGGTCGAGCGTAAATTGTGGTCTCTGCAATATAATGAGATGCGAAAACAGCTCTCACACTTTTGTAAGTAAAACGTGTTCTCAGCGCGACTGTACCGCTTTTGTACGTAATATTTCAAGATACGAGAAATTTGGAACTTTATTCTCAAGTATTTCTCTAGACGATATTATGATCCTGTTTGTCGTAGAACTAAGAATGGTTCAGGTGAAGCTAGCCTATTTCTGGATTGAACATTTATATTAATGAATGCAGCGTTTGGATAGCACATGGATGGATCTGTATGTATGATCCTCCATAACTCTTAAACGAATTGACTGATTTTCATGAAACTTGGTAGATAAATATTTAGACGTACAGGACACAGGATAGGCTACTGTTTTCTTTTTCAATGCGGACAAAGTCGCGGGCGCCAGCTAGTAAAATAATAAAATTTCTCAATGAGATTATAGCTCTAGATTTCCTTGCAATATGGAATCAATGACGAGGATGACTTCGCTAGATTAGAGTAAGATTCTACTGATTTATAAGTCTACTCATTTCATGAAGTATTTTCCAAATTTATGAGGTTTAATTAGTACATTAATCTGTTATTGCCTTTGGTTTTGACGACGGTGGCCACACATTATTAAGTAGACTCTCAGCCAGTTAGTCTGAATAATCCACTTTATAACTAAAACAATGCTACCAATGTAGCGAAATTTCTAACTAAAATGTGTATACATAGTTTGTAACATTAAATAAGCGAGGAAAGCACTTGAGAGCCCTACTACAAAATGTAACAATGCAAGTCAATGCAGATTATAAACAACAACTATCAAATATCATTGGAATCAGTATGATTTTGAGGTTTATTATTGTTATGATTTTGAGGTTAAATTTGTGAATTGACTAAACTAAATAATCTAATATTATATGTAATCTCTTAAACAAATTAAACCAAATATTCGTAGAATTTGTACAAATGTTATGATAACTACTAATGTTATTCAACAATACTTCAGGTTTGAAATCACCCAACTTTTTGTTTATTCATAGCACCCCATTAAAGTGTTTTCGTTACTTTTAAAACGTTAGAAATTATACAAAAAAATGCCAAGGTAATAAGGTTAAGCGTGGTTGAAACCCACCAATTTTACTGTACAGTTGATCGTCATTACCGCCGAATAACTTTAGTTCAATGGAATAAACCAATTCGTTTGTGTAGGCCGCATCACTAATTGTGACAGTTTGGTTTTCAGTACATCGGGATTTGCATAAAATGGGTGCGGTACACGATGTGGTGTACTCTAATTAATCGGGAAACACTAACTCCTGTACGTACTACATATATAATTTACTATACATTTCAAAGCGAAGCGCAGTATTAAAGTGTCACAGAAGCCTCCGGGTGACTGGAAAGCGTTATTCGACTATGCACAAAGCGTTCATCTTAAAGCCTACTCGATTACAATTCAGAAGCGGCGCGTTTTAACCTCCCATATGAGACTCACGGCTCTTAGTTGGAAGCCAATTTTGTAGCTTCCAACCATGTTTCGAATGTTACCGTATATATAATGTTGGTGCTTTAAAATTTAAATTCACAGGTTATATACATAAGGAAGTATAATAAACTAACAGTTGCAAGCGACTTAGCCCGCGTAACTTTATAAAATATAGCCTATGTGTTATGATCGCTCGCTGATTATGTATAATTCTATAGGTGAAAGAATTTTCAAAATCGGTCCAGTAGTTTTTGAGTTTTTGTAATACAAACGTACAATATAGATGTAGACTATGTTGATATTGTAACCTACACGTCTACGTGAACTACTAAAACGTGTTTGTCATATCGGGAAATTATTTATTTAATTATTTGATTTATATCGGTCATCTCAAGTCCTTAAAGAACACAATAAAACATACAATCATAAATTTTTCAAAGTATACTCTGACCTGGGTTGAATATTTTCGAAAAAAAAAACTATTTAAGGTATTTTCTGCAAATTAGATATAAAAACCTTTTAGTTTAACGCTCTTATTATTAGTGAAAATGAAATCAAAATCCTTTAGGTGGTTTAGAAGAAGCTAGCAGAGAAACAGAGAGTACCTGACAGCGACATTATGTTATAATATGTATGTTATGTTAATTTTATTTATTTATTTATTTCTTTATCACTAAACAGTGACATCATGTTTTGCATTAATGTATTTTAAATGGAAAATTTAACAATATTTTTGTGTGACTTTTGTGCACCAAAATATATTTTAGATGTAACATAAGCCGAAAAGAATAAATTGCTTTCGCTGTCACTCCAAATAAAAGAATTGGGAATATCAAAGGTTGGCCTTATTTCTTTGATATACTTACCTCATTAATTGGGTATTATATTTATAAGAGGAATTCTTAGCATCATGATATTGGATATTTTATGGATCCTTGGCACAAAAACCTTTTTAAATTACTTTCGTTAAAGCGGTAAGTAATACATTTTATTATTATTTTCTATGTTGAGATCGACATACAAGCAGACGTAATGGGCTCATTGGCCGTAGCGATCTTCTAACATAAGGATAAGGATAAGGATAAGACCGTTAAGGATAAAGGAAATAAGCTTTGGCATCCCTTACTCACTCACCGAAACATGCTATTGTTTTACGGTGGTCTTCTGTAAAGGGGTGGTACGCCAATGACTATTTATTAATTAGCTAAAAGTTAAGATTTTTTATTGTGCTCAGCAATTGTTTATTTCTATCCAGTTTATTAAATTTACATTTGTTGAATTGAGAATTACATGTCTTAAAATACTATATAGCAGCGTACGCAGTAGGTTAGCACAGTGGACTGCCTTCCCAGCAGTGGGACGAAATATATATTACACTTACCTATACATAGAGATTATACCAAATATAGATACACTGATATGACGTGGTATTTATAGTACTTAGTTTTGATTCCATAGTTATTATCATATAATATAATCTGTTATTTTGTAAATTTTATCTATTTCTATCTAAATGTTATATAATATATATAATAATAGATATATTCTATATCTATTTTGCGTTTCTAAGCGACGACTTGGCAATTCGGCATTTTTTTTAAAAAGTATTTATTGAAGTGCATGGAAGGTTCATATTTAAAGATACAAATTGGACATTCGTACGAACCCAGGGGGCGTTTTACTACTTATACAGGTGTTGCTATGTTTGTCGTCGTATCAAGATATCAAGGTGAAAAGCCTTAACGTGTTCAGCGTGCATAAGACAGACAAACATGACGCCTTTCAGAGAAGCATTGAAGTTTTTAATCAAAAATTGCAGACTCAAAATACTAAAGGCTGGATGTCTAGAAAAATGTGTCTCGGTATTTGTTCAGAAAATGTGTATATGTGTATGTATATACACTAAAATATTGAATATAGCAAAGGTGGGGGCTTAGATATCGGGTCTCGAGCGGAAGTGGTCGTGTACTAGCCATAATTCACTCGTTGCGGCGACAATGACGCTCTGTTACTAACCGCTCCGTTTTGCACTACCACAAACTGTTTCATACATATTACATATTATATATTTGGAGACGTGTTAAATATACCTAAGAAAATT
The DNA here is from genome assembly GCA_918317495.1 of Synanthedon vespiformis. Classification (NCBI taxonomy): domain Eukaryota; kingdom Metazoa; phylum Arthropoda; class Insecta; order Lepidoptera; family Sesiidae; genus Synanthedon; species Synanthedon vespiformis. Next base: position 10,486,073 of record OU906949.1, on the reverse strand, counting down.
AAATTAATTTCCCGCTCCTGGCTTCGCCCGGTGTACATTTTTTTAACGTATAAACCTTCCCTGATTATCCCTCTATCCATGAGTGAAAACAGAATTAAAATCGGTCCAGCCGTTCTCGAGTTTTGCGCTTAACAACACATTTAGGGATTCATTTTTATTTATATAAGATAACATAATTAATTCAAAATATAGTTACTAACTTGGGTATTTTAATGTAAAATGAGCGTAGTCATGATGATCAAAGTGTAAAAATAAAATGTGTCACATTTTGTAGAAATCGTAGGCGTTTCCTATGAACGTTAATATTCTGTTCTATGAAAAAGGTAATTAACTATTTGCTTGTAAAACCAACCGGTCATTCAAGAGAATAATAACTAGTGCGAATTGTTTTGTTGCCGCGAATGTATTTTACATTAATTTAATTTTACAGTAGCTTCAGAATAATATTTAAACTTTTTTTAAAGGATATTTTACACTCTACAATGTTGGCCACCTTTAACATGGTCTTCAGTCAACTATTTAGCTTTCGGTAGAATAACAGTTATCCTTACAAAGTATTATTGAGCTTCGAAAACCTTCAATCTCTCGGACCGATATTCTTTAGATGTGATATATGAGCAAGTTACATGAACTTTGTGTTAAGAGAACCCTATGTAACAAGGGTTACTACAAAGTATCGGGTTATGTAGAGAGTAAACAACCTTGGATTTAATTAATGAATATCAAAAATCAATCATAGAATCTGAAACAACATTTTATTTGACTTACAATACTTGACAATATTTACAAAACATCAGCTTTGTGAAAACGTATTTTTTAAATTTAAATACTTATGCGAATTCGTTATACCACTAGCGACCCGCTCCCGGCTTCGCACGGGTGAAACTTTTTTCTGCAAATATTATAAAACAAAGTCTGTCTGTTCGCGATAAACTCAAAAACTACTGAACCGATTTTCATGCTGTTTTCATCAATGGATAGAGTGGTTCTCGAGGAAGGTTTTAGTATATAATTAAAAGTTACGCCAGCGAAGTCGCGGAAAGCAGCTAGCTATATATAAAAAACCACTGCATTTAACACACTTTCCATGAATGAAAATGGTTTGAAAATTCGTTCAGTAGTTTGAGATCATCGCGAACATATTCGTAGTCTCGTACATAATAGGCAGACAAATAATATGAAAGGATATTTTCAATCATATGCATTCACAAAATTTTATTGAAATCAATGGAGCCGGTTCACGTGAACCGTTACACGTGAACATGAAATGAACGAACATCGTGACACGTGATTTTCATATTTATATTTAGACTAACTGCTTTCCGTGACTTCGCCCGCATATAAAAAATAGATAAAAACCTATTCTCAGACCTACCAAGTGTACATAATATAAAATTTCATCAAATTCGGTTAAGCAGTTTCGGAGGAGTATGGCAATGGCAACTAACACTGTAACACGAGAATTTTATATATTAGATATACATTTACTAGTACTTTCGTACCCAGGAAAGGTTGATAGGATAGTTAAAAATTAAATTTTCAATTGTTCCTTAACTGGAGTAATTTGTGGGCATTGTTACAAAAGGTTGTTAAGCAAATATGCCTTTTTACCTTGAGTTTTGTTTTGTTGTTTTGTTGAAACTGGCCGTGGAAGGTCACGGCGCGGCGCGGGCGAATCCGGGGTAAAGCGAGAGGCGCGGGCCGTAAAACTCTCCCGAACTCTAAATAACAAAGTGGGGTGAACCATCCTCTCTTGAAACAAATAGCCGACCTTTTGCCTTCTTTATGAGACCCTTGTTAACTTGTTCTTAATAAATTATTTATTTCGCACCTTCCCCCGCTGTCCGCAACCCGCAGCCTCAAATATTTTTGTTAATTTTGTTTATTATTTCCAAGTTTTACGTTGCCTACGGAAATTTATTGTGTTGAAAGACTTCTTAACCGCTGTCCGCAGTTCTAAATTAAATTTCTTTCAGAAAACAAACAGAGAAGTGTGTTTTTGTTAGGCTGCTCGTCAGTTTGCGGGCGTTTTGTAATCTTGCTGTGTCAACAGAGAATAGTCTTTGAATGCAAAATTAAATCTGAGAATGTAAAGGGATGTACAACTGAGAAATTTTGCGAATTCGCGAACACTTAACGAACCCATAGTACCAGATTGTTAAAGAAAAGATTATTAATAAGTTAAAAGTTAATATTAAAAGTTAATATGTTAATGTTCGTTCAAATTGAAAATAACGAATTTTTGGAGTTCTAAATTAAATTTCTCTCCATAAAGTCACCTTGAATAAGATGATGATTTAAGAAGTATTAATTCACATAATTTCTTTAATAAATAAAAAGAGAATCCTCTATTCTGTTTTCTTGAGACTAAACAAACCGGTAACATAATGACCTCGGCGGGGAATCCCAAAATTAAATAAGCGACGGTTCTGTTAAGAAACAAAGAAAAACATGAGCACCCAATGATGATGATAAATAGGCAATATTTGTCGACAAGAAACGAAGAACTCGCCCCGGACGACGATAAAAACCGATTTTAATGCGATTCTAAAATGCGTTGAAGTGAAAGCTTTTATCGTGGGCATTAATATTAATAATGAGGAAGAACTGTGCCGTGACACCGTAATAAACATCTACGTGCTGTATATAACTAACCGTATAATAGATTGTAAAATAAAAGGCAAAATGAGGGCTAACCTAGTTCAGACGGTTAACACAAAATTTTAATTAAATATAATAAAAAATAATTAAAAGAAATAGAGTAAGTTCCTGCTGTTTGTATAATATAACAAACCCCCTAAGAACTGCTGTATATCATCAGATCATCTAAGGGTGATCTCGATCGAATTAATAATAAGGTATATTAATTTTCAAAAAATGGCTCTAGGTGCTTATAATGGTTATAAATGGTTGCAACAACTGATTTTTGCTGTATCGTGAAGTATCAATATTTCTTAACCAAATATCGTTTACAGACCTTTGAGTTTTGCGCATCAAGTCTAATTTTTACTGCGGTGAAAATGTCGAATTTCGTCCCAAATAAGCACCATTTGCGGGAAGTGCGGGATTTTGTTTGAATTGGAAGAAGTGCAGCTGCTCAAATTTTGTCAACCTCGTCAAACCATTACGGGTGAATTCTACAGGCAACAATTGATCCGTTTAAAGCGAGCTATAGCCTAACACGTGCAGAGTTTGTGACCAGACACGAGTCCATAATCATAATTTCGGCCTCACGGTGTCAAAAATTGGCTCGATTCATTCTTGGCTTCAAAAGATGAACGCTTTTTCTGTGACGAAATTCATAATTACCAGAAATATGGGGAAAAGTAGTGGCTAGCGATGGACAAGACTTTGATTAATGTATTAATTCATTTTATCATTCAAATAAATGCGTATTTTAAGCAAAAAAAACGGACAGATTTATTATCTACATCTAATAAATAACTTATAAATTTTTTATTTACCTGCTCCACGGTTCTTGTGTTATAGACGATGGTATAGCCACCTACCATGAAGTGGACAGTCAGCCTGTTTGCCGACCTTAACATAAAGTATCTATAAAGTAGTTCCAAAACGATGTCTATTTTTTAACAATAAACTAAAAAAAACTAATTTTTTGTTTATTTTTTAACATTTTTTTTACTTATCTCAATAAAAAGTTAAAAGCGAGATAGCGTACTATTTGTTAAGTATGTGTAGTGTCACCGGCACGTTTTCCGGAAAGATTTTCCGCTCTAGTCACACGAAGAAAATGTGTTTGATTTATCAGCACTTGAGGCCGGACCTTCCGCCCGCTATAAATTGTATTGTGTTATGATTTAAGGGTTCGCATACGATTTTATGGTAAACACTTTGCTCTTTGTGTTTGTTTGTTGCGTGATTTATTCACGCGGATTCCACGCGAGATGCTGTCAGTGGCCATTGATCTGAATAAAAATGTTATCTTATTTGTATTTATTTATGTTGTTTTATGTTACGTTTAACGCTGATGGAATTACTTATATTTCCATAGATAATTTATTCTGGAAACCAATATTGTACAAGAAAAGGAACAAATCCTAACTTTTTTGTGTTCAATTATTTAAATTTAATTGATTAATAATAATTATGTACCTTTAAGAAGAAATTCCCTAATCTATAAGAAAGAAGAAGAAAGAAGAAAGATTAAATAAGGTAATTAATTAGTTTAACCATATAAAACTTATATTTTACACCATAAAACAACATAATCGCATTTTTAAATGAAATTGTAATGTACATTTAAAATGTGATAAAATTTGCCGTTGTATTATAAAATGTGAAACGTGAAAGTTGATGTAACTGGTTTTGTAATTCATAAAAGTGTATAATCGGCTAAAGTTTCCGTTGGAAGTAATCGCTTTACCGTCTCCTTTGGATTAACAGCCTTCCATCCTACAGCTTAACGCTTTTTAACTCACACATTATATGAACGTCGCTTTAATATCCGACGAAGCGGCCTTTCAAGTTGGTTTTTCTTTAATATTGTCACTCAACAACCTCTCTTTTTATTACTGTCCATATTAAGGACTCTTTAGATTAAGGTCAGAGCAAAGACTATTTCTTTTCTCTTGAAGGTTTTTGGTTAGGCTTACTTTATCGAATATTTATACGCCAAAAGAAAATTCACTTAGTTGGCTTAATCCTTAAATATCAGTAAAGATAAATATACTTAATAATAAATTCTTATAAAATAATTAGCACAAATGAATGGATGTTGTTTGTAGTGACAGATTCTTAATTTACGTTTATAAGGTGAAATTCTAAACAATGAATCAATAATAATTCTAAACAATTCCCGGTATTTTTTAAACTGTAATAAAAGTTATTATCACGGATAGTGGCAGGGCAAACATAATGAAGTTTTCCAGTTCGTGACACAATAACATAAAAAATATTTGATACTCTTATATCAAATAGATACAAAAACGTTCGGGCTTCGTAACAGTTGAAGCCTTGCAATTGCGGCGGAATATGTAAAGCACATATAATGGAATATGTACTGACAGGTAGAGCATTCACCTGTAATGCAACAGTTCAGATGCAATCATATCGTCAGTGAACTAGCTGTGCTCCGCGGCTTCGCCCGCCATAAAACATAGGTGTTGTAAATCTGTGTTGTGTGTGTTGTGCCACCCGCCAAGTACTTCGAGGCTGTTAAACTATACCACCCATTAATTACACTAATGGGTCAATTTTATCTCTTTTGTAATACTTGTGATGATAGAACAATATCTTTTGATAAGGACTCATATTTTACTGCTTATATATTCATCTAAAAAATGCCTAATTATCTTTTTTTACTAATTTTTGTAGCTAAAATATAAAAGTTGGATATAGAACTATTGTATAGGTATTTTTGATGTCGACCTTTTGTCACATTATTGTTACATATTTGAAACCGTTTCGCGTATGTAACCTATGACGGAATGTCATCGTAAAACAAGCACATCACCAGCTGTTGGGTTACATAATGGGTTTCAAAAGTCTATTCACATATCATATCATCTTTTCAATAGCCGTTTATTCTAACGACAGGGATTCGAATTTGCATAGAATTATTATGTACTAGCTGGTGCCACAGAAAACGTGTTACATACAATTCATCTCGATGACCAGAATATATAAATGACCTTTCAAAATTCAATGAAAGGAGTTTTTCTTATCTTTAAAAATAAAATGAAGTTTCCTTCACACGGTAACGGCATCTTCATGCCTTTCTGAAATGAGGGGTCTTCCTGAAACTCATTTTTACTTTGAGATATTTATATTATGTCTCTAAATTTATATACGAAAAATCTATACATTAAGTACCTATCTCTGTCAGTGATTTAAACATTTTTAAGCTCTTAATTTTATTTGAAAGTTAAAAAACCTAAGTATTTTTGTGCGCAGATATTTGAAATGTCTGATCTGATTTTGACGGTATATTATTTGGTAGGACAGGAACATGAATAAATAAATATCGAATATCTGATGGAATTGTGGACGAATTATTATACAATACAGGTAAAAAAATCTGTGAGCAAAGAAACTAACGGCCAAGACTTAGTTAGTCATAAAAAATACTTTTCAGCAAGTGTGTACATAATAATTATCGCAGAAAGCAGAAGCAGTCAGTTCACGAATTCATTCCATTTTGGTGCCTTGAGTACTTACCTATATAAATCATAGGCATCGAATGTCAGCACGATAGAGCTCCGTCTGTTATTTTGGTTAGCAGTTAGTAATTACCTGCTTGCCAGTTTGTAGCTGACAGATCCAATTACATTAAAGGGTTCCAACGTACCATTAGACGGCGTACTCTGTATTCAAGCAAATGTTTGCTATCAATTAATGTAACACGTGTTTTTCTGTTTTCTATTTACTAATTATTTATTGGTGTGGAATATTCTAGACTAGACATTCCATTATCAAAATTCAAAATATTAACTCAAAATTTACATTCAATTTCCCCCAATTCCAGCTCATTTCCCTATCCCTTCCCGATCTCTTATCCTTATACGAGTATAGTCGGTAGTGCACTTGCAACTTTTGTGAGTGTTGCTTGTGTTATAGACGGCTGTAGCTACCTACTATCAAGTGGACGGTCAGCCTGTCTGCCTAGATTCCTTAGATTGCAACTAATTTGCGAAAGACAATAATTTTTTAGCGGTTTTTCCCTTTGCACGTTATTTGCACTGGAGTGGTAAAACCAAGTGTCAATAGATTTATCTCTACAGTAATTAATAGAAACCTCTCAGGTTGATGGAGTAAGGACCTTATCTCCTTCCACCACAGTTAGTTTTGTCTTTTGTGGCCCAAATTCGAACAGAAAATAATAACTTCTCTTTCAGTATTCCTCTGGATTTTTTTAGATAATTTTGAATAGGGTCTATGTAGGTACACATGGATATATGTAATCTAAATCCCTGATCCGTAAATCCATTACAGGGATTTATATTACAGGACCCCTGTGTGTTAGTATCTTGTTAGGTATATGAAATATGACACTTTATTTATATGACAGCGAATGCGTGCGTGTTTGAATGTAGTGTTGATTAAATAAGGCATGTTCCACGTGTTTTGTTAAAACAAATGGGAAGCAATTCATTTACATTAAAAGGTGCAATCTTTCAACGGATTCCTTAGTACGGAATATTCTCATTTTCTCATACTCCGTACTAAGGAATCCGTTTTGCTTAGTAAATGTGTAGAAAATTAAATGAATGTGGAAATAAGGTGAGTGTAATAATATTTCTTACTATCCATGAAACTACAGAAAAAATTAACTTGCCACATAATTTTTCTAGTAAATATAAATGGATGTGTTGTGGGAGCAATGTGAATCGTACTTATGAACTAAGTACTGATACAAAAAATACAGTAGTACGATCAAGCGAAATAATAACCGGATTAATAATGATCCAGGAGATTTTTTTTTCAGGAAAGTTTAGTAGGAGTACAAGCTTTTTTTATTAACTAAGTGTTACACGCTACTTCGTCCGCGTAACTATATAAAATATAGCCTGAATTACTCGCTGATAATATAGCTACTATATGTGTAAAAACTTTTAAAATCGGTCGAGTTGTTTTTGAGTTTGTTCATTACAAACAAAAATACAAATCTTCTCAAGTCAAATTTTAGACTTGGGTTCAGTTTTTCAGTTATGATGTCATTAATTTTTGATATGAAAAAAAAAAAGAAATCCTTCACAAGCCTTCGAGTGGAGCATCGATTGATATAGATACAAAAGCTCATCCTAAAAGAGAATTCAAAAGTATTCATGAACAACCGCTTGTTCAGACACACTGTACATAGAGTACATACATAATAAAATATCATTTATGTGTTCTTACATAACACGTAGTCCGTCAGATCGAATTCTTTTCATAAGGGACAAAAACTGATCAGTTTAATCAAAGGCGGGATGTGAGCGTCAATCAAGACACCTCGTTACCCAAACGACCAGTAATTTTCTTTCGCTGACCGAACATTTTCGAACGTTCCTCCACTCTTCCTGCCGGATCTAATATACTGACTGCTTACTACTCAAATCACGGTAACCTATTTAACCGTTTTTAACTATAATTCAAGTATATTTTAGTTGTAGTCTATACTACAAATAATATTATAAAGAGGAAAGATTTGTTTGTTTGTATAGAATAAGCTCCGAAACTACTGGACCGATTTGAAAAATTATTTTACCATTAGAAGCCGTCATTATTCGTGATGAACATAGTCTACTTTTTCCCGGGGGAAAACGCTTCATTCCTACGGGAAAACGGGTAATAGGACAACGGGTAGTAAGAATTATCCTTCCGTACTTATCTTTTTCACATAACTTCTAACCGAACCGATTGAGTTAAAATTTTATATGGGTATTTCGATGATTTCCTGGATGATTTAAAATACAATTGGACCCGGTAGGTGGCGCTGCTGTCAGTATGTCAACTACTAAATGGCTTGACCGATTGGGTTGAAATTTTGTATGTGTATTTCCATGGTTTCACAGACATGAATGTATTATATTTTATAAAGTTACGCGGACGAAGTCGTGTACAACAGCTATCTTTAATAAATAAAAAAAAAGGTTTTATTTTACCATGTTCTTCTTTACTAATTAATCTTCTATGTACCTACTTGGGCGTAGAATGTAGATAGCATTCTTTTAAAAGATTAATTCTAAATATTAGGCAATAAAGATGTCCTTTATTATTTTATCACCCAGCATGCGAATGAAAGCAAAGCAACGTAACAGTAACAGGAACTAATGGTTTTAATATGGAAGTTACAACGTGAAAATGCCCCATTTCTCGTTTATCCTTGGTATGAAATTTTATGATATATTTTGTTTACCTGTTATTAATATTTTTGTCCCTTTAATAAGTAGGAAAAAATAAGTCAAGACAAAAACAAAATAAATAGATCACTAAAAGTGTTCTGATGCATAGGTACATTCGTAGGTGAGGAAGCATTGACTTATTCTTTATATAAATATTGGCTTTATGTAAAATGCTCTTTTTTTGAACACGAAAGTAAACTTAGTTTCTTTTGAATTCTAGATAAAATTGTTCAATCTAGCTTCCAGTGGCTTCTGTATCTTTCCTTGTATTGACAATGGTTGCGCCGTGATCGAACAGTCTGTCTAGACCTTTATTTGTCCTTCATGTGTGTACCCACTTTCCTAAATAATTAGCCCTCACACATTTTTCCCTTTACCCGCTTACCAAAATAATGCACTATCACCGATGACCGCGTCTCGAGAAGAGGTGAAAAAGGAAGCTAAAAAAACCGCGCCCGCGCTTGAACGGTGTTTTCAAGTATATGAAGTTTTCCGCGCCTTTTGTGAGCTATCCGCGCCTTAATTAGTTTTCGAAGGTGAAGGAATACATCCGCGTCTTGTCGAAGAAGGTCGACATACGTGTGAACAGAGGTGTCTGCCAGTTTGGACATTTAGTGGTTCCTGCAGGAGCGCGCACCAGAGCACCGGTATAAGGTACGTGCATTTCCTTCTGCTACCTATCCTGTCCTTCAGACAGTCATACTGTTCACACAGCCGCAACCAGCTATTATACAGTCCACTAAAATCGCTAATAGGGATTCATGGCGTGATTCTGTCGCAATCCCGCCGCAACGAAATTTAGATTTCGTCCACCCCTTAAGAGGGGTTTCACCGCGCCCCCATTTGTTGATCCTATCGAGCCGGATCTTTCTTCGGACCATTGTTGGTCCTCGCGAGCCCGACGTTTCCTCGGACCATTTGTTGGTCTATCGGCTCGGAAGTTTATAGATTTTTATTATATCCATAGTTTTATTATTTCCCGCGAATAGTTATTCATTAAATAAATTCCGCGAACACCTATTTAATAAAATTCATATTTATGAAATTTTTATATTTCATATATTCCCGCGAAAAATTCATATTTTATATAATTTAGTTGCATTTTTATAATTAATCCGCATTATTTATTTGTACCGCGCATTATTCGATTTATTTGTACGCATCCATTCATTTACCTACATTCATTTAGTAATTTGTATCGCGCGCGCTTTGTTCGAACGTCGTCGTTTCTAGGCTAGCTACTTGTAATATTAATTATTATTATAACGCTTCACACAAAATGTCTAAGGTAACCGATGCTAAACGGAATGAGGTTGTGCTACTACAATCGAAACGCGATACACTTTTTGAAAATATACAACGAGTGTATGATTTATCAAAGAAGGTTCATATTAACGATGAACATAAAGAGGAGTTTTTGTGTTCCGTAGAAACGATAGAAGATACGCGTTCTGACTTTAAGGAAACTGTTGATCGTTTAAATAAAACATCACTCATGGTAGACCCGGAAAGCGTACCGAGTTATAAATGTTTGAATGCCTTCGAAGACCTTTACTGTCGAATTAAACGCGTATTGAAGCGTATCGAGTCCGTACCGTCGAGGGTGGACAGCGCTGACCACGACCAGAAGGGTTCAACGGACCGCGTAGATATGAGATATAGGATGCCTGCCCTCCCGCCTATAGAAATTATGTCATTTGATGGTGACATACGTACCTGGCCTTTGTTCTATGCAGGGTTTAAGTCCATGGTACATGACAATCCGAATTTAAACAAATCGGAAAAATTATATTATCTGATGGGCAAGCTTTCTAGTAAGGCTCAATCTGTATTTTCGGGTATTACACCATGCGCAGATAATTATGATACAATATTAGAGTGTCTCATTGATAGATATCAGGATATTCGTACTATTGCAAATACCTACTTGGAACAGATGATGAATGTTAAGTTAAACGGTCCCGCCTCGGAGTCTAAGTTCCAATTATTTATGGATCAGTTTGTAACTGCCGCGAACGCTTTGAAAAATTTGAAACTCGCAGATCTGTCAGATTTTATTATGTTGCACATAGCATTAAAGAAATTTGATTTGGATACCGTCCGCGCCTTTGAATCACATTGTCGCGAAAATAAGATACCTACTTTCATTCAACTAACTGACTTTATTAGAGGTCAGCATAAAATATTCCATAACGCGCAGACCCCGCCTACATATAATAATAATAGTACATACAAACCGCGAAATCGTGTACCGAATCCGCACGCTTATGTAGCAGTATTACCTGCTCGTAAAAAATGTCTCTGTGAAGACATTGTGCACGATCACTTTTATAAATGTCCGAAGTTTAACGATTTAACGCCTTCTTTACGTTTTAAATTAGTTAAAGAACGTAACGCGTGCATAAATTGTCTTAGTTTAAAACATACATCGCGCGATTGCGCTTCGAGTGTGAGATGTCGTAGTTGTCATCAAAAACATCATTCCGCGTTACATTTTGAAAATCATAATTTCAAGGTGCAAACCGCATCGAAAACGGACGAGCCGACTCGCTCTCCGCCGACATTTAACACGAGACAGACGCCTCGAGCTAGATCGCCTACTGATGCGCGTGATATGAATGTCGCGTCGATGCATACATTCATCGCTGCGCCGGTTGAGAGTGCCGCTAACGGTACCGGTTTGAACGCGCAATGTATGCAACACACTACTGTATTACTATCAACCGCTCAAGTAATTATTTATGATAGTAAGGGGCGATCGCACGTCGTAAAATGTTTGCTTGATTCGGGTTCACAGAGCAACTTTATAACTAGCGAATGTTGCGCGCGCTTAGGTTTGAATTATAATAAAAATATACAAACGATTGTTCGCGGTTTCGGTGGTACAGAGAAATCTATTAGAGGCGCAACGGAATTTAAAATATTTTCACGTTATTCGGATAACGTTCATTATGACGTATCGGCGCTTATTGTCGATCGGATCACCGACAAGCTGCCTTCTATGCCGGTCGATCAATCCACGCTCGCGCACATAAGAGGATTGCCGCTTGCGGATAGTACTTTCGCGACTCCTTCGGAAGTACAAGTCCTCATTGGAGCTAATATTTTTCCACATCTATTATTACCGGGCATGGTACAGGGTAATATTAGTGAAATGCCGCGAGCCGTAGAAACTGTTATGGGATATATAATTATGGGATCAGCTCCGGTCCTGATGCCTCGAATTAGATCATTGTCAAAACCCGCATCCGCCTGTTGTACCGTCGTGCAACAGTCTTCATTGGACAACCTCCTTAAAAGGTTTTGGGAGTTAGAAGAGATTTCTGCTCCACCCGCCCACAGTCAAGACGATCTTGAATGTGAGATGCATTTTCGTACTACCACTACGCGCGAGGAGAATGGGAGATACATCGTTGCGTTGCCGTTTAGAGACGACATATATAAATTAGGAGATTCTTACTCCGCCGCCCGCAGAAGATTTCTGTGCTTGGAACGCAAGTTAGAATGTTCGCGTATGTTGCGCCCCGCCTATAACGACATCATTCGTGAATATGTTGATAAGGGTTATTTATCAAAATTAGGATTTATTGATTTAACAGTACCCGCCGTATCCTATTTTGTACCGCATCACTGTGTATTACGCGACGATAAAATAACCACGAAAGTACGTATGGTTTTAGATGCAAGTAGCAAAACAACCACAGGGTTGTCACTTAACGAGTTATTGCACTCCGGCCCAAATATACAGGGTGATTTAAATAATATTATTTTAAATTTTCGACTATTTAATATCGCGATTGCTGCAGACTGTCGTCAGATGTTCTTGCAGATTGGCATGCGCGAAGCTGATCGCAAATTTCAACGGATCTTATATAGGTTCCATCCGCAAGACCCAATATCGGTTTATGAATTTAATAGGGTTTGTTTTGGCATGAAGTCGAGCGTATTTCACGCTGTTCGCGTTGTGCGTCAGCTAATTGAAGATGAGGGACATAGATTCCCCATAGCTGCCGCGATAGCATCCAGCTCAACATACATGGATGACGTGTGCTTCAGTATTATGGCCAAGGACGAAAGGAGAAAGGACGAAGCCGAGGCTATAGCCGCGTGTACGCAGCTCATCGAGCTCTTCAAGTGTGGCCAATTTGACCTCGTCAAGTGGACCACTAACTCACCCGCCGTACTACGCGCTATTCCCGCATCACATCGCGCCTCCTCGGAGTTAGAGATAGATAAGGGTTCCACACCCCAAAAAATATTGGGTACGTGTTGGGACAGGTCAGACGATGTCTTCTACTTCAAGATTGTCACACCTGAGCTAGGATGCACTAAACGAATAATATTATCCGTTGTCGCTCGTTTATGGGATAATTTAGGTTTGGTGGCTCCAGTCGTACTGCACGCCAAGCTACTTATACAAGAGCTTTGGTTGCTGAAATGTGATTGGGATGACGTCCCGCCTCAACGCATTATATCGCTGTGGTCGAAATTTTGCCGCGAATTGCCTGCGCTTAATAACGTGCGTATACCGCGACATCTAGGTGTAGTTCAGGGCTGCCTCGCTAACCTAGTGGGGTTCTCTGACGCCAGCGAACGTGCGTACGGCGCAGTCATATACCTTCATGTTACTGTTGGCGATAGTAGAACAATACGACTTGTTTGTTCTAAGTCCAAAGTTTCGCCGCTTAAATCAATCTCGATCGCTAGGTTGGAGTTATGCGCCGCGCTTTTAATGTCTAAACTGCTACGCAAAGTGCTTGATAATTTTGAACCGCGATACAAGATCTCGAATGTATATGCCTTTACAGACTCGAAGGTCGTCCTTTGTTGGATTAACTCCTCTCCGCATCGATGGCAGACGTTTGTCGCGAACCGCGTAGTAAAGATAGTGGAAAATATTTCTGCTACCTGTTTTCATCATATAGCAGGAATCGATAATCCCGCAGATTGCCTATCACGTGGCCTGTCTCCTGCATTGCTCATAGATCATCCTCTATGGTTTTCGGGACCGCCATGGGCATCTAAGGATCCAAAGGAGTGGCCTATCGCAAAATTTGATGATGGAGATATTGGTGAAGTACCTGATCTAAAGACGCTTACACACATAGTGACCGCTACTTCGACTAATTCTTTAATTTATACGCTCGCTACTCGTACCTCTTCATGGTCGAAGTTACTACGCATAATTGTGTATATTTATCGCTTTTTGAAATTGTTACCGCGCAGAGAGTATATAACGGGTTCTGATTTGAATTTCGCAGAAAATAAAATAATACTCGTACTTCAAAACATATATTTTGCAGATGACATAAATAAGTTAAAATGTAATCAAAGCTGTTCGAATGCATTGCAAAAATTGCACCCATTTTTTGACGAAAATGGTATTATACGTGTTGGCGGTCGGCTATCAAATGCTGACGTTAGTTATTCGCATAGATATCCATCTGTACTCCCGCGACGCGATCACGTTATAGATCTGATAATAGATTATTATCATAAAACGCATTTTCATGCCGGTCCAGAGCTTCTTATGTCCATACTTAGGCATAAGTACTGGATAATTGCAGCACGAAATATTATTCGATGCCGCATACACAAATGTAATATTTGCTTTAGAGCTAAACCGCGTCCGTCTTTTCCTTTAATGGCAGATTTACCCGCGTATCGCGTTAATAAAGTTAGCAAACCATTTTTGCATACAGGCTGCGATTATGCAGGTCCATTGCAGTACACGCCCGTACGTGGCAGAGGTGTTAAGAGCCGTAAGGCATGGATCTGTATTTTTACGTGTCTTACAACGCGTTGTCTACATATTGAATTGGCAACAGATTTGAGCACAGTCGCTTTCCTCGCAGCATTAAAGCGTTTTCTTTCTCGCCGCGGCCCGATTCAGTGTCTTTACTCAGACAACGGCACGAACTTTGTGGGATGTCGCTCATACTTGCGAGATCTTTATAAGTTTCTTGACGAATTGCGCCCTCAACTTGAACATGAGCTAGCAGAAGATCGCATCGAATTTAAGCAGATCCCGCCAGCCAGTCCTCACTGGGGAGGATGTTGGGAATCTATGGTAAAGATAGTTAAGTCTCATTTGTTCAAGGTCATAGGAAAGCAGATACTCTCGTATGAAGAATTATTAACAGTGCTTACTCAGGTCGAGGCACTTGTAAACTCGCGTCCACTAACTGCTTTGAGTGGCGATCCCGCTGAGCCGTCAGCCTTAACGCCAGCTCACTTTTTGCATACCGCGCCGCTATTGTCACTACCCGCACCTCAACTCGACTCCTATAGCTTACGCGAGAGACATTCGTTGCTCGATAAAATGGTCCAGTCCTTCTGGAAACGTTGGAGAATAGAATATTTGCATAAATTACAAGTTCGCTCCAAGTGGACTACGCCTTCCACTCCCATTCCGCTAGGGTCAGTTGTGATCATCATTATGGACAATGCACCACCGCTTGCATGGCCGCTGGGTGTGGTGGAGGCTGTTCACCCTTCGAAGGACGGAACATCGCGAGTAGTTACTGTTAGGACAAGTAAGGGAAGCTTCGTGCGTCCAGTAGTTAGACTTTGTCCTTTGCCGAGTCAATAAGCGCGTTTAAGTAGGCAGAGTAGCATTTCTACTCGTCTCAATAATTAGGAAATAAGATTAGTTATAGTTTAGTATAGTCGTTTAGTAGTAGATAGTAATTAGTTATTAGAAACCGCATTTATATAGTTATAGGGAACCGCATTTATTTTCGCGTAAATTACCGCATTCTTCTTTGAATAACCGCATCTTTCTCGTATAGATTAACGCATATCGTTAAAATAACCGCATTTATTTTGTAATTATTAACCGCATCTATTTCGCATTCGCTGTGTGAGATCTTTAAAGGGGACCCTTTAAGGCCGGGGGAGATGGTTGCGCCGTGATCGAACAGTCTGTCTAGACCTTTATTTGTCCTTCATGTGTGTACCCACTTTCCTAAATAATTAGCCCTCACACATTTTTCCCTTTACCCGCTTACCAAAATAATGCACTATCACCGATGACCGCGTCTCGAGAAGAGGTGAAAAAGGAAGCTAAAAAAACCGCGCCCGCGCTTGAACGGTGTTTTCGAGTATATGAAGTTTTCCGCGCCTTTTGTGAGCTATCCGCGCCTTAATTAGTTTTCGAAGGTGAAGGAATACATCCGCGTCTTGTCGAAGAAGGTCGACATACGTGTGAACAGAGGTGTCTGCCAGTTTGGACATTTAGTGGTTCCTGCAGGAGCGCGCACCAGAGCACCGGTATAAGGTACGTGCATTTCCTTCTGCTACCTATCCTGTCCTTCAGACAGTCATACTGTTCACACAGCCGCAACCAGCTATTATACAGTCCACTAAAATCGCTAATAGGGATTCATGGCGTGATTCTGTCGCAATCCCGCCGCAACGAAATTTAGATTTCGTCCACCCCTTAAGAGGGGTTTCACCGCGCCCCCAGACAAACTCTTTCATTAGCTTGACTTTTCTAATTCTGAGATTCTGAGTAGATAAACCTTGGACCAGATATACTGACTTTTTAATTGAAAATAAACTATTTTTAATTGTCATCACTGTGTATTATTTGCATTATCATTACGTACTTTTAGATCACGTATTTAATTTACACGTACAAGTCAAGTATCCCTGAAAAGTCAGGCAAATTTACATATCGATACTGAAATCTTGACTTGTCTAAACAACAATAGTGGCTACAAGATGATATTTACTGAATTTGAATATATCCTCTAACTATCCATAAGGGTATAATTGGCCATAATTTAGACGGTCTATGTAGTTGCCAAGCACTGTATCACTGTGTCATTGTTCTTGTGTATTAGTAATCAAGAGATGGATTTGTTATTCCGCTTTATCTATGTTTCATTTTTCCTTCTTCTGCCAGTAGATATAATATATTTCCATTTTTTCGTTTTTGCATTCAACAGGCTCGTCGTTAATAGACCGCCTACACAGTGTATCATCGGCTTGCCTGCCATAAAAAAAAACAAATAGAAAACTGCTCTAAATAATAGAAGTAATTCCTATTAAGTTTCCAGGATTTTTAATGTGAAATTGCTTTCAATCAGATAAATCCCATACTTAGTTTGTTTGGTACATCAAGCAAGTTAATGTTGCCAAATAAAGGTCGAATTCTCTTTAGAAACATTGTATAAAGTTGCAGCAGGACACGGGCAGCGCGTGATTACGCCGCAGCTCCAGGACTATAATGATAGCAATAATTTGACCGTAATCGGCCGCATGCCGCTTTGTAGCTGCCTTGGGAACGAAGCTCGATTTTAAGCTTAGTCTATTTTGCGCATCACTGGACAACTATCTAAATCAACCTGGATAATTGTCGCTGTTGTGCCGTTACTCTGAACTTGAGTGCGATCAACGATAAACTTGCAATACATATATATACATTTTATTTAAAATGTGGTATTAAATTATATTACACTAATAACATTTGGTAGCAATTTTTATTATCTCTCGTAATGAAGTCATTAATAAAACAATTAAATGCTAAGCCTTGCCTTGGCCATTTAATGATATTTCTATAACAATTGTAACTACACGAGCAATACTAATATATCCTCTATCTTCATTAGACTTGTCCGCGACTGCGTCCATGCCCTTTTTTATCTGGTGTTTATTCAATCTTTATATAATTTATTTATTTTTTTCGGAGTTAATTTTTTATTTCTCTTTTTATATGATCTTTCGAAAATAGTACTGTTTTCTGTATTCCTGACAACGTGTAGGTACATGCAAAACTTTATGATGATCTAATCTGCTTAAAAACTAAAGGGCCACAAATCAAAATTTTACAGGAGAGCTAATCGAAGAAAATTAAATAATTTTTTGTCCATTTTTTTTTTCTTATTAGATATATATCAAATATATGCATACTATACATCATTAGAAGCGTATTTTTAAGTAGGTAGCATAAAAGCAAAATTATCAAAATATACTAAATATTGAATAAAACAACCATAAGTCTTTTTGCAACATACAATATGAAGGATTATGATTGTATTTTTGCAATAAAAACATTTTTGGATTTTTTTTTGTTTTATGTCCCTTTAGTTTTTAAGCAGCGATATATCCAATCTCTGTTATCGGTACATATAGCGCTTATTATTTAGATTGGTGGGACTATGATGTGGATTTCTTAAAACCCATTGACCCGAGGCCGTTGTAACTCAGAGCCGTGAGCGCGGGACAAACGGACCATAATGGCCGCCATAATTTGCCTGTAATGGCCCACACACTATCGCGCTGTCACACCTACCAAAAATAAGCTTCTCTCACGTAAGGCCTTCTCAAACGACCAGATTCGATGCAAATTTGTATAAAATGAAATGTTCCCGATAAAAATATTATCCACTATATAATATTTAAAATTACAATACAATTGAAAGAATTATTTGACAATTATTTGGAATTTTAATATTCTTTCAGTATAGTTACTTTTGCAAAACTTTTATGTCCGCCGATAGACATTTGGCCCTTTTAGTTAACTACAATGTGATTTCTAGTAATATACGTCTTATAAGTGTATAATAATGTGTGTCTAATAATATAATATAATATTAAATATAAAATAAATCCTATTTCTGCACGAGTGTAATTTCATAATGTAAGCCTATGATTTTACGAGATAACAATTTTATCAAGATTAACATTTTTAAATGAAAATCAGGTTGAATGTTTTTTTTTGTTTTTCGAAAACATTTTCATTAAATTAATCAACTACAGTGTGAAGCACTGCCGCTATCTTATCGTTTGTAGAAACCCTTATGTGCCCCTGTTGTAGTGTGCGTCAATAAAAAGCATTCCCACCTTATCTGTTACTTTAACCTTTGTTCTTGCTAATAGTCGTAACATTTTCACAGTTTCCCTTATCGTTTATGTTGTTGACTATTTTCCTGTTTATGTTTTTTTTAGTGTAAATGTTAACAGACGGCCTGACGATCAATTTGAAGGTATTTAATATTGAAGATATTATAATTAAATTAAACAATTTTTTTTAAATTTGTATTTAAACCAATAAAAGCAAATGAAGGACTAACTTTCAGAACGTTCCAGTCGCTCTTATAGAATGTTTTGTTCCATCAAGTTATTAGTTAATTAAATTAACAACTTTGTTATACACTTCAGGACTTGCGCTGCTCTTTCAGTATTTTGTAAGTAACTAGATAAAGGTGATACGTCTCCGGACTAACACTAATTAATCTTCTTTTCTAATACATGTAACGGTATTCGTATAATATTATGTATTAGTAGAATAAAATTGTCCAGCATCTTATAAAAGTTATAATTTATAAGACCTTCTCATCAGGCCTTTTTAGTCAGGACCGTAACCGATCAGAAGCAGCCTGGATACATGACAGGAAATTGATTTGGTAAAATGAATGTTGCACAATGAAGAGTTTCAAATTCAGTTCAACACGCCGTCTAATATTAAAAACAAGTTTAAGTAAAATAAATAAAATTTTATATGTTTGAAGACAGATGTAATTCCAATACACCGAAACGTTTTACGAAAAATAAAACCGTCTTGCTACTCGTTCGAGTTATTAAAAAACAATATATTTTGAAGTACACACTAAGGATTTTATTGGGTCGTAGCACTCGTAGCAATGACGTCATAGCCGCTTACGGAGCAGCTACGAGTGGCGTAAGACCCGTCACACACATTCCACTTTGATCCGGTTCTATTAAAAAAAAATCAATCAATTCACAAAGCTGGTTGTATGTTTTATTTTTTATTTTAAGCGTTGACGCTTTTTCGTTTGAAATAACAATTCTTACATGGCACTACCTATTGAAAAAAATCTTTCACAATTTGAAAATTACATTACTCCATCTTGTAAAGAACACAATAACAAAGTGTTCTCCCCTTAATAGAGACAATAAGAATCGTGTTAATGGACATTATTCTTAGTAAATATTACAGTTAGTAGTTTAGGTTATATTAAAATTACTCATTAGTCTTAAGACTAGATTGTAATCTTATAAGGATGCACTTTTCCAAGTACAACCTTAAAAAAAAAAAAAAAACATTACTCCATCCAGATAGACACAAAGCACTGGTAATGTACGAGTAACAAGCGGTATTATTTATGTATATATTAATTATTAGACCCGGGCGAAGCCAGGGCGCGTCAATCTAGACGAACTAAAATTTAATCAAACTAAAAAATGTGGTCCAGACAAAAAATCTTAAGATATTTTAGTTGCATTTTCTTAGATATCAACTAAGATTATTTAAACGGGCCGGATAACATTTGGTAGTGTAAGCGGGGTCTTAAATGTGGCAAAGTAAGTAGAAGGCGGGCCCAGTGGAAATGTTGCCGAGGCTTCACGAAGCTCTATCTTAATTAATCGGCGCTCGGCCGCGGTCTTTATTACAACCTTCGCGCTTGATTTACCAGCTTTTGGCAATTAATCAATTTGAGCATCTGCTCTATGTTGTAGCACATTTTCAATTTTATTGGCATTGTTAACCGAATATTACTCTATGCTTTAAATGTTATTAATTCATTAAGGGGTATAATACAAGCAGTTAGGGTCCTGTAAATGTTTCAATTCTATTATGTTTTAAATATCTTTAATTTCAATTCAAGTTTAAAAATTTCATTTCCAAATTTGAATCCGCCGGGAATCGAACCCGGGGCCCGTGAGACGTTAGGCAAAAGTATCCTTATATTACCACTCATCCTACAGGCTAGTCAAAAACTCCAACAATTTCCGGTCCCTTCCTAATCTTTTCTTAATCCTACTAAGGTCGACAACGCACTTGCAGCAGCCGTGGCATTGTTTGTGTAATTGGGTAACAGTAGTAGATCTACTATCAAGTGGACTGTCATCCTGTCTGACCACATTTACATAAAAAATGCGCCCACTTTGACAAATAAGTTGGAAATCGCCAGAAACCTCCATAACTTCTTCTACATGATCTCCAATCTTTATGACAGTGGGATTATAATGAAAAAAAAAAATACAATTATTTTAAATGGAACATAAAAAGAATTGTCATTGGATAAAGGTTCTGCTACAAAAGGTAAAATACAATTCTATTTTACGACTTTTACCCTTCTTAAAAATATAAGGATAAAATAAAACATAATGCTTTGAGGTCTAGGTATAGTATTGATAGTTTGTAACTTAGTTTAATATATATCTAACTTATTCTTTCTTATTGATATATAGCTTAATTAATGTTCTTAATAAAAATGCAGGATTAGCCCCGTGTGAACTGAACAGGATGTTACTGTGTTATGTCAAAACACTGCCATCTGTCCGTATTCGATTAGATGGCGCCAGTAGTCCAATAATGTTCTAACAGATGGCGGTAGTAGACTTAGAAAGAGGTAGTGGTTCATTGTGAAACTCAGAGATGTCGCTACTATAAGTTATCAAATGCATAATAAATTATAAGTTTCTAATCAATCCGGTTTTTAATTAAAACAGATTTCTATAATAAATCTCTCCAAAAAGCCTTTTGAAAAGACTATCTTGGTTTAAGTAAAATAATTTTTTAGGTATTATTACGTTTATTTTTTTGTATCAAACGAAGAAGTATAACTACAGACTACAGATGATTATTTTAATAATGATTCATAAAAAAATTATTCATTTTACAATAACAATTATTATCTGTAGTATTTTCAAACCTTTTTAGTTTTATAATGAATTTTAAAAAAGTTAGCTTAAATTCATTGAATATTAACAAAGAGAGAATTGAAACAGAATTCCTTTTTAAAGAAGAAAAATAATAGGTAGGTATATATCAATAAAACTTCTTTTAAGTCGAGGAGTTGGTTTTTATTTCAATATGTTTTCAATGAAATAAAAAAGAATACTTAATCAATTTGGAAATTACAAATGCATGAGTTGTTGAAATTTCGAAGAAAAATATCTTTCGTCTAACTGAGATCGCGACTAAAGTGGGCCTCTAACACTGGCTGTCAACATCCCTTGTTGGGAAACTTTTCAAAATTGGAATTCCAAAGTTCAGAGAGACGTGTTGGCTCGCTCGCTGGGCGTACGCTTCATCTCACAAAGGAAATTCGGTAGCGGGCAAAACATCGTATAGTTATGGTGTAGTCTGTAACATATAAAGAGTAGAGAAAAACACTCAATATTAAACCCTAATTGTAGCTGAATACGATTCAGTAATTTATACAATCTGATATATTGTCATGGTTGAAATTGAATTAGGTACTTATTGTGCCGAACATTTTCAATTAGCTTCTTATTTTATTAAAGTACCTATATTTATATTTTTTATTTTATGCACTAATTTGTAATTTTAAATGCTTATGTACCTAACATGTAATTGGCACGCAAATATAAATTCAAATTCAAATTCATTTATTTCAGGCAACTGGGCCAATACGTTACATTATTATATAATACTAGTGAGTGCCCGCGACTTCGTCCATGACCAATTTTGTTTTACATACAAACCATTCCTGATTATCCCTCTATCCATAAGTGAAGACAGAATTAAAATTGGTCCAGCCGTTTACTTAGGAGGAGTTCAGTGACATATACACGCACAGAAGAAATATAATTATATACAGATGTTATATTATGTATTCATTATTATGTCTAGACAGTTCCATATTAAAAAGTAGTAAAATAAAAGCAAATTGTTATAAGTAGATAATTTTGTTGTATATCTTGTTTGTGTGACTGTAAGTATTTTTGCTGTGCTTTTGGTATTTCTATTGAATAAAATTAAAAAAAAAAATCAATAACACACTTGTTCTGTTTAATGTACGCAGATTTACTTAATTTTTTTTTCTAAAAATTAAAAATAATTTCGTAGTTACTAAGAAGAAATTACATCATAAGAATTATTAGAAGTACCTAATATTCAAATGTACAAGAAAATAGGCTGATATTGCAAGTTTATGACATTATTGCAGAACGATACCTACGATACGATACGATTGAACACACAGAGTAAAGTGGATGTCGAGTTTTTATATTTTTCTGTGATCGCATTTGTGCTTAATAACCACCAGCAGCGGCTAGATAACTAGTTTTGAGGCGTGAGGAGCTTTATTGGACAGTGAAAATGAGTCTAAAGTTGCATCGTCAGGATTAAACTCAACCCAATTAAGTGGCGTGGAGTCCGTGCCTGGCTCGTCTCGATATCAGATTAGCTCACCGGATTACATTAGTGGACGTCATCCTACATACTGTCACAGTATAACGGACTCGGCAGTAGAATAACTATTAACTTCTAACCTATTTGTATCTTTTCTCGCTGCTCCAATATTCTGTAATAATTTGTAACTTGTAATATATTTTAGTAATGAAATGAAAGTAGTGAAAACTTGGCTGATTTCTGTTTTTCTTGTATGTATGTGTATAATGTGTAGTGAAATATTGTATGTTTCCCTACACATTATACACAATTATACAAAAAAAGTCCATCACAAACATACAATATCTCATTGTATGTCTCACTAATTTTAAAAAGTCCACCACAAATCACGCTATTGGAATTCATTTAATTTTATTAGTTATTTTTTAACCCATTAAAATTAGTTGACTTAGTTTAGTCAAAAACAAGTGACGCCTTCAAAGTAATTTCAATTTTAATGATAGTTCTTTGTACATTACTTACATCGCTACTATTCTGGGCCATATCCATTTTTATGCAGGAAAATTGTTAAGTTCCCGAGAGATCACCCATCATCGTAGCGGCGCCACCGTCTTCACAGCGTTATCGCTGTGAAGAGGTGTCAGTAATTTTCTTAATTTTTAAAGAAGTCGCGGGCACCAGCTAGTAACAACAAAAACAAGAATTAATAGTTACTGTATTATAACAAAATAACTAATGAATTACTGACTGATTCGTGTGTAAATGTGCATTATGTTTTAAAATAAAACTAAAATATACAGCTATTTGAATGTTTTTGTGTTGTGATTAATGGGTTATTGAAATTTTATAAATAATTGCTTAGTTACAACTGAAGCCTCGTACCTAAGTATTTGCAAGATTTAGTTGAGTTCGCTCACTGGTTGTACTCTGCAATGTGTCCGCCTTACCATCTTCAATATCTACCCAATTATATCACCGTGCCATTCAATAGTCATGCAGATTAGGTAGAGTATTAGAACACCCATTTGTATACGCACTAATATAGCTAATATGAGATGCGGTTAGCTTTGATTAGTTAGCAGTACTGCTACAGTTAATTATATTTAATTGGGTTTAATCTGGGAGAGCTGGCTTAGGAATTGATTCAATTGTGAAGTGTGATATTCATTAATACATACATATTACATACAAAGACAAATATGGAACATTTCCTTATAATTGATGTAGTTCGGCTCTGAGTAGGTATGTGCTAAATATATCTTGAAAGGGATGTCTTATTCAATATAACATAATTCATATATAGTGAGACGTTTAAGAAAGAAAATTTAATATTATTATGTAATTAAATTGTGTAATATTAAACAAATAAACATATATTGAAAAATAATTGCAAAATACGATCTTAAGATACTGAAATACTAATTAATTGTTTTTATATAGAGGGAGATAAGTGCGCAAGAAAATGAAAGATCGAGAAAAAAATTGATGTTAATAGTATTCTAATAGACATCAAAATAATTTAATTATCATAAATATTTAAATTATTCAAGACTCTAACCTAATATTTTTTTATAAATTCTTAAATCAAGATGTTTTATATCCCTAATTCAATTTTCATAGCAGTGTACGATTTGCGATAGTACATGTGTTATTTAAGGGTTCATGCAGCAAATATAATTTTGAGATAGTTGTCAGAGCTTTAAGCGAGATGATGGCCAGTTAAATTCGAGGCGATAATCCAATAGGGCAGGATATCCCTCGGGAGCGTCGTCGCTCATTGAGTTATGCTAATATTTGTCCAAGATGCTTTGTTTAGTTACACATTGGAGTCCAAATTTAATATTATCAGTAAATCGTTTATTTTCTCATCCATTTACAGTGAGGAAACTCAATTATAACTATCTCGTATCATAGTTGGGATACCAGCATCCGTTTATGTGACGCAAAGACGGGGATAAAATGTATCGCAAGTTGCAGACTCTGCAGACCCGCTGTCTCTTATGGGGTGTTTGCTATTATTATGGTTATTATGCTTCTTTAGACATTAATTTGGCTAGTCCACCAGGATTCCCTAACTAGATCCTGGTGAACTCCCCTCAGGGATCGACATAAATATGCCATGGTTCACAAAGATCCCCCGCTTGCTTATCAAGTAAATACGTGAGAGTAAAGATTTATAATCCACGAAATGCATCTTCTGCTTTATTTAAATGACAAAAATTATGAAATATTTTTTTTGCTACGACATCAAATTTTAACAAAAAGTTAAAAGCTAAAATAATTTTTTTTTATAATATAAGTTTTTTTTCAGTTCTGTTGTATGAATAATGCTACAAGTATAAATGGTAACTTAGGTTTAAAAACAGAAGAATATAAAAAAATGGTGAAGCTACTATCTCAGGTTTTTTTTTAATTTTTAAAAAATTCATAAAAGTTTTTGAACAATACTTGGTATCACTCAATAGTACCACTGTTTTCAGTCAGGGAATAATGGGGGACTCATATATTACAAGGCTCATTACAAGGCTGAAGAGAGACATTCTACTCATTCGTGTAAATTACGCAATAATAATAACTCATGAAATAAGTCTTTGTTTCAAGCATAAATTACGCTTTGTGTGTTTTTGAAATTAAAAAAAAAACACAAAATTCTGTCAATACGAAATTGATTTAGGACACTGTGGGCTTGGATTTAAAAAAAAAAGATTTTATTGATGTATAAATACTGTTTCGTTCTCTTTCGAACGCAGTGAAGATATTCTAGGTCACGATAGTGACAAGTAGCTTACAGCATAGACACAAATTGGGACTTATACATATTAATTGCACTAATACTGATTATGTTTTGGCTTGTTCCTAACCCGGAGTTATGTCATACATATACTGTATCCAATTATAACGGGCCGTAAATTAATTAGTTTGAATTCCGTATCGAAACACAATTCAATACGTAACACGATGCATTATTACGTATGTTATTGGGAATTTACTCGTGTCTAGTACTGATAAAGTAGGAAAATTGGCTTGTATAAATTATTCTAAATAAATTTTAATAGCATATTTTTTCTTGAAAAGGCCCCATTGGTCAGGTGATTAATTACAAATCTCCACTTTGGTGCTAATATGATTCCGAGAAGTTGAAATACCAGCCTATATCGTAGGTTCTACAATCGAACAATGCTACAAAAGTGCATTGTAAAATCACATAGATGTCTTGAATTAAATACACGTTGGCTGCCTCATGACCCGCAGACGTGCCCTAGTCCTACGTGTATGGAATTTTATAATGACCTATAATAATCGCACACGTACAAATGAATTGCATTTTCACTCAGTGATTTAACCAATTTTCTTTGTTAGTTTTCTCCTCACACGATTTAATTTTAATTTATTGTTTTGTTCTGTAGTAGCTTGCTCATCTATACTTTATCCTTACTAATATTATAAATGCGAATGTGAGTTTGTTTGTTTGTTTGTTACGCTTTCACGCAAAAACTGAACCGATCACCATGAAATTTGCATACACGTTGTCTGGGACACCAGACACCTTTCATCCATAAAAAAAGTACTGTTCCCGAGGGGATCATCTAAAATAAAATATAGTACTAAACGCCTAGATAAAGTATTATAGCAACAATGCATCAAGCGTTATAATTGCTTTTATATTTTTAATTTATCATCGCGTACGAAGTCGCGGGCACTAGCTAGTATATTATTATAAAGAGAAAAGATTTGTATTTTTTTTTATTTTTGTAATAAAAACTCAAAAACTATTTACTACTTTACTACTTTGTACAGCAGATTCTTGCAAAATTGTAACAAATCATCTAATATTTTACGATCTTCCGGATTATTACAGTAATTATCGGATATTATACTGATTTTAAAAATTCTTTCACCTATAGATAGCTATATTATCACCGAATAACATATGCTATTTTGTATAAATTTACGCGGATGAAGTCGCGTGCAACAGTTAGTTACTCGCTTAATTATCGCAATAATTATATCGCTTTCTCCCTGTGTCCCTCATAAGGGATGCCGTAAACAAGATAAGACGGGATTTTATTATTGAGAAGAATTACAGAAATACGCTTTAAATATAATTATGTTGAAAATCCAAATAAAATAAATAGAAATAATATATTATAATATTATATTAGTAATTCAAAATATAGCACATATATTTATTCCTATAGCTTACCATATAATAATAAATCACCATATAAGCAACAATATGAAAATTTGTTATGCAGGCTTGTATTAAAAGAATTTGTTGGTTGCAACGTTTAATTCTGGCTTAACTATGAAACTTTGAAACAGGTAAATTTCTGTGGTATCAGATAACATTTCATTAAAAGTTTAAATGAAACAGGTATGAGCCTTTATTAACAGAAAACAATTTATATTAATCCAAACTTATAATATATTTTTTGTATATTTTTGTATGTATATTTACTTTCGTATGTTTATAGACTTTTCTATTATTATTTTTTTATTTTTTAGTTAAATATGTTAACTATTAGTAGGGTAAAACATAAATAAATATCTTATATAAAACGGAATTCATATGGCAACACGAGTTTAATTGAATTAGTGTGAAACAGGGGTTGGTTTACTAGTATAGAACATTGCCAAGTGGAACTTAATACATACTGAGTGGATTTGATCCCAGTTTTCTTGACAAGGCGCCCGAGCTTAGGGCGTCTAATGGGGCTTTAACTTGCATGAAATCTAAAATATGCAAAGTGAAGTAAAGGCGAGTGCATCGGTGTATATATGCACTTTTAATACGCAGTCGGCGACGGCGGCGTACAAGTCGTATATCATATGCTTGTCTTGCTCCCATTGGGAGGATGGTTATTTTATACGTGACGTGAACAGCAAAGCAAAACTGGCTGCGGATATATCCGTTTCGGAGCCGCGGATTGTTTGTCGATTTTGCACCACTAATATATGTTACTGTATTTTCTCAAAAATTACAAAGAAATTTTTCAAAAACCTAAAGTCGAGACTTAACGACTGTGCTCTTTTTAATATTATATTAAGACGAACCGCCTTTGTTGATTAGATAATATTTTTATGTAATCTATACTAATATTATAAAGAGGAAAGATTTGTTTGTTTGAATAGAATAGGCTCCGAAACTTATGGACCGATTTGAAAAATTCTTTTACCATTAGAAGCCGACATTATCTGTGATGAACATAGGCTACTTTTTACCTCGGGAAAATGCTTCATTCCTACGGAAAATCTAAAATAAAATGGGCCGGGATACACTTGACAGCACCATCTATCCAGAATCGGTGAAGCGACTAACATGACAACTGCTTGGTGATATTTTTAGCGATCCGCTCCACGGTAGATGGCGTTTTACACTTTTCAACGCGGACGAAGTCGCGAGCACCAGCTATACGGAGAAGCTTTTATTACTATTTATTTCATTAATTATTTTTTATGTTAAGTACGTTAGAAATGCTGACGGTGTATTTGATGGTAGCTGGTTATACGAACGCCTATTAGTTGCACTAGTTCTGCAAGTGCTCTTAAGGATTAATGATATGGAATTACTTATGGAGGGACAGGGGAATTAGTACTAACATTACAGGTCACATACTATTATTTCATTCATTTGTGGATAGCTACATTAACTTATTTAATGTTAATTAAGTGAAACAAAATAAAACAGCACAAAGGTAAAAATGAAAAAAAAAAAAAAACTATATGCAATAATTCAATTAATGTATGATTCAACTACCTACAAGAATAAAGGATAAAAATAACTCTATTGCTTCGAGATTATTCTCTTATTACATTGTACCTATAAAAAGATATACAATAGGTCTGACGATCATAAAAAATAATCCCTCAGTCTGTCAAGTTTACTTACGTCTAATATACGATGCCAAGAGGCTTGATGTTTTGATATAAAATTGATTCCATAATAAAATCCACGTTCAAAATAATGACATTAGGTATTATAATGTAGTTTCAATAGAATTTCCAATAACAAACACGAGGCAGGGCAGCGTTCAAAGAGACTGTTTCTATCGGAAGTTTGTTTATTAACGACAGGACAGCCACGTAAATAGGGAATCTATATTAAACCAAGCGGTTCATCAGATGGACTATTAGCCAGACTACGTTGCTTACAAATTGAATAGACATGAAACAGATTAATTTTGTCAGTTTTATTTTACATATTTGATGTTTAACAGAAAAATGTTTAGTTTTTTTTTTTAAACAAGCATAGATTTATTATCAATACTTATATTTTGTTGTTGAGCCGAAGTTTATGGTGGAAAATAACAGGGGCAATCCTGACACATTTTGCTTCATTGCTCACCTCTAAGATTTAATAGTGAAATATACATATGTATGTGCAGGTCTAAGTAAAACAATAATATAATATACTGCAATTGTCTAAGATATATTTAAATTCTAAGTTTGACTTTATATAATTTAAAATTTACAGAATAATATACTTAAATTAGGTACCAAACCAAGGAAAAATAACTTTAATAATTAAATTAAAATCATTAATCAAAATGATATTATATTAACCTGCTATTAGTGTAGCAATGAAAACAACTTCTTAATGAAAACAAAAAAGTAGGTACTTATATAACTAATATTTTAAATAATTACCTAGATAAGACATATTCTATGTTAACCCAGGACACAGTTTAATTTCGTTCCAACTTAAATCCAATATCTAACACATCTAACACATTAATTATATCTAACACATTAATGATAATTAAGTATCAAATAGTATAAAACAAATACACTTACTGCAGGGTGGAGTTTTGAACATATGTTTTCATGCCACGCCTTTCAAGACTGTTTATTTATATAAGAGAATAGGCACCAGTCTGTGCGTTTATTAACACTATGATCTCCCTAATGAAACCGCTCTTGTTTATTCTGTCTACACAAAATGAGAAAGTGCAGCAAACCTTAACAATTGTTGTTGGTCCGAACTCGATACCCCTGGTATCGACCCTTTTAATATTTACTTAATAGAAAAGAAATTGAAATATGATTTAAACTTAAAACAAATTTTAATAAGAAATAGAGACATTGAAAATTGCAAACAGTTATTGAGTCAATAGTAGGAATGGTCGGGTTTGTAGGCCGCGAGTCCGGAACGCAATCTACTGGATTAGGCTTCCAACACGCACGCTCGCCCGACTTCCTATTTATGTTTAGTCGCTAACCAAACAACTTGTAGGCTCTTTATTACAGTTGTTCTTTTTCCGCTCACGACGTCGTTACGCCACGATAAAATATCGGCGTCGATTCTTTGTTTTGATCGCGGGTTTACGATGGAACGTTTGTACACGGGCGCTTAGGGCACTATCGACGTCATCATCATCGGAACTGGAACAGTTGTCTTTGTATTTTAAAGAAATTATACATTTCTATGTTTCATTTGTTTATATACACAGCCAATTGCAATAATATACACAGCCTGTCTGTTCTTACAGAAGACCACTGAGAAATAGCACCTCGTGTATAATTAATTGTGCTTTCTATGAGTGAGTAAGGGACGACAGAGCTAATTTTCTACCCCTCTCCTCCTTATCCTCAGCCTTTATCTTATCAAGAGGTTCACAGTTCATTTGCAAAACTTTTGGGTTACTACCATTCAGTGATATCATGTCATGATGTTCCATTTTAACATAAAAAACTTTAAGAGTTTTATGTGTTTTCATAATTGTTGACAGATGTGTTGACGTCATGGCATGAACGGTTCGAGGATGGAGCGAGCGGGGCGACGCACCAAGGCAGGTTCGTTGAGTGGCCTGACGGGCGGCTTGCCTCCCAATGGTACGCCTGGCGTTCGTCGCCAGCGCTCGCTGGAGTGGGGTGGCAGTGGCGACCGATACAGCAGCAGTGACGATGAGCGACCACCTCAGCCGCCGCCACTCGCCGACCGCGTCTTCGCTTCCCTCCTCGCCCAGGCCACACAACAATTTGACAGTGAGTACACACACTCGCACATATTAAAATGATTTTTTTTCTGCTAATGAAACAGATGACAGTGGACTTCTTTGAACATTCATGTACGTACTGAACGCAGTGACTACCCCTTTACTTCAAAATCACTGGTTTTGATTTGATTAATGAATAAAAGAACCTAGAGCTCATTCAGCTATCCTTGTTACTGAGGCACTCGCATGTGACAGAAGGCGTCTGCTGCTAACAAGACTTTTCAAAAAAATAAAAATGCAAACGCAAAGTTTGCATCCGTGTAGAAAGAAATCTCAAATATAAAAACATACACGAATAAAATACTTTATTTTAATGATTAAATTTTTAATAAGCATATAAGCAATAAGCATATAAGTCACTTATGACGAAGCCGTCACCAAACAAAATTTTGACCCCAGATTTCCTTTGAACATACAACCTTCTTCTTATGGTCTTATGGTCGATAAAAGCAAACAGCCCATTCAAATGTCGTTGCAGTCGATTCATTAAACTCTTTCAGTTTTCTTAAGAAACAAAACTGAATTAAATATTACACGCGAGTACTAGCGAAATGTTGGTAGAAAGACGTGTGATGCATGAAAAATCTAGTGGCGTTTAATATTTGGGCAGCCGCCGCGCGCTTTGTGCTACGACGGATCAGCTAGAATTTGTTATTCACCAAGTGACACGGTCGAAGGTCCGCGCTGAGCCCCAACAAGTGGGATCATTAGTGGAACGTCAGGGGGTGTGGAGTAGGGGGTGGGCGGGCGGTGAGACGGCAATTGATAGGGGAGCGCCCTGCGGTGAGCTTATGAGGAAAACTTTACACGTAAACCCACCGCCGGGCTTTCCTTCTGTCATGTCAACTGAGGACTTGATGAAGTCATACAAATACTGCACAACTTTAAATAGGATTTCTACGGGATACTCGCCCTTCTGAAATTTCTAACACAAAACGGATAACATGGTCGTTTTGTTGAATAACAAATTTTAATGAGAATTCAATATTACAACTTTTTTTTAAACTTATTTTATTCTTAAATGTAATATATTTCATTAAATACTCATAATTTCATTTTATTTACATACAGTCCACTCCTCAACATCCATTTTTATTTATCTATTTATTTTATCGTTACTAATAGAAGGAAGATTAAAAGACATGCAGTCTTCTAAAACGAAAAAAAAAATATTACAAATATTGAAGTCAATATGTGTTTTTAATACAAAAAGTTATATTAGAACGAGATTCTTTTTGAGGAATATGTCGAGTAAATATCTGATCGGTAATACTGAATTCCTTTCAATTTGTTTTATTCAAATAACAGCTTCATATATGTATGTCAATTTGAATTAATTATTCGAAAAATTCTGTAAATATTTCGTTCGATATATTGCCAATCTGTGTTATTATTATATGAAATGGTATGTATGTACGACTCATATTCGGTTCATAATTAAATACGCTGAGCCGGCAGATGTTGTCTTATACCGATTGGCTTATACTTTTTTTGGAGCTTCATATAAAACATCCACAGGACAAAGTCGTTATCCAGAATTTTTCAACTCTTCAATTTTAAAATTCCCTAAAATCTTATTCGTTCTATTACTATTCATTATATTATAACTAGTGAGTTCACGCGGATGTAATTTCATTCTGACTAATATAACATAAATGAACTTTTTTAAATCTAGTAAAAGTCTTTTCTATTTTTTTAAAGCTACAATAATAAATTATTCATGTAACAATAACACTTATAATTGAACACCAAAGTGACTTAATTGTTAGGAATAACTTTTAGTTCAACAATTAGATTGTCAAATCATTGTGAATAAATTAATTTTCTAAGTTGAATAGACTTATTGAGTGATTTTGTTTATAATTTAAATCGTGAGTTAACAAGAATTAAAAGTTAAATTGTATTTTAAAACAGAAAATAACTGTAAGAGAGAAAGCTGATGTAGACTATTATAAACGAAAAGTTCGTCACATTTGCTTGCACCAAATCAATAATTATTTATCAGCTGTCAGTCGTCTTCTTTAGTTTAGTTTAGTCGTTTTAGTTTGAAAAGATAATAACATTCTACGACTTAATAAAGAGAAACTGGCTTTCGTACCCAGACTGTAGTACTTCCGGTTTGTCAGGGCTTCATAAATTATTATGTTTTCTAAGGCTGCATTCTTTTGAGGTCCACTTAATTTTAGGTGACCACTGTCGTCTATTACCACCAGTAAACATAACGAACATGAATATAGGCATGGGAACATTATATAATATATGTATTTGTTGATGCTCAGACGACACATAATGAAACATTCAAGAGAACAATATAAACAAGTTATCTCGAACCCCTAGCAATCGAATAAGATGAACCTTTACATATCGATAGCGACACTGAAATAGAGAAGCTTAACAATGCTTCATGCGATTCGATGATAATAACCTTTCTGGAACCTGTATCGATTGCCAATGTAAATTTTACTTTCATACACAGAGATAGGATTGCGTTTTCAACAGACGGTTGGCCGATAAAGGTTTAGTAGAGGCTTATGATGAAAATTCGTGTGTCGAAAGGTATTCGATTCGATGAGAACAAACGTGAAGTCGGGTCGTCGAGCTGCAAGCCCGGGTTTTGTTTTACCAATGTGGAGTGGTTTCAATAGCTCCGGACTTTGTTGGTACCACGTCCAATTCCCGGATTTCCCGGTTCCCGAAGCAGTTAGATATTCTCGAGGATATTAAATGGGGATATTAAATTATAGTGATAGTGTGAGATTTGTCATAAAATTTTGTAGGACTTGTATACTTACTTAAATGCAGTTCCAGGTTACTCGTGACGCCATGGTATATTAATAATTAGTAGTAGTAGTGATGAAAAACTCTCTGTGATTATATTAGGAAATATTATGGGAAATTTTTTTCAAAATCACCATTAATGGGGATTTTCAACGGAGAAAGTGAACATATTAACTGTTGCTAGGCAAAGGCCTCAATAACCACTGAGAGAATTGGGAATATTTCTTATAATTCTATTATGGGGCGAATTCTACATACTTTTAGTATAAAGATATCTTTGAAAACCTCATTTCTAAAAATGGTCCTGCCGGGAATTGAATCCGTGACCCCTGAGTCTCTCGGAAAGCTTAGTCACTCGGCCAATGGGCTCGACATATGGATGTCATTTGAGTGATTCTAATTTCCATTCCATGTCTTCCTTTGGCAATATAATATTGATTTTTATACCTAACACCAGACAGCTTTTGAAGTATTTATTAGTATTCAAAACGTGCAACAAGGTGATCTATAAGGATCTACTTTAAGTCTGTTGTTCGAATCGCCTGCACTGTTAAGTAAATTCTTGTTATTGTATTGCACTTTTATTATAATTATGTAGCGTAACAAGACTTTGATTATTTGTTTACAATAGGCGACTCCGTCAATAGTTGAGTTTTTTTAAAATTCTTTTTTTAGTAATTAAAATCACTACTAATGGCGTTGCTTGTGTTATAGGTGACGGTAGCTACATACCATCAAGTGGACCATCAGCCTGTTTGTCGACCTTAATATATAAAAAAGTCTTGCTATAACTTAGTAGGCAGGCAATATCAGAATTATTCAATGAGGCCAATGAGAGGCCAATGAGAGGCCAAAGAGTCTTCTATTATTCTCTCTTTTTCTTTTAGTTTAAAACTGTTTAATTTGTCATAGTAGGTATTTAGTTTTAATATGTAGTTTAATAATTCTGATAATTTATCTATTTATTATTGACAGAAAATACCTATTTTATTTCAATAAATATTAAAAGTAAGTGCTTCAGAAATTTTATAATAACGATACTAATAACAATCAATAAACGATTCTCAGAAGTGCTCGAGTATGCATCCGTGCTTGAATAAAATAATTTATTGGATCCTTGCTGCGTTGGAAATATATATAGGCCAATCAACCTAGGTTTTGACATGTAAAAAGTCTTAGAAAACCAACTGCGCTATTGTGTGGAGAATAGTTTAATTTGCTATACTGACATGTTTTTCACTCGAGTTTATTATTTGTATAATTATTATTAACAATTTTA
This sequence comes from Synanthedon vespiformis, assembly GCA_918317495.1. Lineage (NCBI taxonomy): Eukaryota > Metazoa > Arthropoda > Insecta > Lepidoptera > Sesiidae > Synanthedon > Synanthedon vespiformis. The sequence continues at coordinate 10,451,045 of OU906949.1, read as the reverse complement.
TGGAAAAAGTCGCTGTTTTTTTAGTTGCAAAAACTGAAATTTGGCCGATTTTTCCCGATTTTCTCCTATACTAACGGTCTGATCGAGTGATTTGACCTCTTATTTTCTTCGTGTTTTCGTTCTCTACAAATTGTCTGGCAACATCATCGTGATTGCGACTTTTTCCATAAAATTGTTAATAAAAATTATATAAATAATAAACTCGAGTGAAAAACATGTCAGTATAGCAAATTAAACTATTCTCCACACAATAGCGCAGTTGGTTTTCTTCTAAAACTTTTTACATTCATTGCATACTACCAAATCTCTGGAGCTTGATGTAATAATGTAATATTCATTACCCCCTTCAAACCATTTCATTACCTGTACAAGTATTCATTGAGATATGTTAAAATGTAGGCTTTCAAAGTTGATAAAAATTAAATTACAAAATGAAGAATAGCTTCAATTTGTGACTGCGTACAAACTATAAAGAGCTAAAATATCTTTCGGCTTGTTAGAAAAAAACAGTTCAGAGAGTTTTAAGTTTTCTTTTACACGAAGTTTACCTTTTCAATCCATGGCGGTCAGAACCTCTGCTTTTTTTGCAGCCTTTTCATAAAGATTGTATATTGGACTATGTTTGATCTAATTAATTCTACTTAATTGGCAGTCTGTTGTATTTAAATTAATAATACTCGTTCGTAATCAGTTACAATATTCCTTACCTTGTGCATTAACAAAAAGTTAATGCACCTTACTACGTACCTTACCTTAATTACCTTACCTTAGACCTTAATTAACCTTAATTAAAGTACCTTTACTACGTATATTTCTTATATAACTAATGAGATATTCCACAGACATATCACCATCTGGACCCGTGCGCAGTGGCGCCTTTACTAAGTAACAGTATTAGGCTTGTGCTGTTGTGTTTTCCTATTTCCCTATCCCTTATCTGCAATCCCTCATAATATGGCGTTACTTTTGTTGTGTTATAGCTATCTACGAGTACCATCAAGTGAACCGTCAGCTAGTCTGTAGACCTGAATATAAAACAATGCAGTTAACTAAGCACTCGGGTACAGTGCTTTTCTTCTGTACTCATGACAATGTGTTATGTTTTACAATGTTTTATGATGATCAAAACGAAAAAATAAATATGTTAACACATTCCACACAGCACCGTCTTAGTTACAAAGTACGCAAATAATTCTTGTATTATGGATACCAGAAAGTTGATATACTACATAGATTACTTTTTTTTGTAAATACATCCATGACTCGGGTACAAAGGTAAATCGAAACCGCGACCGTTTGGTTAACATCTAAAAAAAGGGTTACTAGCCACTAGACCAAACGTGTCGTTAAAGCCTTGGTTTGCTACTGACTAATATATCAATTTAAAGTTCGGGTGGTTCGTTATGATATTGCGGCAATTACACCCAAAAAATCAATAAATATCGCAGGAACGTATGCACTCTCGCATACATGAATGGTAAGTGACATAAGTAGTCACTTCCATCGAAACGTATACAAACTAAATTGCACGTAGCACGTGTGAAGTGCACTAACGTTTACGTTCACGTTCTGTGTACGGGGTGTAAATATGCAGCTAATTGGATGAAACCATAAATGTTATCGACTATACAAAAGTATAACGATAAAGCAGTAGTTGATGACGCAGTTATTTTTAATCTATAATACTTAGAGCTAGAAATTGCGAATATACTTACACATTGACAAAGTCAGCAATTGATGTCTAAATACGGAAATCGCTTTCTAAGAAGATCACTTAATTACTCCTCACAATTCTCATCCCCCTACCAACCGAAATTTATTCTTCTTAACACTTTTCTTTTGACCATATTACACTTTTTTGTCCCATACAAACGTAATGATTATGAATTCATTTCGCTGTCAAAATATCAGTTCAGTTATTATTATTCCATCGGGTGTTACTACAGATGTTTGGTTCCATTTGAAGAACTTCATATTGAACTTTAGTGTTGAAGTCTTGTTTGTATACGTATTTTTGTATAAATATAAACTTTTATTGTTTACTTTATTTTTAGTTTTTTTTGTAAATATTTTTATGCTAACCGTCAACGCTATCCAAAAGACGTCAACAGAACGAAGCTCTCGTGAAATGCAAGGACTATATCAGATATTGTGTTTTTTATATTTATTATTCGAGTTTTATGCTACTTCTTAGATTTCTTAGATTCAACGTATATATAATGGTCATAACTAAAGGTTTAGTTTAATTACGGCCCTAATATCATGTACTGTGGAGTATATCCAGGACAATTACCATTATATTGAGAGCAACGCGTTCAGCCAAATATGTGAACTCTGTATGTTTCCGTTCATTATCTGGCTAAATATTGTGCCATAGTTACCATTTTCGGTTCTATTAGCAAAATGTTTCATTTCTCATTTTTAGATTTCCCTGTTGTTTTATACTGTTTTCTAATGTCAATTATATTAGGATATATACTTTTCCATTAGAAGAAGAATCTTAATTATAAAGATTATGGTCTTTAACTAACTCAATTTTTTTTATTGTGCAGAAGATTTTTTGTGTCCCTTTCACATTCACCATAGATTTTATGGCATATTATTCGAAATGTAAACTATATATATATTTTTTAAATGTAATAAATAAATGAATATTCCTGGATCCAATATTGTACAAAATCCAATAACCGTGAAATAAAACGCAACGAGATAATAAGTTATTTTACAGAATTGGAAATAAAATTTAAAACGAAAAATATTTTTGGTTATTTCAACTGTTATTGGTTATATAAGTACCTTTCGATATATATTTTTATTTCATGTAAATGTGGAAATACAGTTTGACGTCTACAAGTAATAATTGAAATAATTGTCTACAAATAATAAGAGAAAATTAACCCTGATATCATTTATGCACTCAATGAAATATAACAGCACAACTGCTATTTTACACTGTGGCCTTCTTCTGTGTTACGTACATAATGTTTACTCTTACCATCTAGACAGTAAATAATGGCAATGCAAAATATCTAAATACTATCTGAACCCGGCTATGCCGTTATAATTACTATCTATATTATATTACCTAAAACAAGTAGGTAATAAGTATAAAAGAATAAAAGATATAAAACACTACCTATTTTTACGGAATATATCCAAATATAATATAATTTTATTACTATGACACTATTGTTTGACTTTAGGTATATTGAACTTCCAAAAATATTTTTGTGTATGTCATGAAAATGAAAGCTTTCACTAATAAAGCTTAAACCGAGCCTTACTAGATGTAGGCTTTAATCATATATTTGCATCGTTTGCAGTAATAGTTCACCTTTGGAACAGACTAATGTGATTAGTCTCCCCGTGGTCCCCCAAGTGATGATGTTTGCAGAGGTTTATTGAACGGCTGCGATGCTGTAATGTGTCTGGTCTCCCCCTTGTGCGCCAAGCAGGGGTTCGGACGCGCATAAATATTCAATCATTACAAACTGTCCAATTTCAAACAGATTTAACAATACGAGGGTTGTGAACATATCTTTTAGATAGTTCATAATTGACCAATTTTAGCTTATATTCCCCCCACTTGTATGTGACTGAATTTTTAAAGTAGAATGTTTGTAATTTTTACAGTAAATTAAAAATTGATTAGTATTGAATCGAGACGGTATTTTCAAGTGTCTTCTATATCTTTACATATTATAAAGAAAGTGGATATGCCCCTTTCTTTTTCACCATTAAATAGCTTGTTTTAAACCATTGGGTATGGTTTTCACAAATAAACAAGGAAGGTTTTTGTATGTAAAGTTTAGGAAAAATTACATCCACACGAAGACGATACCAGTTATGAGTTAATATATGTGTAAATATGTATGCGTGGCCTGATAACATATACAAAGGACAACTTTGTCATAAGCATACTAATGCACTTTGTTCAATATGAAATCCTGTTTCCCCGCGATATGAGATTGGAAGCATCGTGGCGCGTGTAGTTTCCATTTCATTTCGTATTTTTCTTGAACAAACAGTATCGGCGTTATTAGAGGCGAGCCCGGTAAGTACGCAATATCTCCGGCCGTGCCGCAAGAATCCTTCCCAACGAATGCCCCCTCTATTGCATGGAAATTCCTCGGCGTGCAACTTCATTGAGCGACTCTCTTTTGTATAAAGGTTTCCGCTCAATGTTCCCCGGGTTATTGTTTTTCAAAAGCATACCGGCACCTGATATTACCTTGCCTGAATCGCGAACAGTTAGTTTTATTCAATTACACCGTCCGTATACGAGTACGCGAGCGCTCTAATATTTTGTTACCAGATTGTAGAGATAGCTTTTAGTTAAAACGAGTTCGCTCTACAGTCATGTAACTGCAAGTAGGTAATTCGAGATAAATAACGGTTTAGTTTTTCTGACTAAAAGGTTTTTTACTTAAAAGGCAGCAGAGAGATTGACAGACCGACAACCGATATCTGACTGTATGTTTTAAATATATAATTTTATGTGTTCTTCCGGTTGGATTATAAAATGCATTATAATACATTTTTATTTCTATATAATATCTTTTACTCAATGGCTCTAGCTAGGCTTCAAACAGTGTTCCATAACAAAATACGAAAGAAAAAATACGTATTAATAAACTGTTCTTCGATCGTGTAGGACTTTATTGATTGTTATTAAAATTAATGGACGTGTACGTCAACCTATACAACTATGAGTGAATATTTAAAAAGCAGTAAATCAATATTATTTGTAAACATTAATAGACATTTTATTGCCATCTATTCCATTAAGGTTACACAAATTGTTATGGGAAAGGAAATTCGATGAGACGTGATAAATGTTTACCACGTGACAGGTGGTTTTGTGACTCAACTGAAGGTTCGCCGTATTTTATTGACATGTTATTGAGTCATGGTAGCACGGAAGTCAATCATGAAATATCGTCGGCAGAATGTAGAACGCATCTGAATGATTAATTTTTATGTATTGTAATTAGTGGTTACGACTTCCATATTCGTTAATTACCAATTTGTGATACTAATACACTTACTAATAAAATCGTTTGTTGTGATGGTCGATCAATGCACAGCCAAAACACAGCCAAGTCTTTGTTGAAAATTTCAAAAATCCTTTTTAGCGGATGCTTACGTTATAAATATGAAATATTTTCCCAATTACAGCCTTCTAGATTTAGTTCTTTTGGCTGTGTGTTGATAGTCAGCCAGGTCATATGTGGGAACTTTGTATGAAATTTTTTTTTTTTTTAAATTGAGCAACTTGTTAATTTTATCAATACTCAATACTGGTCATGTAGTAAGTTACTTTGTTTTCAGAGATATCGTGTTTATAGTCTCTATACATGATACTGAAACCAAATTGACGATTTTTAGATTTTTTTTCTATATGTATATTATTATGTTCCTCCATAACTCTTAAACGAATTAACTGATTTTCATAAAAACTTGGTAGATAAACATTTAGACATAAAGGACAAAGGATATTAGGCCACTTTTTTCTTTTTTAACGCGGACGAAGTCGCGGGCGCCAGCTAGTACTCACATAATTTTGTTTCTTTTTTTTGTATTTATATAAAAAGACTTGAAGATGGCTCATAAAACTTACTATTAGCTTGTTTACAAGTGTTAAATCTTGTGTACAGTGACTTATACACCATGACCTGTGTTTTGTTACAGACATCTTACTGAACATGCGGGCGGTTGTCAAAACTGTAATCACAGATAACATACCCTTCTAATATACCTACCCATAATTGAATATGTAGTAGAAAATCAAGATAATCGCATGCTTTGAAGTGACCCTTTCAACGTCTACCAAAGCTAACATTTTATCTTTTTCTTTGTTCAAATGTTCAGTTAGTTGGAGGTATAGTCTGCACAAAAGAAATGTGAGCATTTTTATTTGTTCATGAAATAGACTCCTATGTGTTGGTCTTTTTTTTACACATTTTACATGGCACCATCTAGTTCCACACTAAGAAACTAATGCTTGTATTATAGATACAGACACAAAAGTAAAATGTTAACACATAAAACATTTGCCCCTAACGGGATTCGAACACGCGACCGTTTGGTTAGAAGCTAGGGTCACTAGCCACTAGACCTGTGTCGTCAAAGTTAATGTGGTCAAGCAAGCTATGACGATCCATTTGATGGTCCAGTCGCCTATTAACACAAGCAGAGGTTGCAAATACGCAATCTAAGAATCTAAGATCTAAGAAGGATAAAGGATGAGAGCCTAAGAGACTAAGAGGAATGTGGAAATGGGCTCTGATAGTCCCCTCACAAAAGCAGACGTATTGTTTATTTCACAATGGTCTTCTGTAAGCGGTATATATAGATATATCTATCTGTATATAGACATAATGCGTTCGTATTTGTATGTGATATGGAATTAGACTTCCACACACATAACTGATTATCTCCGTGGAAGAAATAGTGCGTCTAGTTAACCAGTTATCAAACTTGGTTATCTGGGTGGGACAAACGGTTTTATTTTTAGGCACATAAAACCGTTTGTTCCACCGATTGCCCTTAAAATTATAAAAAATATAAGTTAATCCAAACATTAATGTTCAAAATTAATACAGTAAATTTGTATTAGAGAGGATAACATCGGAAATGTTAACCTGCAAAGGATCGCCATAAATCTGTGAGTTCAATTGCTGAGTAAATAGTTCTTGGATAGTCTACGTTAAATGCAATTTACTGCCGACATTAGACAGCTTTTTGCGTCGTTCGCACGACTTTAAAATATTACTCAGAATGTGTATTTTATTTAATTTTTTTCAAGACAGTAATTTCATATTATAATATTATATTTTAATTATGTATAAGGACTAGCATAGCATACGACATTCACTGCTTGTATATTTTGTTTTTGAATCTTTCTAAATTCTAATCTATATCTGTTCCTCCATAACTCACAAAAGAATTAACTGTTTTTCATGAAACTTGGTACATAAACATTTAGATGTACGGGACACAGGATAGCCTATTTTTTTTCTTTTTCAACTCGCACGTAGTCCTAGGCACCAGCTATAGTTATAAAATAAATTCACTGTCTGCCTGTCTGTTCCTTCGCTAACTTCTTCTAAACTACTCAAAGGATTTTCATACGGTTTTAACTATTGGAAAGAGTAATAAATGGGGAAGGTTCATATTAATTAAAAATGTTCAGTTATAACTGCGTCTGTGCTAAGCCGTTTGTTTTACTAGCCTTATTGGTAAGCGTCTGTCGTTGAGCGTAAGCGTTTACGAATTATTTAGATTTCATTCAAAAGTAATTCGTCGACTTAACTTTTTTCCTTTATACGAAAATTTTTTGAAGTCTTGGAAGGCTTCCAAAAAGTAATTTTATTAATTACGAGTCAGGAATTCAACAAAGTTCTAAGCCGTGGAGGGGTCCTTTTCTTCCGAGCTATCCATTATCTTATGAACATTCTGAAATTCTTGCGGTGTGCGTCTTGTGCCGCTCGCTGTCGTACCGGAACCAACGTTCCTTCGCGAAGAGATAAAAAATTATCATAATTCAAAATGTAACAGAAAATATTATTTCATTTAATTTAAAAACATTTTAAATTTTCAATCTATTGCTTTTTTCATATATTGCTTTAATAACAATGTAAAATTTAATACGAAATTTGAAATCTCTTCGTAAACCTTTTAGGTATCTTAAACAACACTTTGACTAGCGTGAAACTACCGAACTGGCGCTGTTCTATAATTCGGTGCTTTAAGACTGAGTTAATTTTAATTTCAGGATCAGTAGCGCTCTTGCAACCCTTTCGTGTTTAGACCCTTTTACTAGTTTTTAGACGAAGGTAGCCACCTCAAACAGTGTTGCTATAAACATAATAATATGCCAAGTTGTCAGAGCGAATTTGAGTATCTTTATTTGGACAGTTTTATATGAATTGCCAAAGTAAATGAACATGTTTTCGAATTCAGGTTAAACTTACAAAGGTCAGAAAGGTTTTCACGCTAAGAAAATTGAAGGTGAGGGGTTGTGTAATTTCTGCTAGACCGTGGCACAGGGCGGTGTAAGACAACAAAGGGGGCGGTCTGCCCTACGGCCGTTTTCTCAGTAAACGTCCCTATACTTCGCTTTGTCGTTTTGTTTTGCCGAAGGTCGCGAGAGCGGGACCAGCCAGTAAAAATATTTGCGGTAATTTACTTGCATCATACTTTTGTTTAAGCTCAGTTTAACCAAACTCAGGGTAACGAGATTAATAAATTCACCAGTAAATAAAACGGCTTTAGTTCGGCTACATAATTGATATAAATTATCATAAATAAATTATATCAATTTATAGGTATGGTATTTAAATTTGGGTGTTTATTTTTTGTGAACTTTGTTAAATCATTTCCAATCGCAATATTTCTTCAGACTTAATTTATAACTGAGGTAGAGGTCGTATACTCTATCAAATCACATTATTTTGTAAAGCAATCTGAAAACTACACGTTGATAGTATTACACACACCAACAGAAAGTATCTCTACTTACACGAGCGAGAAACAGAAATATTAATTATTGTAGACAAGAGCTAAAAAAAGATTACCTACAGGACATATCTTCATAATTTAATAACCAAGGACAATCTATTAACCGCATCAAAATCGGTTCATCCGTTTGGGAGTTATGATTCCACAAACATACACACACACATCAAACTTATAACACCCCGTTTTTGTGTCGGGCGTCGGGAGTTATAAAATTGTGTGAGGATAATAAAACTCGTGCAATACAAATACAACATCACTTTGGCATTATTTGCAAGAAATCTTAAGTGTGAGGTTCATAACTGCGGAAAGCGTTGGACCATGCCACTCAAGTGCAACTAACTAAAGAGGAATAACGTTAGTTAGTTAGAACGATACGTTAGTAGTAGTTACATCGTTAGAAATCACAATGAAATGGGTTCTAGAAGCAGGTATACAGCTTTAACAGGTCATTAATATTGTGTTTGTTTGCAACCGTAATGTACATTTTATTAATAAGTTTGTTCTTATACTAATTACTTTACTTAGCTACGTTTCGTGTCATTAAGTAGGCACTTTAGGGGCGTTCTTGTACATAACTTGTTTTATTATGTAAGTACATTAGGAATGTATGTATTGTTTTCATTGTAAGAGTAATTGTTAAATGTATAATTTACCTTTTATACAACAGCAATTGATGGAATGTATTCCATCTTATCATTTTATTCCAGTGAACAAGTTATATTAATACTTATAAACATGTTTGTTTGAAAAAAATGTCTTATTATTTTAGCATCCAATCCCTCCCTTATCCCTTATCCTTCTTTGGTCTGCGGCGCATTTGCATCAGAAACTATGGCGTTGCTAGTGTTATAGGCGATGATAACGCCTATCTTTTTTTATACATACCTTTATGTGGGTTGATTTATATTAGATCTCTTAATTCGGTTTGAATTGCCGCATAGGTCTACTCCACAATTTCTCCAAGGATAGAGAACTCTGCTGCTTTTGTCCAGTGTGGTCCGGTCTGATTCCGTTTTTAATTTTCACTGTACTGTATACCCCGTCCACTTTTTTCAGCTATAATCAATTTTATTTCCGAACTCTATCTTGGAGTCTTTATGTCAAGCAAGATTATATTCACGGCTCCTAGACAACTAGACAAATTTTCCCGTTGATCTTTGGTTAGCATATAGATTTTAATGACATAACACTTCGTATTTATTCTGCTTAAGTTAGCAGCTAAGCTTAACTTAAGTTTATCACTGTGTGCACATGCATAATATTACTTACCTGAAGTGACTATTAAATAGATTAAATTGAACGCAGCCCATAACCTTTATTAAGTAATGAATATATGCAACGAATAGCTAATTGGTTATTCTGTTTAGTCCCTTTGCGCTTGAATGTTTCACGAGTATGACGGACGAACGGTCGGACGCAGGGAAACCCGACGAATACATATTTAATTATCACTCATACATGTTTATTATTAAAGAGCAATGGCTTACGGTTATGACGTCGATTTCTATTATTAATAGCTACAGAGTTGACGGAGTTCAAAATAACAGGACATACCTCGACATGCTCCCAACCACGATACTTAGTAAGAACATTTATTTTACAATAGCTGGTGCCCGCGACTTCGTCCGTGTTCTTTGTAGCTTATAGCCTTTCTCGATAAATGGACTATTTAACACAAAAATATTTTTTTAATTCGAATCCTGAGATTAGCGCTTACAAACAAACAAACAAACTGTTCAGCTTTATATAGTACGTATAGATTTGAATTTTTTTATTAGTGATAACCAGAAGATATATTAGTTCGATGGTGATAATCCAATGCGATATCTGTCAAATTTATTTCTATTTTGATTTGATTCATTTCGATGTTGCTGAAACTGTTTTAAACATAGTAAAATGCAATGAAGGTCAAAATCTAAGACACAGAATAGTGTAGGTATATACTGTAATATGTATTTCAATTGAAATCTGTATGCAAGGGTATACGTTGTGTGTGTTGAGAAAACTTCAATAATCCCTTTAGATTTCCACGCACGTGTCCCGGATTACTCGTAATTGATGGGCGTCCTGTCTAATCTCTGCACTTTACTCTCTGATCCGTAATATGCAACCTATGTTACGGTTACAACCTGTGCTTTTTTATAACTAATTCATTCGTATTTAATGACTTCCGTTTATTTTATTTTATTATTTACTTATTTTTTGCATACCAAAAAAGTCGCCAGCTGCTCGTAAAATCATTGTTGCTAAATTAATTAAAAAGCGTATACATTTATAAGGAGGTTCTTTTAAATTTTAAAGACAAATATCTATAAAATTTTCTAAATTTACTGCTCTATATTTATCTTGAAAAAAAATCTGTAATGAACTTCAAGTTACGAGGCGATTTGGAGGTTTTGGAATTTATTTTGTACAGTAAGTTTTTACTAAGTGAATTTGTAATAGAAGAAGTAATTTTTCTGTTACAACAAGTTGCCATGTATATAGATCAAAGGATTAAATATAGTCTTTAATTAAAATAACTGCAGTTTTATTTTTAAGATGTATGTAAGAGTTATTTTAAAAGGCAACCCTTATTCTGCCTATAATGTTATTTAATAAGATTTTAAGGAAACCAGGGTAGCTCTAAGTATATAAATTTTGTTTAAAGCATGGGTATCAGATCAGCCTACTTCTACAAAAACAAGTTTCTATTGCTATATTCTATTCAAAATATTCAATTGCGCTTTAAACTAAATTATTATATATTATTAAACTACATTATTTATATATTCAGACTAAAATACAAATGTCTGGACTTTTGCACAAAATGTAGAACAAATTTTCACTAAGTTATATGTATGTATATCTCTCTCATTTATTTGTGAAGTAATTTAAACCTCTGGCGTACAATTCGCGTGCGCTTCTTATCTCCAAGATATTTAAATTCCACTCCAGCCCTCAAAATAGTTCAAATTAAACGGAGCTTGTAAATTAAGTGTTGCCATCACGCAATCCCGGGAAATAGCTCTAAGTGGTCCGCCTCTACGATCGACTATTCTATTCAGTGTAATTACAACGTTTTAGCAAATGACACTTAAATATTTACTTCAATAGAACGGATCACGAAACTAACAAAAAAATAGATAATTACTTTTTACGTCTTCTCACTTTACTCTTATATTATACTAGCTGGTGCCCGCGACTTCGTCCACGATCTCTATAGCTATCCTTCCTCGATAAATGGACGATCCAACGATCAATTCAAACTAGTAGTTCCTGAGATTAGCGCTCGCTGTGCTCGCTGCTGCCACTATAAAATAAAAACAAGGTTAAATTAATACAGCAAATATGTCTACTTGAAAGAAAAGATGAATGGAATTATTGTGTGTCGATTTGTTTGGCAAAAAAAATAAAGTTGAAGGAAGTGGATGCGACGCTACGTGAACCAACGATCGCTCTCCGGGGAAGACAGCCAACGATCCAATGTGAAAATTTAATTTAGGTCATTTTCATCTCGCCTCGAGGAATCTGTTATTTTTCAAGAGAGATATTATTGGATTAAAACGGTTTTTAAACGCGGCTCATTGAAATAGGAACAGGGCAATTATGCATCTCGCGTCGGATTAAACTGTTTGCGTATTCTATGCACAATCGTCGTGGCACTAGTTAATATTGTGTTAACTGCGTTATTATGCGGAAGATGTAGGAGTTGCCCTGAGACGACAATGGACAGAACAATTTGTTTGCGAGAGCTGACTCCGCTTTCTTTAAAATATTCAGTTTGAGAATAGGGAGGGCTAAGTTATGTATGAAGTACCGCAAGGTTAAACTTAGGCACAAAGGACTGAAAAATGCAAATTTGCGGGGGAGGTTGCTGGCAGCGCATTCGGCTGAGCACCCAGCCACCACTCCGCGCGTCATTATGCAGCCTAACTTGTCAAACTTTTGCGCTTGCAAATGAATGCTAGAACTCATCTAGATTTATTGTAAGAATTCTGTAAGACATATTTCATTTGCATTACTTAATAATTTGACAAATGGAGATTGTATTATTTTCTGTTTACCACACAAGGTTTTATCACAATTTGTCTATCGAAAGTCTTTTGGGTTTTTTATTACTACTATTTTTTTTTTTTTCAAATAAATATCGATCACATAATCGAACCCGGGACCTCTGACCACTCAACCAACGGACTCGTTAGTTAGGATTGGTGACATATCTACGGTAATAATATATCATTGGAAAAATAAGTGTCGTCTCGCACCTCTAAGAATCTCTTTATAAACTCAAGCCTTATCTTCACTGTGAGACGATCATTGTTTATTATTTATCAGAAGATTACGTTTAATAACTCACCCGGCGACAGGAACAAGATATCTCTCTTCGATTAAATTAGTTGATTAAAATTTCATATTCAATCTTGACTTGTTTACTTAAGGGAGGCAACGCGCCGAATGGACGAAGCTTTAGAATTTCTGTTTTCAATCGTATTCCTTTAACAGTAAAGTTTAAAAATAAATAAACGGAAAGAAGATCACGTCGAGTAAAATATTCATACGGTGTATATGATAAAAAAAAATGGGAAATTTCAGCATCGAATCGACTTTATTTATTAAAAAGCCTGGACTTTATTTATAAAATTGGAATACCGCACTTTTTTATTATATATTCAATACTAATAAAAATATTATTATAAAGTATTCGAATATGTTAATCCAGGTAATAAAACACACATGTGTGCTAAATTTCATCCTAATCCGTTTAATAGTTTTTACATGTAAGAGTATAACAAACATACATCCATTCTTACAATATTTCGCATTTATAAAATTAGTAGGAGTAGAATTAATTAAATCTTGAAATTAGCTTATAAAAATTACTAAAAGGTATTAATAATTCGAATTAATAAGTTACAACAACAATAAAAATTATTGTATGTACCTATAGATACGTTACATGTACTAGTAACTGTGTGAGACAATAACTGATATATACAATTTTAATAACAAAATGGTTCAAGTGTTGCGGTAAGACGGGTCGCCTATAAATTGGCATATCTGAACAGTTGTACTTCATTTAACCATATTTATGTTTCACCACAATCGCCACTATTAACGATTAAACTTCCTAGGATTAAACATTGACAAAGTACGGCATCATTTGCATACTCGTAGATACCGCCATAAATTATTGTGAGTGAAAATGTAATACATACGTTTCCATTGACCAAAGTTAATAATTATAATGATTTTTTATTATTTGGTATTAATTTCATTTTTACAAATTGTTTAGCTCAATTCTAAATTTTTTTTTGTTTCTTTTATATTCATTACAGGTTTAGCTTAGTTAAGTTTAGTGATAGTGTTTTTGAAGTTCACTTGACAATAAATCGGTCTTCTCATTCCTAATTTAATTTACTTCAGTTATTTCAAAGTAAAGTTTTTTATTGTTATGTAATTATACATAAAAAATAATGTATATATAATTTAATTATATATAAAAGATTGGATAGACCGATTTTAACTCGGTTTACACATATGGAATAAAGAGGAATAAACCAGGACGATATTTTTTATAAGTTGGACCAAATTACACATAGTTACGAAGTTTTCAAGTTTCAAGTTCAGTAGTTTAAGAATTTATTGGCGTCAAATAACGTGACAAGTATTTTTGGATATATAGAGATAAAGATTAAGTTTTTAAATGGCTTGATAGCTACTTTAAGTGCTATATTATATTTGATCACTTACATAGAATATACTTATATTTGTATGCAATATGAAGTAGTAGTAGGTACTGCAAGTAGCCGTCACGAAAGCTTTATGCTTGAGCAACTTAGAAGCTCTCGGGGGAAATTGACACACAGTTAAACGTAGATCTATCCTGTCACACATATGTTATCCAATTCCATTTATTAACATGCTATAATTGGCATACATACATACATACATACATACAATACATGTGTTAATTAAGTACCAGTTTGTACCATATTATTTCTTAAAGTATAGCAAGATAACGGCTAAACAGATTTACTGAAAATATCTTCCTTTAACATTGAAACAAGTAAACATACTTTCTAATACACATATATATGAAATCAGAAAATTTAGAAATACTAATATACTAATGAATATTATGCTTCAACAGCGACTTCATTTATACTATATTAGGATATGAGTAGATTTTGAGAAACATTAAAGATTTTTCTCAAGATCTTTAAGATTAAGAACACTTTAAAATAAATTAAAAATAATTCCAACGTAAATGCACCAAGGCGCAGCACAAGAACTTGTTGTCATAACACAGTAAAAAGGCAGTTAATGTCCAGTGACTTTTGTTGAAAGTCTTATATTTTTCTTTTATATTATTTATTATTATATTTTAAAGGTTGTATTTATAAAAAGATAATATGGTAATTGTAGCAAATCTTAAGTTATCATAGACAAGTTTATGTTTACGCCACAGTGAACAAGTTGAAATGGCTCGAGGCCTGAATTGCATAAATATTTCATTATACGGCCTCGTCCTCTAAACTTTTTCTTTATGGCAAGCGAGTTATTTAAATCTTTCGTTGCAGCTAAGCAAGCGTACATTGTACCTGAACTGAGCTCTCCCCTCCGCATTTTGAATTTATTCACGTTTCGCTTCGAAGCTATATTAACGTTGCCAACAATTTGAAAAGTATTGCGAAACTTTTCAATATGAACGAGGTTTTTTTTTTCTAAATTCATATTCTTGTACGTCGCTTACAAAGTTTCGGTAGCTGTTTTATGTTTTCACCAAAAACTGGGTTATTTTTGGGAGTTAAAACAACATGGAGTAGGCGGTTCGATTACGAATTCGCGAATCGATTGTATCCGTCCTTTTATATTGTTTCAGTTTGTAAAAAATAAACAAACATCAACTGACAATGTTGAACAAAATTTAAATCTAATGCTAACATTTTGTTGTTTTAATAAAATTTTGACCCCACGCTAGTAGGTATCGTATACTTTAAAAAAAGTTTATGTTTTTCATAAACTTTTTAGTAGGTAGTAGTAGGGACCTATCTAATTAAGCAAATTGCATTGTCTAAGATTTTCTAACTTTTCTAACAGTTTCAACAACTTGTTTCAAAAATAGTAATTACTAGAGGTTATTTGAAAATCTCAAAGGAACCTAACACTTTTCGAGGATAAAAAGTTTCATATATTAAGTATATAAGGATCCAGGTAACCCTGCTAAGAAACTATATCTGTGTGTAAAATTTCATCCAAATTCATTCAGCCATTTTTTGCGTGATTGAGTAACATCCAAAGATAATATACAAAATTATAATATTATTGGGACATAGGATTAGGATAAAGTATATACAATATTCATATTATTTTTATAAAAATAAATATAAAGCAATGCAATAAAATTTATACACCTGTAAAAAATAATAGGTGTATTAATTTTTATTCCAAAACCACTAAATACGAGGACAACGTATAGGTAACTTCCTTTTAATAAGTAAAGTACGGTTGCTAAGTATTGTGTGAATGTAGTTAGTGTTCAAAGAGTGTTTTGATGAAGTCTAAGCAGCGAGGTTGTACTTGGCTTCGTTTGCAGAGCCTTGTTTACTGGAACAGTTAGAATTGCTGAAGGCATCGCAAAACTTCACAGTAACAATGTTATGCAGTGCAGTACATATTCGGGCTAAATTAGCAATTTTGTAACATAAAATTATGTGTAAATTTCCATTTTAATTTGAACTATTAGTTTTGTATTTTTATTTATCATAACTTAGGTTACTATATGACTTATGAGTTACCTTGTATAAATTGTAAAATAAAACCTTTAAACTAGCCTTAAATATCAAGGCAAAGTAATTTTCAGTTAAATGACCTTGGCATGATTAGAATCCCGAGCTCTTCAGACAGAACCTAAAACGGTGAAATTTTTTTTGTTGTTGTTAAAACTAATATAAAAATATAGACGATAAATATTGTTTCTTTTTGAAGATTTTTATATTTTTAGTGCATTATATTATAATTCTCGATTTCTATTTTTATAAGAAACGCTAACAGTTCACAATAAATCAAAAATTACGAATTTTTACCATATAGTCTTTTAGTTCTGTTACTGTTCGTAAAATATTGTGGATAACTCACCTCCGGCTGCGTCTACATTTGTTTGTTATTGTTTAGAATTACCCCAAACAAACCGCCTCATAAATTCCCAACTTTCCCCCACAACAATTATACCTAACACTGACCTACTTTGTTTGTAACAGTGCAAATTATGTGTCAGATACGTGTGCGGTACGTGGCTCCAACAACTTTGTTTCCCGACTTCTGGTACAAGTCTAATTGAACTGTAAAATTAACACAATTGTAAAATTGCAAACATCCTTGGAATTGTTCACTGTTCAACTGTGAACTTACCTTTTAGTTCGAATGTGTTGTGGTTAAAGTAATATTAAAGTAGTAGGGCCAGATCAGACTGGGTTGAAGAGTGTATATAAGTAGTAAACCGTAAACCGTTTGTCAGCATAGAGCACCTCCACAGTTACCTAGTTAATTAGTCAGTTAGTTTACCGCTTCCACAGAAGACAACCGTGAAATATGTGTTTCGGTTATGACGAGGAATACTAGACCCTATTGCTCTATTCCCTTCCAGCGGTCGACAGCGAATACACTACACCTATTGCATTACTTGTGAAGGCATCGTTGAGAGCCATTTCATCAATCATCAAATGAACTGTTAGATTGCCTGCCAAGTTAACATAAAACAATTGTTTGTGAAGAATCATATTTAAAAATATATTTAAATAATAATAATTAACAAAACATTTTTTGACGTTTCTATTTTAGATAATAAAATCATACACCATTTTAAATCAAAAAATGAAGGGATAGAATTTTGTATGAATGCAAGTAAGGCAACATAAGAAAATAATTTGAATTTACATGAATGAATGAAATTCGACGGCCTGAAAGATTCAACGATTATCTGAACACTACCGAAACAAATCCGGCGAATTTTGCTGATGCGATGAATCGGGATGATTGTGAAGATGGCGAAAAGCAATACCTAGCGAAAAGATACCTCGGAATACAATAGCGTTGATTAGGCGAAAGTGTTGGAGATAGCTCATATACAATACAACTTATTGTATTTCATACTGTAAGATAAAAGTACGTTTTGATGTAAGTTGTCATAGATATTCATTGTAAAGTTGTTACAATGACAAAAAGTCCAAGTAACAACTTATTACTTTGGACACCACTGCCCAACATACACGCGAAACATCAACAAATGCCATATTCCTGATGATCTAACCACAAGAAATAAGGTTCGAAATGTATTTATTTTGTTTTGGCGCAGGTGAACAACGACGCATTTATGGGTCGGAGAACGGTGAAGAGCTTCCACGCTTCGTGAGCAGTCCTCAGCGACAAGCGTCTCCGTTTCCCCTCGAAAGTACCAATCGAAGATATTACAGAAGAAATAGAAACTCTAAAGGTACTTAATTAATATACAGTTCATATTATTATAACTGCTAATGGTATCAAGTAAACTGATTAGACGATAGAGCTTTTTAAATTATACCTTTCGTCATGACGGATACAGACGATGAGATCTTCACTAAATCAAATCTTTCACTAGTACTGACTTTTTAAAAAGTACTACTCACTTTTTAAAAAGTTAATTTTTTTTTCACAGGTGAAGAAATATTTAACGGAGAGGCAGCGGGCGGGACGTTATCGCGACGAAACAGACGCGTGGAAGATTTCCCGCACGAGAACAACACGAGGAACCCACGCCTCTGTATAAATAACGGTATTTTAATAAGCTTCATAAAGTATCACGAGTATTTTCTATTTAAATTTAGGTCTTGAAGAGCAAGACCTCTAGCTCAATAATATATGAAATATTTTTAAGTTTGACAAATTGTTTCGTATTTTTTTTATGATGGTGCCTTTACACTATGCAAGTTTGTATACACTAAATTAAAGTATTTTTTAAAAAATATTATAGATCTGTATAGTTAATTATATTGTTCACAGTTAATAATATAATTTAAATATTAATGTTAAAAAATAAAAATAAAATAAAATAAGCAGTAGATAAATATATACATTTCAAAAAATATTCATTATACTCGTAATCGTAATGTATATAAAATTTTACAGTATTATTTGTCCCACCAATATTCCGAAAGAAATTTTATATGGTATAATAAAAACAAAATTATCTTATATAAACTTATAATTTATAGTAAATAATATACTCTGGAAATATTTGTATTGTACAAATGCACCTAACATAGTAAATACAGGTACAGTAAAGTAACGCAAGTCATCCAAGCTCAACTATGCGAAGCATCCTCATCAAAGGCATTCACCCACCTTCGCATTACGCTAATATAGGCACACTACGCACAGAATGCCTAACTGCAATAACTATACAGGAATCCGCTGTCGAATATATGTAATACCTTATTCATTCCGACCATTTCTGGATGTCATAAGCGAGTGTAATTAGCTTCTAACATTATGACAGCTGAGTTCTCAAACTCTGTACTAAACTACTTACCTATACATTTTCCTATTTTGCCAATTATATTACTTGAATGTTCAAGAAGTCAAAATTATTTTAGGCATGTAATAATTTTTGACTATAATTACACCGTTTAGATACCATTATTGCGGATCCAACTTTACTCTTCGTGTTATTATTATTTTATTTTTGTCGTTTGTAAAGAGAAACGTCATCACGTGACTATTGTCATTATTTAATTTTATGTACAATAATGTTATTTTTAAACCTAGTAATTTTAATTTTTAAATCAGCTGTTATAACGCTGTGAATTTTTAAAACTTGATAAGTATTTAATGATAATAATATGAACATTTCGTAAGCATTTTTCGCTTAAGTTTGTTATATTTTTTAGCAATTGACAGTATTTTTTTTTGCACATTATCAGATTACTCTCAATGTAGTCTATGTCGTTTGGTACACATTTACAATTTCATGCATAGTAGAGGTGCTTTTACACGTCCACCTAATATGCATTAATATCTGTCTCTCTATGCATAATTTAGTTTTAGTGGGCCGAGTGGCGTGAACACGTGTTTATAGAGTTATACAAAGTATATTTTGTATGTAGAATACGAGCGAGTATATGTCGATATATTTACACTCAGCACTTTTATGTCAAAATGGTAATAAGATTACTTGTGACTTTAGAAGTGATTAACTTGGCTGGTAATGAGTAACAGTCTGGTAACGTCCTTCTAAGAGGAAACCATCGTGAAATAACAACATAACTTATACCTCTTTATAATATAAGTATCAGAGAACTTGAATATAAAGATTTCGATGATAAGTATAAATTGGGTGCCACCGTCTTCATAAAGCCATAGATATTTTCTCATGTGTAAAATTTTCATTTTTCAACGCGGACGCGCAATTCGCTGGCACTAGCGAGTAATTAAATAACAGTCAGAATATCGCTTTTCTCGAATTTGAGTTGCTAATAAAATCCAAAATTAGAATTTTTGTAAAAAAATATTTTTAAAATGCAGGCACTACTAATAATGGTGGTCAAGCGAGTGAACGGGAGTGTGAATCGCCTCCAGAACCTGCACCTCCGGAGGTGCCACCGCGCGGGCCTTCTCTCCATGTCACTTTGAGGCATCGACCTGTGCCTTGCGAACAACAAGGGGAACCAGACCGCCTTTATTTATCTGAAGGTAAGTGAATACTTTTTGAAAACCATAAAATTAAGAAAACGGAATAAGGAAACAAGGGCAGACGACGTAGTTCCTAGCTCAAGAATATCCACGAGTGGTATGTCCGAAGTACCAGATCGCTGTTTCGAGCCACAGCCTTGAGGATTATGATAGCCATGACGATAGCCGGCTTCCGATTGGAGATATTCCATTAATTTTGACCGTATCTCATTAGTTTATGATAACAGTAATTACTTAGTCCGAAACCGTACTGGAATCCAGTGCATTAATAAGATTTTTTTTTTAATTTTCCAACATCCGCAGATTGAAAGGTGATTCGTACGCACCACACACGGCCAGAGGCCCCCACTCTCCTGATGAGTTAGTTAATTAAATTCCCACAGTAGATGTACAACGAAGTTGCGATAAGTAGGCCCGGTTCCGTAGGTACTTTGCTTGTACTTCGCACAAGTTTAATCGAATTGCAGCGTCCGCACAACTCCGCGGCGACTCCCAAGTTTGCGCTGACAAATTAGCCACTTGATCTCGCTATGCCCGAGGCGAGTATAAAGAACTCGTGCTTTAATTCCTTTTATGTACCTGTTTTTTCTTGTTTTCACTGGCGTGATTCTTCTCTCTCAAAAGCGAGTGCCTTGTGTTTCTGTAGACCGACTGGTCAAATAGTTTGACAGTGTTGCTGGGATGTAACGAAAGAAGAAAGGCACGAAATTTGATTTAGATGAAAGCCCAACGCGGCATGAGCCGCTTTCATGTGGTACCCCCTGCACCCCGCGTCGTCACACAGCCCCGTTGAAATGGCGCGCACTTACAGAGAAACTCTTACCGTAATCTAATTTTTATGATAGCGCATTGTAAGTGTCCCGGGGAGAGTTTTATTTCGATTTGTTCCTTCACTTTAGAGAGGGCACTTAGATTACTGACGACAATAAATATTACAATTTCGCGTTCCCACGCGTATACGGGTCAAGTTATGTTGACGAATTGAAGTTTTCTCTTGGCGAATTCGTCGGGAATTGATGTCGAAAACTCTGACAGCTGCCCAATTTAACCAGAACGTTTTGCTTAACGTTTCGTTTAAAGTACACCGAGCGGTTGAAGTATGGAAATGAATTAGGCAAATCTTGATTCAAACAAGAAAATAGCTTCGAAAGGTCTTGAAAGTTTAATGGGATCGAACAGGGAGGCCGAAGTCGTCTGGAGTTTGCGCGGGTGACAAATTGGGCACTTGACCCGTGCGCCGAGCGAGCCTTCGAGTACTTGTTTCTCGAGGACCGTAATAACTTTAACTTAAAGTAAACTATATTCCATTTCCTCTAATTTACCCTGCCGCTGCTGCTGCCGGTACCGTGTAACACTGCCAGTAGTTTTACTCGTACTTAACATTTCCTGTTTCAAATTAACCTGTACCTTTTTATTTGTCAATTTGGCAAACCTAGTGCTGCGACTTTACATTTTTGGGGTAATGATTTTCGAAATAACAGTGCAATATACCGCATTGTTTTATGTATTACTTAAACATAACAAATGAATGAAATTCAAATTAAATTATAAAATAACTTTCCTTTTTTCTGAGGATCGGAAATTAATTAATTGTCACGAAATTAAGTTGTCGTATAACAGCGTAACGTAAGACTGACACAACGTTATTTTAATCTTCTTCTATTATTTTTTCTATTGTATTTTTCTTGCTGTTGTGTACCGTTTCAAGTTAAAGCATTTCGTTGAAATATGTATATATACATTGTAAATAAAATTTAATAAAAATAAGTAATGGCGCGTCAATGATGACTGCTTGGAGGATGCACACTTATGGACGCAATATTATTTTGCAACAGGATTCCGAGAGTTGTCTTAATCACAGTATAAAAAAATAGCAGTAGTTGAACTATAAGCTACCCTTTAATAGTGTGCCCATACTTAGTAAAAAGCTTCAGTCACCTATTAACACAAGCAACGACACAGGTGGTGCAAATCCGTCGCCGCCCTTAGTGGGATTAAGGATAAGGGTTTAGGAAGGGATAGGGAAGTGGGCCCTGGTATCCACAACTCATAATTGAAACAAACAAATTTAATGCTGTAAAGTAAATACAGTAATCTATCGTTTATTATCCACTATTCAGATGCACACTTCCTGACAGAGCGGTCGTGGTTATGAAATATTTGAAAATGACTGACAAATTAGTAGCGGCTTCTGCGAGTTATTTTCCATCTCTCTCTTTTATTGGCACTACGAGCACACTCACACATGATATGTTAAGAATTGGCACTTGTACAATCGACGAAAGTCTTTCAATCTCTTTCAGGGTGGAAAAAGTTAAGTTCGCTATACAAGATTATATTCGTTTGTAATAATTCTAAGTTACTTTACCGTTTGTCGTCGACCACGTGATCGTACTCACTCCAACCCGTCGTCTAGCTTGAAAATTGAAACCTCCCTAGAGATTCGCCGTAATTTAATTTTTATGATGCCGTATTGTTAGAGCCACCGTGAGCGCTGTTTGCTATTAAACTCAACCGTCTTTGCATACTATTGTTTTGATTTAAACAGAAATTTAATTCGAATTCCTGCTATTAACAACTTCATGCTTAGTTTAAATTACCATTCTCACCACTCACATTAAAACAATATATAAAACATTAAAACGTATACACAGATCTATACCAAAATTACTACATAAATTATGTTACATTATTAACTTGGAAAAAAGTTAACATCACACCAGTTGGCTTATTCCGGTTAGCTCTGAACACGAGAAGCAGGAACCTGAAGCCTGTGGCTTCTTCGCTTTAATACAGTCCACTTGCACCGTCGCCGTGCGGCGCCATATCAACTACTAGGTACTTTTAGAAAACCTTACTAAACATGTTTAAAAATAAAGCGATTGTCTATTTAGCATAGTAATAATTCTTTTCATGACTATGATATTCGTTTCATTTACATAAGGAACTCCACGACAGTCTGTATAAGTATGTTTATACGTTTGCTTGATGGCGGTATAAAAATGTTATTACTACGTAAAATTGATATAACTCTAAGCATTCTTTGTTAGCACTTTTCTGTATTCTTTAAGAATTTCAGCGACTTGTTTTAATTTTTTTGAGCTACTTAATGAAATGTATTTTTTTTGTTTCTTAAATAGTACTGTACCTTGTAAAAATTATTCTTCAACTATTTGAATACATTTTAAATGGAGTGTGTTTAACTATCTATTCAGCTTGTATAGCATGAAATCTTCTACTTCTTATATATTTAAATAAAAATGAACGCTCAACCGATTTTAATTCGGTTTTCACTTATGGAAAGACGGTAAACAAGTAAGGTTTTAAAAATAGGGCCCGTATTTGGTCTCTACCTTAATTGAATAATGCTTAAATTAAATTTTCTGACTTTGTAAATCTCAAACTAAACTTCATCGCATATTTCAACTACATGAAGTGTGGTTAATTAAAAAAAAATGTTTTCTTAGAAAACTTGTAGTATATAAGTATTTTATGTGTGCGTATTCAATAGCCTCAATGCTTTTAAACTAAACTGAAACCACAAGGGGCTGAAATTTCACCCCTAATTTACCTTCTTCAGGAATCCAAATCCACCGTTTATAACGAATACACATTTCTGCTTTCAGAAAATATGAACTTTGCAATATTTACAAGGTTTTATCCTTATAAAATTCCCATAGCGGTTTTAATTCCGAGAAATAGATACAATATCCTTTTTTATTATAACAAATATTCAAAAAATAAAAAATAATCTTCTGAAACACCATTTTAAATCTTATTTACCCTTACATACCCATTTCCCTTTGGAGGAAAAGTAATACACGGGCTACTTTACTTATTTTAGTTACTTTTGCATTTATAATTTTAGTATAGATACCGTACCGAGACCTGTAAGTAGGCAATAATGCTTACTTTGTAATAATGTAAGTAAATGCCTTATTATCTTAAAAAAATATTGCAAAAAACTTCATAATTTTACGGAGATAGTTAACATTTAAAGAAATAACGACTTCGTAACTAGACATTGTTATAAAATAATTTCTTTCTCACAGAGACGTGTATCAAAAGCGTTTATGAAACGGTTTCAATAATATGCAGGCTTTGATAATAATAATATGGTAACGAAACCAGCTTACCGCGCAGAAATATAGGGGTGCCGTGTGACAATAAATTGGCGAACAAGGGTTGTTTGTATGAGTATAATAAGGGTTATGCAGTGTCAAAGTAGGTCAATATTGCGTGATACGTCACTCGATTCACTTTAAAGTTTTTTCTCCGATACTGATCCATCTACGGAGTACGGGATGGAGCGAGCGGTATAAATGATTGATTGCAGGCATGGCGTCCCTCCAAGTATAAACTCGATTATCCTCCAGGACGCGAACAACTTACAAGTTTTATGTAACGATGGATCAGGATTATTTGAAACTTTCCCCGGAGAAAAAAAAAACGACTCATGACAATCATGTTTGAGTTGAATATCAATGACGTTGGACTTTTCAAACAATTTGAAAGGCCATTTTTGACTTCATATTTTGGACTCAATAAAGACAGTGATAATTCTTATGAAGTGACTACAAAAATATTTGTTTACTTGGATTGTTGAAGTTTGCAAAAGTACTAATAGACACTACTAAGTCAAATAATATGTATAAGATTCAGGTACTTAGGTCGCATCTAATATATAAAATTCTTGTGTCACAGTGTTAGTGCCTACGAAAAGGCTTAACCGATTTTGATGAAATTTTATATGAACACTTGGCAGGTCTGAGAATAGGTTTTTATCCTGATCAGGATGTAAACCTATTTTTTTTTCTAGAAAGAGAAAATAGTCTAAAAATCTAATAATAGTCTAAAGTTCTATAAGAGACTTTAGAAAATTTGAATAAACTTTAACACTAAATCGACTTAGTGTTGTCATTGCAATGGTATTTTTTGCATAATACTTATTATTTTCTATATCCTTAATATAAGTAGTATTAATTTTCTTTATATGAGTGTTTAATTAACATACAACAAAATATATGATGTTTTTGAATATTATAAGATACAAATAACTTAGGAAATGGTATGTTTGAATTTCCCATTTGAAGCTGAGTCAACTTCGTAGTAGTCGTAACAAATGTATTGTTAGTAGCTCTGCTACGAGCCTCTACGAAATCTTGGGTTAGCTACGTTGATGGAATACAGTTAGCTAGCTTTTATCTAAGGAGATATTTTTATTAGTTTTGTATGGAGATCAATTTATAATAAAATAAACTGTATATTTTATATAACATGCGTAATATTATATTACGTTCCCATGTGAAGCGACCCTCAGCAGTTGCTAACCCTTGCTACGGGTTAGGGCTACGGATGTCTGCAGAATTTAAATAGGACAAGATTATATCAACAAATTATATCAGAATGCTTACTAATGACGCGCCAGCGAGAGGGAGCTAAAAACTGCAAGCACCCACTTCTATTTGAATTATTAAATTTTACAATTTCTCCAGCGGCACATTGCAATTCCCTACCGTATCCATAGCTTGTCGAATTAGTGTTTCCGTAAACAGGGTTTGTTAATACTAGTAATGATAATATAACCATTGTGGCGAAAGTTCAGCAGTTGTAGATTCAAATCCCGAATGGGCATACACCTGTATTTCTGATTGAACCTTGACTTGACTTGACTTGATTTGAAATTGACAATTGAGCCTATTTGGTCGAGTGGTTAAGATGTTTGAATTAGTTAAATTTTAATGTGTGAATTCCTTAACTTGTACACGTAATGAAAATGGATCTATTTGTGTTTTTCCCGTCGAAAGTTTATGCTTTCCGTTTTGTAGTAACTCATAAAAAGGCACCACTAGATGGCGCTCTAAATCTAATATTTTAAGTAATGAATAAGTAAGACATTGGCATTTCAACGCGGTGAATAAGTTTTAATTAATGCATGTTAATAAATAAAAAAAATACAAATAACCTTTTAACTAATACTTTTTATAAGAAAATATAGCAAAAACGCAAAATCATAGTATTTCGAATCAAGTCAAGTCTCTGAGAGGTATTTATGGATGTAGTTGAAGCCATCCTGCCATCTCATCATCTCCGCATTTCAATATTAGTTTGCTCTGCAGAGTGCCCGGCAACGGAGGAAAATTGTTTCGTCGTTTATTATTCCAAGTTTTAATCAAGGAAGAAACTCGCGGATAGACGTCTGGGAGACGTCTGCTATGTCGCCACTACGTTGCGCTCGTCCACATTAATCGCGTGTAAAATATCTAGCAAAAAGCTCATTAGATGCTTCTCATTTCTCTCAAGAGCTTGTACGAGGAACTCCACAGTTGTTACACAGTTACGAGACGTTGTTTAATGCTCATCCAAATATGAAGATTGTGCTCACAACAAGGGAAATATAGTGTAAAAGCTTTTCTATTAATAGTTTAATTATTATAGCTTTCAATGTCATGCTTTAAAAAATATCATGTTAATTACAAATACATCAGTTACTTAAGTAAATGAAAGTAACTAAGCTACAATCACAGTGCAAGAACCACAACACGGATAACTGTCTTTATAAATAAGCGAGAAAATGCGTATTTCAACAACTATCTGTATTACTAAAAGACTAAATTATATACTCAAAGACTATCTACGTAGGTGAATGTCATTTTTTTAATTGTGAAAATTTGATCTGGAGTTTGCTAATTCTTTGCTATTGGTTTCAATATGAAGCACTCAAATTTTAAACTTTCATTAAAAGTGGCCAAACGGTCTAATGTTTACGTAAGACTGAGTTAGTGTTTACTGCTGTATCTCTCCTGTAAACGTGTCAGGGAGTGTGGACAAATCGTTTACTTTGCTAGAGCTCGCGCGCCCGGATTCACTCAAGTAGAATAACTGGAAACGTTTGCGCACTCTACTCGTCTGTCTCCGTCTCGACAAGCCAGACGTTTTCGCCGAATGCTATTTTGTTCAACTTCTTTTAAGTTTATTTATTGTGTTTTCTTTTAATGAACCAGCACTGTCCGAGTAAGTATGTGAACTTGTTTAATGTCTGATTTAATTGTAAATTAAAGCGAATTTTTTAAAGTAAAAGAAAATAATAAAAGTCCAAATGATAATAAGATTTTTATGCTTTATTTGACAAGCACTTTAAGAATCCTAGAATTGCATAAATGTATTATAATTCTAGGACCTTAATGTTTCCTAACACATGGATATCTCCATTTATTATAATTTATTATAAAAAACCGCTGTCTGCCATTTTCTCCGCTAATTGCTTTTAAATTACCAATTGGATTTTGACACGGTTTTAACAAATACTAAGAGCCATAAACTAAGAAAATTTGTATAAGTATACAATTTACAGAAATAAACTTGAATCTGTAAACTAGAGAACAAGATAATATAAAAACCGTTACGTGTTCCAGGAATAGTCAGATACACCGAGGTAACTTAGTCAAATCCTACCTAGTGCTAGCCGAAACAAATGGACGTCAAGTAACAGGCATAAATCTGTATGTAAATTTCGTTAATAGTCCCATTTGGTTAATGTGCGTTCTGGTGAAATAGGGTCCTCAATGTGCAGAGAATTTACAGGCAAAAGTAGTAATGTGTTACTATAATTTAAGGTGTTTAAAAAGCCCAAGACAAATTTTTATCGATCGCAGACGTAAATATATATTTGTATTTTAATATTTTGAACAATTGAAATCAATTAACAATTATTATTACTTAGTCTTCCATAACTGGATCAAAAGCTTACACCCCAAACGTTACCCCAACAATTGTTAACTATACAAGTAATGCGGCTTTGCCACTTTGAATTTCAAATTTTTGACTGATTTTTGATTTAGTGATATTTGTGTTGCTAAGTATGTTAGTACTTCTTCATGAATTTTGTCTCACAGAGACACCACGAACGTTGTTCTTCCCGTAGCACAATGAACAATTTTGAGCGTTTCTATTAGGCCAACAGTAAATGGTCTCGTCTGTGTGACATAAATTGTTACTGGGAACACATACCGTCTAAACAAATTAGATAATACATAAATATAATTGTATATGTGATACCTATTAAATTAGTATATTGAGAACTTGTACTCTTTTCTATATTGTGTTAAAGAAGAAATCAAATCTCTACTAAATCTAAAAATAAACACTTTCTAAAGGAGACAGTATTTCGAAGAAAACAATGCGTGGGTGACATGGCCGTGACTTTCAATGGAAATAGATAAGAGTAGGTTTTGTAGGATTTACGGTTCGATAACTCTTGTCATGCTTTTGTCGTACAATACACAATATTACTACATTACAAATATCATAAAATTTTAATAACATTTTATTCATACAAAATCGTTTGTTTAAAATAATTCAATTGTCAACTCGGAGAATCAGTGTCTAGTTGATTAATTAAATGGCCCCAAAGAGTTTTGTATAAGTTTTTCATTCGAGTCATGTCGTACAACAAAGTATCTAGCGGGTCGGCTACTCTCATTTATAGTTAATCCTATTTGATATATTGGACCATTAGGAGCGCTGTCCCAGCTTGCTCGGCGAGATTGCAAGAAAACACCAAGTAACGAGGTTGATACACCTTGCCGGAGACATTTGCGGCGGTCACTTGAAAATTAATTATCAACTAAGTAAATAAAAACTAATAAATTTTATTGCGTTTTTACTAAGGTGCGTTCAAATTAAACAACGTTTTGTATAACAAAATATATGACTTGTTTAATAACATTGTTTAATTTGGTTATATTTACTTAGGTATAATACTGGAATTGTTTAACATTGCCGTATTAACTTTGCAACATGAAACAAGACAATATCTACTAGATATAAGATATTTTCTTATATAGTTTGGACTCATATTTAGAGTAGCTTGCAATAATATATGCAATAATGTTCTAAGTCATGTTGATCACGAATCTCTTTCAATTGGAACAATTTACTGTTTTGAATAAAGTGTAGTCAAGTTGTATAGTATAATAAACATGAAAGCACGTCTGGTACTTAGCAGTAAACACCTCTTTACAGACGAGCACAGTGAATAATAGCACGAATGCTTTTGTGTTTAGATGCATGAGTACGTTTTATCGTACCAGGAACAGGATTTATTTTATACGCAGAGTTAAAAAAAATGTTGAGGAGCCCTTAAAAGTTACAGCAAGGATAATACAGTCAAGTGGGATTCATCACTCCTTATCACCGCATAAAATGACAACAGCACATGTGCTTGTATCATGGTAATCTTTTATAGCAGGTTACTGTTGCTATGCATCAAACGAGTTTCCTAGTATTGACAATACCTTAAGTGAGAAATGTAAACGTTAAGACATACACTATAACACGTTGAGTAGAACTAGATTCAGCAATGATCATTAGAAAAATGGAATTCAAAATTTATCATACCATTCCAAGTTACGCACAGTGAAGTGTAATGTGTGTCACGGTTTTCATCAATGATGGAAAACGTCGTTTGTTTTTGTTTAGAAAATATAAAGAATTTTCACATAAATTGGAAATAGGAAAGTAATATTGATTGATAACCCAATTTAGGTGCTCTCATATTGAAGGCATCGTGAGCTGAAGATAAATATAAAGTCAATGGACATGTCCAAAATTTAAATATTACATTTCAAGGAAAATTGAACATAGTTTTGTTTCAGACTTTTTTAACGTTTTATTTAGGTGTTAACTTAAATTAAAAGTAGGAAATGAAATAATGTGTCTCCAAATCAAAATTTTCGCGTCTCTTACTGCATGGTTCCAAATATTACTTATACCATTCTCTTTTAAATTAATTTCGTTTGTTTTTAATTAGTTTAAAAATTTATGGTGTGCATATTATTTAAAGTCATAATATGTTATCTATTTTTAGCCACAGATTTCAAAATTAATTATTATTTTATGTTTTAAATAAGGATGTATTAAATGTAATGAAAATGCATGCTATATAAAATGTTTTTTTTTTTTTAGAATATTATCAATACCATTTTTAACTTTAGGGTGTGTTCAAATATAGCTGAATATAACATTTATTAAAAATCAAAATCAAAATATTTATTTATCAATTAGGTTTCTACAAGAAACTCTTTTGATCGTCATTATAAATTTAAATTTACCAGGGTTTCGGAATAAAACCAAGATGACGATCCTGAGAAGAAACCCCGAAAGAAACTCAGGATACTATTCTTTTTGTCATCATTAAAATGTAAAATAGTACAATACACTTACTTAATATTAACAAACTTAAAGTATATATATACAATTATAGTTTTACAATACAAAATATAGTACGAACTCCGAATAGCTTAAATCCAGGCTTCTTTGTCGCTTAAATAATCAGTGATTTTATAATAGCCTTTCGAGAGGAGTTTAGTTTTAATGACACATTTAAATTTATTTATAGATAAGGCTCTGATTATTTGAGGCAGTTTATTATAAAACCAGACACTTTGACCCATAAAAGAATTACTTATCTTGTGTAGTCGCGTTTTATGAAGATTTAAATCACTTTTGGACCTAGTATTGATATTGTGTACATCACATTTTTTATTAAATTGACTAATATTTTTATTAACATTTACTTAGAAGGTTTATATACTTTTACCTATTGACTATTCATTGACTAGGTGATCTGGCCTATTTTGACCAATATTTATATAGTATGATACCGTCCATGTATTTTTATTGGGTTTAGAGTCGGGTAGCGCTTGAAATATCGAGATATCATATGTTACTCTTCAGGGTATCGTTTCACAGAACCTGAGCAAATTGGATCATGTTAAACAATATCTGAACTATGTATGTGCTTGTGAATTTCTTTTAAAAGAAAAATTGTATGCTTACTTTTCAATTTTTAAAATTTTTAAATGTTTGTCTTTGAACATTCATCCATTTTTTATTTAGTAAACCTTTACTTTGTATATTTTCAAAAAGAAAAAGAATTCATATCCCTAGTCAATATTTGGATTTACACAATTGAAAGAATTTTAATTACGGATTAAAACGTTAACGAAATATACGTTTTTTTCTGAAATTAACTGAATCTGAAATTTGAAATAGATGGTACCAATGTAGCCTATATATAACATAAACCGTCAAATACTAAGAATTAATATCAAAGTCGCCTGAGACGAGCTAAATCTATGTGAATAAATTAAAGGGCAAATTAAATTAATTGTAAAAAGAATAAGACCTCATGCCAATGTCTCTGGCAAAGAAGATTTTTTTATGTTGATGTCAGTCTATGATGGTAGTAAGTTATCTAACTACTTAGTAATGAAGCCAGCTTTTATGTAGAAGAAGAGTCCATAAATCTGGTAGTCTTATGCCTCACTCGTAGGATTATAAACCCAATCGGTCCTCATAATTCACTAACATAATTATTATGGCAATATTAAATTTCTCTATAATTTAAAATTTCGCCATATCAGTTAAAAATATTGAGCTTTACATAGGAAAAGTAATCAATTCTCGATTTGAACACTTTCTGTCCTTTCAAAATAGAGACAGAATTCGGAGACAATAAAAAAATATTGAAGTGTAAAATCCATTTTGCGAAAAATGCGAGGGGAAAACGATAAGACTCCTTTGTGTGGAGATAAATTTGTAAAAATAAAATTCAATATGCGCTTATCAACTCGCGATATCAATTTATTTTGTTTACTTCAAGCTCACAATGAGAACTGTTGAGGGGCGCCATTGGAGCCTTTTAAAGTCAGTTTTTAACGTGATACATTATCGAAGTGGCGTTGCTTTAGAGCTTTTCTCGGTATCGTTGGAAGCGACTTGGATGAATGATTGATTGCAACGTGCCGTCACTTGCGTCACATGCCATGAATTCACTTACAACGAAAATATTTTAGACATAGACGAGTTCAGCTTTCGAAATAAGAGCATCGCACATGTTAAAAAAATCATGAAGCAGAAAAAGAATAGATGGAAGGTCAAATAAATAAGCGATAACTTAGTTTCTCGCCACAATGAATTATATTTTCTTATTCTCAGTCGTTTTCTACAATTCTGAAGGTCGTGAGCCTAAATTTTATTTTAATACCGTGTAAAAGTTACGTAACTATTTTTAAGGATGTACCTAATTCCTGGCATTTACATTTTCATTTAAGTTTTTCTGCATATACGTGAATATAAATACATGAAATTTATTTAAATAAAACAAAGTATATATTGCAGACACGAGGGAGCGCGAAGTCTTAGTGTCATGACTAGAGTTAGCTTTGAACCGAAACTTTAAAGAGCCGCTGAGGTTCATTTGAATGGAACTCGGTATAGAATTTGCATACTTATTTACATTATCTGTGCAGCACACAAGTGGGGGCCCTTTCATTATCCAATTCAAAACACGGCGTCCCTGCTCTCGGCGCGCAGACGACAGAATACAAAGTCTAACTCGGAAGTGATTATCAGCGAATTCCATTCGAAGAATCGCCAGATTAACAAAGCAATAAAACTATGGGTGGTTCGAATTAGGTGGGGTGGATTCGAATCACTTTTTAGCGCCTATTTCTTTTGAATTTATTCACTTCAGTTAAGTGTGGAGTGCCATTTTTCCATTTCGTTAAAAGATACAAAGAAATCCTTAAAAGTCTTAACTTTTATTTTTATTTTTATATATTTTCACAAACCAGTGCCGACACAGACATCTCAATCTGAGGAGGTATTGCGTATTGGTTATATACCACCACATCACCGAAGGTTGGCAGGAGTTACCGTGAATTAATTTGTAAACATTCAGAGTCAATCTATAAACATTTCTAAACACTATTTGGAACTAAATTGTTTAGGTAATCATTTAAAAATGTCAAGTCAATGAATGACTTGACATTTTTAAATGATTACTTTCCACCAAGTTGATCGTCAGCCTACATAATAATATGCCGATATTAACATGAAAAAAAAATCCTCTTAATGAGTCAACCAAATATTTAGCTAACACCCTACGTAAGTTTTAAAGTAAGAAGATGTTCTCAAATTGAGATGCAACTTCGTCAATTTTTTGTTAGTTTATTTTGGGGCCGTCGACGTGAAGATAATTAAATTCAACCCCTTTTACTCTCCCGAGCAAAGGAAAGTCCGTAAATTGGAAAACTAAACTGTGCGGATCTCACCCCGGGATTCAATTAGCTGCTAATCATATCTTGAGGGTGTGAGCGAATCGATCGGTGTTGCCACCCTTCCGTGCATCTTAACTCGTCATACCAATCACATCGTATTCACTCAGATTAAATTTGTTTCGTTCAATTCAAAACTAA
Organism: Synanthedon vespiformis; assembly: GCA_918317495.1. Lineage (NCBI taxonomy): Eukaryota > Metazoa > Arthropoda > Insecta > Lepidoptera > Sesiidae > Synanthedon > Synanthedon vespiformis. The sequence goes on along the minus strand of OU906949.1, from coordinate 10,417,551 downwards.
ACTCACTTGACTAACTAACTATTTTGCAGATCAAAATGTCTATAATTCATTGTAAATCTAAATACTTATGCCTTTTTTTCAATCTTTATAATAGGTTTTTTCTTTTGCACATTTCATAGAAAATTTTTCGCAGGAAAAGGTGTTTAGGGAATAAAACATTTTTGATTTAGTTCTAAAAATAATTCCTACATGGCGCAAAATAAAGTCAAATTGCGGCATGCATGAACTTGATTCAAGCCAAAGTTTATATATAATAAATATTTTTTATATCACAGGAATATTTAATTAATACTTGATGGAATTTAATAAGTAATTTCTTCGAATCTCTTTGACATAAATGATTTCATTTTAAACCTCTTTTATACAGTTTCTGTGTTTTATAAGATAACTTAAGTAAACGCATTCAAATAAAATATTTTATACTTCTGAACTTTGAATATCTTTGAGTGTCTTAAAAAATTCGGTATTTACCTTGCGAATCAAATATTTTTAAAGATGGTAAAGGAATTCAAGCTTTCCCCTTTGACATTAGCTAATATATTTCGTAGTATTTAGAGTAGCAATACATACGTTTCAGTGAATAAAATTCTCGTCGTTGGTATTCGTGAGTGCGACTAAAGAGCTCTAGGAAACGACACCAATGGCGACTGCACCTATCCAACTTTGCATCCTCTTACTGATGATTTCTTAAATTTCTTTCCTATGAAATGATAAATTACAATAAATAAAAAATCTATTTTAATATTGTATTTATTTAAGGCAACAAACAGTTAATATATATCATTGAAATTTTACAACTTATTGTACGAATAATTTTATTCCTCTAGTCACTTGTCTAATGATGAAATCAAAGACATAAATAGTATTGTCAATTTTGGAAATCTGTGTGGCTTACAACAGTCTAGTAAGGTTTGTTGCTACATTGTTTCTAATAAAAGCGATTTATACACTCATTATATGTTTGTAGATTGTTGAAGGCGCCGAACTATGCAGTTAGGGCGAATAGTTTGTGAGGAACTTACTGTTATCGCACGTCGTTGGCGAGGAATGCGAGCGATAGAAAGTTCGCGCTCGTTTCTACCTTGCAAACATTTACCGAACACCAAACTATTGACCTGAGCTGAGCCTCCTCCACACAGACAACTTTTAATATCGCAAAATTGCCTCGACATCATTTAGCCGCTGCAAATATTACTTTAATCCCAGAGCAATAAAGTTTAAGTGTCTGAGCTTGCGGGGAATGCAATAAAACCTTTTCAAATTTAAGACGCCCGGTTAGAAAGTTGCTGTTTCTTTCTGGCAAAGGTCAAGTCATATGTGCCTGATGCGTCTGTCTCTTTCATCTTGAATGTCACGGTTGTATTTATTGCAAAGACGCAGTGCAAGACGACGGCGATGAAAATTCTTGGTACGCCGATGTTATGTTATGAGGCTGTATACTCCGTACGTTTAATATGTTATCGTTGCTTTGTAAAAAATAAATAAAAATGTGTACTTACTGCGTTCACAACATTTAATCACAACCACGGACTTTTAATAACACTCTCTTAACTTTAAGGTTCGCAATTTTATTACTGTTAATGAAAAACAAACAAAAATGGCGCCAGACATGTTAGTTTAATTACTATTAGGTATCACTAGAAATCGATTGAATTCTGGTGTAGATGTATATTATGTTTAGCACTTAAGGTTTCTTAAGTGTTCTTAAGGCAAAAAAGATATTGATTTCTTGTCCTTGTACTGCACAAATAAATACTAACATATATGCGTCTATTTACTATAAACACTACAAAATACCTGAATTAAATTGAAGTTAAATACATTCATATTCAATATTCGATTGTATATAAAAGATTCGAATAGAAATCACTGCACATACACGGAGCTGGCATTGTGTACTGAACCAATTCTTCATGTTTAATATGCCTTGCTATATAAATGGCTTTTGCCGAGTACAGTACATTAGATATTATTCCTGAGCTTGTCAAGCAGCAGAAAATGTGATCCTATACATAATACTATTAAATCAATTAATACACTGTGATTAAGTTTTGTCTGCAGTTTGCTATACAAATTGCGAGAACCACAAAGTATACTACACACACAAGTATAGTTTACTAGCTGCTGCCCGCGACTTCGCCGTGTAATTTTGTAAATTATATACTAAAACCTTCCTCGAGAACCACTCTATCCATTGGTGAAAACAGCATGAAAATCGGTGCAGTAGTTTTTGAGTTTATCGCGAACAGACAGACGCGGCGGAGGGCTTTATTTTAAAATATGTGAGGATATACCGTCGGCTTCTTTGCCTTTCGGGGTTGGTGTCCCTGTAAAAGCAGTTTTATGGGAGACACGTGCGACCCGGGGTACCACCTGACAAGTTACATTATCGACCGAGCATTGACAACGATTTTACTGTGGGCTTCGCAACAGTACTAATTTAGGCACGGAAACTTCTAACAGTTCAGCGTAGGCTATACGAACACTAAAAGAAGTAATCCCAACAGAAATTTAGTTCTTAAGGAGCATCTAATAATGTGATTGTCTTACTTGTCTTCTTCCAAATCTCAATTAGAAGATACGGAAGCTTATATGAACCCGAAAATCTATCAGTTAGAGGGTTTGTTAAAACACATTTTAATTTAAAACAAATAAAAATGCTCTGCCAACAATAGAAGAGTTAAGGATATAGTATAGGGTAATGTCCTCTGGCATCCATTACTCACTCACCGAAACACAACAACACACAAAATGCTGTTATTTAAAGGTTGCCACTACTTTCAAAATCCAAACTAGAGCCAACTTTGAAAAGTTCATGTTGGCCCCACCGGGAATCGAACCAGGTAACAATGCTTTAAGCTAGCATCCTTACCACTCATCCAACGGGCTCGTCAATTCTATAAACTTCGTCTTCATTTTCTTTCCTTATTATATACGTTCGCTAAACTTTTAAAGTTATTCAATACGTCTACATACAAATCATATATGCATACAACCTATGAAATATGTAGGTTAAAAAAATGAATAAAACAAAATGAAATAAAAATTCCGAAGGTATATATTGTTTGAATCATGAAATAGATGTTTGTTGCAAGCAGTTTGCGTCGTTATACCTCCTATTATTCACAGTAGGGGGGAGCATGGCTTGCAGTTGCAGCCGTATTTTTACGTCCTACAAGAACCTAATTGACACTTATACACACTTCATTAAATGCACCGTTTGCCGTTAGCGTCGCGTCGGGAGACTTGAGACGCTCCGTGGACGGACTTAAAATGAAAAGTTTATTGTTTTCTAGGTATTTTTTTTTACATTTTATTGTATGTCTGTTTAGCATTTACTTTGCCTTTATTTTCGTTAAAAGTATAAAATATTTTGGTTCTTAATCAGGTACCTAATTGAATAAAGAAAGTCAAAAAGAAAAATATGCATGCCAGTAGAAATACATTTTAGAGTTTAGTATAGTTGTGTATGGAGGTAATTTATTTATTGTAAGTAGTAACTTGGTATAGAAAACACATTGACTGGTTAGAACTATATATTTTTATAATAAATACCACTATTAAAAAATATGTTTTAAAATAAGAAAATCAAAGAGACTTCACAATATTCATTACCATCTGCATTCAGTCTGTTTTCTAATGAATTTTATTTAAAAGCAAGTTTAAACAACTTTTATATAAGTATAACTTACTCGAAGCTCTTGTATTTGAAGATAAATTTATCTGTAATACATATTTGGATACTAAAATTAACATGCCTATGTAGAAGTACATCACAGGTCGTCTCGCTATAAGGTTAAGCTAATAAGGTCACTCCTTAAAACTTTTGTAAGGCACAACACACTTGTGTTGACCACATTTGTCAAACGCAGAAATGATGGATCGTTTATAATTTTATTTATATACTTTGGCGTCCCACACGAGAGTGGCATCAGCAAAATTGGCTCCTTGGGGACTTTTTCTCCAATTATCGAGCGTCGGGGTCGGTATTGTTGATCGGTAGAAAAATGTACGATATGAAAACCCGTCTCTACGTAGGTGTATTAAAGCGATAAGGGTAAACAAATTGCAATACTTGTGGGCCTTATTACACGTCACATCAATCATGGAACCCCAAAAAGTGTACCATTACACACAGCAAGAGGCATCTCAGTCAGATATTGCGTTCTTATTAGTGATTTGTTTTTCTCGAGTTACATTGATGAATTATCGTTGATTCCACCCCAATGTGTAACTAAAAATGAATTTGTCAGATTCAATTTGAATTCTATATGTATAGGTACCCTGAAGAATGAAAGATACCCAAAAGTACCTAGTTTCGGTGTAGTTCGTTAGTTTTCTATTTAAATTGTAATTATATTTTTATAGAACCATGGACTTATTGAAAAGTTGAAAATGTAAAGTTTTCTTCTTTACATTCTTCCTTAAGTATAATTTGCAGAAAAAAATTGCACCCTTGCGAATCCGGGAGCGGATCGCTAGTTTATTATAAGGCGAGTCTTTTTCATAAATGCATTCTTTTTAATGTAAAAATGCATAGTGACGTCCTGAAGGAACAAAGGAACTTCATCATGCCATGGATACAAAAAAGATGAAACTAAAAAGCAAAAAGTAGCCACTTATAATAAAGCGATTGTATAATAAACGACGGATAATTAAAACTATGTCGGTAATCAAAGCCAACCGGCACGTTCAAAGAACTCTCTGTAAGGGTTTATTATGAACATTGCAACAAGAAAATGAGTAGGGCTTCACGGGCGGTTTACAGTGGTTGATAATAAAAACAAAGTAATAAATAGGTAGGGATATGATGTCACAACTAGTGTTGTCCCTTTGCTCAAATACCAAATTCCAGAAGAACATTAACTTGATTTTTACATCAATCTTGTAAAACGAATAAATGAACATTTCTTAATGTTTACTTTGAAATAAAGTTGCTTTCCGCTTGTCTGTTTTTCCGGTATCTTCTTCTAAACCACCCAATGGATTTTAATACGCTCTTAAATAATGGAAATAGCAATAAACAAGATGTTAAATCTCGCTTCTACTTTATACATTATCAATATTCAAGTACATATTATAATAAAAACATTAATTTAACATTTTTTTATTATTATTTTATTGAACACAGCACTCAATACGACAATAAAATAAGAATACATACGTATACTTAAAACGTACTGCCAATAATGGACTTCTTTTTTACCATAAAAATAGCCATGAACACAAGATTACATAAAGATAAAAAAAAAAAACAAATAAATACATTTTTTTTTTACAAATACAATTTCAAAGAAAGAGACATTGCATCAATTTATATGGTTTAAATTACATAATTTAGTTTTTTTTTTAATATTATTGACTCCTGTTATGCTTACGATGGTTCCGCGTTTTTAATAAATATCTTTGACAACACTACGTCACAGCCCAGTGCGCCAGGGGAGCCAGGGGACAGAGGACTGTACGCCCACAACGCTCCGCAAATACGAAAGATAGCCTCACCCGGAAATTCAATCAGGCTCGCACGGAGATTCGATCAAGATTGGGGTAATTAAAATACCTAACTTTCCACTTCAATATTACAGAAATAGAATATTGTCACAAAAATAACTAACTTACAATAACATGTATGACTGTTTCCTGTGAAGGACATTATATTATCTAAAAAGCAATAATGTAGTTTCCTTTATGTAGTTATATAATTCGTTTATCTATCGGATTATGGAAGTGTATTTCGTTGTATCGCGTTGCGAGTTAGTCTAAAATTAGAAGTGTAAGCAATATTTTTCTATTATATATTTTACGAATGACAAAAAAGTAAGTAAGAGTATGTATATTATAAGTAAATAAAATGTATGACTAATTATAATATGCAGTTAAGGGTGACCGCCCATTTTACCACCAAATTTTACTATGTCTTTGTGACACAAATTAAGCATATGTCTTAAATTATAACACTTTAAAGATATAAGATATGCTTATAGTCACTTTGGTTTCGTACTTTCATTATTCTTAATTGTTTTGATTGTTGTAATAGAAATAAATGTGATTTCGATATAATTGACCCCAATAATTTTTATATATTGTATGAGAACTATAACCTCAAGATATATAAAGATATGAATGGGTACTCAATATTTTTTCTTCGGTTATAGTGAGCGGTGGAGATGACCTTTCCAATTAATCTCTGAATAGGGTATTAGTCTGATACCTATTTTGTGGTGGGACAATTCCGAGGTGACTTCTCCACTGCCTCTCCCCATTCCTTCTCCCACCACCTATTTGTTGTCCACTATATAAATTCAATATAGAGTTGAACCGACAACGCGGTCGAAGGTAATTAAAAATACGTCACTCGCAGCCGACCTTTCAATACGAGCATACGTCGAAATTCAGAATGAATCATTTCCTATTTATATTGGTATTGCCGTCCAAGTTTTCCCAGTTTGTTAATAAACGTTTCATTTTATTTTTCCAGAAGAGGAAGCAGGCTCCGTGTCGAGTATTTAACGCCACCAATGACGGCTGTGACTTTTGACACTTATATTTTTAAATAATTATTCCAAAAAAATATATTTTTGCATGAACTCTTGAAAGTTTAAAGCAAAATTTTCGACTCGATAGTTTCTTTTTAAAACTCATTAAAAGACTAAGTCTTCTTGCAGGCCTGACATATATTAGTATTAAAGGACATTGTGACAGACAGACTAACGTCCCACCATAACATACGACGTCGTCTTCTATAGATGCGTGTGATGACGTTATCTATTTATAGAGAAGCTATATGCGGATTAAAAAAAAACACATATGTCGTAACTAATTGGATTAAGGTGAAGGGAAAAGGTCATGGGTAATGGGAACAAGTCATAGACACGTGATCGTTTTTCGTATGATCCTTCGTCAACAATGTGAGGAAGTGCTGAGTTTCTAACATTAATATTATATAACTAACTTGTGCCCGCGACTTGGTCCGCTTGAAAAAGAAAAAAGTAGCCTATCCTGTGTCCTGTACGTCTAAATGTTCATCAAGTTTCATGAAAATTAGTTAATTCGTTTGAGAGTTATGGAGGAACACATATAGAAATACATACAATACCTACACTTAGAGATTTATTATTAGTATTGATGTTCCGCTATAAAACTTGAAAGAAATTGTCATTGGACAGAGCACTCCTGTGGTATTATACAAATATATAAAGAAAAGACACAAATAAAGAACAGAATTTTGAGTTAATAGTAGGAAATAAACTGTTGTAAATTTAATTATATTAACAAATAATATTTATTAAGAACCAACAAAGCAGCATAAATAAAATAACATAGAATCACGAAAAATTCGCTTCCTGTCAACTTGTCATAATTATGCTCCTTTCATCAGTTAGCAAGTTGCTACATTTACTGATACAGTACGTCAATTAAGTTTGATTTCGCCTGATTGATATTACAATGTTTTGTTGCGCCACCGTAGGGGTGTTACATAGGAGCACGTGATTCCGTCACAAGGGAGATGTCTTATTATTCAGCCTGTGAGAACGTCTCTGTTTTCGTTCACTAAATTAACTTTAGGGTACACTGTACACCCTAAAGGGGTATTTCCTTACCCCGTAACAGGGTGACATGCAGATTAATGATATTAATAAAACACATCCGTTAATTGTAGACAGTAATTATGGGGTGGGAGTTGTGTTACTATATTCTATTGTAGTAATAATAGTTATATTCCTGTAATTTGAGCAATATATTTAATGTCAGTTTTTAATTTTCTGGAATAGAATTTACTAGAATCAGACTTTTTAAGACTTAAAAAATATTCTTTCATTTAACTTGCGTTGCTGACAATAGTAAGTATAGCCCCTGGCACTACTTAAAAAATTTAAAATTACTAAGAAAATTTAGTTTTCGCTATTTGTGCATCCTTAATTAATTCCTTAATTATCCTTAATTATTATTAATTTTTTATAGAAATTCTGCGTCTCCAAAGGCGCTGAATCATGTGGATTGATATAATACTTTGAAGTGAATTCATTACATATAAATGTAATGAATTCTCCTTTTTGGGTGAACGATAAAGTTCGATTTCTGTTGAATCATTATGAATTGGTCAAAGTTTGGAGCTGAACTGTTTTGTGATTGCACTAATGTCGGAGCGGTAATAAGTTGAAAAAGTCCAATGACCTCAGTAATACATTACAGCAGGGAGGGCGCATCTGGTCAGCCCTGGTTGAGTCCGCGACCTGATTTATTTTCGGTATCCATCACTCGGAACCCAGCTGAGATGTCTTGTCTCCCATCTCCCTCTAATTGTTCTGCACTTTTGGGACAACCAATTAACTATACCGTCATAGTCATAACACTCTCATTTAGGCCCAAAATATTTCGAACGTACCACACACCGAAACACCTGTCTAATTGAATTCTCACGGGCTAGTTTCTAAATTAATGTTAGTGGCACAAATTCGTTTAGCATTTAAATTATATTCCGGGTAACGAATCAAACAACTGTGCACTGAATTAACAATGTTGAAAATATTTAGAGGCGCACAATTTTGCTAGATTTTGAAATTGCAATTTGCATGTTAAACGTCAATCCGTCGGCGATTCGTTCAGCCCTATCGCTGAATATTAATGTGACGGAGAGATTTTGTTTTACTTTGTGGAAATTCGATTATAATGCAAAGTAGACGAGACTGAGCTATATGTTCATATGTGTTAATTATGTTGTGTCTAGGAAGAGGGTTTCTCGCGCATGCCAAATAGATTCGAACATTTCATCAGGTGTTTGATATGTAAGAGTAAAATTTTAAATTAACAAAGTGTAACAAAGACGATATTTACCAATAAGTATAAATGCCTTTTCCACTTAATTTTCCTAATTATTTTGAGAAAAAATTAGTTAAAAAGCATATAATATTTGTTCTAATGAAACTGTATACCCAATAAAAGACGATTAAAATGAAATTCCAATTGATTCATTTCATTTCAGAAATTACAGTCATGATTTGTCAGTCATAATCACACGTTAGCGTGGATTAAATCCATTTAAACTTTAAAATCAATAATTATAATATAGTTGTGAATGTATAAAAACAAAAGTATTATTTAATTATAGCAATATAAAGTATGTAACGATTAAAAGTATTTTCCAAGTTTTTTGAATGAACATTATAATAGAATTAGCAAATCATTTGTTATATGAGTATTGATCTGTGTTCACGGCTGTGAAAATTTTTCTCGCGAACACCCCTGGAACAGCTAATGGTGTCTGCTCCTCGAAGGGAGAGGTCAACTACTATTTAATCTAGTGTAAATGATTTATTGACGTTTTGAAGTGCTGGTAAGTAAAATGTTTATTTTGTTCCTGAATGTTGTCAAATTTTGGCTTCATTTTTTTTTTGTTTATTTATGAAAATATTATTTGACACAAGGCAAGAAACAATACGCGCAAGGGATTCCCCATCAAGTTCAGATTTTTAAAAATAACTTTATTTAAAATGTTTTTGATGAATTTGCTTTAATTTACATAAATAAATCTTGATATTAGAATTAGCAGTACAAAATTTGTTCTACAATCCTAAGAAAACGGCGGATTTCGTAGTCCGCATCTTTTATGTAGTCTTTTATCGCTATGCTCATTTACGATATGGAGATATCATCAATACTAATAATAAATCTGTAAGTGTAGGTATTGTATGTATGGTATTGTACATATGTTCCGAATTAACTGATTTTCATGAAACTTGGTGGACAAACATTTAGACGTACGAGCACGAGATAGACTACTTTTTTCTTTTTCAACGCAGACGAAGTCGTAGGCACCAGCTAGTTTTATATAAACCGTTTGTTGTTCAATGATTTTCAATTAACATATTGTAAAAAATTAAAATCAGGTTAACTGTACTACGGTTAATAAAAAAAAAGTGTGGTCCGGTCAACTGTACTATGCAACTGTACTAACAGCAACGCTATTAATATACTATCAGCATGGCTTAATCCACAACAAAATAAACCATGAAAATCATACTTCAATCTTAGTCCAAATTTACATATTGCATGTAATTCTAATATTCAAGTAAAAAATATTGTAATATTATATCTAACATTAAAGGAACATTAAAAGAATAAATAGATTAAAATATTGCAGTACCATCATACATTTTTATATCGTAATAATTCACGTGCAAATTTGTATGTGCACTGGCAAAATTGATTTGACTATCGTACAGTGTGAATTAATCCAAATTGATATTAATCACCTGCTTGTTTGTTTTTGTTGTACCTATATAAAAAGGCAACATTTTCGCGTATAGATCACAATCTACGGCGCTTTTAATGAAATTACGCAAAAGTTTAACCACCTGTTTCGAGAGGGGATCTCGGGTGGATTCCGGGGACAACGGTCTTCGTGGAATTTACCTACTTGCTGTAATTAGCCTTGTGTAGGCTTACGGAGGGTCATTTTTCTTGTTTAGCCTTAATTGATAAAAGGGAGCGCCCAATTTCGAGGGAGCCACATCAAATGCTCACTCTCATATTTCCTCGACTGTCCTCTACAAAACAATGAAATTTATACCACAAATACTTGAGCTTTGTGTTAAGTATTAACACGTGTAAAGGTCAATAATATTAACACGTGTAATAAATTGTTAAGCCCTGCGCTCTGTATTCAATACTATCGATCGGGCCCCGGTTTCCCACGAGGTTTAAATTTTCAAAAATATTTTTTTATCAGGTGCTTCTTTACATATATAGTCCATACTATTATTTTAAAGCGAGAAGATTTGTATTTTTTTGTGTTTGTAATGAATAAACTCAAAAACTACTGGACCGATTATAAAAATTATTTCACATAAAAAAAGCTACATTATTAGCAAATAATATAAGCTATGTTTTATAAAGTTAGGCAGGCGAAGTCGCGCGCAACAGCTAGTACAAAATAAAGTCGCATCTCTCCGTCTGTCCTTCTGTATGTACGCTTAGATCTTTTAAACTATGCAACGGATTTCAACGCAGTTTTCACTAATAGAAAGAGCGAAAACGGTTTTTATATATAACTTGCAGAAAAAAATTGCCCTCCTGCGACTTGTTTCTTTGTTTCTTATTCGTCGGATCACCTCAACTGTGTCATTTCTCGTGATCTCTGATTAAATAAATGTCTGAATTGAACTGATTTGACTAAAATTAGCTGATAGTTTGCCATTCATGATAGATTCAGTTTTAATCAAAACTATTGCCATAACAGCAACTGTATTACGTATGTAAAATTTACATAGAAGCAAGCTTTTAAGTGGATTGAATGAAAATATTAACAAATTGGCCTGCAGCTGGATTAAACAGTAAATTCTCATATCCACGTATTAACATTTCCCCTTCAACGAAGGGTGACTAGCCCTACGGCGCACGGGGATGCAACCTCAGCAATTGTTTTAAATCAGTACTTATATTAAATTAAAAATACACCTAATATGCCATAGTGTCTTTATCACATTTTTATTTTATGTACCTATATTATAACTTATTACTAAACTCATGTACAATTTTTTATTAAGACTATATTTTTCAAACATATTTTCAATTACAACGAAAGCTGATAATACCTGAGAATTATCAGCTTAGGTACCTGATTAAAATTTCAAAAATATACAAAATTTAAAAGCAAAGAAATTATAATCAATAATATGATTCGTTATTCCAGTGCATATTGTTAATATTGTGTTTTCATTAAAATATTCATAGTCATGTCGGGTATTAACCGATCAGATAACAGTCGGTTGTCGTTTCGGCTATTGTATTATTCGTGAATTGAAAATTGTTTTGCGAAAATGGAATGTTTTTATCTGATTCAAAATATGTCACGAAAGTGACAATGTTTGTAAAAAGTGATGAAGCATCTAAAAATGTTTTGTCGATTTAGACCAGTTTTTTTCGGGTATTGCCCATGGTCCACTACTTTGTACACCTGGGTGGACTACAGGTAATTTTTAGTCTACCTGTTCACCTTAGGTGTACTACGGGCACTTTTTTATTGCCAATTTCAGAGTTTTTGAAGTTGTCGAAAAAGAGTAGTTTTCTGTTCTTTAAATGTTATGCCCGATCGCTCTTTGAACCAAAAATTTAAATTGACTTAAATTAAAATACAGTGACCTTTGGAAGCAAGAAATGCAAGTTACCGTGCACGCTTATGACCACGTTTTCAACAGCGTAGTACCAATTTTTTCGCAAAAGAGGACTTAGTCCGTTTATGTAGGTGTAGTCCGTCTATCATGATGATGGAAAATGTCACCATTACGGAGCCATAGAGACGCTATTATACCAGTATTGTCTTAAGCAGACTTGAGCTCCTGGGGTTCAAAAGGGTTCAATAGGGGTTGGTCGATTGCAAATTCATTTCAGGTCGTAGGCGTACATGGTTGATTGCAAGTCTGGCAAATTGCGAATTTGGAATATGGTAATAAACGTGCACGGTAACTTGCGTTTCTGGTACTATGCTTCGAAAGGTACAGTGAAACTACTTTTTTATGTTCAGGTCGTCGGGTAGGCTGATTTAGGGAGGGATAGGGAAATGGGCTATGGCATCCTCACTCACCCAACAACAGCTCACAATGACAATAGATGTTATTTCACAGTGGTCTTCTGTAAGAGGGGTGATTACTGCCGTTTAGACTCTCCTAAAACAATTTATCTTAATCTTCATTTACTTTTTTAGCCATCTTCAAGGTAAAATAATAAAAACTATAAAACTACAAGTCTTGATTGAATTGCTAAAATGATTAAAAGGCAGACGCTTCATTTGGAGACTGTAAACTGATGTGTAATTCACAAAATGTGTGCCAGGAATACCATGCAATCCAATATGAATGATAATTTAATTAATATTGAATGTGGCTTCAATTTTCCGCGTCCATAGTTAGGGCTTTAACTGAAATTTGTCGGTACGACAGTACGATTACATGGTAATTGATATTTTAATTGTTTGTACTGATGTAATCGTTGTCACGTTGGTTACATATATTTTTTTTAAAGGAAAAAATGCTTTCCATTTTTACTCGATGTAATTCCATTTCTCGAAGATGACTTCTTATAACGCGGGGTAACAGGCAAATCGAATTGATTTCAATATTCCCTCTACACTTTTCCTTAGATATTTTCGTTCCTGTTCTATATTTTACATAAACTAATTTCCTCTGCAATATTGGTCTTGCGACAGTTCTGTTAGGCACGGCCGCCTCCCTCGAAAAGAAACTTCCACTCGGGCCTTCGACGACCAAATCAAATCATTCGACCTTATCGATCTTCACGAGAAAAGTTGCTGCTAAATTTGTTTACGAAGCTAGTTCAACACATTTGTACTGTTTAAGTAAACACTTTATACCAAACATTTAAATTAACTTACCTTTAACAAAAATAAAATATATAGTAAAATAGTTTAGTTAGTGTATATTTTTAAATAATTAGCTGTGCTCCGCGGCTTTGGTTGCCTTGAAAATTAACAACATAAAAAATTTACCCATTAAATAAATATTCGTTTATTTATTTATATGTATACTAGCTGATTCAACAATCATTGCCCTGTCAACCTTTTTTTATATATAAAGACTAGCAACTCGCTCCCGGCTTGCCCCAGAATGCAATTTCTATATACAGAAACTTTCTTCATTTCATAAGTGAAAGTGACAACCGAATTTAACCAGTTGGGTGGTTTAAGAAGTAGTTAGCGGAGAAATAGACATAGTGGATTTATAACATGTAGAGATCAAAGTCGCAGAGCACTAAAAAAAGAAGACTCCGTGTATAATTTGACTCCGTGTATACTTTATTGAAAACCAGCTTGAAATAACAAAAAGATGAAGTCCCATTTTTGTTAAAAAAAAAATACAGTATCTAATTCTACAAACTCGTATTTCATTTTTTTGTTACATGTAATGACTTAAATGCAGAACTGGATAAAATACGGTAAACTTTATTTCAAAATATGTGATAAGTTTTTTGGTTATAAATAAGAAGCAATCTGGATTTTGTAATATTTTATGCAAAACATGTTAGATGTTCAGTCTCTGTTATCGCGTCATCAATGGTAGGAGTATAATTATGGAGACTGGGACCAATGCATTTTCTACGATAATTATGAACGGAGTAAGTAATAGTTACTTACTAATAGCGTCTCGAGTGCATTAAAAACAACCGGAAATACAAGAGTTTGAACAACATATTTTTGTCTTGAAAATATCTATTTTCTTAGTATTATCGTTTTTTTTAATATTTTTTTCTGTCATTTTAGGTAAGGCTCATTAAATTGACAGTTATGAAGCATTACATTGATATTGAACCATAACAAGCCAGTTGTTATTTATTATTATTGAAGTATCCAGACTTTTTTTTTTTTTACGAGGAGTGATCCGCTTACAGATTCCCTACCGCTGGCTAGGCGGAAGGGGTATGTGGGGGTCGCCCAGCACCTGATCATAGCGGTATTGGGAATACCCACTAAAACTCCCCGGTGCCTCCTTGCCCTTTGAACGGGATGAACCGGGCTCTGCCGAAGCAACAACTCCGATCCACCCCAGGGCAGCCTAGCCATATCTGGCTAGGCTAACGCCAAAGAGGGTGAAGTATCCAGACTATCAATCTAAATAATAATATGTTTTTTTTTTTATTGACAGCCCGCTTGAGATTCTATACATTAGGTATATTACTTACATTAGGTATCACATTCGGATTATAAGGTTTTATTTTAATAAAGATGTGTCTCATTGCTGACAAGTATAGGTATGATACAATTCGTCAACTTCTTTCGCCAGATATATTAATTAAAAGTACAGGCGATAAGCTAATTTGAAAAAAGGGTGCGAGCGTAACAACCCAATGTAAGTAAGACGTATATTGAATTATGTAAAAGGCATGGCGGACTTCCAAGACCCAAACATAGAAAACAATAAAGCACAGTAGGTCTTCTTATTGTATAAATAACAAATAAATAAATAAATATTGTTAGATTAGGTATTACAATAGAATGTATTATGGTCTTACATCAGGATAAACATTTTTATTTATATTATAACAGTAAATATACGCGGTCGTAATCGCAATTAAAATATATTTTTTTCTAAATCTAGCCTTACTTAGTTTTCATTAATGAAAGAGCGATAATCGAAGCACGTTTTTTATATGAAAATTGCATCCGTGCCAAGTGCCAACCCTTGTCACTGTTGGTGGTGCGGGTCGCTATTGTAAATAATTGTTATATAGATATAAATTAATTTATATTTTTTCCGAATTCTATAAACTCTGTATCTAAACTTTGCCCAATCAATTTGAAAATTGGCATGTCTAAGTGCATTTTTAAGGATAAAATGTTAATTTAAATTCGTCTCAGCCTAAGGCCTTGCCGTGGAAAGGTGTGTCTGTGCTAAAAGCATATTCAATCAAACCTACTGTTTCAAATTTAATATTGCAATACAAGATTGCATTCAGATGCAGCCGTTGCGCACCAATTACGTCTCAACCCTAAAATATTAAGCGATGCGCTCGGAATGCATATTAAATGGTTAAATAAATCAATGGGATGCGTCAGGAAAATTCAGCTTAAGAATATTATTGCTTATTTCGTTGCGTTTTTACTACATATCTAAGCCTAAAAAGATATTTAGCAAAACGTATTTATATATGAAATTTAATTGTACGTATATTTTATTAGAAATGTTCACAAGCTCTTTTATGTGAATGTCGAAAAGCAGACTGACGGTCCACTTGTTGGAACTGTTGCCTTTTAACAAGAGAAGATGCGTTACTTTGAAAATAATTGATATATTTTTTAAGTACTTATTTTGTGTATAATTTTTTCGGTACATAGAGAAGCCTCTGTATTCGGTTTTATTTCCATAACACACTATGTAAACAGAAAAAAAATACATACTTTTTTGACATTTACAGATACCTACACTATGTAGTTTTAAAAATCATAATATTTACAAATTTATTGTGTATTGTCTAAAAAATTTATACGAAATATCCACACACTTAAAAGATTTTTACATGAACAAGGCTTTAGAATATAGGAGTCGCGTGCTACAATCCTCTACATAAATAATGTTATACAGAAATCTCTGATTTAGTTATTTCAGAGCTTGTTCTCAACTTTGAGCTTTATGTTTCGCCATCAAAGTTCAGAAGTGTCCAGTGCACTTTAATAGTTTTGCCATATTCGAAATATTAAAATCAAAGGACAGGTTTACCTATTTATTTTGTATATATCTAGGAATTGTTTTATATTTACCAATTAAAATAGGTCCACCCATTCTCGATATTTTATGTATAAAGAGATTAATTCATTAAAAAAACCTTAAATGAAGTATATATATATCTAATGAGCCGAAATTTAGTCTCTTAATTATCGTGATATCTTAATAATCAGAGAACTTCGTACTGTCTGCCACTTTTAATTACATATATTTAAAAAAAACTTGTTTGTGAATGTTGCTTTCATTTAGATATTCTGTTTTATATTTTATATTTAAAAAAAAAAATACTCCACCCCTACTCCGCGGCCGGCTGTAATGCGACATGCGATAGATGGACGAAAAATATTTGAGGCGATGTTAAAAACTCACTAAATTGAATATTATGAAATTTGTGATCACAAAAGAATAATACAAGAATTTTACAAATCCCAATAATATAAGTAATTGTCAGTTATTGTAAAAATGACTGCTAAATTTTCGAATTTTTTTCTTAAGCCTAAATAATTGAACGTCTTCTCATTTCATATGTTACCAAACTTGTCTTCAATTTATACTTGCATGCACACTATCAGGATCGCTTACAAGTTGCGCCTTAACCAAACGTTCGATGAGGAAACTTCGCATTGTCCATTACACTGGTTATGTCTTCGACCCAAGACCGTCCGGTTATAAATGATGTTTCAGGTATATTGATTAGTTCGGTAACTTTAAATAACTTTTCATTTAAATCTGTTTAAAAACAACAAAGATATAGGTTTAATACTTAATTGAATAGCAGTAAAGAAAGCATTTCTTTCATAACGGGTTAGTAAGTTACGAAATTACCAAAGAGAAGTAAAATGTAATTTGAAATTAGTCGAATTAGACGCCATATAAGTTTTTCTTATACTTGATGAAGTCAAGTGTCTACATTAAACAAAGCAGAGCAGAGAAACATAAACTGAATTAATAAATTTAAACATACATCAGCTTCTTCGCTTTGTAGCTTCGTAGTTATCTAGTATCCTATAACATACATATAACAATTTATAGTAGAATTGAACGTCAAAGGTAACAAACAAAGATAGCACCCGGTTATTACCGTTCGTCTATTCATTTTGTGCAGCCACATGCCATGGCGGATGCTATTCAAGTGATGGGGAGGCTATTGTGTCTCTGAGTTCGGACGAACACACACTGTTGTACTCGACAGATCTGACAAACAGTAACTAATCTTTTTCATGACACATTTATTATTAAATTAGTTATTGTTAATTTCTTATAAGTTTATAGCCTCCGTCTTCGCATAGATGCAATTTTTTCTAATAATTATTTACATAAGCCATTAGTAAAAACCGTATCTAAATCCAGTGAATGAAGCCGAAACTTTAAGCGACGCGACGAAGTCTTAAATCGGCAGTGAAAGAAAATTCACCTGAGAAAGATGTTTTTGCTCATTTTTTTATTATTATTTGAAACTGTTGTACAGTATAACATTTATTGAATAACAGAATGCGATTAGTTTACTCGTAGAATTATTTATACAAGTACATTCGCTACCGTTTGTTTAATGTAGCTATATTGGATAATCAATGATAGGGATTTGCGACACCGGACCAAAGCGTGCACTCAAAATTGTCCCCTACGAGACATTACGTCTTCATATTAGTATCAATTGGGGTGTGTTATAGATATAATAATAGGTTGGTATATACTCCGTCTCTATATGAGCAATAATATTTGTTATATCAATTAAAACACGAGATTAGATATCCCCAGGAAGTCGTTCAAATCAAGCTGTGTAATTATATCAAAGCTGAATATTTTTGTTTGTTTGTTTAACAGGCTTTTACAGGCTTTCAAACTATTTATACGATCACCACACCTACATACAAGTTATCAGGAGTACAGAACAGGACATTGAGTATCTAGAAAAAAAGTGTTGTTCCTAAAAATGAAAATAATAATAATAATAACATTGAACAATGAAGATCGAATAAATGTTTCTATGCCTTTAGTACCTAGAGGTTTCGCACCCAAAAGCTAATATACTATTTAAGTCAACACTTTCATAGTTAGGACAATGAAAGTAAAAAATAATAATATAAGTATAGTTTAGTGGCTGAAATCTCGGTTATTATTGGAGGTATGTTTGTTGAAATAAAAGCGAAGGTCCGAGTTTACAGGCTCACCCTTGTCTAATGGAGCACTGTGTATCCGGCGGGGAGTCCAAGAGGCATTTAATCTTGTCTGAATTATGTGTTGATGTCAGCGGGCCGGAAAACGTTCCCTGTCCGCGCCTCACTAATTTCACTTTTTATTGTGCACCACTTCTGTGCGGTTTCACGGAATTCATACTGCATTAGTATTAAAGTTAATTTATGGGGCACATTTGTAGCTTATTTTAATTTTTATGAGGGCTTTGAATAATTGGTCTGGACGAAATAATTCTATATAATATATACATACATATTTTACATATACATCATACAATACATCCTAATCGTAGTTAATTTTATAAATGCGAAAGTGAGTTTGTTTATTTTTTGCGCTTTCACGCCCTATAAGTCTACTAAATTGATCATTATAAAAATTTGCATACATTTTGTCGGGAAAAATAAATTTAACCCCGAATAAAAATTCCGTGGGATCATTTAAGAATAAATTCAACGCTTACATAGAAAAAGGGGCGCGGACGAAGTCGCAGACAAAAGTTTTACTCAATAAATAAAATTTTTACTTAGTATTTAACACTTGTGAATATTTTTTATAGTGGTTTTAAAAATATTTCTTGCAATAAATAAAAATAAATTTCTCTCTCAATTATAATATTATGTATAATCAATCGTGACGTGGCTCGTTTCGTATTTCACCCCAGTAGGTATAATCAGAAACGTCGAAATGTTGGCGGGTAGACTAAATGAAAATAGTTTACAAGAGTGAGTTAAATTAGTAAACATTCTTAGTTGTTCGTTAGTTGTCTCACGGTTACCGCCGTAACTTGATTCCCACCCCGTGAGGGAGTGAAATACTTTTAATTGACCTTAACAGGGTTTTCTTGGAAGCATTAAATTTAATATTGGCTTACTTACACTGCGCTGGCCTAGCGAGGGAGACTCGACGTAAATAAATTACCGTGATATTGTAGGCGGTCTGCATTAAACATTTTCATGGAAGTATGTTATGTACAGGCAAACAACCCAATAATTCGGCCACTAAAATATAAAATACATATATTAATGAGACTTTTACGTTTATTTTAATATGAGATAAAACAAATATTTTCAATCACAAAAGATTTAAATCCTTTACCTATTTATCAATTTTATGTGAAGCCAATTTAATGGCAATTGATTGACCGATAATATCTTTTTTGTAATTCTGAACTCAGAAATATATAGAAAAGCAAAATTGAGTACAAATTAAAATCTCACGATGAAATCGATATTTCCTGAAGGTCTAGTTAATTAAAGGTCGTGTTCGAATCAGACATGAAACAGCGGCAGTCAAAGTTGGTTTAACCTGTTATCAAGCAGTAACTCTAGTGACCGGTTATAACTAGTGGGGAGGGGGTTTTAAGGGAGGAAACGCGTTTACCAAGGATCGGTCATTGTGTTAGTGGACCCGCTCGGTTGGGGCGCTATAATTACATCAGGGAATACGGCTACCGTTCACCTTTGTACAAACTTAATTAATGGACGGGCTGACATTTTCAATTTTGAAACCTAGCTTTTATTTATTTATTTCTTTACATATTTACATCTATCTTTACAAGTTTATCTCAATCATCACCATCTTAGTCGTAGGGCGTCCACTGCCTCCCCATTTATTTTCCAATAGGACCGGCCAGAAGCGGCTCGGATCTCTTTATCTGTGATTTAATTCGATCTCACATTGTTACTCCGAGCATAGTCGTCTTTATACCCCGTTGAGTGACTTTGAGCTTTCTTACTAGGCCCATAGTTAGAGACCACATTTCAGAGCCATATTTCATCACTGGCAGATAATAGTGTAATTAAATTAAAAACTAAACTATATACTTTTATAGTGTTTGTAATACCTGAACCTGTTTGCTTGTTTAGAATGAATAGTGACTATACTAGTCTATCAGCGTAACATTATGAACGATAGGTCCGTCAGACTTTCACTAAAGTACGTGAACACTAAGTTCACTAAATACGACTGAACACAAGTACTTTTCATGTCCAGTTTACGAGTATACGAGTATACGAGTATAGCCGATCTCGATACACCAAAAGAAAAACGTCAGTTATTTCACGATGGTCTTAATTATTTCATAGTCCTTACTGTCAATATAATAATTCTTAAAGTAGCTGCAAAGTTTATGACTGTAAAAGACAGTGTGGCCGCCGCTGACTACTAAATACTGTCTTTAATGAAGTAAAAAAATATTTCTGTGTAACTCAGCATAGACAGAAATAATGTACCTAATACGAACCTAATTTATGGTCTTATAATTAATTAGCACAAAGCCTTATGATTTATTTATGTAATTTTATATGAAAGTATTTGTTTTCTAAGTTAGGATTTCATTGACTATTGACTAAGATTATTTATTTAGCACCGCAAAATAACACCTATAAATTTAATAACTAGTAACACAAGGCTCACGCTATCTGCAAGTCTGTTTTGTGTAAGTACGCGGTGATGGTTAACTTTTAAAATTTGTTTCTATAATCGATACCTTTGAGGGAATTGAACACGATACTCTTTTTTCGAGAGCCTTAAATTAATTACTTTAAGTTATATGAAAGAAAATGCAAGACATAAAAGCAGCCCGGCCATTGTGTTTATATTGTTAGCAGTGCCACCTACAGCCGAGCCTGTTTTTACCTCTCCAACATCTACAGCGATGTACATCAACGAGTTAATTGTACAGTCGTAGTCTGTAACCGTATTTCTACAGTGCCTACATCCAATGTAGCGTTGTTGCCTATACCGTTTGTTATGAACTTAAAAAAGAATATCTCCACCAAAAGAAATTAACATGATTAAAGTTTTTAATACCAATTTTATCACACTTAATTGTTTTATCGTTGCGTTCTAAAGGCACAAGGAACAAAAGAAAAGATCCACTCTTTGAGAATATTATATAGCCGTTTGAACTTATTCTCAGTCCACTGGGGAAGCCAATATCCTGTTTAGTAGGTAGCCTATTAGTGTGTAGCCGTTAGTGAAGTATTATAAGTATTATGGAATATTCCTATTAGTTTATTACTTGGTCACATTACTAAAATGGCATTAATAAGAATCTAATGCAAGTTAAAACAATATGCAAAGTAATTAAAAAGTATATAAAAATTACCTACTGCAAAAGGGGCTGGCCGATACCTAATTCCACATCATCATCTCATCCATAGGATATCTACTGGACATAGTTCTCATCTATAAATTTCCAGTCGTAACTGTCAAAAGTAGCCTGAATCCAGGGTTGACGCGAAGCTCTTATTAGATCGTCAGTTTATCTTGTAGGTAGGTGGGGACGTCCTTTGCTGCCATTGCCGGTCTGTCGCCTCCGTTTGAAAACATTCCGGTTCTCTGTACCGTGTGCCCTGTCCATTTCCACTTACTGATTTGCCAGGTTATTACGGTGACTCGTTTGTTTACGGATTTTCTCCTTCCTGATGCAATCGCAAAATATGCTCAGGGCATAGCCATACATAGATTCCATTAAAAAAATTAATTTAAATTATAATAAAATAATATAACAATAAAAGCGATTTTTTTAAAAGGAACATAAATTAATTTTTGTTCAAAATTAATATCAAAATGTGCGCTTCTACTCACAAAATCAAGTATATATTGGAGTGGATATTATTGACCAAGACTAATTTTGTTAAAAGCTATTTTATTTTATTACTTTATAATCATTATGAACTATCACGATAATATAAATATATAAGCAAATCAGGTACATATTCTAGAACATTCTAGACGAATCACCTTGAAAACATTATTCTGAAAATAATTTACAGATGACACGTCTCCTTTGTCGAGCCTCACCTAATTTCCCGCCACTTTCACTGTGGCGCTCAATATCAGATGTGTACCTACACAATGCCTAATTTAAAGTTTAAATGGGTTCGTTCAAACAGGACTTCTTCTCCCACGCGTCTGAATGAGACAGTGTCATTAAATTAAAGTTTCATTTGTCTTCATTTGCTAAACAATAGCAATTATACAAAAGCCTCACAACGGCGAGTAATCAAGCGTCCTTTTAATTAAGTACAGAAACACTGGCAAGTAATTGGGTCTGAACAACTGAGTAAACAAATCGAAATGGAAGGTAATAAATCTAGTGAACACCTCCTTCGGCGTCACAGTTACACTCAAACTGTTACGTCACCAGTACCTAACTCTTAACGATAAATCACAACTGAAGAAAACATTACGCAGTTACGTCGCGAGTTATCGCGCCTCCTTTTCTCTTTTCTTTCCTTTTTTCTCTAAAAAGTTGAATTAAGAATAACGTCGCTTAAGATTCTATATCTTAAGATTTATCTTATACTATAGACCACGCGTTCCATGTGTACGTACATATTATAAAATAGTTGTTGTTCATACTTCTGTCTATTTCTCCGTTAACTTTTCGTTAAAAATCAAAATCTGGTGGGTACCAGATTTTGAACTGGAATATTGATTTTAAAAAAGCACTTACTTTTAGAGTTGAAGTAAGACTTAAATTGCTGTTATTTTAATGTGTGACAATTAGTTTTCTATTTAAAAAAAAAAGATTTTTTTAAAGGACGTGAAAACCAACCGCTTAATTGCTTAATTGCATATAAGCTTACATATACCTCAATCCTTTTGGTCATTAATGAACTCCATCGTGCTTTGGTATCTACTCTGTGGTAATTGCCACGTTCGTCCATCAATGCCTGATCTCCCAGTCGCTGCCGTAATGTACTGTAAACCAGAAACTTTTACACTGTACATATTTTAATTCACATAGGAATCGTTCCTATGTGAATTAAAATATGTGTAATTTATACGGCATTAAAAGAAATGACAAATAGTTTTCTTTATGTAATGACAAGTCTTTTCTCCAACCCAAGCACACCCAATATATGGGCAATATAGCAAGAAAACTATAACTTGCTATATTGCCCATATATTATCGAATAATTATTATTCCTAATAGTTAACCCAATAATTATTTTGTATAATCGTTACATACTCGTGTTTTGTTTGTTGTAGCATCAGTGTGCAATTTAATAACTAAATAACTAACTAAATGAAACGAAATCAAAACATACTCGCTCCTGTGCCCGCTCAGTCAGAAGTAGTTCCACTAAAACCTCTTCGGTCTACCATCCAAACGATTCAAAAGGTTAGTTGAAGTAAAAATAGTAAAAATTTGCGCGGTACTTTTCAAAATAAAAATGAACTTTCATTAAATAGTAAGTGCATTTCCTTTGTTACCGCTCCAATCACCGTCCGTAGCACAAAACCTACCTTCAATCTGCAATCATAATAGTCATAGCACTTTATTTTTAGTGCAATAAAGTCTATTATCCATTGAGGTTGCGTCACTCAGTGTGGTACAAGCTATATTTGGTTATATTGCACAGGGACGTATTCATTTCCGGCTCCTTGCATTTTTATAACCTTTATACTGTTGCCGTTTGCCTCTGTAGGCTCGTAGGGCTGCCACTTTATGAATTTAATATGTTTTAAAAGTGGTTTTCTTATTAAGTAGCAACCCTACATTAAATACAGAACTATCATGTGTCGTAGCACCTACATCGTAATCGATGGACGTAGCGCCTACGGCGTAGACGATTAGTTTAGTTACATAGGCGTAGCAACGACATCGTAGCAAATGAAGTCCTATTCTTTTGCAACCGTAGCATTTAACGCGTAGTTGGTAGTGTTTCTCAATGACACCATAAAATCAGGAAATTAGATCAGAAAGTTGATACTGCCAGTAGCTAGTATGTTTCAAAATTAACTAATACCAAAAAGGCATACGATATTATTACTGAAGTTATTGAACTTTTTGTAGGTTTTACAGAGTTTAACATGTAAACTGTCCAATATTCGAATTCTCAGGGCCGCATTATCTTACTAAGAGACAACCCTACGTGGCAGTTAAGAGACATCCGGCCACACCCTGTACATATTTATATTCATGGTCTGAGAACCTTTTATCCCGTTCTGAAATAGTTCCTCGGCTATTTTCATGTATGTTCCCTGGAATAACAACAAATAAGCTACATTTTTTTTTCAGTTCCAGATTTGATTGCTTGGATTTATTTTTATAGTCAGTTTTATAGAGATCTGACAAGATATGCTTCTTGACGGATTTTTTATACGGACTGCGATTTAAAACGATGAAATAAAACACATATTTTCCATTTTATTACAGACATTTTTTCGGTGCCTTTTATTGAGACATTAAAAGTAAGAGGACAGATGGTGACCCGGTAATAAAATGTCTAAAGAAATTGTAGTACATTTCCGTTTTCTTCACATAACTATATACGTATTTCCCTCTATAATGTTAATAAGTTAAAATAACGGCATTTGAAAGACTAGTTATTTAGTGTTTTGTTTTTATGAATAATCAGGAAAATCAACACTAAGTGTAATTTATAGGAATTTTTCAATTTAAATAGTTTATAAATTTAAATTTTTTTAGACGAGCAGTTCACCGCCTTTTATACGTTTATCTAATTTCTATCGCATTTTTGGTGTCATTGGCATATCGAGCAAGTCCACCACTGATAATAATACTACTGAGAAGACTCGCAGTTTTCTGCTCAACTGGGATTCAAACTGACACTTTATTTGTTTAAAAAAAGCTACAGAAAAAATACATAAAAATATCATCCCATAAGTAAATGTTTATTAAATACTTTTAAATTATTAATACTAGCTAGTTTGATTGTTTGAACAATTCACAGATTCATGACCGGTTGGTGTTCGTCCCTCTCCCAACAAGTGATAGTAATTTCCAAGCGGAAATGCATCGAAATGGCAAAATGGTCTGTTAAGCGGTCGTCATTTCGTCGAGATTGCTTCTCTGGCTACAATTTTATTTTAATATTTAACAATGGAGCGGATACAGCAAGAATACGCAATATACTTCTCCAGTTACCACTAAATCTTGTATATTATTTGATCCAAGTAGTTATGTACGATGATGTATATCATATTATATAATATATTATGGTATATTATATTCTATCACATATTTGAGCCCATTGTATATTCACGTGTTTTTTAATTAATTCACTAAATTGTAGGTATATCTTTTTTCTCCTACGTTGCGTTATTTGAGGACTGAAAATTTGAAATTACCTCATATCTTTTAAAATCTAGGATGCAGAGCCTGGCACATAGACGCAAAATTGCCAGTCTATGTGTCTTTTATAAGATGTACTTCGGAGAGTGTGCACAGGAGCTGCATGAGCTCATACCGCCTTCTCCTTTCTTCCATCGGACATACAGACGTACGGCTGGTTACCATTCGCATCTTGTCGAAATCCCTCCTTTTCGGACTAAGCGCTTTGAAACATCCTTTATAATGCGCACTGCCAAGATTTGATACTCCCTGCCGGCGTCTGTGTTTCCGAGCTCATATAACCCTAATCTTTTCAAAGTTCGAGTGAATAGGCATATTCTGGGTGAGCTCGCTCCATCATAGACCTCATCCTTGCTACTCAGCTGGTTATTGGCCAAGAGCAAACCCATCTCTAATAAAAAAAAAAAAACATGAAACGATATCATAATAATAATATTGTCTTTTATATTGCCACCAGTAAAGAAAACGGTTTCTCCGGTTTTTCTAGTATTAATGAAATAATTATCAAACATTACGTTGTAGTAACTACTTTAACAAACCTAAGAAACATAAGGCCTAAACAGTTGCTCAATCAGTTTAAGTGTAAAGTTGAATAATAAACGTAGACATTTCTAGAAGCCTAAAGAAATTACGCGCCCTCTCATGTTAAATGAAGTTAGTGAAGTATTTGTGAGACTGTTCAAGGAGAGATATTTCAAATTGGTGCAATCGAGTCACGAGCATCCGTGGCCGAAGCGCAGAGTTACGTACAAATAGGGGCAATTTACAGAGTTGCAATATAAATACAGATACACAGCGTAAGCGAGGTAACAGTATATAAATTAAAAAAAAACTTACTCGTTTCAAAATAAATATAATATAAGCGGTAAAAATCTAACACTGCAAGATTATTATTTAATTTATGATTAATCTTTAAATTAACTGCAAACTTGTAACACTACTTTCACCTAACTTAATATTTAATTCAAATTGATAATATTAATTAAGATTTAACTCAACCATTTTGTTTTATTCTGGGTATATTTTTTATACGAAATATAAATTTTAGTTTTCATCTATCTATTTTATTTGCGATATCAATGATTGTTTTAATTTCTTTTTTTACTGTAGAAAATGTAGAATAGAATGAGATTATTTTCAATAAATATAAATATAAAAAAAGTATACCAAGCTTTTCTATTCGCTACCACATTGCTCACGGTTAAGATCTTGAATCATCTGAATAAGATTTCAAGAACGATTTTCCGAGAAAAATAGTACAAAAGGTTATGTTTTGTGAATGGCCAACTCTTATGAAAATTCGTTTAACAGATTACGTCTTATTGAAAAACAAACATCCTTAGAACCTGTAAATATTTTAAACAATATTTTGTATTTAGTGGAGGTTATTTAATTTTCCATTCTATTTATAATATTTCACATTTATATAATGTAAAGACTCCATACTGTTGAAAGTCTAAGTTGTTATCTGGATAACCTGGTTCAAAGACGTGCATTAATTGAATAGATACGTCCGCTACTAGCCTCAATCCAACCTTAATCACACTTGAAAAGGTCGGATAGATACTTAGACTCATAATATAGTAAAACATGGTACAGCACTCACACAAGTCTTTCAACTGTCTACAATTAACGTCTTCTATAAATTAAGAAAGAACAAATCACTTCGTTTGAACTTTTTAAATCGAAGTTACATTATTATTTAAATAGTCATAAAAGAATTGAAACATTTCAATTTTCATTGTCTTGCCTTCACTACTCGCTGAGCGACTTGTAATTTGTGGACAAGCCATTTCGATAGTGTCCATATTTCAAGACCGTATGACATAACTGTCAGTTTACCCGGTTAGACCTTTGTATTTAGATATTGCACACAAACAACACCTAAGGTGTTGCTGCTTCTTTTAATAGGCAACTGTATCCATCTATTATGTCTGCGGGGAATGTCCTTAGGATATCGAACTGAAGATATAAATATCGCGAAGTCACGTGCATGCATACTTCGTTTTCTAGGATTTCCAACGAGTCACAGAGTAGTACTGTGACTCGTTTTTACTATATTATGATTTATACTCTAATTTTCCTACCTGCATGATATATTGTCAACTACACTAACATTATCAAGAGTGAGAATGGATTTTGTAAATAATGTGGAGGGCAACCTCTGGAACCACTACATCTGTGTGAAAAACTCTTCCACTATTTGAATAGTACAGTATTTACACATGGCAATATTATGTACATAAACTTTTCAATTTTCACCGGGACAAAGCTTCAATTTAAAACAGTTCAAAACAGCAGAATTCGCACGATTGCTCGTTTCTAAATTAATTTTCAGTGCTCAGTGCTCGATTGTATAATACTGTATACAATAAGGCGCGTATTCTGCAGAATCAAACCGCAAACACGACGTGTCTCGTATCAGCGAAAGCAATTACATTTGCCATAAGTGTTCGTTCACATTTGCAATTAGCGAGTGGCCCAAAAACGTGCGAATCGTTAGCCACCGCCGAGCGTCGTGTCTTTGCATATTCATAGCCTACTTAAAATATTTTAATACGGGTCCTCGCTCCCACATCTAACGCTTTCTACTAATGTTCAACTCGCTACGGAACGAATGGAATTTTTAAAAGTAAAAGCTATAAATCATACTATGGCGTATTAGTTTTAAGTCAGTGTGAAGATTAAAATATTTCGCTTAGTTGACAACAAAGATTTAATGAAATAATTACTTTCAAATGAACGAAAGTTGTTAGGTAGGTAAGTATTGTTATCCTATCCCACACATGATAACTTCCAAAAATTTTCTAACATTACAAAGTTAAAATTTTAACATTTATATAGTATTATCTGGCGCCCGCGATTTCGTCCGCGTTGAAAAAGAAAAAAAGTAGCCTATCATGTGTCCTGTACGTCTAAATGTTAATAATTCAAGTTTCATGAAAATCAGTTAATTCATTTGAGAGTTATGGAGTTATTTTTATAATTAACCCTTTCAATCTCTCAATAAAATCTCAAAATAAAATATTATCTACTTAATAAAAAATAAAATTAGAGGAGTTTATTTATGTTCAATACTTATTATAAACTTTGATATCAAATCAGACATAATAGGGAAAGAAAATATTATAGCACCACTCAATTCACATCGTTTCATAATTTTCCACTTCTCACTCCTTGTTATCGAAGATTTCTTCCGCTTTTACTCGATTCCTTCGGCGAAATCCACTTTCGGGGTATTTACGCACAGACCCTTAATTGGTACTACAAATTTATTCCGCCATGAATTTTGTATAGAATATAAACTGTTACGAATTTGGGTTTCGTTGAATTTAACTTCTATTCTTGGTGTAATCCCAGCAATTATGAATAATTCCGTTTATTGAAAGTTCATGAAAGGTGGTCTACTCTTATCTAACCCATATTACTTTTTTGTATCAGGGATACAAAATTTCATGATTAGCAGTTAAGTAAGCAAAGAAACAAACTCACTTTCGCGTTTATAATATTAGTCAGGAATTATTTATTAAAAAACATACTTACATACATTAAGTTGGCTAATTGGTAAATTGGTCGGAGTCAGGATTCTGTTTGCCTTCCGATTTCTGATGAAGGTAGGCGACGATTAAATTATAGTTTGGGTTTAATTTTGAATGACAGTGTCCCTCCTCTGTCGATCGAGATTTAAATGAAGCTGACGTGAATTTTCAATTAGCGGAGACACTGAGCGATCGCTGACAATTGTCTAAAGGCGGCGTCGTCTACAATCTCATCCATCTACATTTGAGTATCCAAGTGAAAAAGCAATGAACCGCGCGATTAACTCTCTCTAAGCGTGCACATTCTCAAGAGAATATCCATGTGCAATGACTTTTATGTGTTTTTTATTGGACAGAAAACCCATAGGCTATACATACATACATAAATACATATGTATATTTGTAAAGAGAATCTTTTTCTGCTGCCATAGAGATGCCCAATGTAAAACAGCGGAGCTCTATTTTTAAATAGACACAAGAAAAAAGGACGCAGACGAAGTCGTGGTTAAAAGCTGATAACCTATAAAATGTTAAATATAAAATACTCTATTAAATGTTCATTTGTGTTTTTTTTAATGTTTCTGATTTTTTGAAGTCTTGTGATCTATCAATCAATATTCAATATTTATTTATTTATTTACAAATAATAAATCTGTAAGGGTGGATCATGGAGTAATTTACTTTGTTTTCAATAATATCGTGTATATAGGCTCTATACATGATACTGAAATTAATTTTTTTCTGTATGTATGTATGTATGTTCCTCCATAACTCTTAAACGAATTATCTGATTTTCATGAAACTTGGTACATAAACATTTAGAAGTACGGGACACGTGATAGGCTACATTTTATCTTTTTTAACGCGGACGAAGTCGCGGGCAATAGCTAGTTGTAAATATATTGAGATAAGTAATGGCGTATACAGAAAGTAACTTAAACAATTATACCGAATCTAATCTTAAAATAGTGGTTAAATTGTACGCTTTTATATTGTACTAGCTGTTGCCCGCGACTTGGTCCGCTTTAAAAAAGATAAAAAGTAGGGGACACATATCATGTGTCCCGTACGTCTAAATGTTTAACTACCAAGTTTCATGAAAATCAGTTAATTAGTTTAAGAGTGATGGAGGAACATAAATACATACATACAGAAAAAAAATTAAATATCGTCAATTTAGTTTCAGTGTCATGTATAGAGCCTATATATACACGATATTTCTGAAAACATAGTAAATTACTCCATGACCGACCCCTACAGATTTATTATTGATGAGTTTAACGAAACGAACGAAACGAATAGTTTTCTTAATAGGTATATATCTTTCTCTATGTAACATAGAATAATATTGTTAAGCTCTTATTTATTTACAGACGTATGTTCGTTTTCTCTGTTCTATTCCCCTTCGAGACATAACAACATACCATTATATCATATATGGACTGTAATGACGTGCTACCGCAAGAAAATTGCCTCTATCACATATGAAATGGCCCGTATTAATATAATATGAATGGCGATTATATGCAAATTGCTCCCATCGCCGAATATTTCATTTAGTACGTTCTATTTTATTCATGATATATACGATTTGAGAAATGGTAAATAATAAGTGATATGAAAGTCGAAGATAAACTGCAGTATAAACCACTGCTTCGCAGAATTTAGCATTTTGTATGTTAGTACATTGTATGTCTGTCTTTTTTCATGTGTCCCTTATTTTGTTTTCTTCTTTAAGTGATGGATTGTAACATTTCATTCTCCCTATTAAGATTTCTACTGAAACTACTGAACATAAAAAAAACTATTGAACTGAGTCTGTAAAGACCCGATGGTTTCACTTTAACATAATTATCACACAAGAGGTTTTTGGTGAATAGGAAAAAAAACTTTATAATAAATACACAGAGACAAAAAAAATACTTTATTTATAATATACATGTTGTTATACAGATTTTATCTTTTAGAATTATTATTTTTTTAAATTTAATTATTTAAGTACATAATTAGAATGCTGTTTGTATTACTGTAGAGATTATATTAAAAATACATTTATAAACTAATATTATAAGTACGAAAATAACGCCTGCTATACAAACTGTTTGTACAGCGAGTTGTTGTGTGTGTTTGTACAACTTGTACAGAGAAAACACTGAATCTGTTTTGATAAATTTTTAGCCTTATTTACCTTTTCGTACCTTACGTAAAACGACAGGTTAGTAGGTGCCTAATATATTTTCAATAAATACTATATATTTGATGAATACGAGCAAAACAGTGTAAAATAGTTAATGAGATGTATGCTAAACGAGTAAATGCACATATTCGTTAAAACAGACACGCTTAGCGTTCGAACAAACATACGCCCCATGCGGGCTTAATTTTCGGGGTTTACACAATGACATGTCAAGGCACATGACACCGGATCCACACCGTCACTATTCCGTACAAAGTGAACCGGCGGATACCCTTTACAAGTCATGAATAGGCGTCCCGACTCGGGCGTGGCCACTGTGAGATTAAAAATGTAACTTCGAAACGCGAGCGCCCTACTCTTTCACTGAGCTTTATACTGTTTGTTCGCTGACGTTCGCTTTAATTACTTTTGCCCGGTCATGCATGTGTGACATTATTTAATATCGCAGCGGTCGGCTCATAAGGGATTGTTTCGATGCGAACTTTCATTAAAGATTTCCTCGCTGTCGATGTAGTCGTGGCCTATTTTCAAGCGTGTACAAACCGCTTGCTACACAACAGCGGAGGTTGTGAGAATGTGAATATTAATTTGTTTCAATATATTTACATTTATTTTATTCTTTTCTATGATAGAATGAATAGGCGAACGGTTCAATTTATTGTATGTGGTCACTGTCAACTGAGAACAAAGCAATAACTGATGCATGCAAATGACATACAGATCGGATGCAATTTTTCTGAAAATTATATAAATAAACCTTTCTCGTGTTTTAATTACTGAAAACCGTATCGAAATTCGTTGGGTTATGTATAGACTCTTACACGTAAAGGTAAGAAAAGTTGTTTGGTATAATATAAACACCAAGCGACTCAAAATTCAGCAAAATAATGTCTCAGTTGCATCATTAACCGTAAAAAAGCACATATTTGTTAGCTACACTTATAACGAGGCAAATGAAAAAACAAAAAAAAAATACTGTTTAAGCTGTTTCAATTACTGTAGGTTACATAAGTTAGTTACAATTACGTATCATAGTTACAACAGTATCAAGGCTCGTATAGTCGCTTGTTAAAAGGAAACCACTTAAGTACTGACAAGTTTCGAACGTCGAAACTCTCCACTAGTAAATTGAAAGGGAATCCTTACAATTTTCGTCTGCTAGTTCCACAGTTAATAAAATTTCTTTATTAAAACCATTTTAGTCGGCCCTATCAATAGTGTGTTATAAATGTCTTCGGATATCTTCATCAAGGATTTGCTAACTCAATACAAATGATATTCACTATGGAAAAAATATAACTTTGATTAATCATTGTTATGTAGTACTCGCAGGGCACACTGAGTTTCATAAGTCTTATGACAGTAAATTCCCAAATATAGAAGACCACAGCATGAAATATTAGCATCTGTGCTGTGTAACAATATTGCAATAATGTGAATTAAATTATAAAAAAAATACATATCTACAAAAATTTGTTGATATTTTTTTTATTTTGTATAAAGTAGCCTCGTGATTCGTCCCGTTCAAATGTGTTGAGATTTCGTCCAAGCATATCTTTATATTTTTATCAATAGATGAGTTTCATTAAAATAACAGTAATATTTAATTTAAAAAAAAACGTAAGAAGAGACACGACCAAAAGTATTGTACAATTATAGACTCCTATTGTATTATACTTGAGTACACAAATGTAATAAAATGTGTTATTTGCTTTCATTCTACGTGTGAAGGGTAAACGTTCCGTTCAACACATTCGTTTTTATTTACTTGTTACACGAGACAAAAGATATTTAGATAAAAGACTATTTATCTCTAACGGCTCATACAATTTTATGATTACATTTTAATGTAATCGTATTTTCAGAACCATCTCTATTTAAAGGCGATAAAGAATGAAAATTAACAATTTAACATCTAAAACATAAAATGTTATCAAATGTCAAAGTTGGGCATTCCTTTTATTATACATTCAAGTCTACTATATATTTATATCTACATATTAATCAGAGTTGATAATACAATTTGGATGCATTAATGCATTGAATGCTTGTGTTTATAGGAGACAGTAGAAGCCGAGGTCCTCCGTCTAGTCTATGTTAATACTAGTATAAAAGAAGAAAGAGTGAGAGAGCTAATTTGATAAATATGTTTGTGTTCTTTCACTGGTACCGTTCTTTCACTATTTTATGGGATTTTTCCAAATTGACTTAGGTTGTATTGTATATGTTATGCAAAATAACTCTCCTAATTGCACGCGGTTGAAGCTAGGCGTGTCGGTATAGTTTAATATATCGCACCTTCGGTAAGACAAGGACATAACTTACAATTATTTTTAAATGAGTTAAACATAAAATATATGCAGAATTGTCTAAAAAGCATTATTAAATTAAAAAATATTCACAAGACTATGGGGCTTATTTGGTTAAGAATTGTTTAAAAGCAATATAAGCAGAAGAATACGATAATGAATGCAAAAAAAATAACTTTAAATGGTTCTTCTGTAAAATTACAAAAAGTGCAGTTATGCCCTTGTCTCGCCGAAGGTGCGATATAACGCAAGCAAACCATGAAACTAACACTTGAACCAAACCTGTTGCACTGCGACTAATAAAATACTCAACGATAAATTTCGCATATAAAAGTAGGTACACTTTATTGAAGGTGTATTATTAACCATGGTAACCGTCCCCCTGCCCTCGACAACTTTTTCAAACATCACCCTGTCGCCGACGTCTGATCACCTACTACAGTGCAGTCTATAATCTTCTGTTCCAACCGTCTGTACTTCAGTCCTGTTCCTTTGCACGGTAATATCAAAAGCAGTAATGGAACAGCGTGATTTTCAGCAAACTTTTGTTAAACATATTATTCAAACTAAATGTAAAAAAAAATAACAGCACATATTTTTTTTGTACATTTTTTTCATCTGTGTAAATATCTGATTTTTTCAGCGTTCACCAATAATGCGATCAAGTGGACTTATTATGGCTTTTCTTTATTACATATTTTACAAATATTGATATTTTGTATTGTAAACAGATTTGCAAGTTTCATTATCAAAGGACTCTTTCAATAATAATTTTCAATAATAAATAATGAACCATTACTTATCAAGTAACTTGTGACTCCTATAATGGCTATAATATCAAGCCCATTGGTCGAGTGGATAAGTAGATCGTAGCGCTCTGTCTCAAGGTTTAGCGCTCTAACTTGGATTGCCGGCGTAGCAAACTATAGAAATTAACTGTTCAAAATGTATATTTCTGAGAAATAGTGACATTTGGGTAGCCATGAGAGATCACCGTAGAATCTTTCGGTGATTGAGGGTTGCCAATCTTGATCCTTAAATGGTCAGCAACGCATTTGTAGCACCTGTGGCGGTGACGGTAACTATCTACCATCACGTGGACCGTCGGCTTATATGACATCCTTTATATTTTTTTCTGATATGAACATTTAAAAAACATATCTATCATAAATATACTACTATAAGTATTACTAACTTGTATTAAATACTGTGAATTCATCTCTGATCTCCCTCCGACATTTGCAAATAGCGAAATGCAGGGGTGCCACACGCCAAATAGATGACGGGATTATTTTTGTGTTTGACATAATCATAGTGACAAATTTATATATAGGGTTGTCACGGGTGACGTACTAGTTTCCATATTATGATTAAGAGGCTCAGATTCTGTTGTAACGTGTACAATATGTCTTTAAATTGACATTATTATACATATTATGGTTGGTGTTTGGAAAAAAAATTGCTTGATGGAAATAAAAAATAGGTTGCTATCTAAGAATATTATCTTTTGAAGCAGATTTATAATAAAACGTGTTCGCACACGTTTCTCAGGAAATTCTTAGGAAAGGGGGAAAAGTATTTTTATCATCTATAAAATCCAATGTGTGCCAATTGCCTACTACACATTTCTAAAAGTGTCTATCGCACACAAAAAATATATGTGTACTAAACTGTAAACTGTAAAGCCTGTCTGCGGCTACATACGGCGGCAACAAAATGGTTAGAATAACAATATATTTATCTAAAGATAGTTATTTAATAGGGATTTTGTGAATAGGCCATTTATGCTAGAGAAAGCAGAGTGGCCTTTTTTTAATGTTGGGAAATCTTCATGGATATCCGACAGCGTAGAACGTGACGTTCAGCGTTAGCGAGGTCACGGGAATATTGAAACAAGACATCAGCGAACGCAATGTGATCCTGGTACTCGAATTTTGAAAATAAATAAGCGTTTCTTGTGAAAATGGCAGATGGTACATCGTTGTCGCAAAATAATATCAAAAATGGAACAAGTAGAGGCTTAGCTCATTGAAAAGCGAATGAATGGGGCCGGGTGCGCGTGACCGCACCTCTATTCTGGGGGTCGAGAGAGATTATATCCCGAATACCGCATTCATCGTTCATGAACATGACGTTCGAATGTTGAGCTAACAGTAAAGAAAATGTCTAAAAATATTCGTAATACTCGGATTACTGATGGTGATTTATACTCATAAACAAAACGCTCATTATATTTCCTCACAGACGCGTTAAGATGAATTTAATTAAATCCATTGAACATGATGTGTAAATCCCTAACAAATTTTCTATAACATAAACGTACAAGTTGGTTTCATCAAAAGTTAATTTAAGGAAAATGATGGGCAGGTATATTGCTAATCTGCCAACACGAAAATTGCAAAATTATCTCGTGTCTTCATCTTCAAAGAGATGTCATCGCCATCTGCGCAAGGCCAGTTTCAAAGTTGTTTGCGGCACTGCTGGATATCGTTCTTACCGATGCTTATCCCGATTTACCTGTCCTCCCTATAATAGGGGGGGAAATTATACGACTTTTAATCGGTGTTCGACTGAGCTTGTTAGCTCATCAAAGGCATGTATTTATTTTTGGTTCATGCTTTGATCATAAGGTAATTTCTGATAGATAATTATGATGAAGTACAAAATATTTTATTTTACTATAAATCTGTGGTCAAAATTTAGTTATTTTATAACTAATTTTATAATATAACTATAATTTGACTGCGACTTCGTTCGCTCTTGTTTTTCTCATGTTAAAACATTTATTCAGACTTTAATGCTCATATATTTTTTTCGGGCGGTGATTTTTTATTTTTAGATAATCTTTTGAGAATAGAAATGTTCTTTTCTGCATCCATGACAACGTGCAAATTTTCTTGATGACCAGTTAAGTAGTAAAACGTAAAAACGTATTACATCATAAAAACAACTGTTTTCAAAAATATATTATCTTACAACTAAATACAGATAATTTTCTTTAAAATATCTGAAATTATGAGCTTTTCTACCAAGAAAATTCAAAAGTAGCCATAAAATTGATCTCATGTAAACCTGTCTGTCGTCCTCTGCTGTATAAAGAACGATCCATCTAAATGTGTGGGCACCATGCATGGATTTTATATTTGTTTTAAAACTTACATTTTCAGTGTTTAAAAAGCTCGCAATGAAAACATCAAGCTGGGTTAGTAGAGTGCTCTAAAAAGCTCGTGTGACATTGAGCTGTTTGCTTGATGCTGTCGCACAGTAGATATTACGAATGAGAAGTCAATCCCCTTCTTTTTAGTAATATATTTTTTCTTAGATATTTTGATATATTTAGTACTACTATCTTTTGCCAGCGCCTTTGTCTACGCCCTTTTTTATGAGATGTTAAAATATTTATTCAATCTTAGATGACACTTTTTTTCAGGGTGAAAGATATCCAAAATCCTTGTATTTACCCTGTATTTCAAAATGAACTTTTCTGTATACAAAATTTCATTATAATCGGTTGAGTAGTGAGATGTAAAAAAGTAGCAAAAGAACAAAGAAACTCAACTGAGTCCGAGTCTGAGTCAACTATAATTATGGTAAAAACCTTCTTGTAAATACATACTACTGTTTGCAAATACAGTGATCCTGAACTGTAACACTCTTGTTGACGTGTCATTGATCTTGTGCAGGTAATTTGTTGCTATCCCAGTTTAACTCCTCGTTACGTAACGTATGTAGCAAGCTTTTCACCTTAGTTTCTTTCATCGCTCGATATTTCTTTTGCGTAACTTATTTGTAATTTAGTGTTTAGATCAAACCGATTATTGAAAGGTTGAACTCTCTGATCCAGGTTCCAGTGCCGAATACTATCAAGTTTCTGCCTTATCCCGAAC
Source organism: Synanthedon vespiformis (assembly GCA_918317495.1). Lineage (NCBI taxonomy): Eukaryota > Metazoa > Arthropoda > Insecta > Lepidoptera > Sesiidae > Synanthedon > Synanthedon vespiformis. The sequence continues at coordinate 10,380,077 of OU906949.1, read as the reverse complement.
CCCTCAAATATCGCGTAAACTGTGTCTGTATGTTTTTCTTTTTTTAATATTGTTGGGTAATATAAATATAGACTACAATTAAAAAAAGCAAAATTAATTTTGTAGGCTTATAAAAATAGTCATTATTCACGAATTTCGCTGTATGTACTCTAAGGGTTTTAAATCATTGTCAAAAAAAATATTCAAAAGATACTAGTGGTCGATACTCGTATATTATTAAAATAGCCACCCATTTATGCCATCATCATTTTTGAGCCACCATCAGCTCAAGGACAAAAAATTAACTAATCTCAATACAACTTCTAAACAATTATATGTCAAAGTTTCGTTTGACTGCAAATCAATTTGTTTTTTCTCAAATATAAAAGTTTTTCTACAATGTTTTTCCCTGTTAAACCAATTGAAAACTATTTCTAATAGACTTAGGGGTGCAGATCTTACCGGAAATTCCGTTTCCGGGGACAAATGTTTCCAAGCTATCCAGGAGCCTTATAGATAAGAAAATTAAATTACAAGAAATGTAATAGAAATAACGAGGAAAATTGTTACAATAGCTAAACTAAAATGGATATATCAATTATCATTTTTTTTTAAAATAGAATAGAATTTTTCTCACTCACTCACCGAAACACAACAGCACAGATGCTGTTATTTCACTGTGTTCTTATTTAAGGGGGTGGTTATGACTAATTATGACAAATCAGAGGCAACTGTGAATAGTTTCAATGTTTTCACAAAAATAAGGCTTGAATCAACAAATAAGCTTGTCAATTTATTAAGATAGGCTAACTAAATTGCGGATAAAAACTATTATATGTAAATGTGAATGTGAAATAACAAGAGTGGGCTAGCTTAACTGACGAAACAAATTACCGCCGTCAAAAACTGTTTTGTCCGAGACAGGTCGAGTTTTGTGAATTAATTCGGTGGTTCCAAGCTATTACACAAACTGTCAGCGCAGGTGCCGCGCTCCACTTCCCCGTGCAGGATTTGCATTTGGAAATACTAATTTAACTTCTCTGTTAGCTAAGTCAGACTAAAGCATGGATACGAGAACTAAACTGGAGGCCTGAACTCTGAGGCCAAGTTTTATTGTACAAAAACCACTGCTAACATTAGTTTAAAGCTTTACGAGATGGCCAGACACACTGGTCCTTGCGTAGTGAACAATACTCGATCTTATATTACAAAAATTTTGGATTTTTTTGTGATCCTAAGACCAAAAAGGAAAAAGGTACCGTAAAAGAAAGTCTTGATTTTATTTTAATTGAGAAAATAATTGCGATAACTCCTAAGAAGATAACTAAAATAACTCTTTTTAACAAAAAAAACCGACTTCAAACCGTTTTCTTATTTCAAATAAAAAAAATCATCAAAATCGTTTCACCCAGTCGAAAGTTCTGAGGTAACAAACATTTTAAAAAATACAGTCGAATTGAGAACCTCCTCTTTTTTTGGAAGTCAGTTGATAAGATTTTTTTTGTAAAATCGTAATTAGTAACGATAATAATTAGGAGGGGGGATAATTCGCTGTCAACGAGAGTGCACCTTCTCTCCGATTTCAGGATTCATTTGCCTACACTCACACCCATGGAACAAATTAAAAGCATTGTGTTAGAGGGATTATGGAGCGACGTCCATTTATATGTAAAATAGTGGCGGAGCATTCAGCCATGCGCGTGGCACGCCAGTCGCACATCGCCTACAAAACGAACGCCTATACCGACACTACGGACATCGCGTTTTGCATAAACATGTATGAATTTTATAAACTTTAATTCAATCGATATTTTGTTACAGATATGTAGATAGAGAGATGTTTATATTAGTTTTATAGTTTTGACCATTACTTTTAACATACCGAGTAAACCCAAAATAAAATACTTTGTTCTGAATTTTGAACAGTTTCAGTAAGTGAAGCTACTTTTCATATTATAATAATGCCTCTCTTCAAAAGGTGTAAATATTTAATTTTTTAATTAAAGCACATTAAAATATCTGCCAAAACATAGTTTTTTTTTGTAGGTATGCCTGTCAATACTATTGACTTTTTACAATCAATATGTTAATATTACTGTACCTCCCTTAAGAAGATATAAAGCTTTATACTTTTCTATGTCGAGTTATGAATGTATTTATAATAAAAAATTGGACCGTATTTAATATTGTGAATGTAAACTCAAAACCGCAAGCTCGCTTTAAAACAAATAGTTGTACGCCGGTAAAGGTAAGTTGAGCGAGTCAAGACAAATTTCAAGAGTTTTGTATGTGCTCTGTGAATGTGGAAACGTTGTAGTTGACAGACAGGATGCTGTTGACGTGAATAAAGTTTTCACAAACAGGCGAGGCGGGTTAAAATATCGCCATTTGCAGCCGTCCCGAATGCCGGCTCATCGTGCTAGCTGCTGGCTGCCGCGGATTTGTGCAATTCAAGAATGTAACTTTTGACACTTCAGATTATATTCGGTTGTGGTGTATGTTCAACAAATGCTTGCTAATAGTATTCAGTTTAAATGGATGTCACTGTATGCTTAAGTATACCATGTAGGTAAACATATTATGTGAAAAGTTTATAGAGATTTCTTTCTCGTTCTCCTTATTTTAATGGAGACTGACTGAATGTTCTGTTCTTATATGAGAATCATCCGTTACAAAGAGTTATATTTAAATGTAAACATATAGTGCACTTAAAAATTCTTGGTAAATTCACTTCACTTCTAAGCTAAAACTGTAGTGGCTAAAATTTTAGCTACAATTAATTTTTATAAAGATATTTAATAAACATTTCAATATCGGTTAAAGATTTTAACACATTGTTTTATTTACCTACTACACACCTAATCTATATTATTATCTAGGTATTATAAAATATTATGTCATGCCGACTGCCACTTCAACTTGACCCGCTGTATCTCGGTAACATTCGCGCCCGTCTATGTATCTCCTCATTCCTGATTCGATCTTTACTGTATTGTATTTTTATATATTATTGTATAGTGCTGTAACTCCTGTCCAATGTTATGTACTCGACGGTTGAAAATAGTATGAACTGTTTTTTGTTTAACTCATAGCGATACATCCACTTGTAGTTGAGCGTTGGATGGTAAACAAATCGTATGGAGTCCACGTTCGTTAGCCGCTTTTCTGCGTTCCACGTGTATTTACATTCGACGAGCGCTGCGGTTGAATATCGAAAATTCTACCTAAAAGAATTTAAAAAAATAGGTGCGAACTACATTTCGCTTCCATATTTAAAATTTTGACATAAAACGTATTTAAATTTTACATTTCTTATGCCTTCAATAGTAAACTAATTTCGATATATAATAATCAGGTTTTTCATAACATACACAAGAGAAAGTAAAATCCGCGGACAATATTTTTAAAAAATCCTCTGAAAGCACCGACAAGATATTCAACAAAGGAGCGTCGTCGTATTGCGTCGCTTGTCGTCCTATCGTTGTTAGCTCCCCATACACCGTCATTAGTTTACATACAAATGGGCTTCGTTTTACATAATCCATCGTTCACTGGGACGATAATTTATAACGAACACTATGGATAAACAAATTGGTCTGATCTGATCGAGTTCAGTTAGCACGCGTTATAATGTAGATAGCAACAAGCTGAGTAACAACTCATTATACTTATTTTATTGCTTATTCTTAGAAATTTATTATTAGATAATCTTCCTATATTCACAGATACTTTTTCCGAAAAATATCATTATTGGATCAACACTATTTTTCTTTATAATCAAGCATTTTAACCATTCGACCAAGGGGTTCGTCAACGTAGGCTTTGCTTGGGTTGGAAAAAGTTAAAAGACGTAATCTTTATGTAAATAATAATGTAATCTTTATGTAATAATGTAAATAATAAATACAGTCTTTTAATAAATCGTCGACGCCATCAATTTTATTAAAAATAAAAAAAAGTGTTGTTACAACCCTGATATATTGCAACCATTGATGGCAAATGGTTGACGCCTCGAGGGACACATTCGGTAATATCATTTCAATGGATAATTAGTACAGTTCTCGTTAAGTTGATGACCTACATGCTCGACTGGTGATACCAATTGATCGACAACTTGCCACAATTGACGCTACATTCGTTGATTAAGCTGACCATTATTTTTTTATCTCTATACAGCACTAATTTATTTGATTGTCCCATATATAAATGATTTGGTTTAGTTACTAATAGTGATTGATTTAAGCAGTTACAGCATAAAGCTAAGACGTATGAAGTCTTAGCTTATATATAAGACAATATAATTACTCTTTTTATAAGAAAAAATGTCAAAAGCCGCTTAATTTTTTTATAATATAAATAGCATATACATTTTTTTTTAATTTTTTTTTATTAGAGATGGGTTTGCCCTTGGCCACCAACCAGCTGGGTAGCAAGGGAGAGGCCTAAGATGGAGCGAGCTCACCCAGAAGATGCCTATTCACTCGAACTTTGAAAAGATATACTTCCACATATTTACATACATAAGCATAAACATATTATTCTGTATCAAAATAAAAATTAAAAAACCCTGCCTAAATTTTAAGTAAATAATCCACTTGTTTTGAACTGAATCGATGCGATTGTTGTACAATACAATTGTTTTGACTGAATAAATATCTTGAAAAAGCAGATTCAAAAATGAACCTCTTATAAAGTCAAGATCTTTGAATCAATATTTGATAGGTACTATCTCACAAAAAGGCAACAAGTATCTGTCTTCAATAGTCTAGACGAACTGAAAGTAAGCAATCACGAACCTTATTTATACAAAACGTATTTATCTACATTTTCACAAATGTTTTAATTAATCTTTAGTTCGTAGTAAACGCTAATTTTTTTTTTTTCACATTAAAACATTATACATTTTTAAAAGCGACCTTATTGTTTACAATATATTTTTAAAATAATAGAATAAAAATATAAAAAAATATAAAATAAGAAGTTACAAAACCAAGAATTTCTATTCTATAGTTCATACCTTATATCAATGTGATTTATAGAGATATTTGAGTCTGACTGACTTTGAGACACTTGATAGTTGGTGCCTACGATCGCCATCGCCTATAAAACAAGCCTTTAACACTCCGCGCAGGTTCTTTTGGCATCCCTTACTCACTCACCGATACATAAGGATTACTACCTCCAAGTGGTCCAATTTGTGACTGTGAAGTGTACCCAGGTACGACTGAAAGTGATTAATTTTTGAGAACGAAGTCGTGAACAAAATATTAACGGAAAATCGTCTGTTTTCGGTTCGTTAATGGGTGCATTGTAAACACGCAAATATTATGTTGATTTACACGTCAGTTTCGGTATCGGAGTTATGACGATTCCATTGTGGATGAAACGAACATATCAGCAAGTTTAAAGCCTCGTTGAAGCGCCTGAAACGGTCGCATTTCTGAATGGGGGTTGTTATCAGCTTGCACCAATGTGTACGTGAATATTGTTGCACTTAACAAAAAAAACACAGTTACAACTATAAAGACGTTTTATATTGGTGGTTTAAAAGAATAATATAATAATATAAGACAAGAATGTATTATATTTTATGAAGTTACGCGGACGAAGTCGCGTACAACAGCTAGTAAATATATAATTATATGAAAAAATATTCACTCTTAAATAGTTGCCCGTAAATGATATGTTGCTATATTTTATAACGCTGGTGAAAACCTTTCACCAATGTCAAACATATTGTGTTTCATGGCATCAGTCTCTAATGGACACTTATGTGGTGAGAGGCTTTTTGAACCGTCCGCCTGCGTCATTGTCAAAACACCCACTCTTCTCAAGAAAAAGGCTTCAGATAATTTGATGAGCCATTAACGGCAATGATCGAGTCTATTTTGTCGCTGTAACACGATACATTTGACCTGAGAGCGTACCCTACCACAAGAGCCCATGAAATATCTGACAAGGAGACAGACAAAATTAATATATGCCTACTGTATTCGAATTGTAGTATTAACGGCTTTATTGTGTAAAAGAAATGGCCCGTTTTACGAACATAAATAATAAGAAAGTCGAAAAAAAAGACACAAATTATAATAAATAAAAAATCTTTTGAATGTATCATATCCTTACTTATTAATTAGTTATCACAAGTAAATCGTTAACATAAGTAGCTACTAAGGTTTTTGAGATCATCATTTTAAAACCCGGTGGACATTTATCAAACATTTTGGATTTTAGAAAATAAAACAATATTTGGAACCCTCAGCACGTTCTAAAATGTTGAACAATGTATGAATTGTATTTTTTTGTATAAAATAGCATGTTGTGTTAATATCCTCATAATGTGGCTAGGTTATTATTTTTTTAATAGCTCCAATATTTTCATACTATATAACGCACAATTGAAAATCTGAAAATATTTTTACACCATTTTGACGCTGTAAAACAATGGAGTTTTAAAGCATCATTTACATTTTTCGAGTGCGCCGTCAAAGCGAAGGGTGGCTCTAGGAGAAATCGCCTCTGGATGCAATTAGAGGAATGAATTGCGTGATCTCCGTCTTTATCTTTTATCCCAGTAACTACCAGTAATAACTGCCAGCCAGCACGAATAATAGATGCGGTAACATTCCGCGCGGATTGGAACCTCTTTGTTAAAGCCCTCCTTACTAAATATGTACTGCTATTTTGTTACTTACTTCTTTTATCATCTTGTAATAATATTTCTATTACTAACACCATTAGCTGTGAACAATTTTCTGTAAATATTACTTTGTTTTATCTGCCGCAGAAACAATTGACGGAGGTTCGAACCCTGCATTGCTATGTCTCATATTCCCCATTTTTTTTTATGGGCCATCCGTGTTAAAAGTTACTCAAAATAAATTTCGGGTATTTCTATCTTTCGCAAACAAAAGTTCTTTATTTGCATTGGCCCCTTATGTTGAGGAAAAACCGAGAAGACTAGCAATCTTCTAAGGAATGGGAACTCTTGGTGCCCAACAGGCAGAAGATATCGTGGTGGAGTACCTCTCTTTTATTTATATTGAAGAGAAACGTGTTACTCTCAGAATTTAATAACTGAATCCATGCATAGATGTCGCCACTAATTTTTAAGTTCTGCAACACTTGCAAAGAGAGTTTACATAGTTATGATTCAGTACGTGAGTAAAGAGGAAAAATGTGCCTTACCAAAGCAACGGTAGCCACAATCAGTGGTCAGCTGGAGATAACGACGACCATTAAAAGGACTGTAAACCTATCTGTCGCTAATAATATGAAAGTATAATCTGAGTGTACAGATAATAAGTCGCAATAGAAGAAGAAAATTATTTAAAATTTGTTTTTAATCTAGACTCCAGACTAGATGCAAAGAGTACTTACGTTAAAAGTATCAGGTATTTATTTACTGAGTTCGTCGTTGCATCAGACCAGTAAACTAGTTTGGCTGAGCCGTAGCGTTTTTGTCGTTTGTAGTACATTTCCGTGTACCAAGCTTTCCGGAAACAGCATTTCAGCGTTCACCTGCTTGTGCAAGAAAATTGCATCTAACAACGTCAAGATTGTTAACGTATGTATTTATGTGCATATTTATTTATCATCTAATACTTACAGATTTTTTTTTGTAAGTAGTAATTTATAACGCAAGATATTTACATAATTTTAAATTCGTATTTGATAAATATTTGAAAATGTGTAATGAATAAAAATATTGTTTTCATTTAGCAACACTAGTTCAACAGTTTTTCTTAGGATTCTTATTACGCAACGTTTGTTCTTATTTCATGACACCACAATTTACAACGTATTGAACAATATTTTTATAAAAGTTCTTAGCAGATGAAAATATATTTTCTACCAGCTGGTGTCCTCGACTTCGTCCGCGTTGAAAAATAAAAGAAGTAGCCTATCCTGCGTCCTGTACGTTTAAATGTTTATCTACCAAGTTTCATGAAAATCAGTTAATTCTTTTAAGAGTTATGGAGGAACATACATACATACTATTCTAAAAGTGGTCAATTTAGTTTGAGTATCATGTATAGAGCCTATAAACACGATATCTCTGAAAACAAAGTAACTTACTCCATGACCAATCCTTACACATTTATTATTAATATTGACTAGCTGGTGCCCGCGACTTCGTTCGCGGTGGAACGATGTAAGGTACCCTATGTATTTTCTGGTGTCGCAGACAACGTGTATGCAAAATTTCACGGTAATCGGTTTAGTAGTTTTTGCATGAAAGTGTAAAAAACACAAACATATTCACATTTATAATATTAGTAAGGATGTCAGTGACGTAAAACTGTCCAATAATTTATTAAGAACTAGTGGGTGCCCGCGACTTCGTTCGCGTTGAAAAAGAAAATATATGCTAGCTTGACCCGGGCAAACGTTATTTTGCAACTATCACTTATCTACCGAAAAAAAATTCCTAAAAATCGGTCTTAGAGATCGGACCTCATACTACAACAAAATTCTGAACGCACCTATAAATATTTGACAACCAAGTGACAATTTTAGACAAAATACATCAATAATGTTTCACAGCTAGGAACATTTTGTGTAATGTCCTCTCATGTCATCTTATATCGCTGTGACGACGATGGCGCCGCCATGCGACAGTAGGGCCCAATTATTTATGTTCTTATATGATCCCTCGGGAATACTTAGTCCTTTTTTTCTGGATGAAAGTTACCCTATGTCCTTTCTGGTGTCCCAGAGAACGTGTATGCAAAATTTAATGGTGATCGGTTCAGTAGTTTTTGCGTGAAAGCAAGACAGACAGACAGACAGAGTTACTTTCGCATTTATAATATTAGTATGGATATTTGTTCATTGTCTAATGTTTGTCTAATATGTGATTGTACTTTTTCTGTCGAAACAAAAATCTGGCGAAACGAAAATCTGTCCAAATGGTAATAACCCACCTTACAGCACAAATCAATCCTACAAATACAACTCATCGTACTAAATATCAAATTACAATATGATTTTTCCTTTCAAAGAGATTCTAAACTTTCATTACCTTTTTCCGTATATTGCGTTAGCAAACACGTAACAGCTTCGATAATATCATATTTCTCATATACATACACGGATGATTTATGAAATGTCTGCAAGAAAATTATTCGAGGCATATCCCGGATGTGATTCAATGTGATTGCCTCCTCCTCGTCCTGATCTTTACATGTCATTATCGTGTCGACATCCGTTCAGTTTTGGATTATTTTTCCTCATCCTTATTGTTCCAGGAATACAATATACGATACGAGTTTATTAAATATAAAAATAAAATAAAAAATCCCTGGAACGTCTCAGTATTAAGACTTTACTCAATGCAAATATCAAAGGTCCCGTTTTAAAATCTCCATTTCATTTAACTTTAATTAAGTACATTATAACAAACTTATTTTATTTAAGTTGATACTTACTTATGAATTTGATATGAATTTGTTTCACATGTGTTGGATTTTTTTTTTATTCTACTATATTTATAGGAACTATATAGGTAATATGGCTGCCCTAATTATGGAATATGTGTATTGGCATGTTTCTTTATCATATATGTATAACATGTATGTGTTCGCTATTATTATTTGCCATAAGCATATTATTTTTACTTCACTTTTAAGTTTAATTACGCTTTTAACTTATCCCACACCCTTGTACAGAACTGTCTATCAATTGTCAGTTATATTTTAAAGTCAGCAGTAATGAATGTATGAAATTAATAAACCTGTTTACAAAGCAACACAAGGCGTACACACAATACATGGCACGATTTGCTGAGGCATTACAAAATTTAATTTTAATCCGAGGGCGTAAATTTATAAGATAGGATTTCACCCTTGCTTGTCTGGGTTACGTAATGAGTGTTGCGTAACGTACAGTTCGGTACAATCGCTAATAAAATACATACATACTAATATTATAAAGAGAGAAGATTTGTATTTTTGTGTGATTGTAATGAATAAACTCAAAAACTACTGGGCCGATTTTAAAAATTATTTCACCTATAGAAAGCTACGTTATAAGCGAGTAACATAGGCTAAAGTTACGCGGACGTATCTTCCCAACAGTAAAAGAATTTTTCAAATCGGTCCAGTAGTAATTAGTATAGATTAAACATAGAAAGAAAGAAAGAAAGAGTTTTTATATAAATGCATTAATTTCACTTAATATCGTAACTGTACATTACGTTTGCCGATAGCCCTTGTTCAAAACAACGAGTATGATTTTGTAGACGTGGTCTTTAATTCAATATACATATTTTTCCAAAAATCTCTAATTTAGCTGTAAACAACTTACTTGTTTTCAACCTTGTTTTGAATTTACGATTATGAAATACGATCCACTTCTTTCAATCTCAACTACTTACACCTACCCAATAATATAATTGACCATCAAATGAACCGTCAACCTGTCTGACGACTTTAACATAAAGAAAAATATTATATACCTATTTATTTTGTAATCAGCTTTCGTCGGTCAAAAGTTATTTCATATATATTTATTGAAGATTTCATTGTTAAACGTGCAGGTTAAGCAAAATACACAGTACCTATTACATAACTTTGTAATAATAATATCACTCATATAATATGTAGTTACTTTTCACACCTCAAGACCCTGGAACGTATAAGACCAAGCGGAGTTCAGTGATACAATAGCTGTAATTATGGAGGGGATGTGCCACAACTGTCACGTGGTTTACCTATAATATAGAGTTGTAGACAACACAGCAGTATGTGAGGTAAGCAGTAAATACACTGGACGAATTTGTCTATTTGACGTAATTAAAAAGTAATATATTTAATTTATATGAGCAAATTATGTATTTGCGAAGATATTAATATCTGATAGTTTGTGAATGGGTGAGCATGTTGAAGACATTTTTTATTATTCACATAAATTATAGTTCTTTGTAAGGTCAATTTTATTAATAAACACTAAGTTCTGAAAAATAATAATAGCATTTACTTTATAAAACTACTCAATTGATATTGGTAGTGTGCCTTAGCAAGGGTCCGACTTGACAAAAATAAAAGGTACTTGGTGAGGTGAGAGTAATTCGTGCATGAGAAACCCTTTAGAATTGTAGATGCAGACTCCATACTCGTACCTTGATCTGATCAGTCTAGAGTGAAGTAAAAAGTATAATTATAATGACACATTTTTCAATAAAGGCATCATTTCGTTTACGATAGAGTCCAATATTTAGGAATAGCCCGTCCGCCCTCACAGAAGACCTTCTTCTGTTCGCGGTGTCTCCAACTAACGAAAGTTAGCGATCAGTCCTCTCTGTTTTGGTTCGTCGGAACAGCTCAATTGCGTTAGTCTGGTCCAATCTCTTCTTCTTCGCAGAAAACTGAAATAAAGAGAATAAGGAATACTAACATCAATTTCCCTAGCGCCTCCTAATACGTTATCATGTATACTATTATAGTCGGCAGCGCACTTCAAGCATCTACATCTTTGGTTGTGTTAATAGGTCAGTGCCACCTACCATCAAATTGACCATCAGCCTTGCTGAGCTGATGTTCGCCGGTACGACCTATATATAAAAAAGAAATTCTATAGTATATCCAAAGCGAAACCTTAAACCAGTAGGACACTATCCAAGAGTTATTAAGTTTTAGCTTTCGCTTCAACTTTAGTGACATTGGCTACTGCGTTTTCTTTGTAATGATGTTGAGTAGTGCCTTTAGAAGTTTGGTGTCTTATATCGCACACGCAGGGCTTCTAACCGCCAGGAAATCTCAGTAAACGACGACGGCTTGTGGCCGATTGGAGGAGCTTAAATGTATTTCGTGACTAATATTGTACTCATATGTCGCGACGACAATAAGTCTATTATATAATTATTATCTTGTGTACGAATTAAAGTTTGAGTTAAAGCCGGAGATAAGTTCTTGAATCTGAATAAGCTTTGTTCAATCGTGAAGCAAATTTTTTTCTAGGATAAGCTTTTGTTATATTCTTAAACTTAAAAAAGAGAATTACTTTATTAATTTTATCATCGATTGAAAGTTTCACGCGGTTTTGATCGTGAAAATTTGTCAGTGTTCTTTTTAAGCTATCTCTTCGATAAGTTTCATCAAAATCACTTCCCTGGATTAGCCGTAAAGGGTTTATAACATCTTTTTTTTTCACATGCACATAGATTATTAACGCTGGCGAATTCATTTCTTTTTAAAATTTTAATAGAAGATATTGCGTTAAAGTTGAGACGTTAGGTTAGTGTACGACGTACGTAAACATTCTTACTAAATGTATGTATGTATACTCTTTGCGAGCTTGCGTAATAGAAATGCAATAAAACTTATGTTAGTGTGTGTGTAGTTAATATACAACTCCATGTCAGTCTAGAAAGGTGATATTTTCAATATATTTTCCTTTCAACTATTGAAACGTACTCTTTGAAGTCTGGATATTCTCGTCCCCAGTAAGTAGGTATCTATATTGTACGGTACACATATAGTATAGTATAGTATAGTATAGTATAGTATAGTATGTAGTATAATAGTACTTACAAAATGCTTTAGATTGTGAATAGAACATTAGTCAGAAAATTGCCTATCCAATGCTCGTGCACAACATAATTTATCAACCACAACAGTGCTACAAATCAAAACAAATCACGTAACTAAATAGAAATCTTTTAATCAACTCAGGTCTTGCTTTTGGAAAAAATAGGGTCTTAGAACGCGTGTACGTAATATCTATTTCCATGTTCCTTAAAATAAACTCAAGACAAAGTAATATCGAACTCAATACATTTATTATTATTCAGCGCCGATCACTTCTTAATAAGAAAACGTGTATCTAATACGGTGTTTGATATTCGCGTCTTTTGTGTACGCGGTGTAGTAATGGGGCGGAATCACAATATCTCGTTATAACCGGGCGAAACAAAAGAAAGTCGCGCGTGATTCGAATTCAGAAGGCACAAGACAACAGAATAGCTACGTTAGTAAAGGTATCTATAGAGACAGGAAAATTCCTATAGTCTCTTTCACCAATAATCTCCCAACACTTTCTGACGCAGGCAACACTTAGGTTAAGACTCCTTTAAATTCGAATACACTCTTAGACCCTCTTATAAAAAACTATAATGAAAAAAGGCGCCGTGTTTTAGCATGATAAGATCTACCTTCAACACAGATATATAGGTTACAATTTATAAACATAAGCGGATTTAGTTATAACAGGACCTCTTTAATACGTTATGCAATAACCATCACATTGCCGTTTCTTGTAAAGCACTCTCACTTTATGTCCCTGTAAAGTGACGAAATGAAGTTCATGCAAATTACTTTTGCTGTTCACGTCACATTTTGCCGTATTTGAAAGTCAAAGCAGTGTATTTTAAAACCAATATGGTTTCATGAAAACACCTGTTTCTAGAGAAGTATAATAAATCAAAACATTTTGCTATATTGTTTTTTAACAAAGAAAGAAACATGGATAGTTAAAGAATTCTTAATTTAGTAAGTGAACGAAGCCTTTTCATCTTTTTTTATTTAGTTTAGCCATATAGTAAGGGATTAGTTTCATATTGAGGAAAAGTTTGTAAATACTTTAACCTTATGAGATCCATCAGGGTATCGGAAGTATCAAGAGATATCATATCAGTCTGTTATAAATAGAAAACGAGCTTCATTTATGATCGCTCGATCATCATTGCTATATTTCGTTTTCACGACTCTGATAACATTGTTCAGAAATGCAGTGTTATGGCAGTATAGTACTTACTTTTAGCGCCTCTTTCACCAACGTCAGGTAAAGTGTTGATTAGTTACTTTTAGAAATCATTTTCTGTTTTATTGAATTATTCACTCGGTTTAGTGCATCCATCGATAGCCGAATTGTTTTTATTATTTTCTATTCAATGTTTGAGACGTTTACCGTACAAACAAAGGTATATGAGCTCCATTATTCTCGGTTACCGGTGACTTTAAATGACAGTTTGGCCTAATTGACGTTTGTGAAAGAGGCGCTTAATCTTTAAAAATGTTGAATCATTGTCACTACATAGTATAAAATAAAGTCGCTATAGTGACACAGCATGTGTGTTTGTATGTTTTGATGAGTGAGTGAAGTTTTCTTATTCCTTTTCTTAACAAAAACAACTAAGTAATTATTCATATAAAATATATATTTTTAAAAAACTTTACAATCTGATTGTATTTTTGTTTTTACGGTTTCAAAGACGAATTAAGCAAAATTTCGATACCTTAGAAGAAATTTATAGTCAACAAATTAAGTCGTGCCATATCTAGTTCAGTTCGGAAGTAAGTCACTACACTGTTTTAGCTACAAATGAAAAAAAATGTACACAAATGAAACCATTAAGTTTTAACTAATGCGTCCGTTTCTATCACAGATGAAAAATGATGTGGTGTGTTGTTTTTATTATTATTATTTTTATTTCATTATTAAATTAGCAAAGAATGGGGGTCGAACGTCACGCGAGCCGAGCCCATGCTTCTCTTAACCTAATTCTGGCATTCATTTCGCCAGTTCACTCGTAAAATTTTAATGGTTGTAGGAAATGTTGGTCTTAAAAGACGGAAGCCCGAAGGGTTCACCGATCACCTCGAACTGGGGAATATTTAAATCTACTTTCCTCTTATCGTAATATTCTTTTATTCGCTGAATGAGTTTTGTGAGAATGAGTAATTTAACCTTACTGAAAATTAGTTATTCATTTTTAAAGAAAAATAAATTGGGTACACAACGGGTATTAAGACTACGGTTTATACGTTTACATGTTATATTCAACTCATATGTATTTTATTTTCTAATAATCTAATTTAATTTGATCAATTGGAAGAATGATCGTAACGTTTCGTGATTCTTTGGAATGTGAAAATTTGTTTTGGTCAAAGTAAAGTCAAAGTCAATTAAAAAGTTTAAATAAGCTCAAAGCAAAAGCTTTTCAATTATATTTTTATACGTAGAAAATGTAATGAGGTTGTAAGTTTAATAATATTATTTGTGATACGAAAGGTCAAAAGTATTCAATAAAATCGTTCAAAGAAAATTAAGTTAATAAATTACTATCAGCCCCGATCCGGCTTCTGATCAAAATCTGTTGGATGGTTTAGAAGGTAACGAAGAAATAAGAAGAGACAGACAATAGACATCGACTCCTATAATAAACTTGTATATATAGGTACTGATGCTGAAGTATTTGTTTCTATTTTGATTCACGTCAGAGGCTTTACTAATTTATTTGTAAGCTAAACGTTAAATTTAATCATTAATCTCATTCAAATCGTTGCAAATTCAACTCTGTCTTACTAATTAAAAGAGCGGATGTTACATAAACACGTAATTTAAACCGTGAAGAAATTATTTTAAATTTACATTGAATGAGGAACGAAGTAACGCTATATCCCGTTTTATAGTCATGCACGTTGATAAAGTGAGATGCGAATAAATCCTTTCCGAGTTCATTTCTTAATTGGATTCTCAAGTTTATTTAGACCGTGATCTTCTTTAAGTACGATTTTATTTTATGAGACAGAGATCTTTCATGCAAATATGTTGCAAACATTTTATGCGACTAAAGGACTAACGTTATTAGTCGTCATTATGTTTACTATTATTGATCTTTCACTGTTCGAAATTAGACAACGATGGAGAAAAATGAAACTTTTTCCAAAGAAAATATATTGAAAAACTAAAACTTGTCAGTAACCTGTTGAGCTTTGTTATTTTTTTAAATTATATATTTCCAAGATCAGAACTATAAAATTTAAAAATTCTCACACGTTGTCTCTACCACTAATGTTTGTTGGTATGGGAGACTTTGCTTTAATTGTACAGTTAATTTAATTTCAGTCAAAATATGTTCTGGATTCAAAAAATGTTCAAAAACAGTCAAAAAATGATTAGGAATGTTATTCTATAAATTACACGTAACATTTTTCTATGTTACCATACAAATAAGGTCGGCAATTTTTTTTTGTTATGGTCTATCGCTATCGTCTACTTTAAGAAAAAGAAACACCTTAGGGCCTGCAAATGCTCTGTAGACCTTAATAGGATAAAAGAAAAGGAATTAGAAGGGAAATGGACTCTCGCACCCCTTATTTAGTAGCACAACACACAGTTATGCTGTTATTTAACAGTGGGTTTCTGTAAAATTGTGGTTACTGCTGTCAAAATGGCTGCCTATTTTTTGATTGAGAAAACCTTTGTGCCCTGTCACTGTTTAAAGTGTCTAATAAAATAAATTTGCGGTGTCTGCATCAACGCCGTCGGTAAAACAGGCAGTAATGATAGAATCGCTGTCAAGCAATTTTATAGATTGCTTTTACCATCCGTGCGCTCAGTTGACGACAAAGATCGGCATTTGACTCAGTTTTAAGAGTCGCCATATATCTGAGCGCATCCTACCGAGCCCCACCCAGAAGCACTCATAAAGCAGACGTTAAAACGACGACTCTTTTTACACTTTATTATCATTGGATGCGAACGCCGGCTCAGATTCTATCGCGTTTTACCGCGAAGACGTTGTCCCTACGCTTTTTATAGCTAAATCGATATAACTGATGATGGGCTCGAGGTCCGAAACGTCATGGCTTATGAACTTCAGTTTACGACGGACATCGAATAGCCATTCCAATGTTCTTACGCAACTTTATACGATAAAATCTTTCGCGATTTAGAGCTTAGATACATAACACTGTCGCATTTGTTACGACCAGCGGTCCGCTGAGGTGTGACCTTTAGATGATTGCTTCGATCAAAGATTGTTAAAGCAATATTCCCAACAATGGCTGTGTAATGCCGATTCGATATACGATAAGTATAAAGCTGGAGTTTCTCAGCGTTGACGAGGGACTCTAGTTATACGCAATTATTATTATGCTAATAACGCATTGTGAGGTGCCGTCGTTCGACACCCGACACCAGGATCTTGGAGATCGAGTTGCGCAAGCTTCATCCAAGTTTTAAGACCTTGCCGAAGGCCTCTAACTATCTTCCTTAACGCCTTAGTTAAGAAGCGTCTTATGAGAACTTTGACGACGAGATTGAGGAAGCTATTAGGGATCCGTTCAGATAGATATAAGCGGGATGTCACTTCCACGCTCAACTTTGTGAAGTTAACTTTGATGGCTCCAACTTTCGCTTAATTTATCCGACGGAACTTAAGTATGACTAGCCTAAACTTCCCAATTTACGTGAATAGCTGGTGAAAAAGAGATCCCGAACGAATAAGTTGGTATAAAGCATAATATTTCGGAGCAATCGCAATTAGATACGAGAGTTATTACTGAGCATTATCCGGCATTAAATTGGACAGGAGAAAGGTAAGATTAAATATTATCTTGAACAATATTTGTGTAGTGCACTAGAGAACAGTTAGTACGCGAAGTTGGCCATCGTATCGGGCAGTGGTTGCATCCCGTTCTATCATTATTTCCACCCCGCTCTCAACTGGGGCAATCGATAACAGGCCGTGTGAGGGGAGCGTCCCGCGTCCCGCTTCCCGACTTCCCTACACCCCGCTTCACCCCTGCCACTCATCGCGCTCATCACTCGTAGCATCGCTCATGCTTCGCTCACCGCTCATCACTACCAAGCAGCCAGTATGCGGTCGCCATGCATACCGTAAAAAAATATCCAATTTCATTTTCAGTTTGTTTACGCGTTCCAAGTTCTGTCAACGATATTGCATCGGCACCGTTCTACATTTTTATTGCGAGCCAATACATTATACAGAATTATGGGTTTTTCTCCCAGTAAAAACCAGGTGAATGGCCTGCAAGTAAGTGTTGTTAATAAAATGTGAATTTTCTGAAACAATATTTGGCAGCGAAAATAAAACCTAGACCCGTTGCCTGTATGTATGTTTAGGTTCCTCTCCCGTCAACACCTGGCCCCTACAATCACTGCACCTCTTTTAATATTTATTACGTGTGAATATCATATGCCAGATCTTTTCCTCGGCTCTGATTGCCTACTTTACCCTTGTGCCTCTTGTCATAAAACTTTATATTCTTTCGATAAACAAAACAAGGCTTAAATGTTTTAGAGTTCACTTACCTCTGTGAAGTTTACACAGCTGCCTTGAAATATAAAATGTAATTTAAGATATGTTAAAATTAAAAAAAAAAAAGATTGTAACGCTTCATTATTGATATATTAGTATATTATATGGACATTATATATAGAACAGAATTGTAAGTTAAAATTACAGTAGTAAAAACTTAAACTTTGGATGATCCAATATTTTAGCCAATATTTTATTTTAATATAAAGTATATTGATATTCTTAGATTTTAAATGAGAAATTAAATACCGTACAACGAAGGAGAGTACTTGAGATGAGAGCCTCGAGAACAGTGTTAAAAAGATGGCGATAAATATTGAAAATTATAGAAATAAAATTTCTTACAGATTAATGATTAAGATTAGTGCTTATTTATGATATATTTTTTGTCGATTGACTCAATATTTTTCAGTAGAAAAATGAAATTCTTTTGTTAAATTTTATTTTGATACTGTCTTATTTTGTACAAGCTGATGCCCGCGACTTCGTCCGCATTGAAAAAGAAAAAAAGTAGCCTAACCTATGACCTGTACGTCTAAATTTTTATCTCAACTTTGGTCGCTACCAAAGCGTTTTAATAGTTCGTGTTTTTTCCTCATTTAGTTTTCAAAGGCGTTGAAATTCCATTTTTTAAGCGTTGAAGTACCTTACGTCCTTTCTGTAACACTAACAATGTATATGCAAAATTTTATGGTATACGGTTGAGTAGGTAAGGCGTGAAGTCGTAACAAATATACAAACTCACTTTTGAATTTATTAGATTTATTGTTGGATTATGATGATGATGATAATTATGATGAATCCTAAACATAAAAAAAATAGTCATGCGCGAAGACTGTGAAAGAGAGGCCAGTATTCTAATGGGGACTATATCTATAGTCGAATACAAATACCAAGTACAATTTTATCCAGGTGATTTATAGCTGTACAAGTTCATTGTGCACTAAGTAAAATTGGGGTTAACTATGGTGACATTCTTATGTGACCGCATGCTCGTTATTGTTATCTAGGTAGACATAGTTACTCGTATACTGTGAAGGTAAAGAGTAGTCGGCTGTGCGGTTGGCAGGATTGTCACAGAAGAGTCACAGTAAACGAACTGGATGTATGAATAGTGTCTATGTAAACGAAAACAACTTTAAATTTAAATTGTGCTATTATATAACCTTCAATTTTAATAAACTTTTATTTATTTCATTTTTATTCGGTTCTCACAAAGTTGTTTGCTGATTTTATTTAATAAACTAGGGTGGTTTAATTATTATTAACATAATATATTTTAACAAGTAACTAAAAAAATTATAAAAAGTAGTACCTACTAAGGTAAATGTGGGATAGTTGCCCCACTTTTTGAAATGGGCGATTTACATACAGAAGATGAGCATTTAATAATCTGAAACTTTTGTGAGTAAAGATTATACGTAACCTAAATTCACAAATCTGATTCCACAGTGCGAGTTTTACTCTATCAAACTCGTCGAATGCGTAAATGTCAATTTGTATGGGAATGAAGCAGCGCTACCTGGTGGCTAACGTGTAGCACTACTTCATTTCCATACAAATTGACATTTACGCGTTCGACGAGTTTGATAGAGTAAAACTCGCACTAGGCCCCCTGTCGACGCGTAAAATGGTTTTCGTTGCACAGCCCACGACATATCTGTTCGAGCAAAGTGCAAGACATCGACTGAAAATCGGGAGGGGGTCAGCTTACATTAAATCAAAACACGGCGGGTGTGTTATCCATACAGATAGCTACGTGAATACTTGGGCATCTATCCCCCTATGGCATCTATCCCACATTTACATTATACCGTATAAAGAATATAGATAAATCCATGTAAATAGGTTTTTTTTTATTTACATTGTTTTTTTCGTTAGAGAAATCTCTATATTTAGACACAGCCTTTCGTACTTTTATAGAAACAGCCCATTTCTTTAAGTTTGTCTAATTGTATTATTCTAAAGATATGCATATTATTGTGAATTGGTTTACTGTTTCTTGCATTTACTGTGGCGTTGCAGGAACAAAAGCCTTACGTAATTAGACCGACCCCGGCAATACATAAATAATTTGCCTCACGTACCTCTTTGTTCGCAGAGAACAGCTTTTTATTTAAGGCTGTTATATCAAGAACAACACTTCGTGTGCTCATGATGGCCGTAATCCGCGATCCTTTTATCCTACGCATACGGATCCACATTGTGGTTCAAAGTGCCTTTGTTATTGCCACTATCTTTTCGGGTATTAAAATTATTATTTTCATCTGCTGTAAAACACGTATGACCCACATTTACGCTTGTCCCCACGTTTATTCGTGAGTATTGTATTCGTTCTGTAGATATTACTGGACCAATAGAACAACGGTATACAACCGTGACATCATTCCCCAATATAAACTTCTGAACAGATCCAAATTCATATCTTCCAAATTTCCTCAACCTTGTTACCCAGAGAAAACATACAAAAACCATCAAAAGCGGCCCTTTGTTGTTGAAAAATAAAACTTCGGTTACTCGATACCAGAGAATTCTACCCTTTGTTATTTTTTACAGAAAAGAGACCTTTGGTAAACGGATAGCCATGAAATTTGACATTAAATTCAGTTACTGGAATTTTGCTCGGGCGTAAAAGGAAAAGAAAATTTAGGCTGCAGGTCCGCTTAATGAAACAAATTTTCAGGGTGGCGACATCTAAACCTTAAGCCCTTTGTAGTGCGTCTGGCGGCCGCTTTGTTCTAAAGCCGACCAACCCTCGGCGGCCTGCCTTTGTGCCGCTTACAAATATCGCTAATTACGTTTAAAAAGTACCTTCCGTTACTCGCTGCTGCCGTCCGGTTGTTGAGTATAACGTGAGTTACAGTAATTCGTTTTGAGATATCCAAGTTTTAACAAAATTCGTAAAAATTGGCACTTTCTTCGAAATATGCGTATGAATTCTTTGTTTTATTTTTCATTTTGTCCCCATGGATAATTTTTTTACATGAAAATGTAATATTTATTGTTCCGTGAAACAAAATTATTTTATCCAATAAAGGAAACAAAGTAATACTAAGGTAAATTTGTGAATTAACGTACCTAGCTAAGAAGTTTAGTATTTTTCCATAAAATATAGTTCAATCATAAAATATCCGATAATCTCTTTTTCCAGCAAACATATCGGGAGAGTTCTCGGAATAAAATGGTTTAAACCCACTTATTTCATAAGCGATTTTTCTCACTAACTTTACGGTTCGTGGCATCTGTGTGATATTCAGGACGATTTCATAATAATTTTTATTGGATGACGACTCGAGGAATCTGTACCATAGGATTGAGAGATTACAATTTTTATCATTCATATATCATTTTGATCCCTATTGCGGAGTTTGGGTGCTGAACAAGTAATGTTTCCGACGTGACACGCGGCTGTGTATAGCTTAAAGATATTACGGAAAAAATCGCTACAAAATTTTACGTCCGCTCTGCGATACCCCCGTAATAATGTCTGCTTAAGGGCGGGCGGTAACATGGAGTACACATTTACGCTCCGTTAAATGGGGAAAGCTTTTTTCTTGTTTAGTGTCACCAAAACGGTTATTAGCTTGAATTGTGTTGTGAATAGCAACAGTTTCTATGGTGGCGTTTTGAAGTTGTCCATTAGGGCGATTACAAACGTCCATGACTTTTTGTCTAATGTTAATGTTTAACAGCAAATGGTGACCTTTAAAATTATCTTCTACCACATCTATAAGTTTTTACACATTTAATAAACTATAATAATCTTATTTTAATTTAATTTTAATTCTTACTGCATTATTTTATTTTATTTTTATTACTGTAGTTTCAAAATTTACATATCAGTATTATGGATACACACTGGATAAGCATCATTAATGCTAATGAGAAATCTGCTGGAAAGGACAATGCTCAAAAAAACCCAGCCCCGGCGCAAACGAAATATAACTGAAAATATAGGTAAATATGAGGCAGTTAAATACTGTCGAAATCGATGGCTAAATGTGTGAAATTTCTATTCGAATTTTAGGGGTCATATTGATGTACTCAGTAAAACGAGCATTTAATAGTTATAATTACGGTTTAAAAGTGTATAATAAGACACTATTACAATATTACAAGTTGTAACAGCATACCTAATGACGCGGTCGGTTTCGTGATATATGCCTCTCGCATTGTGTATGAAATGCGCGCGGGGCGTGCGCAAAGTATACGGTGCCTTGCACCGCGCACTCCGCGCAGTCTATACTTTTTATTTTTGTTATAAAGTAAAAGGGATACTTGTCATAAGAAGAAATAAGTAGCCCATCCTGTGTCTCGTACGTCTAAATGTTTATCTACCAAGTTTCATTAAAATCAGTTAATTATGGAGGAACATACTACACTTAAAGATTTATTATTAGTATTGATTAAATTATGCACTCGGTTTAGATCATCCTTCGATAGGCGATTTTTTTTATTATTTTCTTTTTAATGTTTGGGACTTTTACCGTACCACTAAAGGTATATCAGCTCCATTATCGCTTGGTGCCTGGCGACTTTAAATGACGGTTAGCCTACTTAACAGATGGTGAAAGAGACCATAGACTTTAGCATCTACGCTTTTAAACATTACAGATATGATATAATCTTCTGTATAGATTTTGCCGGTATGTATATAATGAAATGTAGGCCTACATGCGCACCACCACTAAATTTAATCTCGACTAACGATTTATAATAGTTTTAGTCGTTTTATTAATCTTAAAATTAGAATCTACAAATTCAGAAAAGTCAAGTACGAAAATCATGAATCATTTTATAAATTTATTGAGAATCAACCACGATTAATATAGTGATTGAAATACTTCTAAGATTTTTTGTGCAAAGTATTACATTCGATTTTACAAGTCGCGCTTACATTAGTAAAAGCAATCTACGAACTAACATTACTGACCTACTTATAATTAAATCGTTGGCTGGAATCAATTATGAATGGTCTAACAGCGAGAAAAAAACTGAACTTCCACTTTTCTCTGTGACTATACTTATTCGTAAAGTATTTACTAATGAATTATTATTTTTTTATATCGAGATAGCTTTTGTATTTTGCTTATTTTCCCTCCAGTAGAATTTAGTACTACTCGTTTAATTGATGCGGATGATGATATGTACACCATATCATATAAAATACCAGCTGTTGCATGCGACTTCGTCGGAGTAACTTTATAAAATATATAGCCTATGTTACTCGCTGTTAATGTAGCTTTCTATTGGTGGAAGAATTTTCAAAATCAAAAATACAAAAATACAAATCCTTTCTCTTTATAATATTAGTCTAGATTATTATTTAAAATCTGAAAGTTTGTCAGATATATTTTGAATAGTAAAATAACATTTTTATATTATCTAATCGCTATTTATTTTATTTATATGTAAGTCGACAGATATATGTATTATGCTGATAGTCTGCATCACTTGTGAACACAAGCAATAAATACGAAAAGCATACAAGTGCATTACCTACACTGATAGGGTAAAGAATAAGGCGTGGATAAGGGAATAAGCCTTGATAACCCTTACTTGTAAAGAACTTCAGTAAGGGGCCTCCCGAGCCTGGTTCCCTTATTTATTAATGCGGAACGCACTTTACCCCGTCATCACTGAAACAATATTTGTAGAAAGAATATTTACATCAAAATACATGTTGGGAGTAAACAAAGTTTAAGGGTCTAATGTTTTATTGATATAATAATTCTAATTTATTCACATAACATTGTTTTAAACATATTATTCCGTAACTGTGCAAGAAAAACATTTTGCGCTGACCTCTCCCGCTTCAGACTTTATTATCGTAATATTGTTATTTAAATTAAGTGTAGTTACAACGTTGATATTCAAGCTCACGAGACTTGCAAAATGCTTGTAACGCGATTCTCGTGTAAAGCTAAAATATTATCATTTTAGTCTTGCAATTTTTTTCTTAGCTGAACATAAATAATTTCAGTCAAATTCGTAAAATATTTTTAAAATACCAATTTTGAATGCAGATTCTGTGAAGAGCAAACTGACAAAAAAACCTTGGTTGTAAATTATAATATTCAGATGTTAATCTGTGAAACAAGCACTAGTAATACTAAGTAGGTAAGCAATATCTAAATCATCAGTAATAAACCTTTCAAAAAAAATTGAAATCCTCTTTGAAAGGGTTTTCTTTTCCTGAACAAAGCTGTGAGCAGTATCGAAATATATCTTTGCAGGCGTGCTAAGTGGTGCTGAGCAGATCTAAACGTTATTGTCAACATTATTACAATAATAAGTATATTCATTTCAATTTGAATCTTATCGCACTTCCATTAAGTCTCAATTGGTTCTTTTTTTGTTTGAACTAGTAAATACATTGTACATTTCGTGCCATAGTCAATAAGTGCACGGTTTATCGGACTCCCCTAATATGACATTTGCGTGTACGGAAACAAACATTTGTCCGAACATCAGGGGAAGACAAGACATTTTAAGTGTCCCATTGGTTTCATTAGTAAAGCAGGTGGAATCAGAATTCACTTTAATATTCAGTATGCCGTAGCCCATTACACTATTATAACGATTGGGCGAGTTCGCTTGCTTCGTGAGTGATTTTGAATAGACTTTTTTATAGACTAAAGTAGTCTTTCTTCGATCAGAGAGGTTTATTTGACAAAGTACTTTTTAATAACAAATGCTGCTGTACATTGTTAAATTAGGCAGTTTTTAAAGGAAAGCATGAAAGGAAGAGTGCATAGAATAATGACAGCATGACCTCTCTAAAAAAATAATTCATCGTTGTCCACTGAAGCAAATGAATATTTTTTATTATTATTTAAAAACATAATATTAATCTATTTTAAAATTAATTAAAACTTAAAACACATTAAAACTTCTGGTGCATTTATGATTCTGTGAAACGATATACTTAATCTTTTTATATGTGTGTATCAATTGTTTGTATGTCTGCATCTGTATCTTGTCTACTTTATCTATACCTTTGTCTAAATATTATAAAATAAGTCGGAGTAATCGGCGCAAATAATAAAATGTTATTACTAAATATACATGTTTAAATCTACTATTCTATCGTATGTAACTTTACAATCCTCTGCAACAGAAAGTTTGATATTGTGTCTAGCCAACTATTTGATGCCTTCCACTCATTTCATATTCTATAAACTTTGTCATTCAAACCGCAAAGTTGGATGTTTCTAGTTTATTACAAAGCAATTTTCTGAGTATACTCTAGTCAGGTGTCCAGAGCCTTGTGGTCACTCAAAACGGCAACATCATATTAGGTAGTGTGTCAACACGATAGGAAATAAGGACGGACATTCCACCGCTGCACTTTATCCGATTGGATTCGAAGTGTTCCTCTCGTATTACTTGGATAGTTCTTTAAAATTATGACAATCCATTTTAAGATTAATTTTCTTCCTTACTCTCCAGTTACTCTCTCGTTCAAGAACACTTTAGAAATTTATTTTTAAACCAACACTTAACAGTTTTGTTTGCTTCTGTGAATGTATTGTTAGACTAAACAAAATTAATATAAAATTTCTTTTTTAAGTGTTTTCAGTGAGTTTAGGGTTGTAAAAGTTCGTTTTCCTATCACTTATCTTTAATCCTGAGGCGTTGCTTGTGTCACAGACGATCGTCAACCTATCGGTCGATTTTAAATCCACCGACAAGGGACTATATTGTACAATTTTAGGCTTAGTACTATTACTAACATTAAAAAATATATAAAATATATAATATTTTTTAAAGGGACAGTTTAAAAGCGATCCCAGTTTCAATAAATCCTCTAAGGGATTCGAAATAGTAAAGTTGTAAGGCAAATATATTGAGAAAAAAATTTATTATAGGCCTTATAACAACACGATTTCTTGAATATTATTAAAAAAAATGGTACGTACTGAAAAAAAACCAATATTATTTACTTGAAATTCGCTTACAATATTTTCGCAGGGATAAGAAACTGATCCCATGCATATCTGATTCGATCTTCATTCGTATGTTTGCGTGAAATCTTCTCTGTAAGGAAATCTACATAATCAGAGTCAGCGAGACGCTCCCGAAATACGTAACCAACTGTTGTGTGTAGGTACTTACGCGTTCTTTATAAGAAAATTCTCAAGTAAACATATTATTATGATTTTTCGAAGTCGTCGACTGAAATGTGCATATGGAATTGAATGACTATGTGGTTGACTTTCAAACCGCCTTTCTCTGATTTTTATCTATCTGGAATACCATTTTTAAATGTTTTGTATTTATCTAGTTACTTATGATATTAACGAATGTGAAATTGAAGATTTGGGTGATATATATGGCACACAGACAGTTTATTACCTGAATTAACATATTGGATATTTTTATTCTGAAAATTTTGGGTTCCTTAAACAAAATAAAAAAAAAATTGAAAAAGTCGTCAGTTCAGGAAAGATTAGAAATATTTTAAGAAAAAATATTTTAGCTATGTTAAAAATTATTTTCTGTATGTACTTTAGAAATACACAGTAAAACTACAGGTTTATTTTACTGTTTAATAGTAAATTGAACTACAATGCTGCATTATTTCAAAGAATTCATTGTAGGAAATGGTTAACTAACTGAGCGAACTAAAAAAACTTTCTGTTGGTTTCTTATATAAGGAATTTAAATTAAATTTCAAATAATGGAAAACA
Source organism: Synanthedon vespiformis (assembly GCA_918317495.1). NCBI lineage: Eukaryota > Metazoa > Arthropoda > Insecta > Lepidoptera > Sesiidae > Synanthedon > Synanthedon vespiformis. Next base: position 10,353,338 of record OU906949.1, on the reverse strand, counting down.
AAAGGATACCGTTCCACATCCTTTCGCGTGAACCAATTATCGCCTTACTAAAACGTCTAGAAAGGATTTTTCGTAACATAAAAGAGATATTAATTTTGAAATAGCTGGAATGGTATCGAGAATCCAATACCCTAACGCAATAAAACGTATGAAGCGGGTATTATTCGCATGATCACATCGCCTAATAAGTTGGATCCCACAACGTGCTCAATGTTGCGAAAACTAATACCACACGCGATATAGCTTGAGCAGTAGGTAAACTATCATAATTGTTTACTCATAATCGGATTTGTAGACGCCAACCGCATCATATAGGGATCATTGTGATAGCTCAATGATAATCCAGTTGGTTGAACATTTGTATGCCGATACAGCAGACGTAGCTTCAAATCCTGATGAGGCCTATGTGTGTGAGGCTTCTTAAGTAATAGGTACTATTACTTAAGAATAATTATATTTTTCTTCTATATGCTATTTTTCTCTTAAAAATTTTCATACAAATTTCAACTCCCAAAACAATAAACGAAGTTTAATTACACGGTTCTTTGAAATTATCAAAAGTCTTAGATTAGATTGATCAGTTGTGTTTATGTATGATTTTTCGCATTGCTTATTAAAAGATTACTTACTGATTAAATAAATATTCGTAATATTTGTTATATTTAAGGTATACACCCCTATACACTTGCCCCGTCACTTCACCATACCACCACACCCGTGTCGTTTCTCTCATTTACTTCCACTTCCATGGGTTGGTAGGTATTCACTTATTAATACGATTTTTATTTGAAATATGACTCGCTCAATCGAAATCAAATTGAATTTTATTTGTCGCATGTATGCACAATATACCTACGCGATGTTCTAAATTTGAATTCTCTCGATTATTTCGTATAAAAGAAAAAAATGTGATTCCAATTTCATACTCATAGGTCACCTTATTTAAAGAGAGTCTCTTTGAGAATAAATTAATACTCCAGAATCATATCAGTCAATTCGAAATATATGAATTTATTTGTAGTTACGATTTATGAATAAGTTAGCAGCCATCCAGTTAGTACTCAATATGTGGTCCGTGGTACTCAATGTTATATTACTATGAATATATTTTCATCTTCTTAAACAACTTAAGCTTAAGCTAAGCATATAGTACATAAACATATGCTTACAAAACAACAGTACACTGAAATACGTTACAATCACTTACGTTCAATTTACTTTATTATCATAACTAGCTGGCACCCGCGACTTCGTCCGTATTGAAAAAGAAAAAAAGTAGCCTATCCTGTGTCCTGTACGTCTAAATGTTTATCTACCAAGTTTCATGAAAATCAGTTAATTCTTTTAAGAATTATGGAGGATCATACATACATACATACAGTACCTATACTCTGAAATTTTATCAGAGGATACGGATATTGACCTGTTCCACAGTTCCATAGTCAAAACAAAAAACATTATGGCTGGAAAATTTTTCAATGGCCTATATTTTTTTTTTAGTAATTTTTTCAGTTGTTTTTGTTATCTAGTCTATAAGTGGAAATTTCTTATTAGGTTAAGTTTCTTTACTCACCACTATTATTAAGTAATATTATACCTGTAAATTTCCCTAAAATTTAACAACTTAATTTAACAACAACTAAACAACTTTTACTTTACTAACAACTTTAGCTTGGTACCTATATTGAAAAAACGTGGAGCTGATAAATTATAAATTTCTTTTTCTACATTTCCACTTGTATCGCATGCAATTGTAATGTACCGCAATATTCTCAGAATAATTCAGTTTCTTTGTTGGTGAAGCAATAAATAAAAATTAGTTGGCGTACGGTGTAATTACGTTGGGCTTACTTCTTATTTACTTTCCTACTTTCTGATGTTTTTTCTACCTTATTTCGGTGTTTCTACAAATTGGTCAAGGTTGTGTAAAATCAATTAAAAGAAAACAACAAAAAAACTAATTTTAGAGTAAAAATGAAAAGGAAATGAGCAAGAATAGCGATATATGTTGAAAAATTCATATTAATTTAAAATAATCTAGAAGTCAGGTATCGTAATGTGGGCTGGAATAATACTCCTTAGTCGTGAAAAAAAGTTAATTAACAAAAAATAAATAAATCGACAAAGTAGTATTGAAATATTTATGTACTTATTTAAAAGGATATAAAAATTGGTAAAAAAATTTCGAACCATGAAATTATTTCATTCATTTTCCCATTTATATTCGTGCTTTTGATTATTTCGAATTCACTTTGATATAATATGAAACTGCTTTACCCTCTTCGCGTTTATCATTCATTCGTCACAGATTTGGAACCATGAAATGACATGTCGGTTTTGCGGCAAGGCGTGGTTGTGACAGGGAGCGGTCATCGCGGTCCTGCTCAAATTGTACAGTACATAGTATCTATTATTTTTAGTTGAGAATTAATGTGGGAATCTGGCGAAATTGCTCCAATTTTGTCAATCAAATATAATTTCATGAACGTTTTTTCATGAATGTATATGGCCAGTGATGCCAGCGCTGCAACTTGGTTTCTTACTCGTGTGATGATCAAAAAAATATGTAAGTAAATCAAAATGTTAACGTACGATCTATCGCGTTAACAAGCTGTTAACATCTAAAACTGTTGAAATTATATGAAACACTATTGCGCTATTAACGGAAAATTTTAGCAGAATAAATAGAGTTGGTAGAGCGCCGGCGGGTGTCGCTATTTGCTTCCCTAACTAAAGAGAAACAAAAGTTAAACTATAATGTGTTCTCACAACTAATGGGTGGGAAGTTTCCGCAGCAGTACTTAAGCGGCCAATTCCTTTGGCGAGACTACTTTCCGAGTACACATTAGCGGTCGCTAGGTGCTTCTTTGGTTAAATCTTAACTATCTACTTAAGTCAGTGTCAGGTTGGGAAATTAATTGAATAAAGATTGAAAACTTCTCCTGGATGAGCCAAGCAATTTTTTTTTATTAAATGATAACTTAGATATTAATGAAATGGTATATTTATCCTTTTAAGTGATTTACTTGCGCACTTGCGCTTCACTTGCGCTCGCACTCGCACTTGCTAAATCACTTGCGCTTCGCCGACGATCTAATTCTATTCTCAGAATGTCCAAAAAATCTCGAGAAAATGCTACAAGAACTATCGGATCAAAGCATAAAAGCGGGCCTTACAATGAACATAACAAAAACCAAAATCATGACTAATGCTTCAAAAACATACGACATCATTGTAAATATGAACAAAATAGAATACGTGGATGAGTATGTATACCTGGGACAGTTAATAACCACACGGGATACTATGAATAAAGAAATTGACAGAAGAATTGCCAACACGTGGAAAAGATTTTGGTCTCTTAGCGAAGTTATGAAAAACAAAGACATGCCAATGAAAGATAAAAGAAAAGTGTATAACATGTGTATTTTGCCATGTTTAACATACGGCTGTCAAACATGGGCATTATCTGACAAACTAACTAATAAAATAACCGTATGTCAAAATGGAATAGAGAGAAGTGTGATTGGAGTGAGAAGAAAGGATAAAATAAGATTAACCAAAATAAAAAATGTAACTAAATTTAAAGACGTGAACAAAGTATACAAAACACTTAAATGGAAATGGGCAGGACATATGCTGAGAGAGAACAGAGAGAAATGGTCTAGAACAATAACAGAATGGTACCCCAGGGATGGCAAAAGATGTAAAGGTCGACAAGTGAAACGTTGGGAAGATGACTTCAAGGGAATAGCCGGTCCAAAATGGATGACAATCGCAAGAGAGAGAGATACGTGGAAGTCTTTGGGGGAGGCCTTTGTCGAGGGACAAGCTGTAAAACCGATCGTTGAATGTCTAATATAATAATAACCGCATTGTATTTACAGTAATAAAGGCTTATTTTATTTTATTTTATTTATTTTATATTTATCCTTTGTGTAATATTTTGAAAATAAAAACATAATTATGCCACAGGTTCCTAAAATATTCCTCTTCATTCGTATAATATCGTTTTCGACAAACTTAATTTTATCTAAATTTGTGTTTTCAATTTAAATGCAACGCCATAACATGTACATAAAGTTATCATGTGTAACTGAAGTTCTTAGCCATGCAAGTTATCTTAGCTCAATGTCTTAGCCAGAGAGCTAAGCTAACAGTAAAGAACTAAGAATAGAATACCATTTCCATTGAATTCTATACGGTTTGTAACTCGCATAATTATGCCGCATTTTTATTTATCTTTTCGTTTTTATTTAATTTTTTATTTTTAGCCAATTAGGAATAAACGACATTTTAATATTACTTAAACCTAGGTAACAGAAAAAAAAATCAATTATAAGTCTTTACTTAACAAATACAGTATCACAATAAGGCTACACAAAAGTAAAAACTTAAAAAAAGGAAAAAAAACTAAACCCAACAAAAAAAAAACACATAAAAATACATACCTACAACCTTTTTCTACCACTAACTTTATCCATTTTCATTACATGAGCTTCTTCCCAGAATTCGGTTCAATTACGAACTAATTTGCTGAATTGACGTGGCATTTTATCGGCTTCCTATCCTATTTTGTTTACGGAGCAAATTGTATAAATTCTGCAGGGATATCTCTACAGAATTGTGTGTTCAATCAAATCATAATTGTTATTCAATATTCATTTATATAAGCTTATTTTTAAAAATATAAATATTTTAATGCTTATAAAATATCAGGCATGAAAATAAATATTGATTTTATTTATTTCACGTATTCTGGCTGATGAACGAATTAATATTACAATGTTTATTTACACGGAAACCCACCGCACTGCCTGTTCAGTTTTTTTTTTTATTTCTAGACATTTTTGTTTTTGTTTACTTACAATTTGTGCACCACTTTTTTGATTTTTTCAATTTCTATACTTTGATGATAAAATTATACAAAAATCTTAACAATTAGAATTAAAGGTCCTGATGGACAGACACGGCCGTTTGTTTTAGGTGATTACTTCTACAATGGGTGGCCATATTATAGGGACAGTGCTACTGAGATTTTTAATTTACTTATCTAACTGGATTTCTCTAACAAATGATTATTTGTAGGTCTCTTATGTATTTTTTATTTGTATCTGCATTTTATTGGGATCATATAAACAACAAAAAATTATAATCTTCATATAACTGATATCAATATAGATAAAAAATATTAAAACAAGTTTCAATGTTCAGTGATGCCTCCTTTTGCTGAAATAAGAGCTTCTATTCGTCGGGGTATGCTCTCAATGCATGTTTTTGCATTTTCTTGGAGTGCGGAGTTATGATTCCAATCTCTGATAGTAGTTTCAATGAATTGGCACTTGGTGCTCGTGTAGGTAACTTGGTCAGTTCTTTTGGCATCGCCCGTTTGGTGAATTAACTTATGTTCGATTGGTCATGTCTGGTGAATTCCCTGGCCAAGTCAAAAAAATTTTTTTCAGCCAAGAGTGCAGTACACTTCTGTCTTTGTGACACTTCTGTCTTTCTGTCTTTGTCCCTAATAATTTGGCCACCGATGGTACGTTACGAGTAATATACGAGCGTATTAATCATAACCCAACCAATTCGAATATAAGTATTATATATACAAAAAAAATACTTGTATCTTTATCTATACAGCTTGGCCGTATTTTTTAACTAGACTATGTGTATACACATATTCATAATCTATACAACTCTGTTTACTGTTATTGATCCATTACAATCATAATATAAATTCCATTTAATAAAAACCTTATTGCGGGTTGGTTTCGCTGCAGGCGCAATGCAATAATAACGCGACATAAATGCTTTATTACACGGACGTTAGCCATTTGGGCGATGGTTCACTTCCGTGAATAACTGACCAATGAAGCGACAGTGTGGCGCAAACTCCCTCTTTGTAATAATATGGAACACGGCGGCGGCGTCCTCATAAAAATATGTTTAATGATGTCGTAAAGCGTCGATATGTTGACGCGGTGCTCTGAAAGCCTCGGGGCTACATCGAAATCGAATTGCGGAACTACGATACGAGAGAGATATTCGAAAACTCCTTCGAATATAAATTATTTGAGGCATTCACTGATTCGAGGTAACCCAGGTATAAATTTTCTGTCATTCTGTCTGTCTGTCTGTAATTCTGTCGAGTTGTCAATATTATAATTTTTTTAGTATATCTGTAGCTTGTCTTGAGCTTGTAACTATTAAATATGAATTAATTTTATTAATTGCATTTATGAACAAATTTGGAGTCATAACTTATCACAGTCACTGTAGAACATGAAATGGAATTTACTAACACTTGAAGTTACATAAACAAACATAAAAAATAGGTATTTTAACTGGATAGGAATACATAGTGGTATATTATGCATTTGAACTTATTTGTAAAAGAAAACTTAAACTAATTAACATTTTATTGAGAAATATGACGTTTTCTTTAAAATTTCAACATAGAAAGTTAAAAATTCTAGAAAATGTTTAAAGTTTATAAAACATATTTTTTATGCTCGTATGTGGTCGTGTTAATTTGAGAGTTAATTACATTTGATAAATTTGTGTGAACTTTGTAATACACACAAATGAAAGTTTCACAAAGGCACATTTTCCCATTGAATTGTCTCGAAATTTCCCTTTTGTCTCCCTTACCCCTCCTTTGAGTTCTCTCCTAACCCCTATTTGCCCCTTATAGCGCTATTAACCACAAGTTTCGTTATTAGCGATTGTGTCGGAAAGTTACTAAAGGAATTACTTTCAATTTAAATTTTGGTTAGAATTTTTAAGTCAAACCTATGACATAGGCATTTTGAAGATTTAACTAACAATTTAGCTTTAGTAGACGTTCTTAGAACGTTTTAAGCTTTTTATTTATTTATGTTTTTAAGTAGATAATCTTTTTAACAGAATATGTTATCTGTTAGGTATAATATGTTAAATATAATAAAAAAAGAAATGTTTCGCGCCGTTATAAAAAAATTCATTATAAAAAATACGTCAATAAATATGTGATATTCCATCAAAAATCTGGCTTGATCATTATACATTAGCCAAAAAAAAAATACTTATTTTTAGGCGAAGAGTTCGCTATTTCATAAAAACTTAATTAGCTAACGATAACAAAGATTAAGTTTTGTTCGTTTCACATTAACAAGAACTTAAGAATATTAAAATTACATTAAACAGAGTTGGGTATCTGCTCCGTTGATGTTATTCTAAGGATCTTTGATTACGCTCTTTGTTTGTTAAATAAATTAGGGAACAAGGCGATTGAGGTTACGTTTCAAGTCTCTAATTAAAAGCAATTCAAAAATGTTTTACATAGTTAACTTGCGTTGTATAAACAGAAGAAAGTGACGGTAAACAATAAATTAGACACAAACTTTGCGAAAACTCGGTACAATCTTCAAAGGCTTGTAAACGAGATCAAGTAATTTAAACATTACCCTGGCATTGTCGGCCCCAAGGAGAACCGTTTCCACAGGAATTTAATGAAAATTAAATTTCGCGTAATAACATTTGGTTAATAATATTATTTTTGTGGAAAATCTGGATATAGGTAACCCTTTTTCAAGTCAGTATACTTAAAGTCATTTAATTCTTAACTAATATTACAGAAAAATACTATAAAAAATATATTCAGTTTTGAATTTAATTAATATTTTGTTTAACTTTTTGATATTTAATTATTTACGAATATGGGAATTCAAAAAAAAAAATATTTTAATGATTTTAAAATTAAATTTTCTAGAAAATTTATAGGTAGTTAAACTACAGTGAAAACTATCAACATTAGTTGCAGTTATGCACTTGCAAATGCAAGATTATTTTCATTGTTAATTCGTAGATATGTCTATCACGAGTTAGGGATTATATTAAGCTCTTGCTCGCGAATCAATCCTCTTGATTATTTGAAATGTAGCCAATAACTTTCCAATGTATTCCCAGAACTATCGCGTACACTATATAACCGTGTTGTGCGTCGGCTCAATCTATGATAGAAAATTCGTCATCATCCACAGACCGGTCACAAGCAACTCACTGGATCTGAAGGCGACTCACGGACCTAATTTAGAACAAATCATCTTCATTTATCCCACTTTTCATTGTTGAAAACCGTATCAAATTTCATTTATTGGCTTAGGAGGAGCAAGCGGATATACAGACAGATAAACACGGACAACGACTTCAAATTATGCCTAGTTACTATTTAAGGATGTAAGGATTGTGTTATCTGGCTCTAAAACTAAAGTCTGGAATATTATTCAAATATAACTTATTACTAAGGTATCTAACGTACTTAGAGTATCCCTTGTTTGATTGTTTGATTGGTTGAATGGATTTGAATGTTCGCCTTTCATGCAAATACATTTAGAAGTTTATGCCTGATTGAGCATCAATATCTATACAATTTCCCGATATTTCACGTTAATGAAATGGCATTGAAACCACGTTGATACGTAGTGTCTATAAGATAATATATAATTATTAATTTTCTTTATGTGCGAAGTTTCTGGTTTAAAACGCATTCTAAGACGCTTATCGTTCTCTCAAACATACATACTTGTAGTTTCCGCATGAAATGCGAATGCATACAAGCTTCAAAGATCACAGGAGTGGCTTCGAGGAATAACTGCACGTTCATAAGTGCGTGATAATTTGAATATATCATACATTATATCTCTCATATATTTTCATTTTCAACGCAGACAAAGTCGCGGGACAAAGTGGTGGGAAGAATCACTAGTGACAATTCAAATGATGAATGTTCAAACTTTTTAGTAAAATATTATAATAGGTTTAAAATGTTGTTTGTGAGTTTGAATATTAGATACCTACGAGTACATCTCGTAAGCGGTTACGACTGATGCCTGTCCCCTGTTTAGAATTCACAACGTAACTCGTGTAGGAAAATTAAGGTATGCCCTAACGGACATGCGGATTTGATTCCATGGCATTTTTTTCTGTATGCGTAATGGCGAACGTCTCATATGGTATTCATAAAAGCACGCGCTACAAGACATTTTACGCAAAAACACTTAACGTAAGCATATTGCACGTTCTTTCACCCCTTTTTGCCCTCGTTTCATATTAATAGCTGGATTTGAGTATGAAATCGAGTAATACGTATTGCTATTACGAGTACAAGTAGGTATTGTATTATATTTTATATTTTTCGTTGTTATTTTATAATTTAACTGATTCATTGACAGAGATTATGTCGTTAAATGCGTTAGAAACAAAGACACCATTATTTGGTTCTCGTCATATATTTTAATATAATATAACCAAAATAAGAATATTATATTTATAAAAAATATCACTATAGAAAAATACATTATAAATATAATATACTAGCTGCTGCCCGCGACTTCGACCGTCTAACTTTGTAAATTATGTACTAAAACCTTCCTCGAGAACCACTCTATGCATTGGTGAAAATAGCATGAAAATCAGTACAGTAGTTTTTGAGTTTATCGCGAACAGACAGACAGACAGATGTGGCTGAGGACTTTGTTTTATAATAATTATGTATAAGGAAAAGAATAACAATATTACTTAAGCTATAATACACTGCATAAAATAGTTTATTCTGCAATTTCGTACTTTGTTAAAGAGTGGAAAAGTTCGAAAAAAATAATGGAGGTGATGGATGATAAATGAACTCACTCGTTAGGTTTCTTGTTTGAACAATAATTACTTTGTTGCACCACAGTAACAAGAGTACCAGTTATAAAACACTGTACCTAGTCTTTGTTTTTTCTAAATTTTAATAAATTTATTATTACCTATCAATAAATAAAAGTTTTGTTTTTAATTATATTAATTTAAGTTTCTAAAGAATACAATAAAAAATATTAAGCCAACCAATTAATATTTAATCCTTAATAAATATTAACGTTAAAAACAATTATAAACAGTGTTTATTTAAACAGATTTTAATGTTTATGTTATATAGATGTAGACAAGCATATGGGTACGTAAGAAATAGGGAAGATGAAATAATGCTTATGCATTAAACTCAACACCAAATAATTAAGTTGAGGAGATGTTAATTAAAGTACAGAGAGAGTTAATTAAAGCACAAATGGTAGAGGTGCCTATGATTCACTTTATATACAAGATAATAACATATTGACACAATAATTTTTCAAGATGTACAGACTTATTAGAGAGTTTGATTACTGTTATCAATCGATGCAGTGATAGAACTAAATCAGCGAGAGGGTATTTTTGCTATCCACCGCTCGTCACCCGGAACCACTCTCATTCCATCACAACTTTCAAAACTTATCTTAGTTAAGGATGATCAATTTTCATTTTACTTCGATTATGAAACTTCTCCGGAAGATAAATTATTACTAAGTTTTTTTATTATTTTCGTCGTTATGACACCTTATATCGTAACATTCGAAAATGGAATATCATATTCCAAAATTAAAAATTTTAATAATAAAATTATTCATATCGTAATTTTTACATTCACAGTAGTTGTAATATCTCTGTTATGTGTCAAGAATCCAATTTTCCTGAAAAAAAAAATATGAATAATTCTGTCATGTTTTTCAATCTCAGAAGCAATTCTGTCCCATTATTGTGGAACGTCTTTAGGAACAGCAAAAAAGCGTACGGGGCAATTCTGGCGAATAAGGTTTCTGAGGCTTTTTATTTTTCAAATCGCAAACGGTATCCAAAATTACTGAAATTTATTAGAAACTATCAGAATTTTTGTGAAAGCCTTACAGTCCTGAGACTAAAAATTTGAACAACATGTTTGTAATACAACTTATGCTCTGGTGACTACAGTCCCTCTAAACCAACGTCCAACGCAAACAACATTAAGGATTAGATGGCCACCTAAATAATTCATTAGATAGTGGGGACATCGAAAACAAACTGTGTTTCGGTTGTGTAAAAAATGGTTGTCAATAAAATGTGGGCAGGGTGTACGGTGTCTCGTTGTTGAAGTGTGGAGTTTCCATGTCCTTTGTAACATCCATCATGATCCGAAGCCTCTCGGCAGATTGATCGCCGGCGCCGGTAGCACGCAATGCCGAAATCACAATATAACTAACCATAAGTATATAAACTTTTACTTTTATACCAACAATCCAAAAAAAATTAAGTGCATGCTTTGCAAATCACAAATTTTAAAATGAAATTTAACAGTCTCGATAGACGTGTTTTCCTAATAGGTTTAACTGCGATTTCTTTCCTTCAAAAAAAAGTAGAAAAATCGGGCGAAGTGCGTCAGAATCATATAATTATTTTTCTCCAAATATAAATTTCTTGTTATTTGTCGTAAAAATAGATTCTGAAAGCACGTATCGACTTAATCAATACTGCTATTGCGTTGCGTCTAAAAATTCCATTTTCATTCCATAATTGACACGAATTTACAATATGGTGCGTCTGTCTGTTTCTCCGCTGACTACTTCTAAATCAACTAACGGATTTTGATATGGTTTTCACTAATGAAAAGAGGAATAAACGAGGAGCGTTTAAAATAAAAATTGAATCCCGTACATAATGAAATGTCCTATGTTGCGAATTAAAATTTTTATTCCACAATAAAATAATATACTACAATATTTGAGTTTTAGCAGAACAGTAAAAATATGTTTTATAAAATACGTTTGTGCAATTATTCAAATTGAATCAGATTTTTGATGATAGGTAATTTGAAATTCGAATACGAATTCAGAAATTTACATTAATTTCAACTGTGTAACACCTATTGAATGTTATTTGAGGCTCCTCGAAAACTACATTTAATTAAAGGCCTGCTAGACAATAAATAAATATATTTTACTACCCCGTAAATATACATATTATAAAACTGTCAACCGCTGACTGTTTCTCTGTTTTCACAAGTGGAAACAACGATAAGCGAGGAAGGTTTGTGTATATATGATTGCAGAGACCCATAAAATTTTCCTGAGTCTCAGGAAATATCAATTATGCAGTAATAATAACATGGGACATATTATAAATATTGTTTATATGTGGCCAGCAAGTTAGGTTTCTGAACTTCTGATAAATTCACATTGGTATAATGTAAAGAAAAAATCGCTTAATAAGATAACCAACATTTGCCTAAAGTTACACTGTGCTACTGCGGACTGCCGACATAATTTGTTAATGTAGACATTGAGAGCAAACAAAAATGTGCTGTCCATCGCGTGATAGGATTGATAGTTAGCGCCGACCGCGTTGTCGGACGTCTTTCAGCACCGTACTATTTGCAAGATAAGGCTCCGCTAGTTACTTTATTTCTCAAAACATTATTCAATAGTAAACTGAACGGAAAATGCAGAAAAAAATTGTGTCCGTCCGGAGCTTCGGCTAGAAACTGACCTTCGGTCGAACGTAAAATTCAAATATTTTTCTTAATAATTATATTTATTCTACCAAATATTTAAAGAAATGAAATTTTCTTATCGAATGAGAGTTGTATATAATCCTCATTAATTTGTTATGTTTCAAATCGTTTTTATTTTTTTGTAAAAAAAAAGCCCAGATTTGGTTAAAGTGAATTTAATTACATTTTGGGAATATTCATGTTGATCATGCATTCCTTTAAAAGGTAAATTGACTTTGTGGGCAATTGACTTGACAGCGAAATTCGATGTCAAGTTGAGGACCTGAAGAGATACAATGAGTTAATACAATTTTAGGTGGTATGAAGTTCACAGGATTATCTTACAATTATAATTATGATTTTTCCAAAAGTCTTTGAGAATATTCGAGAAAGGCATAAATGTTTTAGAAACAATTACTTGGGTGTCTAGTAATTAAACGGTACAAAACCAATAAACGTCGAGTTGAAACCCGAGCAATATTATTATGTACAATTATTATTCCTTTTAATAATATTGAAGAATTAATTGTTCGTTCTTATAATCGTTAATAACTTATTTGTCGAAGGAAGATTTCATACTCAGAAATATTACATAATTAATGCATTTATTTTTACATTTATTTATGATTTTCACCTATATGTTTCTTCGTACTTTTTATATGAATTTTAAATGTTATTTCATACTAAAAAATGTTTTATTTGTTTCAGAGTTTGTAATGTCTGAGGGTGGTCACGGAGCAGCCGGTACTTATCCAGCAAGATCACCTATGTCAAGTTCAACCACGGGTCACTCTAGTTCTAGTCATCACAGGTAAGTCTGTGTGTTCAAAATAAGGAATTTAAAATAATGGAAGAAAAAAATTTAGGCAACACAATGGTATGGAATCGAGATACATACGGAGAGGGTAAGACCAAAATAGAGATACGATGAAGTAGAAAGAATGAGGAAACAAAAGATATCTATCTGCCTTAGGAAAAAGAGTAAAGTAAAATTCTTTGAACAATACTGATAGAAAAGAACGCTAACATTGAAATCAATTTATTGACGGATACTGTGGAAATAAAAAGCTATTTGAGTTCATAAGACATTTTTACAGTATAAAAATCCATTTTAGCAGTACTTTCACCCAATAAACTCTTGGAATAAGTAGACATAAAAGCCCATAGCAAATTTAATAAAGACATTTTTCGATGGTTGAGTGCCTTTCGAGAGACTAAAAAACCTTTATTAATGCACTTATATTCTAAAATTTCCTTTGTGCTCAAGCCCTCCGAAATTAATCTTAACTCTCATCAAAAGGATCGGGAATGTTCTGCATTCCTGCTATTGAATGGAGCTCGGAGACGTAATGAGACACATTTCGATGTGTCGCATTCAATGGAATCGAACAGTCTGGTCCAAATTAAACACATTATACATAAATAGCAAATAATGAAACAAAAATCCAATATAAATGAATTGTTTTTTTTTGTTTCTTTTTGTTATTGACATATTATAAAACATAGTCCTCCGCCGCGTCTGTCTGTCTGTCTGTTTGCGATAAACTCATAAACAACTGCACCGATTTTCATTTTGTTTTGACAAATGGATAGAGTTGTTCTCGAGGAAGGTTTCAGTATATAATTTACAAACTTACGCGGGCGAAGTCGCGAGCAGCAGCTAGTTTATTATAGATTAGCTGGCGCCCGCGACTTCGTCCGCATTGAAAAAGAAAAAAGTAACCTATCCTGTGTCTTGTACGTCTAAATGTTTATCTATCAATTTTCATGAAAATCAGTTAATTCGTTTAAGATTTATGGAGGAACATACATACATACAGAAAAAATTCTAAAAACCGTCAATTTAGTTTCACCATCACGTACGAGTATGTATAGAGCCCATAAACACGATATCTCTGAAAACAAAGAAACTTACTCCATGACCACCCTTACAGATTTATTATTAGTATTTATATACAGACAGGCCGACGACGCGACGGTCCATTTGATGGTAGTAGGTGGCTACCGTGGCCTTTAACACAAGCAACGCCTCAGGTGCCGTCGTTCTGCAAGTGGGATTGAGGATATGGGATTGGGATAGAGAAGAATTGGAAGGATAGGAAGGAAATTCACTTACCGTTACTCAACAGTACCTACACATGCTGTTATTTCATAGAGGTCTTCTGTAAACGGATGGTTACTGCCACCAATATATTAATTATTTATTATATTAATAATAAATAATAATAAATAAATATGACACACATTCCACACAGCACCATCTAGTTCCATACTAAGCAACTAATGCTTGTGTATTATGGATACCAGACAGTTGAAATACTTTTTTTTGTAAATACATACATAACATAAATACAAAACATCCATGACTCAGGTACAAAGGTAAATGTTAACACATAAACATTTGACCCTAGCGGGGTTCGAACACGCGACCGTTTGGTTAACAACTAGGGTTACTAGCCACTAGACCCAACGTGTCGAATTTGTAAATATATTGTTTACATTCATAAAAATATATTATAACTCCATCATCAGTCAAATAATATTTAGGTGAGTAATCGTCTTTCTTACATAATTTTCATCGATAAGCAAAGCATTAGACAAGACCTGGGACAATTAATAAAACTCGGACCATTAAGTGTAATTCTCTTCGAAGGCAATCTCAGAGCTAATAAAAAATTGATAGACCCTCCCGGTCGCCGGTCGAGAAGTGCCCGTGACGTTCCACATTAATTTAAACTTATCCACAAGAAAATACTTTAAACTTTAGAATTGAGAATGTAGTCTAATTTACATTTTTAATCCTAACTAGTTACCGTGTCGACGAAAGAGTTAGTCGCTACAATAAATTACTAGTACATTTATTGGAGACAGTATTCCGCAGTTATAACTTTTCATTATAGAAGACCACTGTGGAACATCAGCATTTATGCTGTTACGTTTAGGTGATTCTTCATTTGGTGCCCGTGGTCCTACTGCGTAGTACTACCAAGGGCATTTTTTTTGTCCGTGGTAACTAGAAAATCATAATTTTGTATGGGCATTTGTCCTACTAATTGAGTAGTACAGTCAACGTCAATATCCATGTTACTGGTTCTTTATAACACATTTATGGTACAGCATTCGAAATAAACGTACTTTGATATGCATTTAGGAAAATAGGAAAATAGTATAATAATTTCATTATAATAGAGCGGATGTTAAATATTATACTTACTTTGAGTGTATTTTTAGTTTAAGCACCGTGCACAGTTAAAAGAGTGTAATTAACAAATGTCATCTACAGCACGTTGGACGAAAAATGCATTGCTTCTGGACTAAAAACGGTCTCGTGGACGAGTTCCGCGCTCCAATGCACTTTTTTGCATCAATTTGTAGCAGCATTCTACTCTGTTACATGTAACTCGACTTACGTTTTTCAAATGAAATGAAAAACCATGTTTATATCAATTATTTGTTATACATGTTCTTTTGTTTAAAAATATGGTGGAAATGAAAATATATAAAATATATAATAAACTATATGTTAATCCATGTAATAAAATATCTGTGTGCCAAATTTCATTTAAATCCGTTCAACAGTTTTTGCGTGAAAGAGTTATAAACATCCATCCATCGTCACAAACTTTCGCATTTATAATATTAATAGGATTTCTCACAAATTTTCTTATCATATGGTATACAAATGTATAGCACATAGCAACAGTAGAAATATTGCATACTGTAGGCTCGGATGCGTAACACAATAAAGTTTGTCTCTACGATGCAAGCGAACTACTATTCTCATGTGACGTCACAGTTTTATGTAATTAACGTGTACCGGACGTGAGTCCTCGTACAGTGCACCCAACTTTGAATTCGGAACCTACGACATACGTGGTTTGACTTACCATACTTGGTCATTAGCCACTCTTGAGCATTGATAATTCGGTATGACCCACTTCTAACTTGCAACTCGTCACAATGCAGATTCTATAGATGGCGTTCGCCGTATTATAATTTGGCAACGAAGAAAACTTAAAACTAGCCGCTCTCCACAATTTCTCGTGTATGTAAAAGACAATTCTTCCGTTATAAATAACCAGCGACCCGCCCACGGCTTTGCGCTAAGTTGAAATTTTTTTTAAATATTTTCTTAGCTGAAGTTACATTATAATTTATATTACGTTATGTTATGTTCCAAACATCTTTCTAAACTTAGTTGTTTTGGATGTGCGTTGTTAGTCAAGAAAAAGAATTTCATAAGTAAGTATAAGTCCATAGGATAAGTCATGCATTAAAACATATATATAGGTATTTTTATATCCTACATTATATATCCTGTGTCCTTTACGTCTAAATGTTTATCTACCAAGTTACATGAAAATCGGTTAATTTGTTTAAGAGTTATAGAGGAAGATACATACATACATATGTACAATACCTACACTTACATACAGATTTATTATTATTATTGACTATTGATTGTTGATGATTGATTGATTATAATCATTATCTGACTGCAGTGGTGTCTTAAATATTATATTAAAGAATCATAAACTTTAATTAAACAACACATTAATTCCGGTGTAGTGTATTATGGGTGAGGTAATGGTCGTGTGCAGTGTAGAAGACCAGCGGTCCCCCGCCGCCCGCAGCGCACTCCACCGAGACACGAGAATGCTTTACTGAATCTATTTACCGCCAAAACCACTTAACTACTTTTTGCTGAACAAAAACCCAATTACAATTTTCCTATTTTAAATTCTTCCTCTGTAGATATTTTTCATGTAGGCAAAAAAAGGTCGGCTCGGCAGTCAGGCTGACGGTCCGCGTGATGGTATGTGGTGACAATTTACCACCTTACTAGTATAACTTAATAATTATATGCCTTTGAATTTGATACTTTGAGTTGTGGGAAGAATATTGAATGAAATAACACCACATTTTAGTATTGTACATTTATACATATAACGTTATATAACAATTTACATTGTGTACAAAGGCGAGTGCATGTATTTACAAATTAAAACATTGGTGAGAAAGCGCGTGCTTTCTGTAGCTGCGTCAGATGTGCACTGATCTGTCTTGGTTTTGATTCTTTTAAATAAAGAAATCGAAAATCAAAAAGTCCGTTAAAGGAGGTCGCTACAGAGTGTTTATTTCTAAATTCCTATTAGCAAAAATTTAAAACACCACTCATCGTCACTGATGTTAACATAATAAATGCGAAAGGGAGTTTGTTTTTTTGTTACGTTTTCACGCCTTAACTGCTCAACCGATCAACATGAAATTTTGCATACACGTTGTAAGGGATACAGAAAAGGTCATATATGCACCTTTCATTCAGAAAAAGTACCTATTGTTCCCGAGAAATAATCTAAAAATAAAAATAAACAATCAACGCCCGACAAAAATATATGAGCAATAAACATTTAATTAATGTTTCAACGTCTAAGAAAAGCGGGCGCAGACGAAGTCGGGGTCAAGACCTAGTTTAATGTATTAAATGCATTTAATGTTAAGCTCTCGGTAAAACAATGATAGCGTTAATAACAATTATGATAATTTTGTATACACTTAATGTAAAAATTTTCAACTCATTATTTCGAAATAAGGGTGCTGTGTCAGCCTCGCGACCCCAACTGCGCACGATTTTGCTTATTCACGATACAAGACCGCAATATCCGAACACGTTAGCTTTCAAATTGAACCTAAATAATATATTAACTCGTCCTGAAGAGGCAATTCGTTTTGTCTTTCTTGAAGGACTTAACCTACTTAACTTTCGCAAATATTCAAACGTCACCATTTAATGTAAGTATGTATTTATAAAAACAAATCAGTAAAGAGAGCCGATAATTTTTATTATATCAAACAGTATCGGATGCTTCTACTTTTAGATAAAAAGTTATCAGGTACTTTATACTTTATTTTATTTGGGATTATATTCAGAATTGTATTCTAAGACATACGATTTTAAAAAAAAACTAAGTATCTTTCTGACAAAAATGTTTGGAAATAAATGCAATGTCAATGTTTAAACATTGATTGTATATTTATTATTCGATCATTGCTGTTTATACCATTAATTATTTAAGGTATAAATATTTCAAAAGATGCAACGCTTTCTTGCCGGTTTTTCCCTTTGAAACAGCTTTCCTTTATTATTTGTCTTCTTCATTTAATTATTTGAAGACGAAACAAGGTTACAAGAAAATAAAAATACCTACTGTACGAACATATATTCTCAAAATGTATATAGAAAAATAACATCTGATTTCGCCTGGCTAGCTGTTCTCCGAACACTGTAGCCAAATGGAACTGATTTTACATTACATTGTCCCATTGCGTAAGAGAATGCTTGCAGAGTTGGCAAGGATTCGACCAACCCATATTTTAGTGCCAGGTAGATAAGTACTCGTACGTACATTCAGGTAGCACAAAAACACGTACTTAAGAATATAGTAGTGATGATAATAATGGAATTTAACTGTTGTATTTGAGACTTTTGTTTATATTTTCTATTTAAATGTCACATAATTATAGACAGTATAAACCCGTTGGGACGTTATCATTTCGCAGAGAAACTGTCGGTCACTCAACTCAACTCTCAACTCAACTCAAAAGGACTAAATAGTTTTTTTTTTTTTTTTTTATTTGCTATCCCAAATCTTGAGATAGGTCGTAGCTCTTAAAATCTAGCGAAGCCATGTATGTATAATATACACATATTATGTATAATATTTATACGAAGTCTAAGCCGCTAAGAATTAGAACCTATTTTGCAAAGAGGACTCTCTTTTGCATGAAATTCAAATCTCATTACCACCCAGCGACTTGAAATCATAAGATCTCAAGTAGGTACTTATTTGCTTCTAACTCTGTCAGTATTCTCTAAGCTATTTTCATAAGAAAGATTCTGACTTAGGTTCTTCTATCCAAAACATTATCGCATTATCTCTCACATAGTATAAACCCGAAAATTAAATAATTGGTATACCATTCATATACCTTATCAAGTAGAGGAATAGAGTATTCAGAAACACATACGAGTACATCAAGTTAAAAAAAATATATAAAAAAATAATTTGTAACATTTTGTTTGTCGTTGTATTTTGATTTTTGTGTATACCTATTTAATTTATTAATATTATACAATGCTAACTTGGAAAACTTTAGTTGGCAAAGAGAATTGCCTACTCAAACTAGATCACATTTAATACTACCGACTAGGCCTCGATCATCTGTTACGGATATGGCTATAAAGTTTAACAAGAAATAGTATTTCATCTAAAATTGTACAATAGTTCAAAAGTAACCCTACTTTCAATTATTCAATTATAATAAAATATTGGTTATTGAAATCTAACATGATCCCCACTCCGTTATGAAATACTTAAAAACTGCATAGTAATCATGTTCATTAGTCATTGACCTCACAGGAACAAAGTCGGAGGCAATAAAATAACCCCTTTTACAACGTGTTAAGTGGAAAGGAATCATATCCTATCATCAATCATAATTATCCTCCTCTTTAGTTCAGCCGCATCCAAATGGCGTCCCACTGTTCACAAACAATTCCGTTTTTTACTTATTTCATTTTTTACTTATTTCATACATACAGTAATGCTCGCAACATGCTTCTGGACTTAGTATAACTATGAGCAGAAATATTTAATTAAATATTACTAATAAGAATTTTCTCTCCGACTTTCATCTCAAATTGAAAAAGTGTCAATATTAGGTACTTTGTATGTACTGAAATTTGTTTATCATTTCAAAATTGACTATAGGTACAAGTAGGTATTATGTTTGTTTATTAATATTTAATATAATGGGCTTAATCTCAAATGGGTCTGGAAACCTTTTTTGGAATCTAAATAGATTCATGAATTGAAAAACTTTCCAGTTATATTATATTTATAAAAACTGAAAAAAATATAACAGATTTGGCAATATTGAATATTTTCATAAATTATTCTCACTGAGTGGTTTTATTTAGTTGTCAGCTGCATATAAGGTTTACTTCAAAAATTCAATAGTTCTTTTTATTATCTCTTTTATTTTATTCTAAATAAACAAAAATAATGTTGTTTTTAGTGATCTAAATTTGAATAATAGGTATATAGCTTTCATTTGGTAATTAATCACAAGGAATCATATGTGAGCTTTTATTCATATGGACACTTGTAGTTTAAATACGAATATACTTCTAAAGACGAAATCTTTCATAGACGAAAAGCAACTCTATCCAGTCTTAAAGACAGAATATTTGATAAGTTTTATCCTAGTATACAAGCACCTTAAGTTTTCATATTCTCGGAAAGTTAATGGATTTCGTCGTAAGACGTATAAAGCTAAAGGTTACTTCGTTTCCAAAGTTTGTATTTCGTCCACCGTTTTCCCCGTAAAGGGAAAGTGCTCGAGTTTTATTTTGTACACATCGAACTGTTCATTCGTTTTCCATCAAGCCGTCAGTAGGGGAGCAAAAAATAAGGCTAGTGTAGGCGTTTTGACCACATACCCGTGGCTGTCCGTCCCGCGTCACCGCCCGCTTGCTTCTCGCGCTATAAGTTGGATGACAGTAAGTCATTTTAACAAATTGCATCATGAATCCGGGTCTGCTTTTCCTGATTTTCCTCCTTTTATTTGCAGTGTTCCCATAGAGAAAATATTTCGTGGAATTAAATTTTTTATATCTTTTATTTTTAAAGTAAAGTAAGCTAGGTAAAGGAAAACCATAAAGTAAAATTGAAAACTTTTCTAATGACAATATGCATAGTATCAATTAGAATCTGCCTCGTGACAATGCAACATGACAAGTATAAATAAACAATTAAATATTTAAGTTGGTACTTGATAAGTTAGTCATTGATAAGTTGGTCGCGTATCAAGAAATTCCTTATATCCTTGTAAATCACAATTTAATTTTTTCTTAATAATTTTAACAATTTTACTCGTTTCATCTCGAGACTATTTGTTAATAATATAGTCCTCAGGATCGACCTTGCAAATATTTTAATATATTTTTTCT
Source organism: Synanthedon vespiformis (assembly GCA_918317495.1). NCBI lineage: Eukaryota > Metazoa > Arthropoda > Insecta > Lepidoptera > Sesiidae > Synanthedon > Synanthedon vespiformis. The sequence continues at coordinate 10,331,964 of OU906949.1, read as the reverse complement.
TTGAAATCTTTTTCTTCTCCTATATCATGATAGATTATTTATATTGTTTCGATTAGTATTCGTCATTTAACTTTTAATATAGTCATTACCTATTATTAATGTATTTCATTATCATGTAAAATATTACGCTTATATACGTAATTATAAGCAAGAGAGACAAGAGAAAGAAATTATTATTTTTACTAAGATTCGCTGCTGTTAGACAAGTTGAGTGTGGGTCAAGAGTGAGTGACGTCTCAGCCTCAAAGAAGCTCCATTAACCGCCAACTTTAAGAGGCTCAGCGTAGATGCGAACGCGTAATAAATAAAGCGGTTGAGACAGATAAATTATCTTTGACTCGCGCGCAGCTACCCTTGACAAATTATCTGTCATAAATGCTAAATACAAATTTGTTCCGAAATGGAAAACTTCGCAAATACAAGTACCTACCTACTGATAAATACGGATTGTTCTCTAAAACAAATTAAACTTGCAATTCTCTGTAAAAACTTATGTGAACGTATTAGAAACATTTATTTCGTAGATCAATTTTATAGTTGTTCATTAACATTATAACTTGTATATTATTATGAGATAGTATGTTCCATAGAATAAACAAATCAATTTACTTTAAGACAAAAACTAATGTAATAATTTTAGAAACACGAAATTTGTATTTATTTTGTGTTAGCAGGATACACTGGAGCACGGTTTATATACTTTATAACTTCGTTTGCTAATTCAAAAAATTAGTGCACACGAACAACAATAAGAAGAAACATTTCAGTTTTATTGTAGTACTAGCAACCTGCGCCCGAATTCGCACGGATGCAATTCTTCTACAATTTGTATACTACACAACCTTCCTCATTTATCGCTCTATCTGTTAGAAAAAAACCGTATCAAAATCCGTTGGTTGGTTTAAAAGAAATCAGAGTAGAAACAATCAGAGGAAAGCGACTAGCTGTTTCACGCGACTTCGTCCGCGTTGAAAAAGAAAAAAGTAGCCTATCCTGTGTCCTTTACGTCTAAATATTTATCTACCAAGTTTCATGAAAATCAGTTAATTCGTTTAAGAGTTATGGAAGAACATACATAGATACATACAATACATTACCTACACTTACAGATTTATTATTAGTATTGATTGATTGATAGCCTATGTATTTTTTTTATTTTTATTTTTTATGTTAAGGTCGACAGACGTGTCCACTTGATGGTAGGTGGCTACCGTCGCCTATAACACAAGCAACGCCATAAGTGCTACAAGTGTGCTGCCGACCATAAAAGGATTAAGGATAAGGGATAAGGAAGGGATGGAGGGTAATGGGCTCTGGCATCCCTTACTCACTCACCGAAACACAACAGCACATAATGCTGTTATTTGCTGTTCTGTTATGTTATTATTTATGTATGTTGAAATTAGTATTGATACTTGATAACGTAGCTTTCTATAGATGAAACGATTTAAATTCTTTGTGGTGAAGAAAGACTTTTTAGTAGTTTCGGAGCCTATTCAATTCAAATAAACAAACTAACAAATCTTATAATATTAGTAAGATAAGATGATATAGACGTAGGAAGTAACTAAAAATATTCTTATTATACCTAAACTATTTGGCAAATCTAAGAGAACCTAAACAGAAATAGACATAATTAAACTTTATAACGTTATGAGCATATCGAAAAGTGGGAGTGGATGTTGTTAAAGTTTTTAATTGCTTTTAACACGGGCTACTGCTTTTAGAGGCTGAAAATGCGTGCGGGTTGAGTTATCAAATTGAATCTTTAACGGATAATGAATTTATGATAAATTTATACCCCATTTAAACTTGCGTTTATTTTGATATTATTCTGCGGTTAGCGTCGACCTTTGCGACTATTTATCAATTAATAAAATAACTGTGTGATATTTATTGTATATACAATTGTTAGCGGTTACGCCCTCGTCAAAAGCTAAAAAGTTGCCGTGGTCAGTTAAAAGCCTTGGGGATTTTAGTTATTATGTTTTGAAATTAAAATATTTAAGCTATAAATGAATTATTAAATTAAATTAAATGATTTATCTACAGGTGGGTGACTACTAAAGTCAACTTTGACGAACCCATTAGACGAGTGGTTAAAGTGCTCACCTTAAAGCTCTCTCTCCCGGGTTCAAGTCCCGGCAGGAACAACTTTGGAAATCAAGTTTTCAAAGTTGGCGCTAGTGTACAGTCGGCCGCATAAGTCGATTAACACGTTCAAAAGTGCAAAACAACTGAACATTCAACTTACTTACTTAATTGCTTACTTACTGAAGCTTTTTACGATCGTTTGTACGTGAAGTTTATTTTGTTCACTAGTCGTTTGGCACGTTAAGTGTTAAGTTGTTTTGTACTTATGAATGTGTTAATCGACTTATGCGGCCGACTGTGCCTTTCGCATATCTGTCAACCTTAATATAAAATAGTCACAATGAGTTCAACAAAATAGTGAATACGTGTTTATTTTAAACTTTTAAGTCTTAACATACATCATTGTGTTCTTATAAAGAAAATGTCGGTAAACCCAACTTTAAGATACCAAAAATGTGAATAAGTAAAATCGGAAATTATTATATGTAAAAAGTTGTATTCAGATTCAGTTTCCTAAGTTAGTAACAAAACACAATGTGGTTAGTTAAAACCGATGTATAGTGAATAGTGAGAACAATGCGTCATAATAGCGACGCGTCGCTCACTACTCTGTTTGCATCAGTTGTTCCCTATTGTTCACTACTACCCAATTAACATACAACATGTCGGCCGTACATGTCGCATGATAGATCGTCCGCTTATTACCTCGTATTGTTCAAAATATTCCGTACTTGACCGAAAAAAAAGTAACTTTCCGAGGTTTAAAGGGTTGCACAATTGAATTCCCCTCAAAATTTGGTTACTGACATTTGCAATGCCTAGGTAACACCCTAAAAGCTTTGCCAATGTATAACAAATAGGTATTGCATCATTATAATATAGAATTATAGAAAAGAGATAGGGATATGTTTGTCTTTTTCAAATATATCCCTATCTCTTTTCTATAATTCTATATTCTCTGACCAATATTTTAAATACATTTACATTCATTTAACTTAAATAAATCATTTAATTTCAAAACGTAATAGCTAATACATTTACATACATTTATTTCTGAAAACTCAGACTCAAAGGGAAGTTGGTAAAATGATACATGGTATAAATCGACTTAATAATAACAGAAACCAGGATAATTATATCTCCATGGGGATGATTTCAAACCCCGTATTCCGCAATGTAAGCTAAAAAAATTACTTTCTCCATATTAGAAACAAATCATGCATCGTGAACCAATCCTCTTACGTTAAGCCCTCTCCGCCCCTATATCGGATATAAGCCGAGCAACAGATATATTAATAGACTTTATTAATTAGAACTCATTATTTCTTATTACATCTTATTATCAGTCAGAAATAGAATTTCGGAGAACTCTGTTTATCCCGGCGCAAATTAATTGGTACTTACATAATTTGTGTCGTATTAAAAAATAAATTTAACTAATTAATAAAGCATAAATAGTATAACAAAATAACCATTGATAACAGTTTTTGTTACATTTTTGCTCATAAATAACTTATAATAAGCTGGCTACAAAATAAGTCAGCTCACTTAGGTATACACAATATTCACAAATTAGTACCTAAGTCAGGGGAATACTATTTTTCTTCGTATACCATGGCAGGTGACCCTGAATTCCTTAATTATAAGCAAGGCAACCTATTTGGCAGCAGCAACCACCCCCTTATAGATAACCATGGTAAATAAAAGGGCCATGCTCTATTCCGTATCCCTTATACCGTTTGATCTATGATATTCGTCAGTGCACTAGAAAGAACCAACGAAGCAGACTGATTCGTTAGTTTTGTTAATAGGCAATCTACCCTTAAGTTGACTCAGCTTGCCTGCAAATCTTTACGTAAAAACAATACATCGTAAGCAAAAAACAAGATTCATGCACACGTTTCGTCTGAAAAACTAAGTCATTAAAATATTATAAAACTAAATATAATACATAAATATTTTAGTAATACATAGTAATGCCACTTTGTACCAAAATCCTATTTAATTTCTAAAATATTTTACATTACGTAAGAAACGTGCACTAAACATGGAATGTATGTATGTATAAATGAAGCTACTTTTAAAACTTCTAAATATATTGAAAAAATTCAAACATTGACAAGACCCTGAAACATTAAAAATAATATTTTAATATACAACCTTAAATAACGGCCTTTCAAATTATTAACAAAGGGGATGATTCCCGCGCGTGTCCCTCAGGATAGATATGGTATCTATCTGCTGCTATGTAGCCCGCCCGCCCCCATAGTTACGGTACCACGTGACCACGTGCATAGCACAAAATGGCGTTCACTTAGCGCGTCATAAAACCTACACTGTTGTAGGTACGCCAACAAAAGTGTATAGATATTGATTCGAGCAGTTCTACATATTTGCGTGGACTTGACATTAACATTTTATTGCAGTAATTGTCGTTAGATTAGTGTATTTTCAGTAGACCAATTAAAAGTTCGAAGTTAACATTTAGCTTTGCGAATCTGCGCTTTAAAATTTAACAGTAGTTAAAAGTTTATCAAGTTTTAAGGATGTATAAGGATTAGTTAATAGATGCCTATTTTTGTTCTGGTGATCTATACTCTATTAATATAACTCAAAAATTACTGGACCAATTTTGTAAATTGTTTCACATATAGAAAGCTACAGCGAGTGTCATAGGCTATATTTTATAAAGTTACGCGTGCGAAGTCGCGTGCAACAGCTAGCAATAAATAAAGTGAGTGATAACTGTGGCCTAATAATGTATGTTCAAGATTTTAGTTCCGGATCAGTTAAAAAAATTGAAGATATTATTATAATATTACACGTCCATTTGCTTTAAACTGTACGAAGTTGGCCATAAAATCAGTGCTGATACGCAGCCCCTCGAAACGGAAGATGAAACGTAATGGATCCTCGTCGTATGTCAAAATACGAACATAATAGCTGGGGTACCGGAAAATTATGTTAAGTTATACGACTTAATTTACTATCGGGCATAAATGATACTTGATGTCGTAGGGTCTTAGTACTTTCAAGAGGAATATTACAAAGAACATTGAGAAATAATCGCGAAGGGATACTTAACAGAAAAATATATATAGGTTGTAATATGACGTCTTAAAATATTTCTTCAATTATATCGTATCGATATTATAACTCTATTATTTGGAGTTTATATGACCTCTTAGTTAATTTTAGTTATGTTATATATTATAAGATTAGACATAAAAATATTTCATTTGAATTAATAGTTTTTTTTTAATTATTGATTTTTATAAAATAAATAAAATCATCCTCTACTTTATTAAATTATTTAAAAATAGGATTAGTGTTCGACCTCAATAAAATCAAAATCGGTACAAAACCTTTCGAGTATTTGAAGCGTACACAAACCAACTTAATATTATTATATAAGTATATAAAAGATTACAGAGAATTTCAAGCTAGAACTAGATTTCTTACTAATATTTAAAATGCACCTATTGGATAGAAAACTAAAGCTTTATCGCAAGTATATCCGCGGACAAAACTATTATCTCTTTACATATAAAAAATAAACTTGAGCTAAAATTTCATTAGGCAATTAGTCAACTCAGTGTTTCAATTATGTTATTGCAACCCGGCAGCGAATTAAATTTTATTTTAAAACCCTATCGGGACGAGGTAGTACTGTTACGAGCCATTTCATGCGTAATTTGATATTCGGATGACAAATTAGCTAGCAGGCACGTTGCACTCCGAGCACGTTGAAATTACAGGGCGGGCGGCGGCGCTACGCCGGTCTCTCGCTTCGGCAAACTTCTTCGAGCCTCGCCTCCACTCGCTCTTGATAACTTGTCGAGTATAATTATGGTTTCCTTTAAACACAGGCTTCTCGAGATTAGAGAAACATCACTAATTTCCTCCGCAGATTGTTCTTGTGAACAATGTTCTTTGCAACATCTTTTATTTACTCTTTAACAAACAAGGATTAGGTTATTTTTAGACATGATTTTGTACAATTGTATGTAATTTTTGGAGAACGTATTGTCAGCCCTCTAGTGAACCACATAGCTTAGGTTAGGTTTTCATACGTTTGGGAGTAATGAACAGTAAATAATAGCAATTATAAAATGGAAAGTCAATATGATGGCAGTTTCAAGGACCTTAGGAAACCACCGTTGAATAATTTCACGATTGATAGCAGCAGAAGCTACCGGTCCACTTTATTTTAGAAGTATCTACCAAATACTCTATCAATTTTTCTGCGTGTCCGAAAGACGCGCATTTGAAAAAAAATAACATGATCTGTCACAATTAAAAATCCCAAGTACAGTTAACAATCTTGCCTAATTCATAATTGAATAAATTGGTTATTAAATTATGTAATACAATCATATAGTTTATTTGAAATGGATGTATATTTAATAAAGTATACATCGAGATGCTCATAGTAAAGAGCTGGCTGAAATTGGATCCATAAAGTATATTTAAAATATCTGACAATAAAAGTCAGTAATAACACTGAAACAAAACTTACAGCTTTTACCCTCCGCCGTTTCTGAAGAGCCGTAATTGGACGGTCGTAATTACTGCTTACTTGTAAAGCCATCATCTTATCATCTCCGAAGGGGTATTAGGGAAAAACACGACCTGAGGGCTTGTTCCGAAAATGTTTTACGAAAACATGACGTAAACATAAAGTCTCGAATTATCGTGTCACTTTACTTTTACAGTAATTTCTGTCATATATACTGTGTTCAGGACAAACTAAGCCCTTATCTTACGTCGCTGTGGACTTCCGCTCGCAATATTTTCCGGTTGCTAGTGTGAACCACAAGACAAGGCCATACTATTATGTTCTTCTAGTGTAAGAATAATTCTAGTATTCTAAATAAGAAATTTTATAAAGAGCACTTTATTTTTTCTTATGTCAATAATCGCTACGCAATTACGAGTTTAAAATGCATTTAAACTCCCCACGCAACAGTGTTCGATGGAGTTGGGGAAATGTTCACAAAACACGCCTAAGGTTGCCAGGTAACAAGCTTTTGCTCAAATATCGGAATCCTTTAGAGAAGTGTCGAAATATATAATAGATTGTACTTAATTTGCACAGAAAACACATAAAATGTTTAGTATTTTAAATGATTAAAAAACTATGTTTGTCTAGGAATAATTCATAAAATAAAATAAATAAAATAAACCTGTATTAATTGATCGGACTAATAACAAAGCAAGAATTCCCATCGCGTTACGGTACGGTGATGAATAAATTTTATTTTTATATTAATAACACTGAACTTAACAGTTTGTTATATAGTTCTAAACTTACTAAAACAATGGTATCCCAATCTATTTCTGAACGTCGTTAACTAAACCATTTTTATTTTAATAAAATAAAATTATGTACCTAAATGTTATGATAAATTAAAGTTAATCCTACAGAAAAAATATATCATCATATAATTTTCAATTTACAACCAACCCTAAATTCCTAGAACACATGTTTGACAACCCTAGCAGACGGTACGCAACAGCAACGCGGTATTAGAAGACAGCCTTCGAGTTAGATGATTATTAATATCTTTAGACTACTCGGAAAATAAGCGTCGTCCTCTCAAAGGGTAGACGTCAAAACAGGGCAATTATGAGATAGGGTAATTAGGTTTGTGTAATGTTTTTAGGATTATTTTCGTGGAAAATTGCCAACAGCCCCTAGAGGCCGCGGTTTGGGCGCGTGTTTATCACCAGGTACGGCGTTAATTAAACTTGCTTAAATTAACCCATGTCGTTTGATTTCTAATCGTATCAGCTTTTCCAACGCTCTGTTATCTTGTTGATTAGTTTTCATGAAACTATTATTTCAATTTACGTTTTTTTTTATGAAATTCCTTTATTGAAGCTATACAGTCTATTTGTCTTACAGAAAGTGACCTTATTTTCTGTATATCAATAAAATAACATAATAAGTAATGTATTACATAGGGTGGTAAGCAGTCTGATAGTCCACTTGGTGATATAGGTGATTACAGTCGCCTAAGGACACAAGCAAGTTTAAGATTGCTCTCCTTAAAATTGTTGTGAATAGTGAATTTGAGATCTGGAAACGTGTTAATGTAATATGTGTCCGAATATTGGTATTCATAAGCCGACTTTAAAGCTAAAAGGCATCTGCGAGTATATCTTATTGTTTTGTAGATTGCTAGTAGTTTGTATCTAGTACCTATGTCTACTTCGTTTCATTACATTATAAAAAAATATATTTATAGATAAACTTTTATACGCTTTTACTTTTATACTAGTCAATGTTACAACTATCATGAAGGGTAGATAAAGCATGCGAAGACGTTATCAGGAAAACTTTACTGAAATGGTCGAATGTCGAGAAGTAAATAAATGTCTGCAAGAGGTATTTCAACTATAATTTTACAATCTGTACTGACATATTAAAGGCGAAGTAAGTACTTATTTTCTTTTGTTTTTAACGCGTTACTCCCTAGTACAAGCAGTCGTATTTAAGATACGTTTAGCGTATGATAGCCATTAGCCCAGCTCTAAAAAAAGATTATAGACTATATAACATTTTAACTGGTAAACTACCACCATAGATATCTAAGCTGAAAAACCAATTTAATATGTTGAGTTAAACGCGGTGGTCATTTATGTTAATTTAATTAATTGTTTACTAACTTACAAGAAAGTATAGAAATGGTGTATAGAAGTATAAAGTGCAATTTTAATCATAAATTAAATTTGTGACTTTTTAATGGTTTTATCATTTTTTTTTCATCAAAACGTGCTACACCCTCTAGGGGTGTTACACATATAAATAGAAATACAGACAGAAGGTCGAAAGTAGGATTCCTTAAATAAATCTTACCTGTAGGTATAGGATCATGTCTCTTAGATATACCGCTTCGTAATGAACCCTTGTTATTCAGGCGTCCTTTCATACGTCCTTCGAGGCGTACCCACTTAACGATTCCATTCTTTTTTTATTCTTATACGAAATCTCTGTGACTTACAAACCATTGTGATTCAATTTTGCTTCTTAACTGGACCAATATTTAGTTGGATATAGGACCTTTTGTTATTTAAATTTGATCAAATTCTTTTGACCGTTTTTCGAGAGCTTTTTAAAGCTTTTTAAGCTTCGGTAAAGTGACGTCTAATGACACTTGTCACTAAAATAAACGCAGTGAATTATGGAAATATATTTTCATGAAAAAACTATTCTTGATTTATTTTCAGTGATACACAAAGGGTTTAGTGTTACTATTTGTGGAATTGCTTTTTATACCATATAATTGACAGTGTGTATCGAAAAGCCAAAAGAAAATCTTATTCAAATGCTTATAAATTGCTAAACCTGTGAAAATTTATATTATATTATATTTAAAAATGACAATATATCGCCTGTGTGAACTTATATTGAACTTTTACATTTTTATTGTTTCAACTTCTGTTTTTTGTTAAGAACGGTGAACTTGTGCATAATCCCCGCAAGTTACGATATATTTGCGCAAGTTTCATATAGATTTGAAATTGTAAATAATTGCGCAAGTAAGAAGAAAGAAGTAAAACCATGTGGCGTTATCCGCAAGTAAGAACTCGCTGGCCAGTTTTGCTAACAGTTCTGAGTGTGTCATGAGATTACTTTCAATGTTCTGGGCTTATACAGCGGTGGTTACTAGCCTAAGTTGTTCCTTATAACATTAGATATCTTCCATTGGAAGTCCAATCAAAATTGGTTTCCCAGATGAGCTGAAACAGATAGACAGACACAAATTTTTAGTTAGAAAAAAATAACAGTTTTTTTGACATTATAGTGTCTGTTTAGTTTAGATTAATGTGATTTTTGCTAAAAGCAAGCATTATTGTAACAGACATAATCTAAAATTAACAAGAAACGAGTCGTAGGTTTCAACTTAAAATGAAAATGAAAGCGTAGACACGATCTAGATTTTTTTAAATATGTTCAATCATGTCACAGTTGAAGGGCAACACGTAAAGCTCTTTGCACACTTTGACTCGCTCTAACTAACCTTTTATGCTACAAAAAGCTCGCTTCAAAGTACGCGCACATTTATGAACAGTAAAAGAACAATTTCGTTAGATGCCCGTTGAAAATTTGTGCTGACTTCAAAGGGCATTTTAACGGCACTCGGCCGGCCTTCGTTGTTGACTTCTAAGTGTTCACAATAGGATTTTCTTTTTCATTTGACTATTTGTTAAAAAATAATTAAGACCCCTATAACTGAACAATTTTAAAAGGTACAGCTACAGATTTGCACATTTTGCGTAGCCTGCATATTTTGCGACTTCCACATGATGCTCAATTTTTCCAGCAATAGCAATAGAAGCTACCTGCGGTATTGTATTCTTTACCCACTCACTCAAAGAAACTCATGCTGTTATTTCACTATGGTCTTCTATGAGGGAGTTGTTACTGCTGCCTAGTTTTATGATAATAACAGTATATATGAATAGATATGATAATATATGAAGTGTGATAGTGTGGTACAATTTCCGAAAAAAAAAAATCGTCAATTAACCTTGGAATCATTTTGTAATTGTTTTAGACCTGCACGTAAAAAGAGGATAAAAAGTTATAGGCAAGTATCACAACTAAGTCGTATCATAACTAAGTGGCTTAGTTCTCCTACGCATGTTCTCGTTATGAATTCTCTTTGGCAAGGAAACTCGGGCTATAGCTCTTTTCAAAACTCTCTAAGTAACCTTGAGCCTTCTCATTAAACCAACAAATGGAACTTTTCATATTGAAAAATAAAAACGAATCGAATATTGTGAGAAAACTAAAATTATTTATATGTAAATCAATTTTCTATTTAATGGAAAACATATTGAAAGTGAAATATGAGTTCAAATAAAATTCACGTGCCCATTAGGACTGAAATATTTCATACCCAATTCATTCGAAGAAAAGCATTTTGTTAAAATAGGCTTCTTTGAACAAATACTAAGCAAAGTGAGAAAAATCGACTTAGAATTGTACAATAAATCAACGTCACACTCTTTGCGATTTTATGTTAGTTTGTTTAATAGATTACACTGAGCTAATGAATCAGAAAACTTGGGATTAATCTTGTTTTTACAGTCGAAAAGTTTTATAGTAAAATGTTATCTATATAAATGTATTAAATCTATGAAGATGTTTGGATATTGTTATATTACCAATTCATGAGTAAATGATGACTCACAGATAGAGCAACCCATGGACGTACCTACATACATACATACATACATACATACATACATACATACATACATACATACATACATACATACATACATACATACATACATACATACATACATACATACATACATACATACATACATACATACATACATACATACATACATACATACATACATACATACATACATACATACATACATACATACATACATACATACATACATACATACATACATACATACATACATACATACATACATGGAACAGCCCAAAGTCAGTAAAATTCAGTAAAGAATGCATGCTGAGATATTGCTGGATGCGGGTTAGGCTAGTCTTGCTCTTTGTCTGTCTTATAGGATGGATCTAGCAATGGTCCTCTGTAGTCCTCTGTAGTTGAGATGATGATGGATGATGAATTTTTAACGAGAAAAAATAAATGTGTAAAAATAAATAAAGTACTTAATTGTGAAAATGAAAAATATCCCTCTGCCCATTGCGCATCTTGATAATATATCCATATTAATAAAATTTTCAGCAAACTCCGTAACCTATCTTTTATTGTTTGGGTTAATAAGCGGCACCGGTCACTTACCTTCAAGTGGACGTCAACCTGTCTGCCGATTATAACAAATAATAAATTCTGTTTTTTAAAACGCTTGTCTAGCTCAAATAACAGTCGGTTTTGCGAACTGGAGTCGTTAAGCACATTCATTATTTTATTTCTGAATTCAATGCATTTGAGTATCTACTGTTCGGATGAGAGCCATGGAGTACCTACTGACTCGTTTCTTTTCTATAATATTTCCTGTGAGTGGATACTCGAGTCTACCCGATTTCAGTTTCATGTAAACTCTGTATTATTTAGATTCATCAAGATAATGTACAAATACTTATTTCATTATACAAAAACGAAATAGATTAACAAAAGATATATCTGAAGGCTACAATGCCCTCAGAATTCGGCTCAAGCACTATAAATTTTATACAACTAGGTACGATAAAAAAATTCTACGAAGGCTACTCCCATGTAATGTATTTGATGAGATTGAGATAACTTATATATTTGTATCACATTTCTGAAATTTATAGCTCCACTGTATTCAACTTAGAATTCGTTCGTTAAAAATCTTTAAAGAGCGCTGCACTAAACGGTTTTCATCATAATATACAGAGTGAAATACATATAATTTCTAACAAGCTGTAAGATAAATAAAGATAAAAATTTAATAGAATATGGTTCTGACAAAAGTCCAAATTAAAGGAGTCCTACCGATTCGTCATACTGTTGAATCCACGGGACACCTGGATTAGATGCACGTGGTCTCAATTTTGTATAAATTTTATTAATTAGTTCATTGGAATAGGAATATAAATTTTCGAAATAATGGTCAATCGAATGTAAATTGCCGAATGAATAAATACTCCAATTTGTTTACTTGGACGCTTCAAGAGCGAATCTAAATCTACAACTTGTTTATTTAATATAGACTTCATAATTTATTAGACTCGCACATTGAAAAGTCGATTTGAATCAATTGAAGGTCGCTCGGAGTTTTTTTGTTTAGTTTTATATTTATACTAGACTAGTGACTCGCTCCCGGCTTCACACGGGATTCCATTTTTTTTTTGTTGCAAATCTATACTTATCTATACTAATATTGTAAAGTGGAAAGATTTGATTGTTTGTTTGCATTGATTTGTAAAATTCTTTCACTTTTGGGAAGCTATTATCAACTTTCTCGTTTAACGCTCCTTCCATTAGTCAAAACCGCATTAAAAACTGTTGCGAAGTTTAAAACATTAAACCTTTTATTTATTTTATATTATGTAATAAACTATCATATTTCAGATTTGATAAAAAAAAAAAACAAAAAAAAATACCCAAAGGTATTAACTTGAATAAATATCAATATATGAGCACTAAATGTTGAAAGAAAATAACGCAAAATAATTTCATATACAAGACAATATTATGGGTGTGCTAAACTAAAAACTAATCTTAGTCATGTAAGAGAAGATATCACTACTCCCGGCAACAAGCCCGGAGGAATTGTAAATTTCTGGGTCTGACGTCATAGCCAAGCAACAAACACCAAGCAAAAAGGTCACAAGAATAATTACGGAAAAAGCTCGCACGAAGGTTAACAGTGTCCTATTCGTTTTCTTTATTTTAAAATGAACACGTTCCATTTAGTGTAACTGTACATAATAATATAGAAATTTTAATGGCGTTCTTTATTTAAATTATCCAAAAAATAAAAAGGATATCAAAGGATATATTTTGTACAAATCAAAATTATAGTTATCACAAATGGATAAATGGCCAGGAAACAATAAAACCTGAGAAAGAAAACTGAAGTTTTAGTAGTAATGTGAATTGATTTTGCTGTTTTCTGTCGTTTTTCAGGACGACATATTATAATTTCACACAGTAGCAATAGCGGGCTCAATTCCGACAACGATTCTCTTTCCAAACAGACTAGAGTCTCGTTAGAACGCTGATGAGTTAAAAGCTACTAAGTTGTCGCCAGCAATGGTCATTGGTAATAGCTCCACGATCAGGAAATAAGGCACATAATCGTACAATTTTTATTTGAACAGTTCGCGTACATTCGAAAGCAACGAAACATTTTTGACTTGACGTATTTATTCGGGAAAAACTTTAAATTGCTTCCGACCCAGTTCAAACTCCTATTGAACCAATTCACAGATTGCCTACAAGCTCTGAACTCAGCCAATTTGTATTACTTGTTTATTTATTTATCTAAACACATACAAACTTTATTGTATTTTGATTAGTTACTTATGATTTCTACCTATTTTCTACATTTAAATTACCCCTTTTCAAACTAATTCCAAGTACGTATTGCTTTTCTATGGTTAAATTTGAGCGCCCCGTCAATAGAAGCCATCATTTCATCGACACGATTTAAGAATATAAGAATTTATACTTTATATTTCTTTCATAGATATGTTTATAATAGATTCACCATCTCCTATAATGGATATAATAAATATATCTCCTATAATGGTTATTAGTGCATGAAACTCTAACCCCTTTGCTCTCGGCTTTTTTTTAAAATAGAGTAAAAAAGTTAACGATAAGAAGTTTTTTTTATTTTTTTATATATACTTTAATACGTACGAGTACGTACGCTTTGATCATCTTGTTGGCGTCTTATAAATAGTATCACGAGGGAGATGATTTGCTATTCACTTTAAGTAAGGCGTTACCGCTCTTAATAAACTATGAATCGATTTTTGTTGAAAAAAGAATTATATTTTGCTGTTTTTCTTCTAGTATTGTGATTGCCAAATATGTATATGAAGAAAGATTCTTTCAGATTTGTTATAAGTAAGTATATGATACAATACTGTTTTGCAGTGTAACTAAAAGTTTTTTGAGTAGGTATATTTAATATATTAATATTTATTTTTACCTATCTTTGAGAGAGTTTCGAAACATAGTAGTTTCCCAACGTAAAAAAAGGATATCAAACTGTAACAAAAGGAAATGAATTGTGTTAATTATTTCATGGTTTTTGTTAATAACATTATTGTCCCGACATTTAATGCATTTGTATTATGTTATTTTTAATAAGACTCACTGCGAAGGTTTCTTGTCGGTTTTTTTCCCTTTCCGAGTAGGTTGTAGTTTAATTTGCTTTTATTGTGTTTGAACATGTGATTGATTTTGCAAAAACTTATAAATAAAAATAACATAATATACCTATATTAATTAATACACATCTGTGTGGTATACGAATATAATTGTTTTCCTTGTTTTATTTAAAAATCAAGAAAATACATTTTACACTACAAATGTACAAATTAATGTGGTACTCATTCCACCTTATTGGTACGCTAATATCACTACGGTCTAGATCTGTCTACTAGACCAGTGCGAATGTGTGTGATTTGTTTATTGAAAGTATAGTGTTTACGCAAATCTGTGTAATGTTTGAGTAAAAAGTGCCTGTTTAAAAAAGCAAAAATAGAATACATATTTCACTGTTAAGTGTTCACACTCCACCAAATGGTCGCTAGTATAACAGTGATGTACTCGCCGTAGAATAGGAAATTAGGAATAAGAATGAAAATGTGGAAAATGGAAATCAGGAAGCTATAGAACCTATTTAGCATTATATAAATAGGTTGTCGATAATCGCAAAAAGCGCTACCACAAAGGTATTTCCATGCAGAAAAAATAAGGATTCAGCCCTTGAGGCCAGAGGGCGATTGATGTCTTAAATTCACGGGTTTCTTTATCAGAAACGTTTGAAAAGAAATTACTTCGCTTTAGTCGGAAAAATTTCGACTCGAATCGAGTATTGCTTGCAAAATGATTTGTTTAGTTTAACATTCAATTTGTAACAAAGAAATAATAAATCATAAAGTTCTCCAGCGCTGGGCTTGTTCACAAAATTAACTATAATTATTGTGTGGGAATAAAAAAAATCATATTTTTTAAAATAGTCCGCTATGTGAATTGAGGTTTTGATTTTAAGGAAATATTTCACGATTGCTGTTTACAATGTAATCCTTTTTTATTAGCAACACTAACAAATAGTACAACCAAAAGGTGTATACATACTAATTTTTCTTTAAGAATAATTTCTTTATGAACGGTCACTATCACTGAGAAAGCTATGAGATATTATTTTACAGTTTCGCATACGAAAACATTTCTAACGCACAGCTAGATAAGAATAAAATATTAACACAGTGATTCATTAATATAACAGGCATATGTTTTCTAAAAATAAATGTATAGTCTATGCCACATGTTTGGTTTATAATATCGGATGTATCGGTGTTGCCGGTGAGTGGTGATCGATAGTGGAGTATCGAGACGAGGGGAGGCAGGGCATAATGAGACCGGCTGTGGAGGCGTTCGCGCGTGGAGTCAAGCGAGCCGTGTGAATTTCGTGGGCTGAAACGTGCACACCAACTTACTAACGTGGAGCGAAATGCATACCGGGTTAAAGCAAAATTCCTAACCAATTTTACTATGTACGCATTGTACATTCATGTTTATATTAAAAATATAAAATCAGATGTTAACACTTGAAATAATGAGGCTGTAATTTAATAAAATTATTGCACTAAATTAGTAAGTACACTTGTCGAAATTTGATCTCGATGGGGAAAAAATATTTTTGCAATATCATTCATTGATAAGACAAAAACTCGTAAATGTAATTATATATCTCTGCATAAACCCTTAGTTAAGAATTTCAGATTAAGCAATCATATATTTACAATACACAAGTAATATAAGTTATGATTTTACTAAGAGTAAATGTAAAAAAAGTTATTGGTTTCAATATGAGATTTATAACAGAAATTTCATTGAAACTGATGCCCTTAGCCATAGTTTATTATTCACATACATCTTCGATTTATTGTAAAAGAAATATAGGTAATACAGAAATATGACATCGCTTAGGTGAGGATAAATTGCTTGACATAAAAGCAAACGGTTTGAACAATAATTTTAGCTCTGATTTGCCAGCGTTCGTCACAAAACGAAAAGATGTACCCCTCAAATAAATATTCAAAACTGTATTGGATTTAATTAGAAAAAATTATATCCTCAAATTAAATATTAAACATTTCCTAATAGGTAATTATTACTAGCCAAGCACTTTCTAAGTAGGAACTAGATACCTAGGTAGATTTATTTGTTTATTTCAAAGAGAAATGCCACAATATGGGCTTCTACAGCGAGCCGTAAATTAATTCCTGCGGGCTTAGAAGACGGTAACCATTTATCATCAGTGGAACGTCAGCCTGTTTGCCATCATTTATAATATTTAAAAAAACTTAGTAAACCAATCTCTTTAATCAGGGATATCCTAAGGCCCACCTGCCTTAGGCCACCATCTATAGATGATATCCCATTTACTTAATGCTAATATGATAATGTCAGCCCATATCTATGATACATCTCTACAAAAACAACTCTGATCGAGACTAAAAGGTTGCTAAAAATTTGCTTTTTCTGTGATAGGAGAGTCAGAGAAAGAAAAATTTCCATCAAAATGTTGGTACACAAAATGTGTACTAAAAATATTCAGCTAGCATGTGTTGCGACTATTTTTAAAACTTGTAAAAATGTCAAGTGAAAATATGATGCGAGGCATGTCGCAGCGGGACTTGTAAACATTATTTTCAAGCGCTTTATGAATAATGCTCGATTCAATTCTGGCTGACGAGTGTCGCGTCGTAATACGCGTACGTGGTATTTAAATTTAGTTTAGGAGATTAATTAAACAGAGGGCGAACCGTGGACGTACGGAGAGTCGTCACAACCGTCAAAAGCATCCGCCGCACTGTTTTATTCTCTACTGGAACCATCAATGGGAGACGCAATCGAATTTGCCAAATGACGTTCACACTAAATTGGTGAAGAGTGATTGATTGAAACGCTCCGCTAAAGCATTTTACACTGGAAATAATTGGATCTGAATATTTAGAGCTCCATGTTGGCGCTAAAGTGGTTAAACTTGATTTAAAATTTTCGTCAATTCTAGTGTTTTCTGTAGCGACATATGGTAACTCTACGCTTAGCAGGTCTAACCACGTTTCTTTCCCATCTAAAAACAATATTGATCAAGTATCTCATGGCAGGACGAGTCCACAAGTTCAAAAACGCTAAGCGAGCTATAAAGCGGGCTAAGTAAGCTCTTAGTTTCTTTTCTTTGGTTGGTAGGATCAGAAATTCTGTCATTTGCCGAAGAACCAAAGTTGTCGACATAGCCGAAAGAATTAAAAAACTGAACTAGCAATGGGTCGATAACATCTATCGCAGAACGGATCAATGATGGGGTAGACGAATCCTCGAATGGGTGCCATGAATTGGCAAAGTCAGAGTTAGACGCTCCTTGGCTAGGTGGGCAGACGCTTGAAAGCATAGAGCTAAAAATTACTGTTGCTTGGTATTATTACTTCTATGATTGAAAGGCATCGCGGGAAGCGACTAGATGCGAAGCGCAGATACCGTACTGGTGAGCCTTGGGAGAGGTTACATCTATCAGTGGAGAACACAATTTCGTTTACCCTCTTTGTTTCGCGTGTTTTCCAATGTATTTCTAGAAACAGAATCTATGGTCAAGTGGATCTGCAGAGCATGCCAATGAGCATAAAACTTCAAATTTTATTACATCACTTACGCGCATCTCTACTATGGACATGCCCCGTTATTAATTCATAAATCCCTAATTTGAAATTTAAATAGTTAAGCTGGCTTTGTGACGTCCATAATAAAGCTGAGACTACATTCACATGGGCTCTTTGTACTTAGTGCTTGTAATTCAATAAAGCGGTTGGCCGAGGGCCGCAAAGGTAGGAGTCTCCACTGACACGCGATATTAGCCTGATTAGCTGCGAACCGGCGCGCCTCTGCAAAAAGCTTTAAAAACGTCGCCAGTAATTCAGTTAGGGCGGCAGTGGTATGGCACCCAACAACCCTACCAGTGTAGTTTCTCGAATATATGAAAATACTTTATTTCAAATAGTGTTACATATTTTGTGTACTTACATTTTATGTAAAGGATGTCAAACAGGCTAACAGTCTATTTGATTGTAGCTACCTAATACATACAACGACACAGTTATTGCAAGTAGGCAGCGATTTAAATAAGATTTACTAGTTAGATAAGAAAATTGACTCTGTCATCCTTTACTCATTACCAAAACACAACAGCACAGGTGCTGTTTCTTTAAAGTAGTCTTCTCACGTGTCTCGGTCTCTATATTACAGTATTTTACTACGGGCAATTTATAACTGTTTCCATATATAATTTGATGTTAAAATTGGATAACCACATTCAACTAAAATTGCAATTTATGGCTGTTAAATGCAGTCACTAAGAATTTATTAGTCATTACATGTTTTTGTATACATTTTATATATTTTAAGGACAAATTAATAAAAAATAACATTAAGACGATGATCTAATGTTGAACATTATTTGTATGTTGTAGAATGATAAGGTCTGTTTTCCTTTGGAAATTCATGTAAATATTTAGGTACATATGCAAGTAAATAAAACTTACTAATAATTTATCATATAATGATATTTAACAGTTAAAATGTTAGTAAATTTTTAAAAAAATTGGGAAAAATGCTGTATTTATCCTTTATCGTAAGTTCAGAATCATCATTGTCTCTACGTAGAAATTGTGGTTTTGATAAAGCTTATTAAAAGTTAGATAAAAGATAATATGGACATTGCAATGCGAGTATATCACGTGAGTATTTTAATTGGGTATATTCGAGAACCTGTGGTAGAGGCAGCGTAACCCGACAATAATTAGATACGGCGCGCTTTTACAGCGACGCAACTCTGAATACCAACCAAATTGCGCCCTTCCAATCCCGTTTATGGCGCGATGGAACTTTGGAGCTTCGTTTGGCTACCTTTTTTTTTATTTTCGGTTCCATATTTTGAAAGTTTCACGCCCGAATTGAATTATAAATGATATTAAAATAAAGAAAAATTTAAATAAATTTCAATCAGCAATGAATATAAAATTAAGTTGGTTTCAAAATTTCACGAAAAGATTTCGTATTTAAAATTTGTTTTGTCTATACCATTTTAAATTAGAGTATTTAATTATTTTAATTATTCACAACTAGTGACTGTCCTACTCCTGGCATCGCAGGGATGCATTTTTGCTGCAAATTATTTATACACAATCTTTTCACGTTCTATCACTATTTTCATAGTAAAAACCGTGTTCAAATCCGTTGGGAGGATCAAGAGACCCTGACTTTAATTTTTATGTTATAATAGGTACAATTACTTTTTAAATTGTATTGAAAAAAAAAAGTTAAATATAATTTTAATATGACACTTTAAAACATTGATCTCTGATATATCCTTTTATCATTTGTCTTTATCGTTCGTATACTATGAAAAAGGACGGTATACATCAATTCTCAACTGGTCACGATTCCTTAGTGAAAAACATTTAATTTTCTGTGTCAAGTACGAAGTCAAAGGACAAAATATAATTATGGTCGCTTATAAATTAGCTGAATAATTATGTTTGTGAAAGTACTTGCGTGCTTTAACCGTCCGATAGCGCGATTCCCCGAATTCCTCTGGTTATGTATGAATGAGTGCTGTGCAAATTCCAACTAGTTGATTAGCCCGGTAGCCGGATGCCGTGTTTCCCCTCCGAGTGCATATGTCCGTAATGTGCACCTGCAATTTTTGGCACTAACGGAACCCAAACACGGAAATGAACCCAACTACACATCAGTATAACTTGGAAATTTTCAATTGAAACTAAAACACTTCTAAGCTACACTTGTGTTAATTGATGATTTATGTTTTGAAATATTACGATTTTTAGCAATATAAGTACAGGATATTTTAGTTTAAATGCTTATAATAATAAAATTAAAACTTGCCAATCAGCTGAATCAACTTTTTCGAAGTTCTACTTAGTATTACTTAGTAAGTATGACAAGAATTTATAATAATAATAATATAAAATGTTATATTTATTTATTTACTAAATTATTATATACACTCCACTTGAACTTTTTATTTGTGTAGAATTATTTTTTCACGGCTTTTTGTTATTTTTTGTTGTATTTTAGTTAGATACTAAAACCTACTAAAATAAAATTAATTGCAAAAAGGTTGCAAAATTTGGAAACCATAAAAATAATATAGGTACTTATTTTTGCAATTCCCAAAATTTATCTATTTAGACATTCTTGTGGGACTTAATGGGAATGTAGGAAAATGTCTTACCAGTATTCTCTCTTCAATTAACCAGTATTTATACAATCACTAGTTACATTGGGTAATGTAAATTTGTAGACTGTTTTTGTAAGCTGAACAGATTCTTAAAAGAAACTATTCCCATTATATATTTTTTAAAACAAACCATATCATATTGTAATCTTTGTAATGTTATAAACTCATAGACAATAGTGAGTTCAAGTGAATTGTAGGAGGCTGTCACGAACTCAGTGTATCAGATAAGCTCAGCAGTTTGTTCGGAGACGTCTCCGTCGTTTGTCGTTCGCGTATTCACAGGTCGAGACGAAGTCGTGACAGAGTGGGTGTAGCCGACACACCACGTACGATGAGACAAGCGCGGATGGATACGCTACATTTAAGGCATATATGAACTTCATTTAATATACATAATTGGTACCAAATGTCATCTTATAATAAATAAGTAGGCATTGTGTAAATCTGTATCTTATCTTGTATTTTTTGTGTACGAAAGAAAAGATCTGACCTATGTATTAACTGATAGAATGTATTATTGAAACTTTTTTTTACATAGTATTATGTACAATATTTTGTATATATATTTTTTTAATTTAATGAAATGTTTTCAAATAAAACGTTTGCTCAATAAACATTACTTGAATTTTGAACTGCCAAGAATTTAATTACGCAAAAATGTAATAAACTTTTAAAATTTTATGAAGATAGAAATTAAAAAGTATTGTAATAATGAAATTAATTTTAAGTGCTTGAATGGTATGTTTTTATGTTTTTTTATGTTTTTGGTATGTTTGAATGGTATGGTTTTGATCACATTGATTTAGTGTTGCCGTAATAAATATACTCACAAAATTAGCAATAAAAAAGTTTTATAAATCATTAAAAGGTGTACTCGCTGCCTATATTAATTTGTACATTATACTTGTACAGTCGGCCGCAAAAATCGATTAACAAATTCAAAAGTGCAAAAAAAAAACTGAACACTCAACGCACTATAAATCGTTGTCACAACTTGACATAAGATTATTTATTACAATAATGGTGTCTAATATAGGTACATAACTATGTTTCTCTTGACCAATATACCAATTTACAAATAATTATTCTGAAAAATATTGACGTGCTAGCTGGTCGAGGGATTAGCTCTCCAACTCAAGTCAAGAAAACTTATTGTAGCACTAGCTGCTGTCAGCGACTTCGTCCGCGTTTAAAAAGAAAAAAGTAGCCTATCCTGTGACCCGTACGTCTAAATGTTTATCTACCAGGTTTCATGAAAATCAGTTAATTCGTTTAAGAGTTATGGAGGAACATACGAGTACATGGAACGTTGCCATGGACGTGGGAATAATATAAACTACTCTAGGTCCATGGGCGTTGCTTTTGCTAATAGGCGATGATTAAAATTTGTCATCGTGAGAACCGTCAGTTTTTCTACCGATCGTAACATAAAAAAACACTTTTTAAACAAATACAAGCGACACAAGAGTCACACAAGTAAATAACACCAGATCCGAAAGAATTAGTAAATGAACGACGTCGACCCCAGCCCACGCATGTCTCCAGAAAAGGAATAACATTATGCCCGGGCGCATATATTTTGTGCACAATGCACTTTCACATTATTTCGTACGATTCATACGAAGGTAAATATATTAATGTTGCTAATAGCAGAGAAGAAGTTATTTTCCCGTACACCGATCACAAGCATTGCATAGGTATACTTTATGCAAATGACCAACTTTTGCATTTTTTAATTTTTCATGAAGTTTTCATTGTGATTGAATGAGATTTTTCGTTACTATAATACTTTTAGCATATGTAATCTTGATATTCTAGCTAAATTTTAGTAGTAGGCACACTGAGTTTCGCAGTCTTTTGGGCAAACCGCCTGGCGGCAGTAACCACCACCTTACAAAATACCACCGTGAAATAACAGCATTATGTGCTGTTGTGTTTCGATGAGTGAGTAAAGGATGCTAGAGCCCATTACTTCATCCCTTCCTTATCCCTTATCCTTAGTCCTTGTATGATCGGCAGCGCACTTGTAGCACTTATAGCGTTGCTTGTGTTATAGGCGACCTGTCGACCTTAACATAAAAAAAATATAATGTGTATCACAATTGCTCTAAGTCAATGGCGTCCGTGTGAAATCAGTAAAAATCGTGTTCCCCTATAAAAATAAATGTGTACACGTGAAGCGCGAGGCGAAATTCTAATCACTCCATAACACCCAAATGAAGGTGAGCATTTTTGAGGCCTTCATACTCACACTGAAATTTCGACCTTTATTTGAGACCGGAGGGGACTTATCAGGGCGTTTTTCCAAATAGCGGCATCAATTCGACACCGGCGCGGCGCGGCTTCCTCGCCAGTTATCTCTGTTCTCCCCCGCGTCACACAAAGCGCGACCTCGTGGGCGGCATTTTAGCGCTCATTTTGTAACACTCAAAACACCATTATCGCCCGCATATGGCCGGGTCACCGAGTGTACACGGTTCAAATTATGTTAATGATCGCCTAACAAAAGTGTGAGCGCCTCCGTCATTACTGTCGTAAAATTTTAAATCCTATTATCATTGGCCTCACCTTCCATTTTCTGTTGCAGGTATGTTCCAGCCAGTGCTATTTAAATCCGACACAAATGAGATCATCTCGGTAAAGCGACGACTCGGTCGAGTGTCATGTAAGCCGATGTATGTATTCGTAGATAAAATGCGTCTTTCTCTGTAAGCTTAGCGTCGTTTATACGTACGTGTAGCTGTGGATATTCGAAAAAGTTAACTAACAAGCCGCGTCAAACATTCGGATTCTTACTTTTAACGAACAGTGGCCTGATTTTAACGAACCTGTACGGGATATCGCCGAAACGTGTATACGGAAAATTTTTCATTCAATTCACAGGTTTCCTGAAAATGCTACATTGTTTTTTTTTTTTTTTTGTTTTTCATTGTGTTTTTCAAACAAAGATTATTGGGTAAAAAGAGCTTCTGCGGTTAAAGCCTAATTAAACCTATAAACGAGACATGTTGTGAAACTGAAACATGAATTCTGTTTAATTGTTTGATTTAAATAGGAACCAGAAAACACTTATTACTTACATCTTAAAATGTTAGTATACTATGGTATAATAATATTACACTGTGATATGTTTTTTCCAAAAATATTGAATTATAAATACAGACGGACTTAACTATAATTGTAAGAGACTGAAAATATTTTTACTTTTTTAGTATTATTAAATTTTATCAAACACTACTTATGTAAATACGCAATTACGCATAAATCTAAAATGAATGCAAGTAAAATAAATTCCAAATAAATATATATTTGGAATTTATTCCAAAATAATGCTTATTCTAAAATAAGCATTAGAGATTTGTCAAAATTTTAAAGAAATTTCAATATTCAATTGAATAACTTTAGAAGGTATATAAAAGTATGTAGTAGATAGTTGTGACAGTGCATTTAGCGTAGGTTTATGACGATGCAAACGCGCTGCCCCCGTGAACAAATCGACCTATACAAAGCCAGCTTTAACTAGCTCTTTACAAGGCAAATGCCTCTTGAAGTCGCCAGTAGACGTACAATATACGAGTGCTGTTAACATTTCCTGCGTATGAATAAATCAATTTCCACTTTGACTTTACGTACTTGCATTGTACTTGCCAGTATTATTGAACAAAACATTGTCACCGCAGTGAGTCATCCCTTTTGGATTTCGAATTACAAGTTGCAACTATACCTTGCGTTTATTGTACTAGCTGGTGCCTGCGACTTCGTCCGCGTTGAACGATGAAAGGTACCCTATGTCCTTTCTGGTGTCCCAGACAACGTGTATGCAAAATTTCATGGTGATCGGTTCAGTAGTTTTTGCGTGAAAGCGTAACAAAGAAACTCACATTCACATTAATCAATCAATCAATACTAATAATAAATCTGTAAGTGTAGGTATTGTATAAATGTTCCTCCATAACTCTTAAACGAATTAACAGATTATCATGGAACTTGGTAGATAAACATTTAGACGTACGGGACACAGGATAGGCTAATTTTTCAATGCGGACGAAGTCGCGTTATAATATTAGTAAGGATGGTAGTAAAAATTGTTATTATTTTATAATATTTTAGCTGCACAAGTAACCATACAAGAAACGTGCCTATAATAATATGTAGCTTAGATAAATCAACGTTTGCAGTAATTACTTCTTAGTCATAAAGAATTGATCATAAAATCATCATCAATCCAAAATTTACGTTAAAGAAATTCAATTAATTAATTAATTATTGATGTAACCACGAAAGTTGTCATCAAATTAAAAAGCATTGTCAAACCCATCACCAAAATTATGTTCAAGTGCCTACATTTGTCTGCAGACGATCGCGTTTTCACCCTTTGCTTTTAGCGGGCAACTTTCATTACGAACTTTTTTAATCGTCCTTTGTCCCAATGAAAAAAAAAATCCGCTGTGATGCCGGTCGAGACGGCCGGTCGGCGTGTCCCGACTCCCTTCCCGTAATTAAACTGACACCATCTCCGGGGAACAGTTTTGAATGTTATTAGAATCTCTTTCGCCCCGTCGACTCTGATTGGAACTTCGGTATTTTGATGTCAGGCGTCGCCGTCGATATCGTCATTCATAAAATTATTAAGTACTAGCTGGTGCTCGCGACTTCGTCCGCGTTGAAAAGTATAAAACGCCATCTACCGTGGAGCGAAACGCTAAAAATATCACCAAGCAGTTGTCATGTTAGCCGCTTCACATGATACTGGATAGATGGCGCTGTCAAGTGTATCCCGGGCGAGGCCGCTAGTATTTACTTTTATTTTGGATTTCCCATAGGAATAAAGCATTTTCCCGCGGTAAAAAGTAGCCTATGTTCATCAGGGATAATGTCGGCTTCTAATGGTTAAATAATTTTTCAAATCGGTCCAGTAGTTTCGGAGCCTATTCGATACAAACAAATAAACAAACAAATCTTTCCTCTTTATAATATTACTATTTCAAATCAAAGCTTTCCACGACATAATTATGTGTAAAAACACGCCGAGCTTGATTTCAATGTTGCCTAAATAGCCTATCTTTATAATCCTACTATGGTCGGCAACGCACTCGTAGCATCCATGGAGTTGCTGGTGTTATATACTTAGGCGACGGTAGCCTCTCACCGTCACGTGTCACTTAATATAAAAAAAATACTGAAGCTAAGTTTTCACCTAAGTCGTTCTTCATAGATCCATATAACACCGATATTCAATCCAAGTAAAAGTGTGCTTGTAATTTTACGAAATTCACCTTTGATCCATCAATTCTATGGCAATTTATCACTCATAAAACATTTCCGATATGTCTGTCGGTCTGTAACACGTCGCTGGAAATCGACAATTTCTCGGAAACCGAGGCAATGTGGGCTCGGTCTTGCCACTTATGAGAGTCGTGCCAGAGAAGCTCCGAATGTATAGGAGAAAGTGGTCCGGACTTGGCGTAGAGCCAACACGCGTCGCCTGTCAAAACACAACTTAAAATTTATTAATTCTTCCTAATTTGTGAAAGAAATCCAAAGTGTTAATTAACATTCGTTTCAGCGTAGTGATTAAACCGTAACTGTGACCAATTTTATGGGTTATTGCCCACAAAAATTTAATTTGTTGGATCAGTTCTTCTTAATAGTTATCAATCTCAATGGAAGCGCATAAAGGACGCTTTCGTTAAAATATGAATTCTCAGAACCTATACGAATTTCAAAAATAATTAGTTATCATATTCAATTTCAAATTATCAATCCATGAAAACCTTTCTTTAGTATATCACATACTTAATCACATATTACTATAAAATACAGTCTGTTACGCTGTTTGTTTCTCCCATAACTTTTCTTGTCTTCTAAAGCACCAAACGGATTTTGATATAAGTGTCTGTATACAATTGGCGGTAGTAAACAGCAAAGCCGGGTATAAATATGTAGATATTTTTAATTATGATGATATCTGAAATATCGTTCGATGATCAACTATACGTAAGCAAAATATAGAACCAAATGATTGTCGCATTAAATGACGTACGATCCAATTTGTGAAATGGCTCGAACACCTACATCTGATCGCGTCACCACACCATATAACACACGCGTGTCAAACAATCCCACCCGTATTTATTTTCAGTGACAAATTATAATGGTAATTAATTAAATAATGCACCCCCATTCGACATTTGAGTAATGCATTCTGCAACACGTTACCAGATTTATCATTGAAATGCATAATTATGTTTATACACTGAGCTGAAATTAACGTAATTTCAAAATTAAAGCAGTTTAGGTTTACCGTTATCTGGACGTTTAAACTAAATGGTATTAAAAGTCAATAAAGTGTTTAAGCGATTTCCAAAATTGTAAGACTAGACTAGACTAGCTGGTCTAGACAACTGGCGGAAATTCAACCATAATCTATACTTCTATACTTATAATATTATAAATAGGTAAAGTTTTTATGCATGTTTGTTTGCTTGTAATGGATTAACTCACACATATGATAAAAGTGAAATAAAATAACAAACTTCACTTGCAATTAAATGAGAATTGTAATCACTTCCAATGAAAGGAAGCTTATATCCATCAATCAAAATTATTTCCGAAATTCTAAGAAATATCCTTATATTTCATTTCACAGTCAGTGAATTATAAATACAAAAAATATTAGCTAAATTCATGTCTAAAAAGAGTTTTTGTATCATTAGCAAAAATGAAAATTAAATGATAATATTGTTATGCGTAGGTACCAAGTAATTAATTATGCGTAGGTGAATCCAATACCCAAATGAGTGGAATAAAAAATGAAAAACGGATTCATTAGAAAAGGTCAATGTATTCATTAAAATTATATATGAAATCACAAAAGCCCGTTAAAATCTCTTTAAAATTTATTTTGAATTTGTATTTCAAACCACAATATAACATGGTTGTTTCAGTATTTCTTTTTCACTAACTGTGTTCTGCGGTTTCATCCCCCACTTTGCTCTTCTCGGTAATTCTCGGTAACATACTCAATAATTGAGCTATAAAATACTCAAATGAATTCAGTTTAATTTGATTGTAAGTCGAAATATTTTTTTTAATAAATCGCAAAACTAAACACACCGTTTTTGGCCTCCAAAGTAAACAAGGTGTTTTTGGATAACCCTACAATAAACAGGAGGCAAAACCCTCCTGTTTTTCCAGGTCAGAGTTAAACAATGAAAAAATGACCCTACCGGAAATAGAACCCGAGACCACTGAGTCAGAGCACTGTAGCAAGCACCTCAACCAATCGGCCTATAGGTTCGTTATCGGCGCTTCTATTTCAACAATTTCAGGAAACATTCACGTGCGTTGATAACTCTGATGCATGACACATTGTGAAGATCTGGGAATAAGGTTCATTATACTTTGTATACCTACTTATCAAGCGGGGGAAACGAGCGTTAACAAAATTCCAAAGTATTCTTAAATTCCCTAATAAAGAAGTAAACATGAAAACGCTTCGCGAACAAATCGGAAGCGTGGCGTCGACAGGAAACTGCGTAGCTTCAGATTCAATTTCCGCTGCCGGTCGCCTAATAAGTCCACTATTCACTAGTATAGGGTTGTTACACGCGAAGTAGATGTTTAGAAACTTAGAACAATTCGTCGCAGGTATTACTTATAACACCTTTAGTTCAAATTTTCAAAAAGTGTAGTTCTAAAGTGTTAGTTTTATTCGCATATATATTAGCCACAACTATTTCTTCATATTCAGTGGCTTCGGGCGCATTCATTTCGCAAAGTAGATGATAATTGCTCCTTAAAATTCAAAATTATTCAAAAAATCACAGTACGCAACTTAAATCTTATAATTTTGTTTTGGGTCAAATCTTGTAAGTAAGTTATTTATTCTGTTATCTAGTTCTAGTTATCTAATATCTAGTTCGTGCAGAGTATAATAATTTCCAGCGATGATTCATGTACCTTTACTGCCACTATTTCTATGATTTTCTTCGTAACATCTTACCTAAATTTAATACTCAACTTATTTTGAACTTTATTTGCATAAGTGAAATTAAGTTGGGGTGGCAATGTGAGAAAATTATACAAGTTTAGTGTTAAGTTTACAACTCGTATATGATGTTCTTTTGTAGAATATGAAGTTGGACGTTAGTACATTCATTGTAAAGGAAACAGATGTACATATATAGTTCATTTTCCTCGTTAAGTGCCCTCGTACAATATATAACTCGTACTTTTGACAACTATGAGGTGCAGTACAACTTCAAACAGAAGTTGCACCCGATGTAACCTGCTCTCTAACTTCGCTAACGCTTTGAAGCGTGAAAAAACAGGAGAGCTAATATACTAGATTACATTCTAACTTGTTTCATTCTACTTTGAACATGATTTCTGTTTTTAAAACAGTGTTATCCTAGAAGTGAGTTACGCATGGCCGTTAATTTTTTTAAAAGAAATACTATATTTTGCTTTAGGAAGAATGCAATTTTTCTTTTTGTTGAAACATCACTTCATTATATATTTTTTTTTAAATTAACTATTTTATTATAATTAATTATTTATTTATTTATCTGTATGTACCTATGTCCTGTTGTGTGTAAAATTTGTATTAATCAATGGTGCAAAAGGCACAAAGTAGTTTCATTTGCATCATTGATGGTGCTGGCTATTGATGCAAATGAGACTCAGGAGGTGGAACCAACATTTTTGAGTATTTTTTATTTCTTTTTCTGAATTAAATCTTACATTAAAAGAATAAAAAAATTTGTTTGCAATAAAAGACCATGGTGAGGTGGTCATGCAATTGTTATAAATCCAAAGATATTTATGCTCATAAAAAGATTTAAAAAACAATAGAGTTACAATACAGTTTCGAATAGAGATGCATTATATAGAACAGGTAAATGATATTCAAGAAGGCACTAATATGTGTAATATTTAGAAGGCAAGAAATGGTCATTATGCTTGAATATTAATAATTATTTTACAACCTGTCCTAGTTTTATAAATTACATAATTAATATTAATTTTATGGCTTTTATTTTTTCTAAATCAAGGACATCAGATAAAACTCTGTTTATATTTACTGAGACCAGGATCACTGATTTTGCTATTAAAAAACAAGGTTGCTTATTCTGACAGGCTTTTGATGTTAGTAATATAAAAATAGACTCGAGCCTTTAATATTAATATTATATAAAAAAAAAATGCTAACACAAAATTACCTCAAAGGCGATGGAGGTCAACGAAAAAGATTATTAAAAAAAGAAAACTATCCGTCGTATATCCTAAATGCGGGCGATTTATACATAATTGGACGTAATATTTCACGTTCATTTAAATCTTGAATTCCTAAATTAAAATAAATTAAAAGAAACTACTAAGTAATAATATTAAACGAATTATTCGCTTGCATTCTTAGCAGTCAAATAAATTTGAAATTCTATAGCAAAGCAGCTAGCACGCACAGGAGAGGTACGAACGAATGACTTGTGCAGGCGAGCCCGCGGCCTTGCGCCCGCACAAAAGGAATATCACGTGCAAGTTACCAACAAAGCGCCCAGTGCTCTGCGTAATTCGATATTGTCGGGTTGAATGATCCCATATCAACTCGGAGAACCTTAATTCAGCTCTCGTCGCGACGGAGGCAGAGTGCACTTTGGCGTAAATAAAAAGTTGAACGCCGCCGTAACGAGAACACCACAGACAATGACTCTAGACAATGTGTTAGCGAGATGACACTCAATGCCTGTACTACCACTAGGCGCGCCCTCACAACCTTTAGTGTCATATTCGCATTGCACTTCTTCGCCGAGAAATGTGCACACTTACTGCTTTTAGAACTAATAAAAAATAAGGATTCCTTATTTACGCTAAGTGGCGTTTCAGATTGTAAAGTACTGTCATTTCAAAGGGGAGTTTACGGGATTACACAAAGTGTTTTTGCTTTCATTGCTCTCACTAATGAAAAGCTATAGTAAAAACTTTAACAAAGTAAATGTGGATTAAGAGTTAAGTCTTTGTTATTCGTTCAGTTCAGAGTAATAATTTATTAATTGTTCTTCAGTTAACTCTTGATGCAACCGTTAAATTAGAGTGGGTAGGTATCTACATACCCATAGACTCGTTCCTGACTATCAATGCACAGCCAAAACTATACCATGTCTGAAGCTGAAATATTGAACATAGATTTGTTTTATAATTAAACCTCCGCTAAGAAAGGATTTTTGAAAATTTCACCTCTGTGCGAAGCCGGAAGCATCTCGTTAGTATTGTATAAAAACTTTTATGCGCTATAAATTTTTACATTAATTATTATAAATAGGTACATATTCGCAAGTGTAATTTTTGAATGAATCAATTGAAAATGATTGCTCATGCGTAAATAAATTCAGCGCAATTCATTTTGAATGATCAACAGTTAATCCGGAAAGTGTATGGAAGTATAAAGCCCTCAAGCAATGGGAAATCCACAGTACCATCATTCAATGGGTAGAGCGCCCCCTTGACAACGAGGCGGTACCCTAACAGTTACAAGAACACCAACCAACCCCTAACCTCGCATTATCCAGACATGAAAAGGTTTTTTAAAGTCCCGTCTATTTTTACGCATCAAATATAAAGGTGGTTTTTAACGAGTCTGTAAGAAAATAAAACTGAATTTCCCTTAATCGCTAGATATAAAATACGTAAAAGGTCCAAAACACTCGTCTGCATCGTTGTATTAAAATTTAATGAAATCCATCGGCTGCGGGCATTGTTATAAACACAGACACGGTAGTCATTGCGTATACAGTATGGAATCTCGTCATTTTATCTCATGCATAAAATCAAAACTTTACGAAGTTTTAATATTATAAAATTAAAATCAATTAAGGAAAATTTATCAAATAAAATGATAACAAGGAAACTAATAGAAAAATATTTAATTAACAACGTATATGCATTTTTGTGGATGGACTTTATGACTCGTTTCAATTGTCACTCAAACGTAGTGCATAATATCTGTCTATTATAGAAATATGTGTCTATTTTGTAATACGAAATGTAACACTAAACAATCTCGCCTTGTCAAACTTAAGCAAATCATAATCATAAGGTTTGATATTAGACAATTCCTACAAGTCTACATAACATATACCTACAATGACTTTTTGTAGTCATATAATACGAAGCAATCACATTGATCAAACTTAGCAAGAAGTTCCTCAATGGTATCGAATTGTAATATGCAATTATAAAAATATGCATTATATAATTTGAAAATTACATGTATTCACTCGATCTCTTACGGTACAAGGTCTACGGTGTTTGGACACTGTTTATTATTTCTATTGTGAATCGGCCATCGTTAATTTACATGCCGGCTATCGCATTAACGATGACTGAGCGGTTTCTCTTAATTATCATTTTGCACGGTTCGTCAGTCCGCTCTTCCCTATTTTGAAATACGCTATGTAGTCATAATATTACCTGGACATTATTTTTTGTCATTTGAGTTTACTTGTTTAGGTAATAATTTAGGCGCAAAACATCACATACAATAAAAAATACGATATTTTAAGTCAAATGAGAGTAAAAAATTTCAAATTTATACATTTCATATTTCAAATTAGTTATGGCCGACTAGTTTATGGTGCTCAATATTTTGTGCCCTTCCTTGCCTAGTGTAAAGAAAGTTACTTAAGTATCCGTTTAAGCTGAATTGAAGTAAATAGTTAAAGATTTGATTAAACGCCCTATTAAGATTAGATATCTCTCATCTTAAATTGTAGCGTTCGAGGGAGACAAGGAGAGAGGAAGTTACCATTCCTCGGGCACGCGGGACATTCTAGTTTAATTGTTTATTCAGATACGGGCAACTTCTCGAATTAGGTCACCCGGAATCACCGCGTTAATTAATATTTGTGTTTGAACTGTCTCCGTGCCCTTGAGTGATTAAGCGACCTTTCAAATAACAGTTACTCGTAAACCGTTTACATCGTTTACATTCAAATTTATAATTGCAACAGTGAAATGTTCGGATAGTTGATTCGATTATGCAGTTTATGATGATTGTTTGGTTACTGTTTGCTCTATCATTTATGTTAGCAATTGGTATTCAATTGGCAAGGATTTATTCATAGGCCTTGTAAAGTTCGAATAAATTATTAAGATGGTGGCCGCAACTTCGTCCGCGTCAAAAAATTATAACATTATAACACCTGAGAAAATATAAGAGTTAGAGAAAATACACTATTTTACAAGAGGAATAGATTAACTTCCCTTTATAGCATGATTACAAGTATTTTCCCACCAAAACGTATGTTATTGAGTCAATTTACTTTGCAAATTGATTCTCTATCATAAGTCTTAACTGTATTTTGCCCTGATTATAGTGATTTTCTTGAACGGATACACATTTTCTCTTTGAGCGACATATATGGAAATTTTCTTGATGGAGTTGTCTAACCGGACTCTGACAACCCTGCAAACCTACAATTACCTACATATACGACGAAGAGCTTAATTTACAAATTTACTATTGATGTTTTTATTTTTGTAATGATTTCATTTACAAAATTAAAATTCTCATCTGACAGCAAATAAAAAATTTACTTGATTTTCTCAACTTACACACATTATTTACTCTGATTAATATGTAATTGTTTTGTACGTGTGTAGCTACGTCACTGAATTCTTCCTGAAGTCCTAAACTTATTTTCTTTTTTATTACTTAGTAGCCTCTCTTTTTTAGTAGTTTCTTATTACTTACTTGACAGCACTCTTGCGGCCACAGACATGGTCAAATCAGATAAAAGTGCACCCTCACTGAGTGTACTCGTAAATGCCAGTAATAGAGGGATAATAACATGAAGAAGACTCGCGTATTTCGTTTGTCGTAAACAGTAAATTTTTATGTCTTACACAATGATTTCGCGTGTAAAAAATAGGATCAAAAAGCGATTATTCCTCGAATAATAGTAACTTGAGAAGTTATTAGGTGTATAGTAAAGAGATCCTTTCAAAACCGCCTGCCTTATCGCCTTAGCAAAGGCGAAGTCAATCGCACATAATATAAGACGCGTATTAAGAAGGAATTCTCTTTGTACTTGTTTAAGCGTGTTGTCTAATATCTTCGCTATTGCAGCTGTGTTATTGTTATTACTATATTCTGTATGATGTGTTTGTGTGTGTGTGTCGTGTAAGGACACCTACATCATAATAGTGATCCGTTGCAAACGTTGCGACATATGTGTAGTTCAAGCAACGAGCTAAAGTAATAACACAGCATTATGACAAGTCTCTTAAACAGATAGTATGCAATCTCATAATTAAAGAATTCACGATAAAAAATGTAATGATAGGAATGCTTTTTTCAGAATTTGTCTTTATATTTTGTATACCTCCTTTGTTGTCAACAACAATAAGCGTTTAACGCTCATATAACAATATATACTTATAACTCTATGTTATAAATATGTACATATAACTTTAATAAGAGATGTACGGTGGATTCAATGTAGTGATTTGTAGCAATGATTTTCTCATATTATTTCTTGTCTGTAGCACAGCTCAAACGTCTTCTTTGAGTCACTTTTTTTGGATTGCCCAAAGGATTAGAATACACCATTCTAATCCTTTTTCTATTTCACGAAATCTAATAATAGCTAATAGTAGCAACGATGAGAAAAATCGTCTACAATCGCTAGAAGTAATCATAGACAATAATTTTTATTTTATTATAAAAGGAAGTATATTTCTCTTTCCTAAAGGAACAAAAATATCAAGAAAAAATATTATATATAAAAACATTATATTATTGAATCTAATTCTTACCATAAATAATACAATGTAGAATCAAATGTCGTTTCCTTCAGTTCGCTTACTGCTTATATAAATAATACCGCAATATTACTTCCTCCAACCTGTAATGAAACCGGATGGTAGTATTATACGGGTTCAGGACACGAAGTAAACATCCCCGTTTACAAACACAAATAACTTCTACTCTGAAAACTTTTGTATGTAAATAACTATGACGTTAACCTAGATAAATATAACATAGTGGAACATATTAAGCTAAACTTCTACCGCCATATTTTTACTTGTATAAACAAAAATAATTTATGGAGCAATCACTTTTACAATGTTCAACCAAACGGTGGTTCATTTAATAGGATAAAGAGAGGTTTTTAGCACAAGTAAAGCCTCAGATGCTTCAAATGCGCTGTCGACCTTAGCTGGTCAAAATTAACATTTTTTTAATGATTCTCAAAATTTAACAATAAGTATCTAAAATTTTGTTAAACAACATTTTAGGTAGTTAATGCTATATTTGTGTATTCAATAATTATAGCTTTGAAGACAGATCTAGACATTTTGTAGCCTCTCTTGTACTGAATTTTTTAATTCACCTCATTCACCAACTCATTAATGTAAAATCTGATTACACAACCTTAGTCTGTAGATAATCTTTTTTCGATAAGAAATAACTGAAAACAATTATTGATTATCATGTCATGTGTATGTTCCTCAATTCTTAACTTCTTAAGCAATGTTAAGCAGAGATTTTTGTAGCTATTGTACAATTCAAGTGGGGACTTTTAAACATTTTCTTTGTATGAACCACATAATTCTAGGATTCTTCCAAATTAATTGTTGGACAAGATAATAATATCGATTGTTGCGTCGTATACAATGTGATTCGGGGAACTTCTTTTGCTCGACCGGGGAATGTTAATAGCTCGTGAAAGCCAGATAAGGAGGTACCCTAATCAAATATTCCGGAATCCTTCTTAAGAAAGAAAATACACAGTTCGTATGTAATGCAGTAAACATTTTCTACGGACGCTAACGTTTAATGAAAGCGAAGTTCTTAAATATGAATATTATTAATATTAATATACCTATTATATATGAGAATATTAATATTACTATGAAACCTGGCACATATGAAAGCCTAATAGAATACGAAGTCTGTGTCAGTTTAGCTAGATAAGCTTATTTTTTTCTCATATTCAGATAAGCAAGACCGCTTAAACGGTATTAATTTTAAACGTTTTTCACTTATGGAAAAAGGGAAAAACGAGAAAGACGTGTGTATAAAAAAATTAATTATAAAAGTAGTGGTAAGGTTTTTTAAACGCTGTTATGTCCTTTAAAATTACAGTGTGAAATATAATGTTGTTCCTAAGTAAGTTGTCTATGCGTGTGTATTGTAATGTTACGAATGAGTGTTTTTTAGCATTTCTCTACTGGCTTAGAGTGTACTGTGTAAACCGGGTCCGAGGCGGCCGTGCATAAGCAACAATATCGGTTCCTTTAAAGGATAAAGATGGTCGAA
This sequence comes from Synanthedon vespiformis, assembly GCA_918317495.1. Classification (NCBI taxonomy): domain Eukaryota; kingdom Metazoa; phylum Arthropoda; class Insecta; order Lepidoptera; family Sesiidae; genus Synanthedon; species Synanthedon vespiformis. Next base: position 10,295,561 of record OU906949.1, on the reverse strand, counting down.
GGACGATTCGTAATCCGCTCCCGACCAAACCTATCTGCTAACTTCACAGTAAAGAAATCGCTTTTGAAAACGTAAATTTCTATTTGGGTAAGAGTTTAGCAAAATTACGTCATGAATTCAAAGGGACTATTATCAATTCAAATGTATTTTGATGCGGTATTTGAGTGAGATAACCAGAGTCCATTTATTATAATATGTACTGCTGCATAGATATAGATCTATAATTTTATGTACATTATCATTTGCATTAATGGTAACTGTTTATAATTATATTTAATAAAGAGCGTTATACTTAATATAATATACTCAATAGGTATACTACACCTAACTACATACACATAATATATAGCCAATCATTATTATGTTCAGTCAAAAGTGAAAAGTAATAAATACTTGGTTGACCTTTGATCAGATTGGCTCTTTGAAGTTTTCTCATTGAATATGTTTGTTTTTTTTTTCCGTTCGCCGGTTGATAAATCTCAAATTTAAAAAGTCAATCTGTATCTTATTTTTGATAATCGTTTAAAACTTACAAGTGGGTCGATATTCAAATTAGATACCTATAAGAAATACCGGAGCTATTATTCATTCGAATATACAAAATAAGAACTTTATTCATCATAATATTTTCTTAATATCTAAAAGAACTGTAATAAATCTAGCCATTGAAATATAGCTAAATGTAGATGCCTCGAATTTTATTGTTTAAATATTTCTAAGTTCTTTATAAAAATATTTATCTGGTATTTGCTTTATTTATACCAGTCCCCAAGCCAACAAAATATTTACTCTTTTGAGATAACTACAAAAAGGTTTACTTTGGATGATGTTTTGTAAGGTCACCCTAATCTTATGCAAAGGGATGATCCTTTTTGGAGCCAGACGTAAACAAAGTAATTACCAAGCAACGATAATAAATAACCATTAACATCATTAAAAGCCTTGGGAAATAAATTGTCACATGGAAATTTTTCCTCTGCTTTAAGCCGTATTTATTTTTCCTCTAATTTTTACTCTATGGACTAAGTTAAAAAAAAAATCCATGGAATTGTATTAGGGATCTGGAAAGATATTGCTTGTCTGTCTGTGTTTCAACTTTTACCGCTTATATAACGGGAATTCCCCCGAGGAAATCTTAACGTCACGCCGACTCCTAGTTTCTTATTTATGATTGCAAGATGCATTCTCACTTAGTTCACAAAGGCGTTCGATTAACTATCGAAAATCAATTGAAATCTCCAAACATCCTAGAAAAGTTTATATATCACTACATATAATAAAACAAAGTACCTCGCGGCGTCTGTCTGTCTGTCTGTTCGCGTAAAACTCAGAAACTACTGCACCGATTTTCATGCTGTTTTCACCAATGGATAGAGTGATTCTCGAGGAAGGTTTTAGTATGTAATTTACAAAGTTATGCGGGCGAAGTCGCAGGCAACTCAGAAATTATAGATCGCATCCCGGTTAGAATAGAGGGGCTAAGACTTAAGGGCTAAGTCTTAGGGCTATTTTAATTTAATTAGCGTTCACGTGTCCATTGTACATTCTCACAAGAAAATATTATCAACCTGTATATAAGTATATTATTATTACGTAAGCCTAACATGACAAGATTCGGCCTATCAACTAGTTGCACAAAAAAATATTATAGAGACCTTTTCTAAGCAGCAGACTAAAAATATCACTGTGTGCGTGAACTGTAGATCGGCATAAAAAAAGACAAATGTTTTAAAAGTTTAGGCCAACATGACAGTCCCCGAATTCTTCGCACAATACTTCATTGTTGAGTTGTGAGACATAATAAACGGTATTAACATTTGTACCGCTGTCCGCATCATTGATGACGACCCATTGTAACGCATCACCGCAAACTCTATGTCGTGTAATTAATTCAGATTTTTTTCTATAACAAGAGATGATTTAAAGTTTGTTTTGCGACATCTGCCGTCTCCATTGTTGCCCGAGGTCTCCCTCAGGTAACCAGATAATAAGAATTATCTCAAAGAGTTGACATTTTCTCGTTTCCAACTTTTGTGCTCTCCAATGTTTTGACAATGCTTGTTTATTTAAGAGATTTATTCTTTTAGAATGTTTCATTAAGATCTTTATCTCACTTGACAGTCATTCTTAAGAATAAACCGCGCAGTTTAAATGCTTATGACATGGGAGATATATAATTTTGTGTGTTGAATGTTTTCTATTTTTAAACTCGACAGAGAAGCTTTTATTTTATAATCATTTCAGACCGAATCAAAGTGTCCGTGCCAGTGACGGTTCTAGAATAAAAATAATATATTAAAAATAAATATGTCAATGCATAATAATTATACGTTGAAGCAGCGTTGTGTTGGACTCTTTTTTTTCCCATTTTCAGACGAGCGCGTTCATTTATCGGGTAAACAAAGAATTTATAGATGTCGTATAATTTTATGTCTCTAAACAAAGGCTCGTCAACCACACCTCCTCCCCGCGGCCCTACCTTGTGTACACTCAAAATAAAAATGCCAGTATGGTGCTCCGAACGAATACTTTTTGTTTATAAACAAGTAAGACTTGTAGCTTCATACTTCACAGGGAATTTATTTATTAAATAGATACTATTCACGTTACTATAATTCGAAACTTTTGTGGTATCAGGGCACATTGCGTTCTTTCCTAGGGGAGCTGGGAGCTACCTACAAACTTATGATGTCTAGATGTCGTAAGGAAATAAGGAAATATGTTCAGAATAAGTAAACCGTCCGCCATACTAAGTGTCCGTGACTTTTGAACGCTTTTGAAGTTATAATAATTTCTTATCAGGTATAAGTACTATTTCTACTTGTGGTGCCTCTCCAAACAGTGAAGGTTGGAGATGGAACAGCCTGGGACAGTCCTATATGTTTTTTCTTGTCGGAACAGCTCAACTGCGTTCCACTCTGTAATGTTCTTGAACCATTACTTCTGACTTCGCCCAACTTTTCTCTTCCCTACTATAAACTCTATCAGTATACTAATACCACTTTTTTCATTGCAGTTTATAGGTACTTTAGTTAAATTATTTTTAAGGTTAAGATTAGACTAAGCGCCTGTTTCACCAACGTCAAGTAAAGTGTTGATTAGTTACTTTTAGAAATCATTTTCTGTTTTATTGAATTATGCAGCCAGTTTAGTGCATCCATCGATAGCCGATTTTTTATTATTATTTTCTATTCAATGTTTGGGACGTTTACCGTACAAACAAAGCTATACCAGCTCCATTATCCCCGGTTACCGGTGACTTTAAAGACAGTTACGTCAAGTAGGCCATACTTGACGCCATACTTGACGTTTGTGAAACAGGCGCTAATAGTAAAGGTTAACATTATATTTTTTTATATTAACGTTTTTTTATATTAACAAATTTTATCTGAGATAGACTCATAACTAATGAAACTTTAATGAACTAAATGCACACTAGATAGAGTCGGCTTCTTCATTGTTGAAGGTCGTGCCCGCTCTGAAATGCCTCGATGGCCTCGACCACCATCTGCTTTCATTTCACCCTGTCCTCAGCCTTTCTCATAGCCTTCGCAACTGTAAGGTGTGTAATGCACAGACCAAGTGTCTGTCCATCGGCTAGGAGATTGCCATCCACTTTTCCAACTACCACCAGCTTCTCCAAGTTTTCTAATTCTCTGCGGGCTATGTAAACAAAGTAATTGAGAACTCTTTGATAGCAGTTGGCGACGGATTTAAAGTCCTCTAAGCACACTTCAAAATGATAAGCATTCAAACCATCGATGATTCAAACTGACGATTCGGTGTACTGTGCGCCCCAACGCTCCCCACGCACCCGCTGCGATGCACTTGTTCAACGCCATATGTTTACCAGTGCGTTTGTTTATAACTTCACTGTTTACTTTATACCTTTCAATGGGCACATTAATCTCGACTCGACGCAAAGGTTAAACACCATGCACTAATTTTAAAACTATTCACGTTAATCTAAATCAAACAGTACATGATATTTATTGATTTATTAGTTTTGTTTCAGTAATTTCGCTTTTAATAATAAAAAATAGTACCTATCAAAATCTCTAAATGTGATTCTGAGCAACACTCGAAGACGACTGAAACAACTCGACTATTATTATTACTTATTATTTTTTCAATTATAGATTCAAGTTCGTAAATTAATTGATTTAAGATTTACAGAAAAGCCAATCGAAAGTAAAGTAAAGTTTGCGTAACATTAAAGAAAGTTTAAACATAAAAATATTTTTAAAGTATGCATACATACTTACAGCATTGACAAAAGAATAGCTGGGACGGTTGGTTGTATAAGTTTAGTGTGAAACGTCTATCTGAATTTGCGTCGGCTTATACAGAGTAAATAACACAATACGACAACACCGCATCTTTCAATGTTCGTGCACAAAGCGGTGTAAAATCAATTGGTCAAAGTCATTTATGCATTCGCCATTCGGTCGGCTCGCGTGACGCGGTGACGTCTTTTCAAACCCATTGTTACGTCGAACTCCCACTGTGATGTCGCCGACGCGATCCGACCATTTCAACTGGTTCGAAGGAAAAGAATTATCTGATCCCATTACGTATACCTATACAAATTATTTATAACAAACGGATAGGTTGTGTACGTTTGGCAAAGAGCGCGGCGAATTCACATACGAAATGTTGAGAACACATATTGAAATATTGAACGAGGCATCTGGGAAAGAATCTATAATTGCAATATGTTATAGCAATATTTTAGATTGTTCGTTCCACTGACAGTACAAACGGTCTCTGGTGAGAGTTGCTTATGCTAAGTTACATTGCATATAAGTTAGTTTTAAGTGTTTTATTTGTTAGAACTGAGCGCTTCACGCTCGCATGACTATCTAGTGTCTCTTTGAAGCTCCTCGAACAAAAGCATTAGTAAATTTTTAAAAAGTATACAGAAGACCACTGTGTGTGATGAATATAATTCCTCATCCTTCTGAGGTCGATAGCACAATAGTAGAGTTTTGAAACATCGTTTTGAATATAATTATTACTAAGTTTTACTCTTTGAGACTGAGGTATCTCAATATAAATAATTTTATTTATATTGAAACGAATAAAAACATTTTTTTACCCAAGACGTTCTCCTTTACTTATCAAAATTTGCGAGTTTGACCTAATTTATTTAGTTAAAATATTTATAAATTAAATGTACAAACCAAATCAAATCTTTGATATAGCCTCTAGACTTGATAGCCCTTGATAAGAAAAATATATATTTCCTTTAATATAAATAAGAATGCCATAAAATTATCAATACTGTGTAGGTAGACATTTGGACACCGACATAAACTTTGCTAACTGAGAATTTAATATAAGAATAGATCTAGTATTTGCTTTTTTATGTTGTCCGTAGGCAGGCTGACGGTCCATTTGATGGTAGGTGGCTACAGTCGCCTAATACACTGCTTATCTTTACAGGATAAAGATAAAGAGATTACGAGGGGATGCAGAAATTGGCTTTCCTTCTTCACTCACCGAAAATAAGTCACAAGTGTGTCACACAAGTGACACGGTGCCAAAAGCCAAAAGCATATGCCCTGCCACTACTATTGTATTGGCATAGATCAGTTATTCCAATCTAATTAGTAGTTAACTGGCTAAGTTTTGAAGTCACAAAGTACGTATAGGTCAGCGGCGCCAACGTCTTAAAGTCATAAAACTAGATTGCGGATGTCCTGAGGAAAGTAGTACGCGAGATCCAATCCGAGTTTGCAAACAAGGGAAGTTAGGGCGTTGTGCGGGTGGCCCGCTTCGGCTACGGCTCGGCAAATAGGTAAGTACGGACCGCGCCGATAAGACGCCGTCTCCTGTGACTTCTATTTAAACAGACAGAGAAACGCTCACAGATTAAATCTTTTGCCTGTTTATTTTTCCTTGCTGGCGGACGTTGATCACAAGACTCTTTAATGTAGTAACTATTTTATTTCTCATTTATATCTTCTACGGGCTATTTGTATCTTAAACAAAACTGTTTACACTTCATAGCAGTGGTTTGGTTTTAATTCTGGATTAGATCTAGCTGTACCTGAAAAAGTTTAATAAAACTAGAGTGTATTTAAACTAAATTTGTTTCACGAATAAAAATTTTCAGTCTTTATCTATGTGCATCTTATAAAGCTCAAAATTCTAAAGGTTTGTGTTTATAATTCTCAAAAAAATATTACATACATGCGAAGTCGAGGCCGTTCGCAAGTAAATATTAAAAGAGTAATGTAATTACAAAAATTCATTGTCTTAATATTTATATAGCTTTATTTTTAACCTTTTTTTATGGTCAGTTTCTTCACTGATGTTCATTACTGTGTTTCATGTACTAAAGTATATTTAAGAGTAAGATGACAAGTAGACTTATCTCTATCGGCGCTAATCTAAACGCAGGACGAGTTTTTAAAAAGGTTCAGTCCTTTCTCCGAGTTCTGGGGGACGGATTATGAGGCTTTCAGCTCGCGAACAGTTCTACCGCGACACGGTTATTAAGGTGGCAGCTTTGTTTGCGTATTCGAAGCTTCGAAGCAAGGCTTCTGTTGAAATATTAAAACATGAGCGCACTTCTCAACTCATCGCTGCAAAATTCGTTTTAAATTCAGTTCTCTAATCCTCTTGCGTTTCAACTTTCGGCCAAATGTCAAACTTTTGTATGTGTGCGATTAGTATTTCTACAGTGTTTCTACAATATATCTGAAAATATCCAGCTATCTAAAAAAAAGAAAAACCCCTTCCAAATAATTCCAAAATTATTGCGAATATCAAGTTTTGGTATGCCAACAATGCTTATGCATTACTGGGTGTCCCTTAAACTCCAAGCTGGATATCCTGTTTTTCGTAAACAACTGGCTTCGCTCGGGTGCATTTTTTTTTAATTTTATACACAAACCCGTCATTTATAGTGAAAACCGTATCAAAATCCGTTGGGTGGATTAGAAGAAGTTTGCAAAGAAACAGACAAGGGCGGACAGCGATTTCTTTTATAACATAACATGTATAGATGACACACATTTTATATTTTATAGTTACAAAAACATTACTGCACACTTGTAGTGTCACATCATTATTCAAGTAATGATCAACAAACTGGTTTATTCAGCCCATTTGAACCATTAATCACCTTTATCATCTTTCTTTCTTTCTTTCTTTCTTTCTTAACAGAAAACCATAAAATATTATTATTTTAATATCTGGAACCTATTTACTGAAAATTCAATAATATGTAGCACACGATACAGGCTTGTATGTACTCGTATGTCGTATGAATAGTGCCTAGATTTCTTTTTTTTATTTTCATACAAGTCAGCAGGCTGACACATGGTCTGCTTCCATTAAAATAGTCTTAAATCATTCATTTAGTGTACAAGTTCATATTATTTTTTTACCGTCACGTTCTTGTCTGATTGGGGCATCAGAAGCCGTCATTTCTCACATCTACGCGAGGCTATTATTTCATAATATAATCAGTAATTATTGCTTTAACGAGTCCGCCTTTAATTTGTTAGGCGTTTTAAACGGCTTTGCGCATTTGAATCGCAAATTTCTTAGAATATTTCAAGAGGGTCGCTGGCGTTTCGAGGACATTATCTCTTCATAAAATTCAAGATCCCTGCGCAGTATTTCATTGTATTCCCAAATTAAAGGTTGAAAAGGGATTACAATTAGAAGTGGCAGATACTCTTGTTCAGCATAAGCACATTTGTTGCAGATTTATACTAGAATTTACTGTTGTGCACAATATTACGATTGTTAAAGTAGGTAATTACTGACTACTAAACTTTCTACCAGAGACCTTTGTCCTGTCTAAAACTTTTTATAATAAAAACATAACAACTTGGCCACATTCACTCACAAATGTAACACAAATGTTCACATTTAAACAATCTTTTATAATATTGTATAGTTTTTTTTTACAAAATAAAACTAATAAAAATTATTGTGAAGAATGCTCCGAAAAAGAAAGAGTTCACACTCTCTTTCTTACATACATACATGTACAATGTATGATGTATATACATTCAGTTGATAATGCAGTTGATAACAGAGCTAAATAGAGCCACGTAGAGGAGATAGTGTTTCCCGAGGAACAGGAAACAGAAGCTTCGCCTTCAAGTGGCAATCGGTCGCACATCCGTCTGAAACTGGTTCCGTATTTGCTCAACTACTGTTTTATTCCATGGAATTAATTATGTAGCCAATCACGTAGACAAAAATAACATTAAATTAAACAACCAGTGCAAAATGAGCTTAGGCATCCCTTACGAACTCACCGAAACAAAACAACCTGTTATTTCACGGTGGCCTTCTCTGAGCTGGTGGTTTTCTGAAACCTCCGCTAGACTACCACTTAAATGTCTGTCAAACGCAGTCATGAAAAACAGAAAATAAAATAAGTTATTTTAATTCTTTATATTCTAACTACGTAAGTGTACACTAAACAATATAAGCGCCTACTTGTTTAAAAAACGTTACACGTTTGAGTAGTTTGTAAAAAACCTAAGAATTTTTAAAATATCAGCACACAAGTATTAAACGTTCAATGACTTTTAAAGTAAGCTTTTTCTTCAATAAAATATTGTCTACATATAAATAGGTATTGACTGTTGACACCCTGCTGTACAATAATAAATTAACAAATAAATTTGTCAATCAAAAAAGATTGAATTGTAAATTGAAAAATATTTCTATTATAACCGATTTTAAAATATCTGTTGATTGATTTTGATTGAATTGAAAAGTAAAATGTATTGAAATATTCAACAAAAACTTAAGTTTGTCAAAATAAATATTCACTCATCTGTTATGTCTATGGAAGGCAAACTTAATATGTTTTTATTAAAGTAATTCTTATTATTATAATAAAAATTAATAATAAAAAGTATCCAATATATTGTTTGGACATATCGTCCGCAAAGCGAGCTCTAGGAAATTCCAGTTATATTATAGGGAAAAGAGTGGAGGACCAACTTGTCATATTCAGAAATTTCATAACCACGACCGCTCCATCAGAAGTGTACGACAGAAGAAGAAGAAGAATGTAAAGTATCGAATAATTGAACACATATCGCTTATTAGAATTTGAAAATTTCAAACTCGATTGATTTAGTAACTCCACGTGCCTATTAATAGTATGGAAGAGAATAACAATAACAAAACAAGCAGACAACAATTGAGCATGCAATACGAAACAAGGCAACCCTTTACCTCAACCCCGAAGGCGTGGCACCGTCAAACAAACGGAAGCGAAATTGAGAGGAGCGCCCGGAACTGGCGGGTATACCTTTTCATTACAGAATCCCTTTTTAATTACCCCGACCCAAATAAAAATTGTATTTTTTATTCCAAAGTAGGCGTAATTGAAAAGGAAATTGCTGGCTTGCTCGGTGGCGGCGCGTCGTATAAAACTTTAATATGATGCATAGGGCCCTTTGATCTCAGCACTCCTACGGCATTAAATCGCTGAGATACGATATATATATATATATATATATATAAATGTATTAAGACAGAAATAAAACGCACTGAGCTCCCTTTGGTCTGCGAGGAAAATACAAACTTGTGGAAAGGCGAATCGGAATTTAAAAATGTTATTGGTGCCACGTTGTCAAGTGACTTAAAAGTATCAAAAGGATGTAGCAAAAAAGCAAACAAAAATTGCCTCTTTGACTGCTGTTAAAGCCGTGAACCTGAGAACTGCTATAAATTATATGTGAAATAATAAAAGGCAGGGGGAATCTTAAGCAAACCGTTTTACGAAGAGACACCCCTGTAAGGGGGGCGGACCAATGTCGTCTATAGCAAGATAAAGTCTTTCAAAAAGAAATTTCTTATATTCTAATTTTATCTATGAGCTATTGAACTTTTAACTTTATTTTAAATTAAAAGTTTATTTTACTGTTTTTGTTTTATTTTTGGTTTAATTGTTTTTTTTTATACTTTAATGAAAATGAAACAGTATTTTTTCTTAGGGTTGTTTTCTTCATCTGAATAATACTTGTGCCAACCAAAAACGGAAGTAGGTAATTGAATAGGTAAGAAGGTAGGATTACGAAAAAAACAATACCTTTTGACAGGCAGAGGAAGAAAGTGGATCGGTAAAGGTAAAACATACGGTCAAAGGAAAGATAATAAAGCGGTGTATTTTCATTCTAATCCACAGTGTGTACACAGCATAAAAATTACCAGTGTATGAATTTTAACAAACAGTTAAATAAGCAGAAAAGTGTATAAAGCTTATGCTGTTAGAAACAATTTTATAAATATCATCTTTAACAACTTAGCAACCACCAGATCATTTTTCTCCGACTTTACTTACAGGTATCGCAATTTCATATTGAAACTTAACATTTATTACAGTAAAATATAACCTACAGTACTTACTTAGTTATAGAAAACTTGCCTTTAGTGTTTTTTTTTTACTAAATATTACCAAAATTACCTTCTTTATAACAGATTTAATAACATGTTAGTATTATACATAGAGTACACGACTTAAATTATGTAGACACTATTCACACGTAACCACTGCTAGACCACTTTTTGTCGCTGCTATGTGATGTGGTTGTGGTACGTGTGAACAGAGCCTTAATCACAAGAACTGAATTAGACGTAGTCCATCAAGAGGATGTCAAAAAACAGTTATAAAAAACAAAAGAAAAGAACTGCAGTACTGAAGTAAAGTTGGTACACTGTACTGTATACATAAAATATACTGTGTCAGAAAAGATTCGAGGGATGAGGGGAGGTTCGATATCTAAAATTACAAGGCTGCACAGTACCTATCTCGAGGCACGCCACTCCTTTGCGTTCACCTGCCACTTTCAGAGTAATTCTTCCATTTGGAGTGTAGTCGAGAGGTCCGTTTCGTGTGTTGCAGATTTGAATAGACAAAGGGGTCTACGTACCTCATTTCACTATTGTTTTAATTAACTATTATACTCCGAATTTAACGTCCAATTTTACTTTAGAAATTCAATTTCATGAGGATTTACTCGTGTAAAATCGTGTAAATGAACTTTAAACATTTTAAATTCTTTTAGTTACTTCAAATAGACTTTAATATATTTAATTCTTGTGGGTCTTTAAATATCTTCAAACAGATTTTAAAGATTAAGTGCCTTTATATAAATAAAAATGATACACATCTTCGTTTATTGTAATTTTTTTGCACTAGATACTTCTAATTGACCATACTTACTAAGCAAGTGTTTTTATATTCCCTATTTATTATCTAACGTACCATTGTTCACATTGCTAATACAAGTACATCGTTGGAATAAGGCTTTAATATAAAGCTTTTTAATCAAACATACCGAAGCCCATGTCACCGTCAGACTCCTTATCTGGCCAAAAGTTGTTAAGTGGTATTAGGCATAAAATGTATGTCTTTCTTTTAGTTTAGAAAACCTTTTTTTTTCGGAACCACACATTTTTAAGTAAAACTTAATACCTATTTTTCAACACTTACTACACTGCAATAAAATAGAGTAGGTTTTGAAAAGGATTTTTTTCATTGCGTTGATTTTTTTCTCTTTCATCGTCGTATCATCTTACTTTGTAACCAGACTTGAACACTTATAGCGGTGCTTATAGTACACACGCATGAATGCACACCAAATTGCGATCGCGTGCTGAAACAGCATAAGGATAGTTGCACTTAACCGCAGAAGCCTTATCCAACTGGCCTCTGCGTAGCGCACGTGCAAACATCTGCTGTAATTAAAAACCTACATAATATATCGCATATTAAAAAGTTACAATACAAAAACACTTAACAAAATACCAACAGTTGTAGCCAATATTCCAATATAAGTACATTTTGAAACAATCACTCGCCACAGTAACTCCAATTTTAATAGACCTTTCGTTGTTGATTCGACGATAAATTAACATTTCACTATGAATAAGAGAAAACAAATGCAAATAGTTATCTTTTGTTTCGTTATTTTATATAAATTCAAAGCTTATCGTGAAATACTCGATAAGAGTTCTATAATATTTGTTAATGTACAATTTAAAAATAACTTGGAACTAATTTTGGATAGTAGGCCAACATACTAAATAAATTTTAAAAAGTTCTGCGTTCAAGTTCGCTAAGTAATGAATGTTTTCATGTAATTTAAACATGTCATAACACTGCTAAATATTTCATGAAATTACATAAAAATCGATATTTCATTTTATCATGAAATATTTACTCTCATTCTTATTTAAAATATGAGTTAGAATTTAGATTTATGCAGTGTGGCCTGTATCAAAAAACACCCTACACATTTAATATATTCCACACAGTTACGTAAGAGATATCAGTGTCGCATCGATTTTCAACGGGCCCTATTGATATAGAATACGAACAAAGCAACCGGATCGAATGTAATAAAAATCACTTCAACATTACATATCGACAGGAATTGATGTCTATCGGCATTGTGACATACGATACGGCCATGGTACACGTCACCAGGGAAAAGAACATAGAAATTTCAGTATTGCCATAACACTGCTTTCAACTCAGTACCTTCAACAGATAGTGACTTTTTTATTATATCTAGGTAGTTTATATAGGTAGTATTAGGTAGGTTATTATATGTATTTTGTCTAAGGACGATAAATCAAAAGTCAGTTATTCCTCACTTATACAGTTTATTCCACTTATCATTTACTTATGCTGAAATTATAAAAAACTTAACACTATGTAATACTATGATCTGAACACTTATTTAGTCTTTATAATTTATATCCACCATTTACCACCACCGTCTCACTCGCTGTTCATGAATCGATGGCCTGTCGTATATATGATACTCGGGCGTGTTGCCAGCCCTTCCCCCCTTACCGCGCTACTTGCGACTTATAAGCTCTGCCAGCCCTTCCCCCCTCGCGCTACCCGCGACTTATAGGCTCATATCTCCACGCATGACATTAAGTTAACAGCTCGGCCATCCTGTTCGGAGCGAGTCCCTTCGCCTCCTTTTATTTTTTTGTAATGTATGTATACATGAGGAAAAAAAAAATAATAGATAGAAAGAGAGAGAAAAAAACAAACTAATAGTAACTTATTGATTCCAATACCTTAAGTTCTTAAGCACCTACTTACTTATATTAATATTAAACATATTGAAAAACTTGTTAAAATTATTATCCTAAATACAGCGTAATCCAAATTAGAAAGAGAGAGGAAAAAAAAACTAATAGTAACTTATTGATTCAAATAGTAGCACTACCACAGTTTCTTAAGTACCTACTTACTTATTTTAATATTAAACATATTGAAAAACTTGTTAAAATTATTATCCTAAATACAGCGTAATCCAAATTAGAAAGAGAGAGGAAAAAAAAAATTAATAGTAACTTATTGATTCAAATAGTAGGTAGCACTACCACAGTTTCTTAAGTACCTACTTACTTAGATTAATATTAAACATATAGAAAAACTTATTAAAATTATTATTCTAAATACAGGTGTAATTCTTTTTATCAGTATGTGTAATGAATTTCTTCTATTTCCTTTTTTTTTTTGTGTTTGTAACTATACAGTAATTATGACAGAATAAAGTAAAATAATCATATATCAACGTAAAGTAACCATTGGGAATATTAATTTATAATTGTTTAAATTGACAATTTAATTATCCGTGTCATTGTCCGATTCATCGGAGCTACTTTCAAAGTTTCTTTTGAAGTTCATCCATGGTTGTATTTTATCTATCGCTACTACGGATTCATACTTTCGGCCATTTTTACGCGTTAAAGGGGTATCCTCAATAACGAACCTGTCATTAGGGAGCACTTTTATTACACGATAAGGCCCTTGATATTTACAAGCCAGTTTTTGGGATTTACCGCTGTGTGGTATTTGTCTCTCTACTCGAACAAGATCACCTTCTACGTACTTCCTTGCTGGCTTCCTATGCTTATTAAATCTCTCTGCGTCTTTTATTTGTTGTTTTTTTTATTTTTTTACTAGCCTCGTGTCTTAAACTATCCAAATTTACTTCGAGATTTATTTTCGATGTTTCGCTAATTATTGAGCTTAATATTCCCTCTGCTCTACTTATTATATTAAACCCAAATAGCAATTCCGAAGGAGTCTTTTGTGTAGTTCTATGTTTTGTAGTATTAATACCAATTTGAATATCGTGGACATGATCATCCCAGTTTTTTTCGTTCTCACCATGGGATAAGGAAGAGAGGGCATCAAGAATGGTCCTGTTGAAGCGTTCGACTTGTCCGTTTGCTCTGGGTGTTGCAACTGCGTTTTCAACATGTTTGGTACCACAAGAGGATATAAAATCTTTAAACATTTTGCTTGTAAAACTTGATCCCTTATCAGTTATAAGCCGCGTTGGTACTCCAAAGTAGCTAATGTGTTCCTTTAACACTTTGATTGTGGTTGTTGATTTCGTATTTCTGACTGCGGTAATATTTATATATTTGGTAAAGCCATCAATCAGTATAAGCAAATAGCAATTCCCTCTCTTGCTCTTCACAAATGGTCCCAAATGGTCGGCGTGTACCGTGTGAAAGGGTATGTTAACTTTTTCGATTGGGTGGAGTTTGCCTTCGCGTTTTCCTCCGTAATTCTTGTGGTAAGCACATTCGAGACAAGATGTAACATACTTCTTAACAAAGCGACGCATTTTCGCGAACCAGTAATGTTGTTGTATACGGTGCAATGTTTTTTCGAACCCCATATGTCCAATGTCATCATGATTCTTTTTCAATATCTGCCACCGTACCCCTTTGGGTACTAACCATTTAATTTCTTTACCAACGATGCGGTAAACACGTCCATTTTTAAGCTTGTAGTTTTTTTGTATGTCAGATGTTTGGGTGGATTCAGGATTACTGAGGATCTCCTTGATTTTTCTGACGTCATCGTCGGCTGTTTGGACCGCGGTGATCCAATTCTGTTCAGTATCTTGTTGGACTGTTAATACATCTAACACATGTGGTATGTCCGTACATGTATCGATCGGATTCCGACTAAGCGCATCTACGTGTGACATACGTGAACCGGGTCTATACTCGATATTGAAGTCGTACTCTTGCAGCTGAATCCACCAACGAGCTATTCGAGGGACGAGATCCCGTTTTGTAAGGGTAGCTCTTAGGGCATTACAATCCGTAATTATTTTGAATGGCACGCCAACCAAATATATTCTAAATCGTTGTAATGATGCAATAACTGCCAGTGTTTCGAGTTCGTAAGAGTGAAATTTCCTTTCATCAACAGTAGTTTTTCGACTGAAATATGAAACCGGTTGTAATGCCCTTTTCGTGCTGTATTGAAGTAAGATCCCAGCTAGTCCTTCTTTGCTTGCGTCCGTGTGCAGCTCTGTTTCGGCCTTTGGATCATACAATGCTAACAAGGGTCGTCTCACAAGTATGTCTTTGATTTTGATGAACGACTCCTCTTGTTTTGCACCCCATTCCCATATCGCGTTTCCTTTGAGTAAGTCTGTTAACGGTGCGGCGATAACCGCATATCCTTTTATGAATCGCCTGAAGAATCCCGACAGGCCAAGAAATTGGCGTAATTCATGTTGATTACTAGGTCTTACAAATTTTTCAACTGCCTCAGTTTTTCTATTCCCTGGTCGTATTCCTTCTGCGCTCACTTCGAAGCCCAAAAAGTCTATGTTACTTTGAAAGAAACTGCACTTGCTGAGTTTCAGGGTTAAACCTCCATTCTCTAGTAATTTTAATACTTCCTCTAACCTGTGAATTCCTTCTGTAAAGTCCTTAGCAGGAATGAGTACATCGTCCATATAAACAATGGCATACTTGATTTTTGCCTCTTTGAGTATTGTATTCATGGTCCTTTGAAATACTGACGGGGCGTTAACTAATCCAAACGGCATACGGTTATATTCGTACTGCCCATCCGGCGTGACGAATGCCGTTTTATGTCGAGATTCTTCCGTTATTGGTATTTGGTAGTATCCGGATGCTAGATCCAGTGAAGTGAACAGAGTATTTCCTGCCAGTAGATCTAGCTGGTCTTCAACACGTGGTAGGGGGTAATGTTGTTTTTTAGTTTTCCGATTGAGAGCACGATAGTCTACGCATAAGCGTTTATCACCTGTCTTCTTTTGAACTAATACGATCGGACTGGCATAAGGTGATGAAGATTCTCTAATAATTCCATTGTCCATCATGTCTTCTACCATATCTCTTACTAAATTTCTTTCGGCATGGGACATGCGATAAGGTCGGTATACCACTGGTTCTGCATCGTTTAATTCTATTGTCATTTCGCCAGCGTTTGTGAAGCCTAGGTCCTTAAGTCCGCTAGAAAAACAGTCATTGTACTTGGTTAATAGTTGTTGTAATGTACTACGTTCATATGTGCTGAGATGTGGATTACAGATGATTTCACTGGACTCATTCGTGAGATCAATTTTTAAACTAAAAGTGTTCATCATTCTCACTGGCATTGTCGTGTTTGTTGAAGATACGCGCGTCAACAAGGTGCCCTTTTTTATACAAAGTTTGTTTGGTGAAGCGTTATGTATTAATAAAGCACCACATCCATTCTTAATTTCGTAACTTCCCGGTAAGAGGTAATATTCCTCACCTTCAGGTCCTCTGAGCGATCCATTTACATAAACGTTTTCCGTTATCTTTTTCTCGGCGTCAACCTTAACTGCACGCATTGTATTTGGTAGTATATCCACATCATTGTTAGAAATCAAACATATTTTGTCTTTCACAATTCTCTGGAATATTAATTCATTGGGAGTCTTAGTGATTATGATATCAGGTTTCTCCGTAAAGGAATGGCCTAGTAGTACTGGTTTACCCAGTACATAATCGTCTACCAGGTATATATCAATAGTTTCCTTTATTCCTCGCACTTCGACTTCACATACAGCGACCCCTAGCGGAAATATCGTGTTTGCTCCCAAACCCCTGAGTATCGGCAGATTCTCTTTATGGCAGACTTGCAGATTAATTTCCTTTGCGTTGGTGGCTCTGATCAATGTACACTCGCTCCCTAAATCTACATGGCATTGGATTGGTATGCCATTTACCTTTATTTCAATAAAATATTTGTTTTCTTGTCCATCCCTGACGTTTAGTTTCGCCACATGCTTTACGTCCTTGTTTCTGTCGCGGTTTCGGCTATCAGTGTCCATGTTTATGTTTCTGTTTCTAAAACAATCCTGAGTTTGGTGGCCTATTCTATTACACGTCGTGCATTTTATGCCAGGTTTATCACACTTAAAACTAGGGTGACCCATTTCATTGCAGTTAAAGCAACGTATTCTCGTGTTAAAAGTTCCAGGTTTAGTTATTTGCTTGTTTATCGATTCATTTTTGGCCTTAGTTGATAAGTCCCTGGATAAGTTCCTATACTGTCCAACCTTAACAGTTTTGAAATACTTCAAGACATCTTCGGGCTCACTAAATTGTGCTGCCTGAGCACCTACTTTTACGGCTCGATCCTCTACCCCGTGTAAAATACAATCAACTGCCTGCCGACCACTAATCCTACAACGGTGTAACAGGTTGACCTTCGCGTAATAATAGTGCTCCAATGACTCTCCATATTTAACCTTATACGCTAACATGTCAGTCAGAAGTTCGGCATAATCCTCGCGACAGGGAAAGGATTGTACCAACTTTGTTTTCCATTCAGTCCAACTAAGTAACAGAGACGGTAGTCCCTGATACCATGTTTTTGCAACCCCGCTGAGTTTTGGTAAAGAATAGTGTATAGTGGCCCTTTCATCCCAGCCATATATTTCGGCACATTCCTCTACTTTCGTTAACCATGTCAGGATTGTTTGTTCCTTTGACATTGGGTTAAATTCGGGTAACACATTACTATTAAAAGTTAACTTAGGTTTATCCGAACTTCTGACATCATTTAGGATACTAAGAAACTTATCTAATATTTTGTTTGTATTTGACGCTTCCTGCGTTAATTTCTCCTTGGCGTCAACCTCTGACGAGATGCTGTGATTCCTTAGCGTCCGTCTCTTCCTCTGCGTCCCCCTAAGCTCTTCATCCGAATCGTCTGATTGGTCTTGATACCGATTATTGCGCTCGTTTTGGTAAACAGTTCCTTCATGTTTTGTAAATCTTTCAAACATCGGTTCTGACCTCGAACACGACGCACCATGATCCTCAAACCTGGATCTTCCATATTCCGTGTGTGACATCGGTTCTAACCTCGAACCGGACGTCCCATGATCCTCAAACCTGGATCTTCCATATTCCGTGTGTGACATCGGTTCTAACCTCGAACCGGATGTCCCATGATCCTCAAACCTGGATCTCCTTTTCTCCGTTTGCGACATCGGTTCTAACCTTGAACCGGATGTCCCATGATCCTCAAACCTGGATCTCCTTTGTCCCGTCTGCGACATCGGTTCTAACCTCGAACCGGATGTCCCGTGATCCTCAAACCTGGATCTCCTTTGATTGTCATGCGGCGCCGGTTCTGACATTGAGCGACACGCGCGCATGCTTCACTTTCTTCAATTCCCTTAAATCTGGGTGATCGTCAACTGCCCCTCCACCAAGGGTCTTTCTTTTATGGGCTTTGTTGTTTTCCTGAAACTTGAAAGTGATAGGATTAGTGATAGTTTACTACCACTATTATATATATCTGGGTACGGTAATTATAAACGCAAACTAGCTTATTTGGCACGGTTGTTGCTAATCGCAAAAATTTGGGGAACTTTGTTTGGGCCTACAAAAAGAGTATAACATATAATTCATGGGGTAACGTCATTGTACTTATTCATTGAAGGTGATATAACAGAGTACAGGACCATTGCCAAAACATTCAGATTGTAAATCTATGTTTTTCTTAATCTTTGATATTATTATCAGTGAATTTATGAATACGGTTCGTAATGAATATTTTCCCACAAATCGGCAATATCCTTTTCCTCCTTTTTTAATATTTTACGATGCGTACGAATGCGGGGTTACCTAAATATTATAGATTATTCCAAGGATAGTACAAGGCCAGCCTTGCCTCAGGATAGTACAAGAAAAGTTGGTTTCGACACTAGTTAGTTTAAACGATGAAGCCGTTATTATCAATACTGATAATAAATCTGTAAATGTAGGCATTGTATGCATTGTATGCTCCTCCATAACTCCCCAATGCATTAATTGATTTTCATGAAACCTGGTAGATAAACATTTAGACGTACGGGACACAGGACAGGCCACCCTTTTCTCCTTCAACGCAGACGAAGTCGCGGATGCCAGCTAGTCAGTACATAAATTTCAAATAAAATAAAAAGAAAGGGACACGTTTTACACATTGGTTCGGGATGTGTACACGCAGTGTTTATAAAAACTAAACCCGACCTTCGTCACAAGTGGTTTTTTTTCTAATAGTTATGCACTACTATTTCTTGCATGTAGCGAGTTTTGTTTACTTTAACATGATCCTTCGCAATAAGATCGCATTCCATGCGTTCGGGACGCACGATTATGTTTAAATATCAGAAATATTAGTCACACAAATAAATTAATAAATAGGTAAATAAATTTAAATTTCAGTTTTAAGCAAGCTTCCTATGTTTATCTTACCAAGATTTTAAGCTTAAAATAAATAAAAAAAACTCAGTTTCGGGCCCATCTCTGTTTTTTTTTTTTTTTTTTTTTTTTTTAACAAAGAGAAAATAAAATAAAAAATAAGTACTTCTTAACTACAATGTACTTACGTGTCTTCTCGTTGTGAGCGTGTCGAGAAAATTTTGTATATTCTCTTCGATCGCACTTCTGAACTTTTGTCTAAGGACGATAAATCAAAAGTCAGTTATTCCTCACTTATACAGTTTATTCCACTTATCATTTACTTATGCTGAAATTATAAAAAACTTAACACTATGTAATACTATGATCTGAACACTTATTTAGTCTTTATAATTTATATCCACCATTTACCACCACCGTCTCACTCGCTGTTCATGAATCGATGGCCTGTCGTATATATGATACTCGGGCGTGTTGCCAGCCCTTCCCCCCTTACCGCGCTACTTGCGACTTATAAGCTCTGCCAGCCCTTCCCCCCTCGCGCTACCCGCGACTTATAGGCTCATATCTCCACGCATGACATTAAGTTAACATGTAGTAGTTGAAGTAGGTATTATATATAACACTAGCAATCTGCCTCCGGCCTGGCACGGATGCAATATTTTTCTACAATTTAAATACACAAACTTAGTGAATTAGTGAAAACCAAATATACGTTTGGTGATTTAGAAGAATAGTAAAGAAAAACAGACAGAAGTTGACAGCCACGCTATTTTATAAAGTGTAGATATATATTTTTATGTTACATTAATTTAAAAAAAAAGCCAGATTAATACATAAAATATGTCACAATATAAAAACCTATCTTTATTATGTTTATGGGCGAAATTTATATTCAAAAGTATTTATTATATTTTTTATTCTCTAACATGAATGAAAGTTCTTACAAAAAGTAACGATAGAAAATTAAATTTTCATTTGCAATTTAAAAAAAATATATCGTTATTTTTCTTTTACACCGCTGTACTCTGTTACAATATCGAGACTAAAAAACCTTATATAATGAGTATGATCATTGTCTGTCGCTGTAAAATCCATTTAAAATGTTTCACACGATCCTCTATTATTGTCGCGCGTAGCAAAATTGATTGGCCCCCGCCATGTCTACATTTTATACGGGCTTCGTTCGCTACAGTTTAATTTAAAATCATCCTTTGTTTGACGGCACGTAAATACAGAACCAATCAAAGAGAGAGTTACTGACGCTTTGGAAAACAAAGTATTATCTATGTATATTTTTCATTTCTTTTTATTTTAAATTTCTGATGCTTCGTTGGTACATAAAAAAGTTACAGGTAATTAAAATGATCTAAATGTAATTATTTATATTATAAATATTTTTTTATCGGCCTTATAGGTAGCGATTAGATTAGTGATAGATTAGTTACGAACGAAACGCTTTTTATAATTTATCCTAGAAAATTAAAAGTAAAGATGTTTACAACTGTGTATTATATAACTAATAATTATACTTTTTAACATTTTGTATATAAAATAACACAAAAATTCCTTAGATTAATCTTTTATGGAATCTGTTGGGTGGAAAATTTTTCAATTAATTAAAACTAATTTATAAATTATTCAAGGGTTCTAATACAACAATTTTGAGTAAATAACAAGAAAGGTGATTTGTCTGTCTGTTTTTCGTGGAAAAGCAGTACTAATGAAAACAGATTTGCCTTAATCTCATTGAAACAACACAGCGAAATTAATATAACTTTCTGACGTGTTAACCCAATACAACTGGGATCGAATGTCGGTTAGTTGATATGATAAAAGTTATAATTGAA
Source organism: Synanthedon vespiformis (assembly GCA_918317495.1). Taxonomy (NCBI): domain Eukaryota; kingdom Metazoa; phylum Arthropoda; class Insecta; order Lepidoptera; family Sesiidae; genus Synanthedon; species Synanthedon vespiformis. The sequence continues at coordinate 10,274,193 of OU906949.1, read as the reverse complement.
TTTTCAAACTCTATCCCAGGTGACCTAATCTAATGGCTCGCCTTTGAAACGATTGCTCGTTTTCTGACTTCAGAAGTCTATAGTAGATTTCTGACAGTCAATATTAGACCAGAGTTAACGCGTCAATTCACTTTGATTAAACCGTAAATTCCCAGGAGGATACCAATTGGTTCTATGGTTATTATAAATTACAATAGCTTATGTTTTATTAAATTTAATTTAAAAAAGAAACGAAAAATTTGTTTGTCAATATAGTACTCTAAAGCTTTTACTCCCTATCCAATGTTTTTTTTTATGATTGTAGCTGTAGATAGGTATGTAGTTGGGACAAGAATGGATATTTAGCGATGTTTATTAGTCCGTAGTACTAATAAATATCGCTACATTAATGCTCGGTACACTTTAAGGAATATTTTGTGATAACATATAAAGAAACTGCGACATAGTAAACGTTTTATTGTTAAAACATAAAATCCTACATTACGATCTCGACAAATGTGTTAACTGTGAAAGCTCGCATGAAAGAGATAAGGGTAATGTAAAATCGTTTTACAACAATGTATGCGTTAAAATTTTATCATTGATTCACATTGGCGCCCTTTAAGGTGAAACAAGTCGGCGGCCCGAACTCATCGATGGCTAAAATGTGTCCTGTCTCACACAGCACAAAGCGCGGGAAGAGCAGTCGAGTGAGATGCACAGTGATTCATACCAAAAAAAAATCATAAACAGACCCTTGGGCATATACTCTTTTTGACAAAACTACTGCATATATCAATTTCGTGTAAAGTTATTTGAATTCTTGAATAACTAACCAATGTTTGTATGCAAAGTATTTTGGAGTTTTTGTACACTGGATTGACCTAATCACCCTCGAAGTTGCAATAAAACTCGTGTTAAAATAATATGGATTTTCAAGGATCATATTTTTTAAATTAATATTTTTTTTTAAGTTTGTATGCATACGAACCTAGTTAACGACAAGATAAATCGGTATCATGCTTACTTTTATAAATTAAACATAAAACAGCAGAGTAATAATCATTCTACCTTTGTATGGAGGAAAGCTTAGTATAATGTCCAATTATCGACATTTTAAGAAAAGCCTCATAATAAAAAAGAATAAAAAATGGACACTCTCTTTGACAAAATTAAAGACATGAAATATTATTTTTTCAACGATTTTTTTTTATAAAAAAAACTACCGACCCGCCCCTAGCTAGCACGGATACTGCAAATTGTATTATGTATATACACAAAACTTCCTTGTTTATCACACTTTTCATTCTTTTATCGGAGAAACTGACAGGTGGAAAATATATAATAATGTGCAGCAGATTGATACCACTTGATATCTATAAAAATAATCAATATACCAGGGTATAGGAAAGTTCTGTCAAACCTGATCGAATGATTGATTAAAGTATAAATGTACACTTATACATTGTAAAGGCTGGCAAACAATAAAACCTGTTTAGCCATTTTTTATACTATTTAGTTAAGATATCTTGATCTTTAGGTTAAAATTCGACCAATGTGTGTTGCCAGTGATGACATATGGCGCTGAAACGTGGTCTCTAACCATGGGCCTCGTAAGGAAGCTCAATATCGCTCAACGAGCTATGAAAAGGGCTATGCTCGGGGTTACACTGCGAGATCGAATCAGAAATGAGGAGATCCGTAGACGTACGAAAGTTACCGACATAAGCCGTCGGATCAGTAAGTTGAAGTGGCAGTGGGCAGGGCACATAGTACGAAGAGCCGACGGCCGCTGGGGCCGGAAGGTTCTCGAGTGGAGGCCACGGACCAGCAAGCGCAGCGTAGGACGTCCACCCACAAGGTGGACAGACGACCTAATAAGGGCCGCGGGTCGACGGTGGATCCAGGCTGCTTCTGACCGGTCCAATTGGAAAATTTTGGGGGAGGCCTATGTCCAGCAGTGGACGTCCTACGGCTGAGATGATGATGATGATGAGGTTAAAATCTATAAAAAAATTAACGGACTGTGAACGATGAACCGGATTTGAACGATGACTGTGGATTTAAATTTTATTGATTTTATTTAATACTAAGGTTATTTTTAATACCTTATCCTATAGATACACATACCTTGAGCGATGGATGGTGGCTGTTGATGTTCTTGATGACGAAGGTGTGTCCTTATAACGACACCCATAAGATACACCGCAGGGTGACCCTGTATCCCATAGAACACCATCACCGCTTTTCATTATTTAAACTTCACCTTTTATGTCGCAATGCGAGTTTTATTGCTGTTTCAAAATTCTTTACACAATTAACTTTGCACCCCCGTGAGGGCGAACAGGAGCCAACAGCTGTTAAGTTTTTTTTATTACTTTAAACGATCTAATTAGTAACACGCGTGTTAAAAACAGTCTTTTAATATAGAATATTGTATGGAATGCTACTGTTCATTATACCGTAAAAAGGTTTTTAGAAGTTGAAAGCTTGCTTTCAGATTTGCAGTAAGGAATTGTGTTATTTATTTTATTTTATATTATTTAATGAAACACACTAAACAGGAAACTGACATTGAATATAATTATGATATAGATAAATTATATCTAAATAATCTAGATAGATCAATAATGATTTCTAATATATGTATGTCGCTTTTAAAGCCTGGTAACACCTGTTTGTTTTGTATGTCAACGAAATGGTTGTACGGTTATTCGAGCACGCCAATCACATATTATGTTATAAAACAAAGTACTTCGCCGCGTCTGTGTATCGCCGCGTGTGTGTGTTCGCGATAAACTCGAAAACTGCACCGATTTTTATGCTGTTTTCACCAATGGATAGAGTAGTTCTCGAGGAAGGTTTTTAGTATATAATTTACAAACTTAGGCGGGCGAACTCGCGGGCAGCAGCTAGTAAAGAATAAAATAACGCAATGAATAGCGGTACGCTTTCAACATGAGATTTAGTTAGACTCTCAAAATTGTTTTATCATATCTTTTTTTTTTAAATATATAATCTGCTTCACTAATCTCGAGCTTCCACGTAGCGAGCGACATCGACCTTAATTACCTGCCAGCAATATTATTTACTCGTCGGAAGTCTCACTTTTTCCCACCTCCGTAATAAAAAGTCGTGGCACGTGATGAATGACGCGCGACAGAAAGCACGTAATTGGGCGTCGTCTCAGCTAAAAGCATACACATGTCGCCACCGATCGCGCTATCAGATTGAGCATTGTCTATGGTTTATCTAGACAGTGTGTACACAATAAATCGTCCATGTACCATTGTGTCGAGCTAAGTGTAAGTACATAGTATGCAATGTTGCTGCGTAAAATATCGCTCCGGTGTTTGAGCGGAGGAATACCCGATCGATCGGCGTCTTTTTCTCGCGAGAAAAGGCTTTTTGCGAAACGGTATCCAGGTTCGGAAGATATAGGCCGCCTCTTTGTGGTTTTTAAAAGCATGCACAAAGGAATGTTTTGTTACTATGCGCCCGTTTAGAAAGCGTTAAAATTTTGCGCATTCCTCGAGGAAACGTTCAAGTATCACACAGTTCTCAATGTAGTCTTTCAATTATTAAATAGAAATAGAAGTGATCATCATTATATCAACCGCGGGTTACTCCTGCACTAAAACATATCAGGTCATGTGTGGTTCTTTTACTGTGGTTATGGAATAACCAGATGGCCTGCGCATTGCGCAACCGGAAAAATACGGATTCAGCGTATAGATTTAGGTATTTTTAATGTCCTATCTTCAAGAGACATTGCAATTTACATTAAAAATATCAAATAAACATATTTCAATCAAAATATAGTGATCAATTTCAATTTAGTAACACTATACTTTTTCTATTTTGAGCTCACATCTGTCAGATCAGAGAAACTAATTTTGATCAAAGGTTAGCGCAATTTAATATTGCACCGGCACAGTAGAAAATGCGAGTAGTCGATATGAGACAGGAATAGATTATAAGCATGGTGGCATAGCAACAAGAAGAACAGTAAGGTGACATTATGAAAACTGAAATGAGTTGTCTCTATACTATTTTCACAGTATTTATTAACAACTTAGGGGTTAATATGGAAAATCATATTTAATTGTACATACAGAAAGTGAAGATTGAAGTATTATGACAGATTCAAGTATAATAAAGTATAAATTGGACAAAGCAAAATATAGCGCAGAATACTGAGAATACAAAATAAAATTTTATTTTTATTGTTTGAACTTACACGTATAAATGTACATATATAGTATAAGTACGCATATTTTTCTATGACTAGACCAGCTTTAATTAACGAAGACGTGAAGACGAGGATTTTTCAAAAAGTTTGATGTTTATATTTCACGTGTATCTTCTGATTCCAACGACTCTTAGACAAATCTAATAAAACTCACATCCTAGTTTTAACACTGTAAGCTAAAAAAAAATATCACAGATTTCGTGCCTCACGCGTCTATCGAGCACATTGGAAATGAATCTACAGAATTCGAAATTATGTTGTTCTAACTTGTTGACTCCTTTCAAAAAGGTTAAGCAGTAAGCTAAAGGGCAAACCCTAAACCCGATCGTCTTTATTTTGTAGCTAACTAAATTATCCAGAGGTGTTTCTCAAATTTTTTATATCATTCTTCGTTTCCAAAATATTGAGCGCCAAAATAAAAAATTCGGAAAAATATTCAAATTTTTTCACTATTTCGGCCATAACTTTTTTCGTTTGTGACTTTTTCGAAAAATTCTTTTTGCACCTTATAGCTCTCATGAATACGCGTTTTCAATATCATATCTTTACAACTCTCCGAGATATAAGGGGATCACACTTTTTCGTGAAATCGGGGCCTACACTGAAGCGAACGAAAAGACATTTCCAATGTCAAAAATAGTTGTTCAGAGTTCACTTATATTACCTACTTAAATTATGACGATTTCATTTTCTATACTGTGCTTAGGCATCGGCCGGCCGCTCTTTCGTCCATTAAATTCGTTTCCTGTCATATCTCGAAACATATCTACGTGAGAGCTCTGCACAAACGATCGCCAAACCTTCGGACACGTCACGTGCCAGCCATTTGTATGCAATGGTGCATTTAATCATCATTCTTTTCCCTAATGTGTAAGCCACGAGTAATTGTTAAACAATCACTTACACTTAATTATATGCAGTTCAGAATTGCAGTTTATGTAAAATTCTAAATCAACATTTTATGGAGGAAATAGAAGAAGCGCTCTTCCCTTATAAAATATTAAAAACTCTTGATTGTGTTTAAAAATGTTTATTTAATTTAAAGACTCCTTTTAAGCGGCAACCTGCGATCTTCCATACAAGCTAGTAAATATTAAAACCAAAATTTTATCAAACACTAGCAACCCGCTTCCGGCTTCGCCCGGGGCGCATTTTTTTAAGTAATAACTTCCCTGATTATCCCTCTATCCATGAGTGAAGACAGAATTAAAATCGGTTCAGCAGTTATCGAGTTTTGCGCTTAGCAACACATTTAGGGATTCATTTTTATTTATAAATAAATGAAAAAAGAAATAAATAAATGAAAAAAAAAAACACATGTTTAAAGTCATGTGTCGATTAGGTACATTTTTTTACATAATGTTTCAAAATATGAAAACAAAATCCGTAGACGAGTGCTAAAGCAACTCTTCTCCACAACATACGCCGACAGCCGCGTCTTATAAATCTGTAAGTGTAGGTATTGTATGTATGTTCCTCCATAACTCTTAAACGTATTAACTGATTTTCATAAAACTTGGTAGATAAACATTTAGACGTACGGGACACAGGATATAGGCTACTTTTTTCTTTTTCAACGCGGACAAAGTCGCAGGCACCAGCTAGTTTATAATAATATATAAAGATTGTTATTATTATAAATACTTTATTATTTAAATTTATTACTTCTTTAACTCTTAAAAAGTTATTTATTAGTTTTGCTGCTCTGAAAAATATTTACTGCTCAGAGTTCATACATTCCTAACTAATGTAATTTATGCCAGAGTTTGCAAATTGCTTTCTTGTGTGTAGAATATTTGTTTTAATATTCCAAAATGAAATTTTCTGATAATAAATCCTTTATTAAATCTTTAACAAAATTAAATTAACATAATTTTCGTTGTTATTTCAACATAACAGCGTAGCGTTTATATTTTTATTAATTAATATTCGCTTTACCGTATACAAATAAAAATAAAAGCATCCAAGTTTAAGATAATGATTGTCTTAGGAAGTTGCACCTTAAAAAGACGAAGATAATATTCAAAATTATTATGGCAAAGTATCGCAAAAAGTTTACACTTTATTTTACTATCTGTAAATTAAATATTAGTAGTAACGTGTGCGAGATAACTCCTAAAAATATATTTAAATTTAAAGTTGAGTTTTCGCACATTTCGTACGAAATAAAATTGTGCGAGATAACTCCTCAAAATAATATATTTAAATTTAAAGTTGGCTTTTCGCACATTTCGTACGAAATAAAATTGTGCGAGATGACTACTAAACATATATTTAAATTTAAAGTTGACTTTTCGCACATTTCGTACGAAATAAAATTGTGCGAGATGACTACTAAAAATATATTTAAATTTAAAGTTGACTTTTCGCACATTTCGTACGAAATAAAATTGTGCGAGATGACTACTAAACCGTAGTAGCAGGCCACACTGCGATCTTCACTCATAAACTGGCCAGCACTCCTGGCGGCACTAAACATAATCCTACAGAAGACCACCGTGAAATAACAGCACGAGTGCTGTTCTATCTCATTCTGTGAGTAAAGGAGGTCCGTAACGAACTTGAATATCCGCTTGCACTGATATTAATTAAACCGCTTTAGTTTTTTCAAAAACCTTAATTTTTTTAAGAGCATATAATTATATGAGTTATTAGTTTGTTGCCTGTTATTCAAACGAGTAAGCAGAAGTTATTTATGAACAGTATTTTCTAACTTGTTGGCTGTGTGTATAAAGGGGATATATATGTGTACATTCGTTTATTGTAGTAGGTAGCAAGTGTTTTGACATGAGTTAAATAACTGCAGCAGTAGTTACTCTCATTTTTTTTATATTTTCTTCTAAACTACTTTTAAATCAAGATCAATTCCATAGTAATTCTATTCAAAATTAATATCTACCCAATTAAAATATAACCAATTCACACAACGATGTTGTTACGCACCTATCAACTATACTATGTACAATGAATGCTATATGAGTTGAGTATGAGCTTAATTTTTTTTTATTCAAAAAAAAAACCTCCGGCACATGCCGCAGCCTGTATTCGCCGTCCTTTAAAGCACCTGTGGCGGTGCTTGTATTTTTAGAAAACAGTAGCCACCTACTGTCAAGTGGACCGTTAGCTTGCCTGTCGGCTTTTTCAAAATAAATAAGTGAGAATACTTACTGCGTCGTCTAATCTAACTGTGACTCCCTTCCCGTTACCACGGAGACGTATACACACGTTTAGGAGCCGGTAGACTGCCCATACCGCCCATTGTCCGCCGCTCCTTATTTCTCTCCTTTTCACGGTACGATAATAGGAATTTCTGAAATTGCAACAATACATACTAGCTGCAATGGAGGCGGAAATTTTGTTTTTATTCTCTCCTATGTTAGTTGAGTCGGTCTATTTCCGACATACAACTCACCCTTATTAAAGTTTTCTTTGCGTTTGAGTCATTTTATTTTGGATAGCAGTAACATGAGTATTTTACTTGTATTTCCCAAATATACATATAACTCGTTGAGTTTTACACGTAGGTATCTGTTAGATCCCTAAACTGTGGCTTTAACCATATGGCAGCTTGCAAAGATATATTATTTCGATGTATGGCAAACAATGTCTTGTCTTGTTTTCTCTTAGGTAGTTTGGAAAGCACATTTGAAAAAAATGTCTTTAAGTTATTTAAGAACAATCTTTTCGAAAATACTCACAAACCGGCATTAAATCTCAATGCTTGTATGAAATAAATCTTTCATAAAAAAAAATATGATAACTATACATAGAGAAATTACCTATTTTAGCAAGATATTTTTCTAGTGCTTACACAATTTTCATTTAATTTACCGAAGATATATTATTTCGATGGCTGATAGTAAATGTTGTATAAAAAATGTAATTTCAATTTATCATAAATAATACTTTGTATAATACATATATTGTATATAATGGAGCATCTGTCCGATAGATGCGCGCACGCATTAACGCAATATTGACCGCGGTCAATACGGAAACGGAAGCACATGCAATACACCTGCTCCTTGTCAACGCGTACATCCTTACTAAACCTTAAAAGTGTCAACAGAAATGCGTCACGGTTCACAGCTTTCCCTTCGTTTTATAAAATACAATAACGAAATACCTATATTTCCCTTTTTAATATTAAACACCTGTTTATATTAAAGTTGGATTGATATTATATTTTAGATTATTTTTATTTTATTAATATGAGTTTTTTCGCTCTAGCATAAATATACAGGACCCTGCATTTCTCATTTATCTATTATACATATGTGTGTAAATAGTGTGTAATTTGAAGAAACCACTACTAAACCGAATTGTTGCTTTGTTATATAATTTCGCGAATGTATTGTATAGTGATCACTCAATGGTCGAAGTTCGACCAAAATTTACTTTTACAGTTGGGGAAACAACAGATTCACCTATTCGGTTCACAAATAAATGAGAAGAAACTACAGAAGCGCCTGTTATATAGATTCTTATTATTACGATATGATATTTTAAACTCAACATAATTATATTTAGATGAAACCTACTAATGTGAGTTTTATCATATCATCAATATTGCTATTATAGTGTGTGTTATGATTTATCGATCATTAATATTGTTTTGTTTCAATAAAAGTAGGTAATTTGAATAATAAAATTCATATGGTGAGTGTTCCCTTTGTGATTTTAATAGAAAAAGTTTGCGACGCGCCCGGTGAGACGCGGAAATGGCGCAGTCTCTCTCTCTTTTGTAAAATATTTTCTGCAAGCATAATACGTCTTCATGATGCCGTCGAACGTTCAACCAAGTGTGGCCTCTCCCCTACTTTGTCTTCATTCTCAGCGCTGCCGTTCATTTTTATCTACACATCAGCCGGGTACCGCATAATGTTCCTCTATCATTTGTACGACGAGTCTACACTGGGTAGTGTGGTTGAGTAATTTGCTGTTAAAACCTAATGAATTGGCAATAGAACTATTTCCATTCTTATAAATGGCGACAGATACACTGATAACTTATTTTATGAAATGCTACAGTATGATATAAATAGGTCTGATACAAGTAACAACAAGATTTTATTTTCATTTTTATGTAGGGTCATCAAGTAACTAAAACACACTCAAACAACTAAAGTGAATGAAAATGGGCTGGTCTTTTTGTTCATGTTAACACAGTACACTTGTTGGCTGCCGTCGCCTCTCTCTATTAAACACAAGCAACTCCAGAGGTGCTGCAAATACGTTGCCGCCCATAATAGTGCTATAAAGGATTAGGAGCTAATAAGGAAATGGACTCCGGCATCCCTTACTCACTTATCGAAACAGAGCAGCACACTGTTATTTCACGGTGGTCTTCTGTAAGGAAGGATATGAAAACTCAGTGTGCCCTGTCACTACTTGCCAAACCAGATTAGAGCCAGCTATGAAAGGTTAATTTCTAAAATTGACCTTACCGGGAATTAAAAAAGAACTCCCAGGACAGCAAACTAACCTCCTTAACCACTCCACCAATGGGCTCCTCAAGTTTTAGTGTAGCGAATACATAAAATTTGTAAGTCAGTTTGAAAGCATCACGTGTCTTGTGAACCAAGTCGCTAGTATGCATAGTGTTACTCGAAACAACTCCCTGAGTCCGATGCGACCTGCGTTGCCGTCCAACTTCGAAAATCGACTTTCTACACAACTTCCCTTATCCACGTCAACTTTCAATTTTTGTTCGAGCACATCGAGCTCCAACTAAAAGTTAAATACGAAAATGGTAAGTAACAAACAGGAAAATGGAGTACCGCACTCCACAATGAGGTTTTATTGTAAAACCAGGTGTACTGTTTGCGTCTGTGTAAATTCATGTAAATTTTCATCTGAATTAAATTACCATAATGTTAAATCTACAAACGCATACTAGTCTGAAGCAGTCATATAATAGTTAAAGTGAATATATAATAGGTAAGTGAACTTGAAGCATACTGGAAGTAATAATTTTTTGCTTAAGCAAAAACGCGTGGTTTAAATATATTAATATAAAATAATAATTAAATGTATTTCTATTATTACCTGGGTTAAAGGAAACATTATAGACAACAAAATCAAGAATACTTGAATTAATAAAATTAATAATTCAAAATATTATAAAACGAGCAAGTGGTTATTGTTTTTGTAACTGTTCCATTAAAAACGAATTATTAATTTCTCCATTTCTCGAAGATAAAACACTGACAGATTGATTTCTAGACCCATAAAACCCCTAACCCTAAATTATCGTCAAAATCGTTAGAGCCGTTTGCGAGATCGTCGTGGCATACAAGAATATTCCTCGTTTAGTGTCTATACTAATATACAAAGCTGAAGAATTTGTTTGTTTGTTTGGCTAATCTCAGGAACCAATGGTTAGAATTGAAAAAATATTTTTGTGTTGTCCATTTTTGAGGAAGGCTATAGGCCATAGAGAACGCGGACGAAGTCGCGAGCACCAGCTAGTTATAAGGTAAGATTGTTTGACATTTCGTTTAGACAGATACATTATTCACAGCACGACAAACTTTTTCATTATGATTAAAAACATTAACATTGTGTCATTAAACATTAAATTCAAAAGTACTTACAAAATAATTTCAGTGTCTACACATAATGGAGGACAATATAAAAAATGCGGTTAATAAGAACATAGACAAAGGAATCTAATAAAGTTCATTCAGTGGGAATGAACTTCATACGGCTGCATTTTATATTTATTTGTAAGTTTAAAGCATTCTTCTTGCATAGATTATAACAGTTTGTAACAAACAGTGAGAATATGTTCATTTATTCGATTGTATTTCGTCTTCAGAAACGCTTTTACAAAACAACGAGAAGTTGATAACATATTAACATTTTATTTATTTCTTCCTCCAAAGCAATGGATGGCTTTCCTCCAAGTAATGAAGAATGGCAACTGATGAATCTATAATGAGTTTGCGACTTTTTAAATAATTAGATAATTAATTACTTTTACTAGTTACTTATCTTTACTAAATAATGTAGATTCATACGTGGAGCGGTTTTTTTTTTAATATCTATACTAATATTAAAAGAGGAAAGATTTGATTGTTTGTTTGTTTGTATAGAATAGGCTCCTAAACTACTGGACCGATTTGAAAAATTCTTTTACCATTAGAAGCTAACATTATCCGTGATGAACATAGGATACTTTTTACCGCGGGAAAATGCTTCGTTCCTACGGGAAAACGGGTAATAGGACAACGGGTAGTAAGAATTATCCTTCCGTACTTATCTTTTTCACATATAACTTCTAAACGAGTGAACCGATTGGGTTGAAATTTTGTATGTAACACACGAATATATTATATTTTATAAAGTTACGCGGACGAAGTCGCGTGCAACAACTAGTATTTTATAATTTACTAGCTGGTCTACGATTGATTTTGTCCAATATTATAGAACAGTAATAGTGCAAATACATAGTTCCTCTGTTGTTTCAACGAAGTGTGAAAAGTATCAAATTTCAATAGTTTATTATCAATGATATAAACAATGTTGATAAATGTTCATGTAGCGACGATCGCGATGTCGTCGTGAATGTTTTATTGTATTCTTCAGCTAATACTTGTCAGTGTCACAGACACAAATTACCTACGGGTAAAGTAATTTGCATACAAAGTGAGGTTGCCTCTAACCAACAATACTTAGATAATACGCCTTATTATTTGTAAACGATTCGTGTATTGTGTTTTATACAACGGTAACTTGTCTAAATTTGTTTACTTACTCAGATACTATTTTTATCATCAACAATTTATATTGAAGATTTGTAAGCACTTGGCAACTCCGAAGACTAAATAATGAAAGTATTTTCATATATTAATATAATGAAACGTCTTTTTTTATTATTTCATTAGTCTGATGCAAAAACATTTCATTGTTTACGTTAGGTCTGATTTCTTTAGAAATCTGTGGTACTTCAATTATGTTACCGCTACTGTGCAGAACTGTGCAAATCAGGAATCATCCGGAAATAATAAGAATGATGCCAATTCGATTTGCTCTAACACGATAGTCACACATTCAACTCCCGGTGGAGCATGTAAGTGCTCCATTCACTAACGGAGACCATTATTAATACATCTCCCCCCCCCCCTCAACTCAGGGACCCCACCTCTCTCGTCTCCTCGCCAGGACATCATTGTTAATCCTTCGTCACAGATTGCAATAAAACAGTACGTGTACAATATTGAGTCACAATATTTTTTTAAGTGTTCTAAAATGAAGTATTTTTAGCATAAGTAGAGAATTTATTAAATTACATAAAATGTTCCGATCATATTTTTATTCAATCATTTTAATAAGTAAAAAGCCTAAGCCTAGGCTTAATCTAACTACTTTTTATTTTAATTTTTATCTAATGACACGGTTATTCCCAACTGCGAAAGTTAATTATTTTGTTTTTTTTTTTTTTTAAATGTTTATTTGTTTTTTTTTTTGTTGCGCTTTCACGTCTTAACTATTTACTCAAAGGCAAACCAGTCATCGTGAAATTTTCCATACACTCATGCGTAAAATGTTTTATTCCTCATATTTATTTATTTTTGTTAACCATTAAATTTTAATTTTAATTTTTAAATTATCCCTCCGGAACTGTACTTTTTTCTGCATAAAAGGTTACCTATATCTTTTTCTGTGTTACTAAAAAGCATATATTTTATGCAAAATTTCATGTAGTGGTGATCAGTGATGAAACAAACTTTCGATTTATGAATGTGTACTAAATCAAACAAACTAGGTACCCTACTTTTATATCTTAGGATTCCACTTACTGGTGGCAACGCTTTGCACCTCTTGTCCAACAAAGATCGTCCATCTAACGGTGACCCACCCAGCTTTGTAAAAGGGTACGTACCACGTAATAGGGTCTCACTACCGATTAAATGCCGCGTGTAATTTTTGGTTTGCTATTGTAATTATCTATTGAATGGAGGTTCTAGGGAAGAGTTCAATTATCGCGCGACGCTCCGTCGAACTGATTGATTGGTTTCTACCCTGTTTGTACGTCAGCTTGATAGGCAGACCACACCACATACATAGCCGGGGTGAATTAGTGAAGCACTACTACATACCTCCGACGAATTGTTACAACTAAACTCGGTGAGAGTATCTCTATAATTATTATTCGTCGTTGGCATTCATAAATGCTAAATGTAAAAAAAATGTAACTAAGTAACTTACTGTGAAATTAAATTTTAAGTTCAGAAGTGACATTATATTCGACATAGGTAGAAATATTATATTTAACAATTCTTTCTTTTTAGTGTAGGTGACAACAATTTGTTAGTAACAGTATATAAACAAAAATTATATTATAAAACAGAAGATAGTTTGTTAGTTTGTTTGTTACGCTTTAAGTATTGTTCTCGAAGGAAACATAAAAATAACGAACGCCTAAGAAAAAGTGGCTGTGACGAATTCGCAAGCAAAAGCTAGTAACAAATAAAAATTATTCTTATAATTATTACAACTTAACTAGCCGGTGCTCGCGACTTCATCCGCGTTTTATGTCTTATATAGTATTCTTATTCTATTCTTATTCTGATGTATAAGCTATACTAGCTGGTACCCGCGACTTCGTCAGCGTTGAATGATGAAAAGTACCTGTATGTCCTGTGTGGTATCCCAGACAACGTGTATGCAAAATTTCATGGTGATCGGATCGGAAAGCGTAACAAACAAACAAAGTCACATTTACATTTATAATATTAGTATTATTGTAAAGTTTCATTGAAATCCATTCAATAGTTTTTGGGAACATCTATACTTCCATATAAGGACTAGTAAGGATATTATGTTTAATGTTAATCGAAGTCTACGATGTAATAATAGTAGACAGTAGATAACTACTAATTCAAATAGTATACAGTATAAGTAAGTGTAGAATCGATCGCGGCTCGTAACAAGCCGACGGGACGCGCGTCGGACGAGTGGACTTCTCCCTGAGGAGTTGCAGAACCAAGCTCGGCAAAGCAATTTAACCAATTTAATGTCATTCGCGTCTATTGACGGCGTCCCGCGCTCCCAATTTCAAAATAGAAGCCATTGTGTGTCCCTCTCGCGAAAACATTATGTGGCGAGGCGATGTCCTTACTTCAATGCTCTCTGGATTTTAATATTATTAAGCTATTTTTTTTATTCTGTGATTTTGATATTGTAAGTGATATGGAAGCATTATACATATAGTTTTATAGCTTTTATTATTTTAAGCTATACGTCTCCATCCTTCCAAATATCAAATGCAACACTTTACTACTTAATACAGTTAAAGACACAGGTTTCTAGAGCTGACCTAAAACTTCTAAAAAACCAATGAAAAAAACTTCACCGCGCAGAATTTATTAAATGAAACAGTTTTGATGCTAAGCATCTTCTAATTTTTGAAATTTCTATGACGAACAAACAAGTATTTTAGTGACAACTATGTATAATTTTTTTACAATTACAATTACAAATTATTAATTTTTCAAGATTTCTTTTTTCGCTGACTAATTAAATCCAAAGATTTTTGAAAACCTTATCAATGAAATAAATAATTATATTTCGGGCTTTTAAAAATATTTCTTTTTTATTTAAAGTTAACAAGCAGACATTTCAAGTCTATGATAAGCATCTATATTGTCGCCAATAAACTTAGAAAATGCTTGGAATCACGAGTTCGACGTTGCCAATATAATCTGCTCAATACTGGGACGTACTATAGAAGATTTCATATCTAATTATACTATTTAAAACTAGCTGGCGCCCGAGACTTCGTCCGTGTTGAAAAAGAAAAAAGTACCCTATCCTGTGTCCTGTACGTCTGAATGTTTATCTACCAAGTTTCATGAAAATCAGTTACTTGGTTTAAAAGTTATGGCGGAAAATACATACATACAAAACTCATACAGATTTATTACTAGTATTTATTTACCTTATTATTATTATTATACCTTCAATGTCATGTCAGACCACCTTAAATGTCATATTAATATTTAATGAACAAATGAATAAATAATACCCCGTAAACACAGACAGTTATTTTTAGCGATAATTCAAGAACTCGTGACTACGCACGTTGATAGATAAGAATATCTACGTAAGTTGTTTGAAATAAACCAGAACTGTTCAGTAAAATTTATTATTTTTGGATAGGTAAAGGTTGCTTCTTTTTTTTTGGGCAGCTTATGGTATATAGTATATAGGTGTCACCTATAAAAGCAACGCCATAAGCAATCCCTGGACTGGTGTAAATGTGGATGGGAGATATTTAAACAAGGATAGAGATAGAGATTTTTAACAACTTCTTATTAACCACCGACGCCCGAACAGTTTTGAAATATTCCTTGTCTTGTAGAATAAACCACAAAAAATCCCACCCAAAATATATTTTCTGATTATTTATTCCCGGTTTCTCCCAATCCAGCCTACTTCGTCTCACAGCCTAGAAATTCATTGAATATTTTAAAATACATAATTATGATCATATTTACATATATCTTAGGGTGCCGACTTTTCAAAAAACCTCTTTTATTAAAGCTAAAATCTGATTAATTCTAATGTAGGTCAAGGCTGGACATATCTTTGATTTCAAGTTCATCCATTACTTACCGGACACCCTGTAGATATCAACTATAGAACTATAGCTACTAACTATAGGTAGGTCTGTTTTTTTTAAACCACTTGCATAAATGTTTACAGTTTTGTCCAACGCCCACGGACGCACGTGCAAAATGTCAGATCGCGGAGAACTACGGACGGACGGACGGACGAACGGACGGTGTGGTCCTGCTGTGAAAATAAATTACATTTATCATACTCATATAATAATACAGTGCATGTGCGCGCGCCTCCATTAAATATTTATGACTTTTTACCTCGACTCGTAAATCCTGTGTACAGTCGCGTTCACATTACAAATGTTGCGTATAAAACTGCCAGTATAAAAGGTTGGAGTTCTTTACTCGCTGTTTCATACGCAATAAAATGTGTATTTATTTAAACATTGTCGCGTCTTCTTTATTTGAAAACCAATAAGAAACAAATAATGAATGTTATAGTTTATATAAGTAACATTCTTGTCTCAACAACTCAACGTGTCACAATAACAATGCATCAAAATCAAAATATATTGAGTTTGACA
Source organism: Synanthedon vespiformis (assembly GCA_918317495.1). NCBI lineage: Eukaryota > Metazoa > Arthropoda > Insecta > Lepidoptera > Sesiidae > Synanthedon > Synanthedon vespiformis. Next base: position 10,257,808 of record OU906949.1, on the reverse strand, counting down.
AATCTACTAAAGATTATAAATTAGTTTTAATAAAATTATATTACAATAGTTTGTACCTACATCTCAAGGTATTTTAAATTTAAGTCGCTGTCCGCGTCGGTCTATGAACCTTTGAAAAGGCTTAATTTTCTAATATGATTCCTGAAAAACAATTTTAATTGTTATGTATCTAATTTGGCGCTGTATCTAATATCAATGCCAGTGCACTTTTTTCAAATTCAATTTTGGAATTGACTGTACGGAACGGGGACTATATTGCTGTTTATTTGATTCATTACTCGAAACACAAGTCTTAGATTAAGCTGTTTGTTTTGTTGTTATATGCCCACGCCTATTTCTATTTTAGACATAACCTTTTTACATTAGGTGTAAGCACAAAGAACTCGTTCAAATGTAAGTGATAAATATTTTCTATAATCTTTTAAGTCTCTGATTTTTTACTTTTAATAAAAAAAAATATGTTAAGGTTAAAAAAAATGTTTCATGTTTAATAGAGAGTTCTGAATATAACAACTGCATTTCTATTTCAAACATTTAGAGCATAATTGAATTTCGAACACGGCTACTCTTTTGTCATCGCATCGAAGAGTTTTAAAATATTCATCCAAGTGGAAATTGACAAAAATCATATTGCAGTGTTTCTCTAAAACACGTCAATTAGTAGGCAAGCGTAAACCACAGGCATTCGGTCGACACGGCCGCGCCGCGAGGGTCGTCCGCCATCTTGAAACGGGGGTCAAATTAAATTGACATGTGGTTTCAGACATATTGTATACGCCCGTGTTGCATTGTGTGTCTCACCCCTAATTATATAGGGCCTGATATTAGCAGATTAGGTGGTGGTAATTAAAGTAATGTGCCGAGCGAATTTTAATTGTCCGGATTTCAAAGCTATTCCATTTTATACACAATAATTTATATCACGCACATTAAGTATACCTCTACGTACGTAACACCGTGCTGTCAACGTTTCTGTTTACTCTGTGAACAAATGCACACTTCCGGTTCCGTTAATTTTAAAATCGAAAGTTCTTTTTTCATTTCAAAAAAGGAATGCACTATGAAAAGGTGTTTTTTATATTAATTTGTTATTGGTAGCGGATGATGTAAGCTCTCTCTCAAGAGATAGGAATTTCCTTACAATACGCACCATGTCAAGAAGTATTTAACGCCTTATATATTTCCATTTTTAAATAGTCGAATTTTCGAAGTGAATCGCTGTAAGAAAAAATTTGCTCTTACTCTAAAACTATATTAACAAAATGTGTGTTACAAGATATATTTTCTTTAAAACGTTATTCAGCCGAAGGCAATAGCTGTCTGAAATGTAAAACGCGGTCCGCGGCACGATGTAATATCGTCGCTCGGAGGGGAAACTCAGAAGCGTTGTCGTTAAATTATCGCGTCTCATCGAAAGCCGAGCTAGACGCGGCGTCAGCGGACCAGACTCGAAGCCAGAGAGTTTACCATATCCGCTCCAAATCCTTGCCCCGACATAATATAGACGTTAGCCGAGGGCAACCGTGTTAAAGCCATTATCGAACCCCAATACTATTTTAAAAAATGGCCATCCTTACGTTCACAAGGAAGGAAGGCTGTTAGAACACCCGCTTAATAGGATTGGATGAAGATGGCGGAGTAATAAAGCGTGTTCGATAATGTATTTATAGAAAATGTGCTGCTGTTACCTCCGAGTGAAGATCGCCTACAATTTACAAAGTAAGATTACCGTGAGCCTTGTAAACGGCCATTTTGAGCAAACTCAAAAGAAACCGCTCCGTGAACACAAAATTGAGTGTTGAGATGTTCCTGTTTAGAAAGCTCAATGCCAATTAAGATATATGTATATATTTTCCAATAATTTCCTTCCATTTCTAGTGTTTGTTACTATTTTTACTATTAAACGAGCTTGTTTGGATAAGTAGTTTGTTTGCCTTCTCAGCTCTGTCTCAGGTCGTAGTTTATTTGAGCAGCCCGTCTAACGCCCGTCTAAAACCACCGTGAAATAACAGCATGTGTGCTTTTGTGTTTCGGTGAGTGAGTAAGAGATGCCAGAACGAATTTCCCTTATCCTCCCCTTATCCTCAATCGTTCTCTGGTCGGCAACGCACTTGCAGCATATGTGGTCTTCTCGTGTTATAGGCGACAGTATAAAATATAATACATTCATGTCTGTGAAACCATGGAAATACACATACAAAATTTCAACCCCAATCGGTCAAGACATTTAGTAGTTGACAATGTAGGGTCCAATTGTATTTTTAAATCATTCAGGAAACCATCGAAATACCCATATAAAATTTCAACCCAATCGGTTCAGCCGTTTAGAAGTTATGTGAAAAAGATAAGTACGGAAGGATAATTCTTACTACCCGTTGTCCTATTACCAGTTTTCCCGTAGGAATGAAGCATTTTCCTGCGGTAAAAAGTAGCCTATGTTCATCAGGGATAATGTCGACTTCTAATGGTAAAAGAATTTTTCAAACCGGTCCAGTAGTTTCGGAACCTATTCAATACAAACAAACAATCAAATCTTTCCTCTTTATAATTTTATTATAGATAAAGTCGCTGCCCGCCTCTGTTTGTTCACCCAACGGATTTTGATACTATTTTCGCTAGTGAAAAGAGCATTCGTGAGAACCCAGAGGTGAGAAAAAAAATCGACTTCAAACCGTTTTCTCATGAATGCCATTGTCAGAACTGGACCAAATTGAAATGGGACCACATGGGAAGCACCAGTTTTCACGTTCACTCAGTCGAAAGTTCTGAGGTAACAACCGTAAAAAAAAATACAGTCGAGGTTCTTAACCTCTTCCTTTTTATGATGATCTATGAAGACTATGACATTGAAATTTGGAGCACAGATTTCTCTGTGTCCTACCAGACAGATGATATTAAAAAAACAGGCATTTTATTTACTTTAACTGCACTTGCCTTTAAATTAGACACGAGAGGAAATGCTCTAGTATTTTCTAGAGTTACTTCATTTGCGGGTAAAAGTGTGGTTACCGCTCCTCTATGTTAGCGAATTCGTAGACAGAATTCAATTGAATGTAGTTACTTAATATTTTAACCACTGAAATCTATTTTAAACTTAAATCCGAATAAAGTTCAAGGAATAATTTGAGTTAAATACTAATTAAGGTGGGGATTAATTACTGTTTAATTTAATTTTGATTCTTACTAATTAATACTAATTTATTTAACTCGTTTAGAGGATTAAATGGAGGTACGAAATTTACGAAACAAAAAGTGAAATTATTTGCAATACCTACAGTCCTACTTAAGTATTTGTACTATCTGTTTCACACGACAATGTAGTACTATGCATCAGAAACATTGGATCGCTTCCGAAACTTTACTAATTATTTTAATGGAGGCAATACATCGTGATAATTAAATTAAGCTACTGAAGGGCGTTGCAAAGTCAGATTAAACAAGGAAACTTTAACAATGTTATTGCAAAAGAAAGACTAAAGCAAAATAATACTCAATCAATATGGGCTTTCGTAAATGGTTTATTTTTTCTTTCAAGGAGCTGTTTAATGAAATATTTTTTGGAATTTTCTTATTTAATTAATAGTATAAGTGGTGATAATGCATAATTATTTGTATAAATAAATACACAAAAATAAAAAAAGAATTAAAAAATGACAGCCATGTACCGGAAGGGTTTTGACATGCCCCTGGTGAGTTTTGTCAACCGACTTCGATTGTATTTTTTTTTATGTTTGTTAACTTCCGACTGAGTAAACGATTTTAATGATTCTTTTTTTATTTGAAAGCCTAGTGTTTTCCGTGTGGTCCCATTCAAATTTGGTCCAGTTCTGGCAATGGCATCCATGAGAAATCGGTTTAAAGTCGAATTTTTTTTGGTTAAAAGAGTTATTTTGTATATATTATTATGTGACAATAAACCATTAAGTTAACAGACAGCCTGTCGGCATCCATTTCTCATAAAATTGCGTATAATCCATGTAAATTAAAGATTAATTATTAATTATTAAAGATTTATCATTAATTAAAGATGTAAAGATAAATTAAATTATGTTAAACAGCTCGATTAATATTAGCGCGTCATCGCGTCCGTTAAACAAATTACGACAAACTATTTGAATGAATTGAGAATACAGACTCATTGGATTTACGGATCAGCCGGTATCATTACTCTGATACCAAAATAAACGAATGTAGATAATGGACGGCGGGATCAATACAAAGTAATCGCGAGCCGATCCAATAAGCTGGGCCAAAACAGCGGGGGTCGCATCTGATGCACAATACGACGAGCACCAGTGAGCCTACTGTTCTATAGACAGCCATTGTAACAGAGCCAACATCATAAAATTACATCACTATTAGCAACAAGCCACCCCCTAGAATGTTGGACATTTTTAACTGTCATATTATTTTGAAATTTCATCTTTAGGGCAAGTAGAGTGACAAATAATTTAATAATTATCTGCTTTTTCATAGTATAAAGAGTGGCTGACAGGTTAACGGTCCAATTAGGTGATATAAGGTGGTTACTTGTAATGTGTAAAGACACAAACCAACACAAGGTTACACGTGTGTAAGTGTTATAAATGTTAAAAAAAATAAAAATAAATAGTATTCTTTGAAATTGTACAAAGGATTTTGAAGCTAATTTTGTTGTCTTTAAAGCTTATATATTTTACTATTAATTAAATAGTACAATATTAAGTATATGGGCAATAAGTCATCAGAAAAAATTTTTGAAGAAAAGTTTTTTTTATTTTTTTATTTACAATTTTAACAATTTTAAGGGCTAATAATTATATAAAATAACATGTAAAATGATAACACTAAAAACCACTGAGGTTTAATCTAGTGTTGTCATCTGTAATTTATTAATAATAAAGTATGTCATTATATCAGTGTTTTCAGCATTGATATAGATTTTAGAATAGAGTTAACATTTCTTACTTTGTCAAGATCTTGTGTGACGTCGGAGGCTGCTAGTCGACGAACCGAACATGGGGAAACAGTATGGCTGCATGCAAATAGCTCGGCCATTATCGCACCTGGGCAGAGCGAGCCGAGTAAACAAGATTACGGGAATTGAATGGCTAATTAGGGGAAAAGAAGCGCCCTTACAGCGCACTGACTTATCGTGGCCCGTCTCTGCCATAACTCACAACGCTTACTTGCCTTTATTGTTTGCCCGCCTCTTGTTTAACTAAAGAGGCTCGCCAGCTTATCTCCTGGCGTCTACGTAGACTGCATTAACTGACGTCACAGCTTCTTAGCAGGATTTACGCTGGTCACGGCACTAACTCTGGATAGTATAGCGTGGCGTGGAACGATAATTGGTACTTTGATAAGAGATATAACCCTAACCGAAGATAAATTATATTGCTCTATGCTGTACATAATTTTTGTTGGCGTTGCAAGCCTTAACTAGTCAGTGCTAATATGCCGCGTTTATAAAGCTTACTTTTAAAACTTTTATATTATAAGTAAGCTAAATAAATGGAACTTACAAGATTAATAAATACATCATCAATACTACTAAAAATAAATATGTAACTGTATGTATGTATGAATGTATTATTTTCCTCCATAACTCTTTAAACGAATTAACTGATTTACACAGAATAGGCCACTTTTTTCTTTTTCAACGCGGACGAAGTCGCGGGCGCCAGCTTGTTTAAAAATATAATCCTCCTTAGACATGAAATCGTTGATTAATAACACCAGATATTAGAATTTAATTTGGTTATCGAGGAGGGGTGAGCAATGAAAATGTAGATTAACTGGAAAATATGCGGAGAGGTGATTACGTATCTGTTCTATAATTTATGAGCCCGTTCAAGTTCATTGGAGAGCCATAACTTTAATTCGTATAGTCAGTGTGATGACAACCGAATTACGCCGGTAATATTAAATTTATCTATACATCTAGAGTGAGTCAATTGACGCCGCAAAAGGAACCTCTTAATCATTACACAATTAATTAATTAGTGACTTTTATAGATAATAAAATGAATGCATTCACTCGTATTTGTGATCGTTAAAGTTAACTGAAGGCGTGATGAGGTTAACTAAGGCAGTCGTCTAGTTTAGTTTAGTAGAAGTGGCAGGGGAGAGCTCTTTGTTTTTCACAGTCACAAAATGGGTTGTACTCTTAACTATCCTTTAGCCTGAAACGGTTAGCTTGAAACATAGATGGTGTTGCTCGTGTTAAAAGCTGACGGACTTAAGCAAGCTCATAGTCTTTTAAATAATAAAAAAATATGAGAAACACAACAAACATTTTTTTCTTTATTTCCAATGTACGGATGCATACGTTATAAAATAAATTTACGCCCCAAACAGCTTTTTAGACTTTAGTTTTGTCTGTGCGTTGATAGTGAGTCACGGACAAACGTATGGTAGAACACCGGATAAGAATGAAATAATTGAAACAACGCGTTTTCAAGTTCAATCATAAGTTTGTAGACCTGTATGTCAATGACATTGACAATTCACTTCAATGTTCATAATAACGTTATCAAAGTTGTGAGCTTGTTTACTGCCAATATCGGTTTTAATACGAAGTGTCCTGTATAATGAAACGAAGATAAACCTACCTAAAATTTAAGAGGATATTTTATATCTATGTATATCTAAAGATTTAAATCTTTGTCTATATCTATACCCATATCAATATATATATAATATGTATATATCCATATCCATATATATCTATATACATTCCGTTAATATGCTGTTGTTTCGGTAAGTAAATAAGGGATGAAAAATGACACCCATACACCATCAAATTGGCTTGACCAAGCCAAACTTATCTTATAAGTTGACTTGATCGTGTATGGCTATCATAAAAGAATTCCTACTGTATTTGCTATAGTACATATTATATACATATATGTATATATGTATATTGCCAGTGGTTCATTAAATGCCCTCGGCAACGGTTACTTGGTGAGACTGGCTCGATGGCGGCGGACGCTGATATGATTAAAAGATGTGCGTCCGAGTCCGGCCGAACGTTAAACGTAATTTAATTACTCGCAGAACATGTTATTGAGCCCACACTGACTCTAGTTACGACAAGATTAATGTATTTTATCGACGTGCCCTTTATTGAATTAAGCCAACGGGAGACTTGTTTTGATAGTGTAATATTAGTTTATGTCAAACCATAAATATGAATTTCATTACACGATATTTAATTTTCTAACTTAATTGATATATGTACATATTTTTCTATGTATAATAAATGCGTATGCCTACTTGCATAACTTTATTACTCAGCTAGTAATAAATATAAAGAATTACTATACTAACTATATAAAAAAATATAAAAAATAAGCCTTTATTCACTGTCAATTTACAGAAATTATACCATGCTTCTATATAATAAAAAAAATCTAAATTTGTTGATATTTTCTATCTTTAGTTTTTTTTTATAATATTTATGTATATTTAGTAATAAATATAATGAATTACTATACTTACTGTCTCGTAATATATACTTAATATAATAAAAAACCTAAGCTTACGGAATCTTATTGCAAACCCAACGAATACAAGTGCAACTTGAAACGATCAGATCGCACACAGACCACGTGTTCCGCTGAAATCGCTCGTTAATTTGTGTAAACTGAAAAGCTTTTAGTGACCCGCGATCCCAAAAGCCAAACACTTTGTCTACGGGAAGCCAGAAAGTTCCATAATTTCTTTGCCGAGATAAGACGCGAAAGTTCACGCAGGAGCGGAGATTTATGACATCACCGTCGCTCCTTTCACTAAATAATAAAAGGCCCGCTGTAAAACGCGTTGCGGAGCATAAAACTTTTACGTCCATGCAACCCGTTCGATATATACAGGGCGTATAGGGCGCCTTGGCCGCTTTACGCTACTGTCGGCGACTATACTGCTAACCATAGGTCTGGACATGAACTAGTTAATAATTGTGTTGAAAACACAATAAAAATATAGATATAATATACCTTCAAATTATCACCTCTATTTACATAGTTATATAAACTATGTAGTACGTTTTGTCTACGACTTTGCTTACGCTCTTTGAGAACAGTTATTTTTTCCGTTTTTTCCGGATGAAAAGAACACTATAGCCGTTGTATCCCTGACAACGTATATATGCAAAATTTCATGAGTTGATTACAGTTGAGTATAGTTACTCTCTGTAGTATCTCTGATACCTATATCTTAAAGAAAACATACAAAGCTATTAATATAATGCATAGAATTATTTTTATAAAACTAATAAAGGTAGACAGACTAGCAGTCGTTTTACTTGATGGTGAAAACGTCATAGGGGAAATTTCACCACCCACTTTGTTAGAAAAGTTTGTTAGTATAAGGTGAGTAGGCTCTGACAATAAATCCTTTTCTGTCTAACATCAAATACTTTTTATCTTGTGTTAAATACTAATATTTATGTTTAGTTCTTCTAAACTAGAAAGAATTGTCCTATCAAGTTAACCAAAAAATTGGTAGCATTTTCGATGAGTTAGCAATGAGATAGAAAATTTCTTCAAGTTAAAGTCTAGCACCTCATCAATATGCAGGGCATTTTAAATTTCGAAATTCAAGATGTATCTCGTCTGATTAATCCTTTTACACAAAGACTCGAAACAGATTTAAATCCTTCAACATTGATAAAACAAAATAATATTGAATACACCATATTTCAATATTAGACTGTGTTCGGCCGTCCGTTTTGTGGTTATCGTGCGATCTGCCAGTCGTAGTCACAGTACACATAGCGAATAGTAAGAGATTCTAAGGTTCTCATGAGAAATAGGAAACGAAAATTGTTACATGAAAAGTCTAGCTCAAAATAAGTTTTTAATTATATTGTTGTTAATATTTTAAACTAATTTTTATTCTATCAAACCATATTTGAAGTCATAATCACTACTTATTCGTCTTTTTTCAAAATTGTTATTCATTGTCTTCATTGGATGCTTCTAGCAGCCAACGAACAAGTCTTCTATTTTTGATGTTTTTCGGAAAACAAAGTTAGTATGTACGATAAAAAGTTAAAAACTAATATTTTTGTTTTTTTATAATAGTGAAATATTTAGAAAATATCTCTTTACTTACCATTATCTGTACTTACGAAAATGTTCATACTAATTGACTATCAACGTACGGCCATAACTACTAAGCCTAAAAAGCTGAAATTTGGAACAAGTGTCTTAAAAGGCATGTGTCTTAATATAAATTAAAAATATGCAATACAATAAAATCAACCACTGCTAATTGCTTATACTGTGGGCGATGTTCCTCAACCGCACCAACACCGCGCGGTGACAAACAACATTCGTGGACGACATTTATGCGACGTCATGCCCCTCAATAGAAATGCTTCGATTTACGCTCCTCCTATACTTTTTTGTCAGATGTCTTTTTTATTCACTTTATATTCTTTTATGCGGCTATTGCACAACGTCGTTTGCCCAAAACAAATGAATCTCACCACAATCAATTCAACAAAACTCATTCGAAACATTCAGCAGTCCTTTAAGTCCTTATTAAGATGTACCCAATAATCTCTTCTTCAGAATTGACACTTGAGATCAAAGAGGGGAAAGAGAGAGAGAGAAATGTCACTTCAAACTCCGTGAAATTAATATTATACATTAATCTGCTCTTTTTATGATTTTTTTCGTATTGTGTATATTGTCCCCTGAACCATGAGTACCTGAACTTCATACTAAGATTATACTGTGATCTGAATAACCAATAATGAAGTACGCTCATGAGTTGATATTAAGGTGTTCATGAGTATGAGCAGGTGATGTGGGTTATTTGTGAAATAATTAGTTATAAATGTAAACAATAGTTTACTTGTGGCGCGGAGTGTAACGAATTGTGTAGGATCTGATTGGACCAGAGACAATGCCTTCACGCTAGAGGAGGTGGCGGGTTGTGTAGGGGAGCCATTTGTATGCGTAATGGAAGATCGAATTTCGTATTTGTTCGTGGGGTCGTTAACAGCACCTTCGCGCTTGTTTATAAAGAAAACAAAACCCTTTACCCGCTAGGAACGGGCGCGGCTAGACGCGAATGCTTGCTGAGCTGCGGTAGCTCCAAGCCCGAATAACAAAACTAATTTAATATTCCCGTATTACTCGGTGTATAAAGTTTTATGCAAAGATCCATCTGAGTGATCAGTTCGCAACTAGCAAACTATCTTGCCAAGCCAATCTATGGAATATTGCTCCCAATCAATACTCGATTTAATTTACTGTAATTATAATATCAATTGTACGACAAATAGATCAATAGGATAAATTGTAAATTGCTACTAAAATATATTTTAGGTAAGGGTTTGTTGAGTGTGGAGTCAAATTGGAATATTCGGTATAAATTAAAAAAAAATTACAGTACGTGTACCCAGTAGACGTGTAAGTAGCGGATTGTAACTAGTAATAAAGAAAGATTCGGGCAATTGAATTTTGTACGGGACAAGAAAATTTAATCGCACTCGCTCCACACCTCTCCTCCCCTCCCCCTGTCGTGTTTTCGGATGTTTTTCGAACGTCCACTCGATACAACATGCCTAAAACTCGATCGAGCGTAAATGGAAGTCACGCGCCAAGGACTACGTATCCACGCGTTATTATTGTACGTTCGCTTCAAGTGAGATCCTGAAATTTCATACGAAGATCACGTGAAATTCCTAGAATTCAAGGAAACATCATAGGATCTATGAATATACGTTAGGAGGTCGTATCATTCAAATACTCTAGCCGTTGCACGCCACTTCGCCCGCGTAATAGAGATTAAATTGAAGTGTAATTTTCTTTGAATTTAACAATTAATGTCGACATCACTGGTGAACAAAAATTGTCGGTCAGCAAATTATCCTTGCTATATTATGTCCTTACAGGCTAAATTATGTATGTATATTTATAAGTTTTTATTATGTAGTATTTGCAAATTTTTGCAGTAAAAAATTTAACGCATTTTTTTTTTCAAACTTCTAAATAACATAGAAATAGGAGACAACGATAATACTGAGTTTTAGCCGCCTATACAAAACAATGGTTTAGATTCTGACGATTTAAATGGCGAGCTTTCTTCATTCTTATACTTATGAGTACTCAAAAAGTAAAATGAAAGCTACGAATTTTTAAAATTTAAGCAAGATGTTAATTTTAAAACTTTCAGTAATAAGGCTCGACGTAGCTAGGTATAGATTATACTTAACAAGTGCCCTTAATGTCACATTGTATTTAGAAGGTTTAGTGAAATAGCGTACACAGGCTGCATACGCGGTGTCAAGATCACGTCGGCGTAGCGTCGCGCCGTGGGTGACACGGCACCCCGCCTCGCCCCACTTCATCCCCTCAATCGTCCTCCTCTTCCCTCAACCCTCGCACCACGCATGCTCCAATTATAATCTGTTTAGTGATGTCTATTGTCGATTAGGATTTGAATATTCATTCCTAAACAATTGTCTCTCATACTTCAATCGGAGATATTAAATCAGTTCGCCTCTAATGTTAAAACTTATATGATCACTCTTCTGTCTTGCATCAAATAAAAATTATAAGATCGCTGTTATATCGTCGCATCAGTTACACATCTTGTTGAAAGAATGAGAGAATAGTAAAATAGTAATAAAAACAATACATTATCGATATTTATTCTTGCTTCTGAAAGACGTCAAATTGAGCGGCTGAAAAGATTGAAAGTAACTAAGTATTTTGTTGCAAGCTTTTTTAAGTTTAGAATTATAAGTTCAAATAGTTTGGCTGAACTTACAGCAATTCTGAAAGACAAGTTAACAGAGTAAGTTTGTTTTTTATAATTATGCTCAATTTTTTTGTCAAGAATTGTCGAATTACTTGCAAACTTTCATTTTGAGTATATCATCAGTTATTGATTCTTTAACCTACACATATTAATCTAAAAGAATGAAAAATTTGGTGTGCAATATTTATTCTCCTTTTGACAGTTCCTTGTCAAAGTAAATAAATGTTAGAAGATTGGTTATATTTCTTCGAAGCTCTCTGGTTTACAATAGAATATCTTCAAATAGTTATCCTGAGCTTACACGTCTTGTGGAAAGACTGACAGGGTTAAGCAAGATAGCCACCCGCGGTGGATAACTCGATATCTCGACACAGGACAGGGCGGCATTATCCTGTCGCGTGGAATGCGCGCGCAGCGGCGTCGCGAGGAGGGAATCAAACCGCTTGCGGAGGGCGCTCGGTCCGCGCGCGTTTTCATCGCCCATCGCTCGGTTACTTAGCACAACACCTCCGTCGGATTGAGGTAGATTGGTGCTGCCGTCACCCGCGACGGTCACTGACCGATAACCACTCTGATGACCATCCGCGCTAACGAACCCCCGCCCCTTGAGAACAGTGCACTTCGCGAAACGCCATCCCTTATCAGTACTTCAAGCAGGTAGTCACCGAACCAACCCTCGCTCGGTGGCGTGCTACCAAGCAATATATCCACAAACGGAGCAATATAGCGACCCGCCACTTATTCTGTGTCCGATTTTAATTTGTTCCTTATTGTTTTTTTGGTGTTTATTGTTTCCTTGAAATGTGCTTCTGTCGTAGTTGCTTCCTTAAAATTTCCCTGTGTTTGTGCGTTGCGTTCCGAAGATGTCAGGTCACAGAACGCGAGTTGACTCAATGGATTGCTTGATTTGACGTTACGTAATGATTTGGTCTGTATGTTTAGTGTGTAATGTCTAATTGTCTATGTCACATAATAATTATTATTTGTATTATTACATTTAAATATTACCTGATTATTTTTTTGCCAATTGTTAAACTTTATTGCTATTTTTTGAGACTTTTCTAATAAAATTCATATAACATACTTATTACGTTCAATTATAAAGTTTTTATATTCAATCGTATTAAAAATTACAATGATTTTTTTTAATTCAAGATTTGTATCTTTTATAGTCGTGTCGTTTATTGAAATAATATTCTAAAAATTCTCAATTCTAAATGACGCTGTAATAAGCATAAAATGATTTAGCTTTTAGATAAGTGAATTCATAGAATTGGGATATTATCAAGTTTGTCATAATCATAAGCAACGAGTAAGATAGCGAAACCAGTTTCATTACTAACGGAGATTTGAACTTGGAACTCTAAGGTGGCTTTGACACCAAATTATCTTCGACTCGTTTGTGCAATTAAAACTCACATTTTGGTTCCCTCTGTCTATAAGTGTGTTTTGTTTTGACATAGTTATTTATTTAAATATTTTTTTATTCCCTTAAAACTTTTGTTTTAGCTCTTTTGTATAGCTAATCAACCTTCTTAGATGTTAAAACATTTATTTAATTTTTATGGCTCATTTATTTTTATCAGTCGTTGTATTTTCATTTATATTTTTGTATAATCCCTCGGAAACAGTACTTTTTTCTAGGTGAAATGTGCCCAGTGTCCTGTGTACCTATGCAAAATTTTATGATTATCAGTTGATTACTTTGGTAAAGCATGACAAACAAACTGACTTTTGCTTTTATAATATTAGTCAGGATTACCGACCGCGCCAAGAAAGAGAGTTATAAAAATGGTAGACATAAATGACATTTTAAACGTTTAAAGTTGATGAATCAGCTATTTCATAATTGAGCTACTAATTTCAATCCATTAATTCCATTAATCTATTATTATCCCATAGGAAAAAGGTACTATTATCCCGAAGTATCCTTACTAATATTATAAATGTGAATGTTAGTTTGTTTGTTACGCTTTCATGCAAAAACTACTGAACCGATCACCATGAAATTTTCCGTACACGTTGTCTGAGACATAGGGTTTCATCGTGCAACGCGGACGAAGTCGCGGGCACCATCTAGTATATAATAAAGTTTTAATAAATTTAAAGTTTGAACACTTAGAAAACCGTATTAAGTATATATTGGCCATCTTATAAAGATTCTATAAATTAATGTTGTTAATTCTGTGAGAGCTTTGTTTTAAAATCACTTATACTCCATCCTAAAATATTATATACATTTACCATGTCTCAAAGAAAAACTATTAAATATGTCATTAAATTCCAAATCGTAGTTGTGTAGGCTTAAAAAAATATCTCATTACACCATAACCATTGTTCTTCCAAAACCCTAATGAGTGGTACATTCTGACACATATGATTCGTTTAAATGATCCACACACAATGGTGGTCTAATGTGTCGGTGGCCCGACAAGAGGACAATTTCCTGTCCCAGCCCTACCTTCCATTACGCACTAGAGACAATTCTTTCACCATTACACGATCATTATTGATATAATGACTCTTGGTCATCATTTATTGGTGTCACCATTATTCACCGTCAAGCCGATGCACGTATTACTTTAAATTGTTCCATAAATTACATTTTAATTGAATCCATTCTCATAGTTTGTAAAGTTTCGTCTGAATAACAATTATCGTTAATTAATTTAAGTAAAGTGTGCCTTTATTTTTCGTCCGCGAGCGACAACGCGAAGCGGTGACAGACGCAGGGCTAATGACAAATTAACCGTAAAAAAATACTTGGGAAAAAGCAGGCGCGACGAAAAAACATTTGAGTAAAATGTTGGCATCCGGGTCTTTTATCTCTACGCTTTTAGAGAAAGCGTTTGTTGTGAAACGCGAAATAACTGCACTTGACTCAGTCTGTGATTATATTTCAGGAAACATTAACTCTAAACTATTTGCTGAGTTATATTTTACTAGCTGTGCCCGCAAATGTAGTTCGTTTCTTTTTTTTTAAAAATATCACAGGAACCTAACATTTTTTCCTGGATAAAAAGTATTCTACACGTTAACCAGGTATTAAACTACCTATGTACCGAATTTCATCCAAATCTCTTCAGATGTTTTTGCGCGATTAAGTAACAAACACCCAAACATACAAAGTTTCGTAGTTATGATGCTATACTTGATTAGGATTAGAATAAATAAAAGTGTATATTTTAACTTTACATTTATTTAAAAATATATAGTATACAGCGACAAAGTCTGACATTTTTGTCATTAATTTTGTATTTTTTAGTTACACAACATGTTACAATATATTATATTAAGCGCATGTTTCACAAACGTCAAGTATGGCCTACTTGACGTAACTGTCATTTAAAGTCACCGGTAACCGGGGATAATGGAGCTTGTATACGTTTGTTTGTACGGTAAACGTCCCAAACATTGAATAGAAAATAATAATAAAAAATCGGCTATCGATGGATGCACTAAACCGAGTGCATAATTCAATAAATCAGAAAATGATTTCTAAAAGTAACTAATCAACATTTTACTTGACGTTGGTGAAACAGGCCCTTAGTATATTAAATGTCTTTAAAACAAAATCTTGGCTTCAGATAGGTGTTCATAATATGTAGATTATGTTTGTATTTTCAACTAATCGCTTCTATTGACCGGATTGATAATTGTCAGTTTTTTGCTATGGCATCCTTTATGCTTGATTGTGCAAAGTCTAACATAAATGGGCATGATCGACGTATCGCTTCACGATTGAATTCGATTCGCACGAGAACTCAGATTGCTCCCACGATAATTATAGTAAATATGTGTGCAGCAAATGATATAGCCTGAAATGAGGCATAAAATGTTAGAGCCGAGGCTTGAGAACGGGACGGGGCGTGCGTAATTACCCAAGTAGAATGTGGCAGGTCCTGCGGTCGAGACAACGTTCACAGTATTGTGAGAGAGATCAGCGTGAACACTTAGTTTTTATATTATACACTAGCCTAGCTGGTGCCCACTACTTCGTCCGCGTTTAAAAATAAAAGATATAACGCCTGACAAAATATATAAAGCAATGTTACATGCCTGATATACATTGACGCCTGGCATTTTAGAGGGCTAATGCCCGCGGCTTCACCCGCGTGAATTATTTATCATATGTGCGTTCTAAAATTCTATTGTATTTGTGAAAGATTTTTTTTAAATTGGATGAGTAGTGTAGCGTCGAATATTACTTCCTACATAATATAGCATCCCTTGCTCATTCATCGAAACACAACAGCATATATGCTGTTGTTTCCCGATTGTCTTCTGTAAGAGTATATTTTCAGAAAACCTCGACGGTTAAAATTTCCTTAAAGTTATAAAATATATTTCGACCAAAAGTTATTTGAATCAATTAATTTTTTATTGCAAATAATTTTCAGTTGATCTACTGTGTTTTTATTGTACCGTGTCAACTCGACCGCGTCACTAAACTAGGAATAAAGTGCTTGGCCCCCGCGCCCTTAACTCGTTAATTACACTTGAAAACTAAATATACATGTTACAATTACAACTTGCGAAGTTTCATTCGACCGCATTTCAATTATGAAATTTCATGTTCAAATACTCAACTGACCAAAATGTTTACTACTATAAATAAATAATTATAATCATACCGCCATGAACGGTGGGATAAATTGAAAAAGCTTCAAAGAAAATTATAGCACCATCAGTATCCAACGAAAGCTCATAACGCTATCGAAGTGCTGTACTCATTTAAAAGTTAAAAAAGAATCTTCCATATCACAAATCGATATTACTTAATTATTATTATGCAAGCCAATATATACTAAGTTACTACTAAGATTAGCAAACTAATTATTTTTTTAATTTGTAGCTAACTTTTGTAAACGCTTAACGCTTATCTGAAGCGAAGATTATATTGCATTTTGCCTCTTGAGTGCTCTTATATATACAATATTTAATATACATAAATCACATAATATAATGAATGCAGAAATATAGTAGAAATATCAAATAGAAAAATATAACGCGTTAAACTAAAATCTACAATAAAATAATATTCTGTCATTCCGTCGATATCTGATAGATGCCCGATCGATATCTGACAATTATTATCAGATTATTTATGTAATTACGTATTGGAGGCAATTACCCTGTGCAGCACACAAAGAGATTCATATAAAAAAGAATTCCCGTTTTTCATATAAATAATCAGCATCATTATAACAGGACATAACTAGCATAGTGAATGCTTATTTTTTATTATCTTTAGAATGACTAAGTAAGTACATTTCCCGTAGATTTCTTGCAAAAATTCTTAACGAAAAATATTCAAGTCTCTATAGTCGAAGCGACAACGTCAAAGTGTTATACATTATGACGTGTTACATTGAAACAAGCTTTTTCCAAGAAGGATGTTTGTTAAACAAAGAGCTGAAGTGTTCACCTCTAAGGCATCTATTAAACGCACAGAGAGGTTCCCACAGCCCGCTCCGTCTCGTCACGGAATCAATATCGTCTTTTATCTTATGAAACGTGCATCACACGCACGTGTATTGTGCTCACACACTAACACACACACAACACACACATGGACAAATTCACGTCTAAGGTTGCTAACGAACGAAAATAAATGAGCAAATATGAGGCAAGATAGCGATAATTAATCTAAATTCTTGGCTCTCTCGCCATGTTTGTTCAAAACTCGAATTTTAATTAAATCGCCTTCCTAAATCTCTGTAGATTTTTGTTATAGCCTCGCGTGATTCATACATTAATTTGTTCCGTTGCAAAGGGAATACTCAAACAATGAAAATGTTATTCGATAAGATGCGGGGGGATTTCTTTTTGAGAGCCTAAATTAAAAGAGGGTCAAAATGTATACAAAAAAAGTTTAGGAAACAATAATTCAAATAATTATGTTATGTTTATTTCATAACAATATAATACACTCTTAGTGTGGATTCACTTATCTAAAGTATATAAGTATATTAAGTATTATAAAAATTATTTATATCATTTTCTTTTTCAATCAGTATATTAAATTATGACTAACTGTGTACTCCTACGACTGCGTAGGTGACTATAAGACTAAGACAAAGTAGTTTTCCTTCTCTTTATTAACGTTCATAGGCAACGCACTTACATCCTTGCTGGTCTTCCTGGTTTTGCTTGTATATTACAGGTATCTGTGCCTCTCACCTATCTTCAACTGGTTCATCAGATTGCTCGCCATCTTTTAACATAAAAAATATCTATCTAAACTTATGTGTTTACTAGTTTATGTCCTTTTCTGTGTGTGTTCATGACAAGGTATATGCAAAATTTCAACACAAAATTAAAATGATGCACGCTTACAAAATTTCACCGCTTAAAAAATGTAACAAAGACACAAACGCGATATAGTAACATTAATTATTAATAAACTTTACATACCTATTTATGAAGATCACCAAATCTGAGTCCTAAATTAGACAACTTTTATATTTATTGCTGTGAGATCATTGTGTCAAAACTAAATTAGAATTCAGAAATTACTATCTAATTTTGAACCCCGATGCGATGTGTGCAAGAGTTAAAAATAAAGATGTGTGTAATTTAATAAACACTAATTATATCCAAAACATCACCACAAAATGCAATAAAGAACGCTTAGCTGTAAACGGTAACCATTGACATTTCTTCACGTCGTAACTCCAAACTTTTACGCCAATTAAAATTGTTAGTTTGTTTTTTGTGCGCTCTCGGCTGACGGATAACAAAATTTATTTGGGCCAACATAAATACAGTTCAAACGGACGCCTTGTTAATGCTAGTGTAAAACGTGTTTATTAGACTGCAGTTACTACTTGGACTGAACAAAGACAAGTGCCTTGTTAATTGTTGCAGTGCTGGCCAACATTGTTTTTAAACTATCGTGGTTATAAAACGAAAGTGCATTCAGTAATTAAGGGGGTCAAAGCCTTTATAAGGTGGAATAGGTTTAGTGAAAAGTAAAAAATGTCACAGTTAACCTACGAGTATTAAGAATTTTTATCTTCTGAAGACGATGCAATCATTTTGGAGGAACTTTATCATTGATTATTTAGTCCTAAGCCCAATTCGTGGCGAGGTCTACCATATATATTAGACGACAGTACATCCAGACCTAGCTTTACTTGGTTAATGTATTTTTTTTAGGGCCTTAAGCTCAAAAGCGTACGTGAAAAAACTATATTCCCGTTTTAAAATTGCAAACGCATTGAATCTTCTTAACTCATATATATTTGTATATTATGTAACATCAATCAAAGACATTAAATCAAAAAAAATTAAATTAGTAGAAATTATAGTCCTACATATTTTGTCCTTAGTGTTCATACATAAAATGTTAGAACAATGTCATTCGGCTATAAACAACATAAATAAACGACTCACAATGAGAAACTCCGTATCAGTCAAGAGCTATGCACCGATAGCTGCAATATGTTGTAACCAAAACATTAAGCAAGTTCAAGTGTTGAGCGGTCCCGATACATCAGCCGGCCAGAAATACATCAGTCAGTGTGTACCATGGGAAAACGGTCGGATGCTATGCAGCCTGCTTCCTACTTGCCTTATATGCACCGACAACTATTCCGCAAGCTCCGTGCTATCTCTAACAATTTCTGATTTATTATAACAGCAACACGGGCATCTCTATTATAGTGGGCTCCTCGGTTGAATCGATAAAATTATAATGTGTCTGCGTTGGCGATATCGTACTTTAGCGTTATTATAGGGAATTCACGTTCTAGATCTGCTAAAATGACACGAGTCAAATTGAATTCAACATTCGTTTTCTTGAATTTCCCTTTGATCCCCCTCGTCTGCTATAAATCCACCTTTACAAGAACTTTATGCAATAGATAGTTCCATTCCATTCAATTTTATACCTGTGATTAATGGATCTCCTTTTACAATCCGATGTGAATCGCCCACTTTACATTTTATATAGCAGTTTACAATACATAATATATTTTCTTAGTAGAAACTAGAGCCAATAGTAAGTTTATGAATTAAAAGCAGAATTTTCATAACGAATGGTGTTATGACTGTTACTGCTAATTTTAAACATTTAGCATTTAGCAAATAGACGAACATAATATTCACATACGCTATTTGACATTCTTATTGTTCATCCACTTAAGTTTGTAAGTACATCTCTCGAACTGTATCTAAATTAAAGTACTTGACGGTATTGTGTTTACTTATTTAAATGAACCCGCGCTTAAGTATGTCCTTGGAAAGAAGTTGGCAAAGGGAATTTAGTCGAAAGTCACACTCCACAACGATAGACATCGCTCGAGAGATACGAAACAAAGTTTTGTCACCGGGGCTTTAAATTCCCCAATGTTTGTCAAAACATACTTAAACCTGTCAGGAGGCGCTTAAATCAATTTATTATACAGGTACTTCGGGAACGCCACTCGCGCATCCTCCGCTATATGTGTATGTATGTATGTAAATCTTTGCGTACGCTACTTTTCCCGAATGCCGTATGGAAAACTGTAAGCCTCTTTTATATTCTTATTCCCTATCCTTGTGGGATAATTCTAGCCCGTAGGACAGGTTTTTACATAATTTCGCCGAGGCCCTTTTCTATTGGGAAACACTTTTTTTCCGGGTGATTTTTATTGGTCACACAGGAGCGCGTTTTGATAAATTAGTAAACATTCAATAAATCACAGTCGGGTAATTCAATTTTGGCGCTCGTAAATAAAATTTGTGCAGAGGGTAACGAGTTTTGAAAACAAACATTTTATAGAACAAAAACGTTATGGGTGCACGCCCGTTGTTTGTCGCGTACATTTTTTTTTTATAAATATACGAGGGGGTAATTGTTTGACATGCAAAGCGGTGAGATCAACCAGCCGCTAGCACTCGCAACCGTCATCGGAGGGAGAGACTCATCAAACAGTGTACTCAACTATCCATTTATGTTATTATTTACTTAGCATTTATGCGTTCACACGAAGTGCCTACACTCGGGCTGAACACTTTTTTGAATAGTCTTCAAATATCAGTGCACCGTTCCTCCGGTAAATGAATAATTTGGTGGGGCATTAATTATTCAGACGAGCTCACGGCTCACGGGCCTGTTCGCCTCACGGTCGGCGCCATTTTATTATTGACTGTAATTCAGTGGAACGAACCCGTGCTCGACCCGACCCGGATACTCGTCCTTCCGATAATCGTATCGATTAGATATTATTTCCTTCTTGTCTCAATGTACTACAGTGCACAATTTAAGAGTTCATTACTAGCATACGTGGGCTTAATACAAAGGTGTGCCAATTGGTTTATTTAAATTGACACAGGCGTGTACATTTCGATTCTTCTCGCTAATAATGCTCTTCTCTTCTCAGTTTCACTAATTTTATGTAATTTTCTGAGTTTTACTATAAAATCATTTTATATTAGTTAGATTTAACTTTTGTTAGTAAGAACTATAATTTAAGTTCAATGTCATTTTTAAAAACTATTCAACCTTCTTGTAACCCTCGTTCTAAGCTTTATTTCTGATTTACACTGCATACTACGAACAAATAATACTCATTTATTCGTAGACTGCATATTAATATTTTGTTGTTTATTATAGTACATATTATAGAGTTCACTCTCATAACTAAAATACAAAACTATACGAGGGAAAACTCATGTAGAGTTTTTTTTTAAGTGAACACTTCTTTAGGCGCGTTGGGCATTTTTGAAATGCGTAAAAATCATTGAACTCGCGACACTGTCATGTAACCGTAAATGACATCTCTGTATATTTTCAGTCAGATATAGCGCTGATATTAATTTAAAAAAGAATAATTTTTGAGATGGGAAAAACCATTGAACTCGCGACACTGTCATGTAATGTAATTTTGTGAAGCTTAGTTTTCACTTCTGACGTACATACAGTCCAAAGACTGGCATTTTTTTTGTTTTATTGAAATTACAATACCTATTTTCCAAGTGATGTTAGCTATCGTTTGTCAAAAATCCTTGATTTAATTTTCTATGCTCTGATATATATGAACCGCTTTGATTAGTGCGATAATATGATCGAACTCAATTTTAAAAAGATAACAATGGTTGTATTTTATGCTTCTCTTAAAAAAATATTTCTATAACAAGTTTCAGGTGAGACCATCTATAATAGAAACTTTATTTTACATCACTTAAATCTTTAGACTTAATCGGCTGTGGATATAAAAAGCAATCTAACAAATTCAAGCGCGCAAAAAATTATAAAAGCGTTTAACAGAATGCGGTTCTCTACAAAGGACACTTCAGACAGCGGACGTATTAAATGTAAAAAAGGCTTTCACACTTCGCACAATGGGTGTTCAAGAAAAATTTAACCGCATCATGTGTTTGGTACGTACGCGCTTTGGGTCTCTTTTGCTATAAATTATATAAAAAATAATACTAGTCACATAAAGAGTACCTACGTAAAGTTTTATACTGCCCTAAAGCCTTTGAAAGGATATTAATATATGCAATTACTAATATTATGATGGGAAAGTTTGTGAAGATGTATGAATTTTAATGAAACTTGACTGTTGCATATTTGGAAAATATACTTGAATTCTTTACGTTACTATTATACCAACAATTTTGTCAATGGTTCAAAACAAGATTAGTGTATTGATAATTATATAAAATTATAAAAATGATATTAAACTTTTATTTTCACAAATCCCATTGGTTTGAAAGTTACTAGTTGTAAATCTATGATTCGGACTAAGTCACGAGTATAACAAAAAATAAAATTACAATACAAATACATAAATACAAAAAGAAACGTATAAAACCTGCACATTTTGCTGACAAAACAAATTGTAATACTATTTAATATTATTTAAATCGAGGCAAGAATTACAACCACATCCTCACTTGTGCTGTGGTTGTCTCGTCTATATATTTTACAGTCTGGTATTTTTTGTTTGTTCATCTAACTAATAACTCAACGCGTTTGGAATCTATCGGCGCGGCGCGAGCGCAAAAAACTTTTAAAAGCTCGTGCAAGCTCACACACTAGAGTTGCCACTTGTAGCTTTCGTCGTAGTCTGTCTATCGTTTGCTTGACTCGCTTCACTACAAACTCAAAAGCTCCGGCTCAGACCGGCTCAGTAAGCTCAGTTTGATGCGCGCACTCACACGGCGAGGTTGCTATATTCGCTCCGCAACTCGCGCTCTAACAAACACGTCTTACGACAGTTAAAATTAGTTTTCTCTTTTAGATTTACCTTAAAAAATTATTAGTGCATAAAAAATGTATACCCAAAGAGTGAACTGAGACTTTAGTGTTAGTTTTCATTTAACAACAACATGTCAACGAACGCACAAGTGTTAGCGATGTAAAGTGATAGAAGCGGACTCGAGTGAAATGGGTTTCGCCGATGTATAACAGTGTGTAGTGGACTGCAGTAAATGAACAGATAAGATGACTATGAAGTCGCTGAAGTACAGCGAGAGGGAGGATATGATGGAGGGGTTCAGTCCCGTGCCACCACCCCTCCCCCGCAGACAACCAGTCAGGAACATCTACGCGGAACCCTTCGTTGATCCTAGGTAAGTCTGTTTTGAATTAAATATTGCAACCTAAGGGTCGCTGATTTGTTACAACTATTAACTCTCAAAAGTAAGAGAGAACAAAAATCGGTAGATGTCTTTGAAAATAGTTTAAAAGTATTATATAAATCCTGTATAAAATACTTACTATATTGTAATATTGTGTGTATTAGGTAATAAATAATAGTATGATTTATATAACGGTTTTTATAACTACAGGAAAAGCTTACACTACAATTCTGATACAGTAATAATTTTAAACTTATTTCATTAATTAGCAATTATAAACTGATTTGTTACCGTTATAATTACTGTGCTCTATGCGCCAGCACATAAAAATAGAAAAAAAATTTTTTTTAGATCCTAAGTGGTCTGATGTTTTGGACATTAGAATAACATTAGTTATACTAAAATATGACCTAAATCCATCCTAAATCATGTTATATTATGATTTATATTAAACTATAATAATTTATGATGATTACTTGAAAATGATGTATTATGAAGTCCGAAATATTTTGGAAGAAACATAGAAATTAGGGAATAATAAATAATCCGGCGACAGCTAAAAAGGCAATAAGTTATTCAGCAAACAAAGATTTTCACACCACAACATTCAAAGTCCGAAGAATATTTAATGGCGGCGAGATAAAACGTTATGAGTAATGAAACAGATTATACATAAATTTGACGCTTTTGATTTAGCCGACAACATAGAAAGCTCGCCGCGGAACAAACTTTAATGATCATTCTGAAAGCATTACAAACACGACGACAACGTTCCAACTTCAGTTCCGGACATAACAAATAAACGATTTATATTCTAATTGAGACAACAATAAGCATTAAGGAAACCAAATATGAATTATTCCCCACCGTGGACAGAACAAATCAAAATTGTTTAATAAAATATTTTTAAACAATAAAAAAAAATTGTAGGCAATGTTATTATTTTTCAAATGTTATCGAATGATCGATTACTGTAGTCAATATAACTGTGGCATTAAATTTGTAAAATAAAATTTACCAATACTAATAATAAATCTGTAAATGTAGATATTGTATCTATATATGTTCCATGTATATCTATGTATACATACAATACCTACACTTACCTATTTATTATTAGTATTGATGATTCATGAGTATTGACATCTCAACAAACTGATACATACGTGTATATTATTTGACGAAATTTTGCCTTAAAAGATTCATGAAGAAATAAAGACAAACGAACTAAAGTAGATAATAAACTTTCGTATATATTTAAATAAAAGTATATATTTGAAATTTGTCTCTGCAGTGTATAGTCAATCGAAAAATCAAGAAAGTAAGAAAAACGAATGAAATAGTTGAACGAATCAGTCGTTTATGTTTACCTTGCCGACCTCCATCGCGGCCACCCCTTCATTGGAAGCCACTCTCCAAAGTAATAATAAAGAGCCTGAAGCCAGAAAACATTTGATATAGCCGACATAAACGTGATACAGAAACCTCCAAAGGCTAGAGAACAATATTAAAGTATGGTACAACGCAAAACTAATTCGACGGCTCTTATTTGGGCTTTCCTTTGGGGTTACCGATCGGAATTCTGACAATAAGAAACTCCAATATTCCTTAAGGCGGGGCGGGCTGTGTTAGCAAATACACACAATAGTTAATTATATATAGGTATATATATATGTAAAGTTAATTGTGTGTGTGAATATTGTGTGTGAATATGATGTAAATAATTATAATTTATTACTTAATTTAATATTTTATCATGTAGATAAAATACTTTTTACTATATACTATTTTAAGTTATGTTTTGATTTAAATTAGGTGTCAAGCTACAATTGCTATGACAACGGCGAACGGATATGTAAATAGAAAAATCAAAATGTCAAAGTGAGAATAATAAACTTATATTGTCGTTTCTTTAAATAAAATTACAAAGCAACACAATAGTTTAATTATCACATTATAAAACGACAATTTTGTTTAACGAGTACAAAAATATAAAATGGAGAAACTTCGATTTGAGTTTACATTATTGCCTGGAAGTGATGGAAAGTCAAGCATCTATTGTATAACGTCAATAACCACACCTGATAATAGGGTATATGCTATACCAGAACAACTACAACCAATTAATAATCATAAGGAAATAATGAAAATGGCTGCATATAATAAGGTCAGAAATAGTTTAATAAAAAGGTATCAGATTAGACGAGTTTGGATAACAATGACGGAAGAACTAAGGAAATGTTATATTGATGAGGATGACAATTTACAGTTTAGAGATCAATTTTTAGAAGAATTGAATCAAGTACAATATGATGTTACACAAACAGGTACATTTGAAAAAATATTAGAGAAATTGGTGGAAAAAACACAGGAAAATAAACAAC
The DNA here is from genome assembly GCA_918317495.1 of Synanthedon vespiformis. Lineage (NCBI taxonomy): Eukaryota > Metazoa > Arthropoda > Insecta > Lepidoptera > Sesiidae > Synanthedon > Synanthedon vespiformis. The sequence goes on along the minus strand of OU906949.1, from coordinate 10,232,093 downwards.
AAAATCTAAGACATATTGCAGAAAAATTTATGATTGAAAAATTTACAATTAGGAATTCGAATGCAAACCAATGGATTGATATTTTTGAAAAAGAATGCTTACGCTTTGATGTGACTTCAGATGAGAATAAAATTGAAATACTTAAGTTATTCATGGATGAATCTTGTATGGATTGGTACGGATCTATGATTATAAAACTAACAATGAACTCGGAATGGTCGACATGGAAAAATAAATTCTGTGTAACATTTGCAAATAAGGGATGGAATCCAGTCACTTATGCGCTAAACTTTAGATACAAAGATGGTTCATTGTTGAATTATGCTATAAAGAAAGAAAAATTAATACTGGATATGAGGAAATCTATTGATACAGGTACCTTAATAGATCTTATTGCTGCTGGTTTACCAGAGTCAATAATTAATAGAATAGATAGAGAAATATTGAAAGATACAGTAGATTTGTTTAACGAAGTGAACAAGTACGAATACATTACAAATAAAAAGAGTTTTATAGCTAATAAGAAGAATGCCAATCTAAAAAATAATGATAAAATAGAAGATCAAAGCCCATGTAAGATTTGTAAGAAATTAAATAAAGGTTCTCGGTATCACCCTGAGACTGTATGCTGGTTTAAACCAAAAGAGGCGAAGAGAGATTCAATTAAACATGTAAATAATTCAGTTATAGAAGCTGAGTTGAATGAAACTGATCAAAAAAACGAATAGTTACACCATTAATAAATGTCAAACTACTACTAAATGGTGAATTAGAAATATATGGAATATATGATTCAGGTTCGAATGTTTCTTTGATAAGTTCTAAGATATTGAAACTAAATAGAAAAGGAAATAATTTGAATGAAGCTAATTTAGTAACGATTAATGGTGTAAAAAAAGCAAGTGGTTTGACAACTTTGAAAATTAAAATATTCGAATTAGAGGAGAATGTTGATGTGTATATAATTAATGATGAAAATTTCAGATATGATTTTTTAATTGGATTAGATTTGATAAAGAAATTCAAACTTATCCAAGATGAAGATTTAAAAATAACACAAAGACAAAATCCGAATAATAAGAAAAGAAATACAGAGTTAAATAGTATAGAAAATGATACTAATGAGATAATAAAAAATCACAAAGTAAATTTTAATGAACATGTAAAAGAAGAAGATTTTGAAATAAAAATAAATACTTTAGATGAAAGTAAAAAGTCTATGATAGATGCACTAATTCAAAAATATGAATCAGTTTTTGCGAAAAATAAATATGATATAGGCACAGTTAATGGATATGAAGCGAGGATAGACTTATTGGTCGATAAATATTGTAGTAAGAGACCTTACAGATGCACGGTGGAAGATAAAAAAGAAATAGAAGAACAGATAGCAAAACTATTAGATAACAAGTTGATAGAAGAATCTTACAGTCCATTTGCTGCACCTGTTACTTTGGTATTTAAAAAGGAAGAAAATAAAAGGTCACGACTATGCATAGACTTTAGAGACAGGAAAATAGCAATGGAAAATACAATAAAGTCACATAGATACAATAAAATATTGTTTGATAGAAATCGAAAAGATTATGAATTTAATGTAGGAGATATGGTGTATGTGGAAAATGGAAACAAGCTAAACAGGAAGAAGTTAGATGAATTGAAGATTGGACCATACAGGATTGTTGAAAAAATTTCAAAATCGATATACAGAATAGGAATAGGTCATAAGAAAACAGAATCAAATCTTTTCCATATCACAAAGCTTATTCCAGTTCCTGCATTAGAGGAAGATGAAATAGAAGAATGATTAATAATTTATTGAAAATTTTCTTACAAATTTTCTTCTCAACGGGGGGAGATGTAAAGTTAATTGTGTGTGTGAATATTGTGTGTGAATATGATGTAAATAATTATAATTTATTACTTAATTTAATATTTTATCATGTAGATAAAATACTTTTTACTATATACTATTTTAAGTTATGTTTTGATTTAAATTAGGTGTCAAGCTACAATTGCTATGACAACGGCGAACGGATATGTAAATAGAAAAATCAAAATGTCAAAGTGAGAATAATAAACTTATATTGTCGTTTCTTTAAATAAAATTACAAAGCAACACAATAGTTTAATTATCACATTATATATATATATAAATTTAATGGATTAGTAATAGACTAATGGCTTATTAGAAGCAATATTGGATTTCAAATAAGTTCCAACTAAATAAGAACAAAAATATTGATAAAAAGGAGTTATCTTAGTAATTATTGTTGTAGGAGTTAAATGTATGCATAGAATATTTTTATATATACAAATATTGGATTTTGATATTATAATGTTAGCTAATTAAAGCCGGGTCACTATTATACTACATTTACGAGTATAAGGAGACAAAAAAATTATATTAATAACTATAGCTGCTGCACGCGACTTCGCCCGCGTAACTTTATAAAATATTGCCTAAAGCCTTATTCGATAAATAGTCCAACACAAAAAAAAATCAATTCGAACTAGTAGTTCATGAGATTAACGCGTACAACCAAATTTAATGTTAATTTATATAAATAAAAATTAATCGCTAGATTTGTTCGTTTAAAATAAAATTGAGATCTCAAACATGCCAAATTAGTCACTTCTGCTTCTTGCCGGTATCAATTTGTACAGGTCAGTGGTAATACATATTAGATTCTCAAAAACGAAATGTAAATCAATAGCTTTGAAAGTATTTCTATCTTTAAATTTGGTTGGTTCATCGGTGAAATACGAAAGCTCTAGTAGCTAGACAGGCGAATTGAGAACGGATGCTCGCTCCCACATACTTCACCATAAATCATATTTTTATACTTCGCGCACGTTCCCGGCGACGAAGCGCAGTTACGACCATCTGTGACTCTGACACCCCAATGCCCCAATCGCCTCTCGGTTTAATTTCGACAGATTCCACCCGAATCCCAACTATTAATATTGTAATATCGGACAAAACGCTTATGTTATTATGAAAAGATCTCTTTACTACTAGATATTATGTCTTTAGTGTTAGCGTTTTCCGATATAACTTACAAGAGCTCTTGCTTCTTCAAGTATTCTGTTAAAAGTATAGCTTGATATTAAGTTAACAGCTGTTCGCATGTTTAGTGTTGTGACTCTTTTACTAGGTAATAAAAATACGGACAACTCATATTAGATGTATATTCTGTAGATGTACTTTACTTAAGTATTATTTTAATAAAAGTTCGCAATATTCATAACGGCTACCGTTCATTTGTAAGCCAAAATGAGTTAATAAATAAAATATTTTGTGACATGAATAAAATATTTATTATTTGTTTTTTACATTGCCATTTTACATATTCAATCACGTTATGTTGAGAAACAGAGAAATTCAACATATACTTTGAACATGACACTTTAAAATAATTCTTATCGATATCACAATACAATCAAGATTTGAATGCAAAAATGTATCACGAATCGATTGTAATTGATCATCGTGCGCGCAGATAAGGATCTACGACTTGATTTTTATTATTGACTTGTCTAATGACGGCAATTTGACATGGTAGAGCGATGATCGATAACGGAAACGCATGACGACGCCAGCGGTGGGTAAGGAATGTAATTTCCTTTACAATGTGTTAACAAGGTCCGAACACAACGAGCCAAACCGTATGACCGTTAAGTGCATGTAACAATGGACGGTAGATAGGAGTTAATAGTATCGTCGGGCGCCCCTCGATGCTCTGACGCGACGAAGCGACGGCAACGAAGGCCCTCTCCACACCACACTTATTCTATTTGCGATATATCGCACGCTACTTCATGTGTCTGGGATGTGCGATCCGATTTTCATACGATCGCAAATCATGGAAACTTGCCCACGTGCCTTTCGCTGTAACAAGAACTAGTTAGGCAGCAACTACATTTTATTCAGCTCAATTCAGCTCTTATCCATAAAAAACACGTCCGTTCAGCTTCGAAAATCGAAAGGACTCGTACGCATGCATCTCCATAAAAAACTGTATTTGGAAAACGCTTTTAATATATTAATAAGATTCTTATATTTTAATTCATTTAGGTGATAGTTATACAATCTATCAATCTTGATATCAAGGCTCAACATTTGAAATTTTGAATACAAAGTTAAGCTTATACTACTTTAGTACACAGAATTAAATATTCTTTAAAAAGGGTATGTTATGTAGGGTGGAGAAAGGAAAAGAAAGAAGTTACAAGAGAAAAGGATATAAAGATAGCATCCATATCACTAAAACAAAAGTACCTATTACGATCTTTTTTTCTTTATGCAAAAAATATGTAAGTTTTTAGAAAAACTTGTATATTATTTTCTCCTTTTAAATGTTACGATAATAATTAGTCCTGAGGTATGACGACGCTTCAACTCTAAAATTATCGTTTACTTTCATAATTCGCTATTAATGTTATTGCAAAACACACGATTATCGCGTCACGTGTGGCGCAAAATTAAGACGATCGAAGATGTCTTACTAGACAGAGTGAGATAGATAAATATAGAGCAAAATACGTTACCAATAATAACAATTGCAATAAAAAATATATTAACGTTCTTTACGGGTGACTGCGCCTACATTATACATTTACAATACAGAATAACGTCGGAGTATCTTGCGTATTAATATTTACATTCAATGAAAGTCGTATGTCTAACGTTTTATTGCTTTCTGACTATTATACCATCCTAATAAGGTGATTCTCGGTTCAGTGGGATAGTGGAATTGTTTTATCGCCAGCTCACTTTATGTGGAAAACAAAACGAAGTTGTGCGTTAAAAACAACTTGTTTTTTAATTTTACCTTAAAAACATCACAGAATTACTTTCGCATTTATTATAATAATATTTAAGGGCTTCTTTCATCATATGTTAAGTAGGCTAACCGTCATTTAAAGTCACCGGTCACCGGGGATCATGGAGCTGATATATTCGTACCTTTATTTGCATGTACCTTTAATAATTAAAAAAAAATCCCGTATCGAAGGATGCAGTAAACCAAGTGCATAATTTACTAAAATATAAAAAAAAAACTAAAAGTAACTAATCAACACTTTACTTGTAATTTGTGAAAGAGGCCCTAAAAGTATTGATTACGATTTTCGACTTTATTGTTCATTAAAATAAATGTGTTTCGTAACTATGTTTGGCTTTGAAGAAAATAATTATAATTAATCTATGTTGACCCTCGCATCTTGCGCCAGCCTTTTATGTAACAATATGGACATTGATGGACACATCGTAAAAGTCAATAATGTTGTGCATAATATAATAGGTATGTACAGTCGGCCGCATAAGTCGATTAACACCTTCAAAAGTGCAAAACACTGAACACACAACTTACTTACTTAAGCTTTTTACGATCGTTTGTACGTGAAGTTTATTTTGTTCTCTAGTCGTGACAACGACTTATGGCGCGTTGAGTGTTACGTTGTTTTGCACTTTTGAATGTGTTAATCGACTTATACACGTCTGCGTCTCTGCGAGCTTTTGATAAAGCCTTTAATCCAATATGTGACTTATCACGTACGAATAAAGACCGATTTAAATGTTAACATAAATGTAATTATTTGAACATAACATGGGATTAGTTAGAAAAAATATGCTGGCATCTGAAAGGGACAGTTCCATTAAGTTAATAATGTTTGAGTTTAATGAATCCGATGGATTCCTAAACTAGCGACCATGACTAAACCATATTTCAAATTTAGAAATCACACAATGTTTTTCTTGTATATTATTATATTGCTGGTGCCGCGACTTCGTCCGCGTTCTTCTGGATGAAAGGTACCCTATGTCCTTTCTGGTTTCACGGACAACGTGTATGCAATTTCATGGTGATTGGTTCACAATGGTCTGTCTTATTCAGTAGTTTTTGCGTGAAAGAGTGACAAACATCCATCCATACAAACTTTCGCATTTATAATATTAGTAGGCACGTATATTGAAATCCTTACTAATATTATAAACATAGTGAAAGTGAGTTTGTTTGTTTGTTACGCTTTCACGCAAAAACTACTGAACCGATCACCATGAAATTTTGCATACACGTTATCTGGGACACCAGAAAGGACATAGGGTACCTTTTATCCAGAACGCGGACGAAATCGCGGGCACCAGCTAGTATTATATATTGTAAAATTAAAAATTGTAACTAGCGATTCGTTTATCGTTTATAGCTCTTTCTATTAGTGTCATATAGTGTAAAAACAAGATAGATAAATAGTAACTTTAAGGTGATTAATACCACTAAACATTAGATAGACATGTGGGAAGTGACCCGCGAATTCACTACACGTTTTCTTTAGAAAAAGTTCTATTTTGTTGGAATTCGACAAAGCGTGGTAATCCACTATAGTCTAAGATCCAGAATCTTAGTCTGTATGTGTGCCATCAATATATTTATTTGCAAATACAAAAAAAAAATACAATATAATCACATCGTTATAAATTGTGTTCAGCACAAAGTTACAAAATTACAAAATTAATTATAATTTGTGTGGGAAACAAATTATTATAAAGTCAAAGTAAAACATGCCAAATTTAAATTGAAGTTCGGTAATTAAAATGGGCAGAGTAAAGGAGTTAAATGTCTGCACAGACATGATCACCAAACGGTGCAAGAGATTGCGAACTGGCTGCAAATATTTGATCATATGTGGAGCCCGCAACTTCCTCGTAGAAGGAAATGATTTCCATACTCCCTTCCACTGCGCAAACACCGACTCACCAAACTCCAACACAAACCTGGAACTTAGTTAATAGCGTTGAGTTATGTAGATGCAGTAAATAATGTCGTTGGCAAAGCAATTTGCAATTGGTATGTATACGGACAACACTTCATCTATACTTACTAATATTATAAAGAGGAAAGATTTACATATTTGATTGTTCGTTCATTGAATAGGCTCCGAAACTACTGTACGTATTTGAAAAATGTTTCAATGTTGGGAGGCATAACATAGGCTATATTTATAAAGTTAACGCGGACGAAGTCGCGTGCAACAGCTAGTATATTATAAAATTTTACTTCTCGCTGTTCGAAGTAAATAAAGTGTCAATAAATAAAGAGTTTTCTCTGACTAGTATTTAAATAATTAAATAAAAGTGGGTATTAAAATGATTCAAATTCAAAATTCAAATTCAAATATTTTATTGCAAACCATAATGTATAAACGATGTTACAATATAAAAATTTAGACTTAGATTACTTAATTAATTTAAATTTAGATCCACAGCTCTAGCAAAAATTATGTTTGTATATATATTAATTACTAGCTGTTGCCCGTGACTTCGTCCGCGTTAAAAAAGATAAAAAGTATAGCCTATAGTTAATTCGTTTAAGAGTGATGGAGGAACATACATACATACAGAATAAAATACTAAAAATCGTCAATTTAGTTTCAGTATCATGTATAGAGGCTATATACACGATACTTCTGAAAACAAAGTAAATTACTCCATGACCGACCCCCTACAGATTTATTATTAGTATTGATTAAAATTAAAATTTTTACTAAAACTCATATTGGATAGAGTACAGTTATTGAGCGCCTAAAATAATAATTGTTATAATGTCTTGCTATAATTGTTCGGGGAGAGATTGCCGCTAGTGGGACAAGAGAGTTTCCCTCCCCAAAGGTTTATTCCCTTTTGCCATTTTTCACACGCAAAAAGGTCGCTCCGAGCAAATCTTTTACGCAAATTTCCTTGTTTCCGGAGGTTTATTCAATCAGGTCACTTATTTTTTATATAAAAACTGAATGAGATATTACAAATCGTTCACTGCTGTTAGCAATAAGATTCTAAAGCAAGACGCCTTCGTTACATCTCGTATCCAAATGCACAAACAAGTGAAATGGCCAAAATTAATTGTTCCCATCGCTCAACTAATTAGTTTATGTATACAAAGCGGGATAAGCGCAAGTCGGTGAGCTTAGTCGACCGTTCAATACTTACTCTGAGGTGAAACCGCGCATTTACAATGTAGAAACAACTCTATTATGCATTCTGTTATCTAGATTTACACTGAAATCGCAATGCGGATAAATTATACGTGCAAACAATTTATTTCGCGAGATCTCATTTTATTATGAAAATTGCTATCGCCCACGGCTTCGGCTGCGTTTTAGGTTTAATCCAATTCTATTAAACACCAACACTACATACGCCATCTAGTTCTATAATGGAGAACTAAGTTTTAACTAACTATAGAAGCAATTCGCCTTATAAACTAAAATCTTAAATATTATCTCATAATATAAACTTGTAAAGAGTACTCTAGGTACGTTACTTTCAAAATCATATAAAGGTGTCCATCCCAAGCAACACAGAATGGCTGAATATTCTTTGCCGTTATCAGCCGTTATCCAAGCAATTTGGGCACAAAATAAATTGCTTTAAGCTGTATAGTAGCAACATAATAGCTGAATAGTAGCTGAATAACAAGAAGCCCATAATAGCCCAAAGTGTTATAATAGCCCAAAAATCATTCAATACAGCATATGCCTATCTTGTCAGCTCTAATACCCTTATAACAAAGCTTTAAACTGAATAATTTGTGAATTTCATACTGTTATCTGGCCTATGTGTTGCCTGGGATGTAATTGAGTACAGATGCATTTTTTTCCTGAAAATCATCGCAATAACCTTCCTCGTTTATCGCTTTTTCAATAAAAATCTTAACAAAAATCCATTGAAAGCTTTAGAAAAAGTACGGAAAAAGCGTCAACTTTATTTTATATCTACTAGCTTTTGCTCGCGACTTCGTCCGCATTCTCTACAGCCTATAACCTTCCTCGTTAAATGGTCTATCCAACACAAAAAGGATTTTTCAATTCGAACCAGTAGTTCCTGAGATTAGCGCGTACAACCAAACAAACAAACTACAGCTCTATATTATATATTAGTAGCTATTGCACGCGTAGTTTTTGAGTTTATTAAAAAACATACAAATCTTCTCTCTTTATAATATTAGTATAATAGATAATATAGATCATACAATTGCACAGTATTCCATAGAATAATGTTATCCATTTTGGTATTGCTCGCTGTATTACATTACGCCCGCGCTACTTTTGCACCTCGGGCGATAAACCAGATCGCACTGTAAACTTTATATTGATTCGAAGCGATTTCTAGTCCGTCTTTAGGCTATTACGGAACTCACGAGTTTAAAATGAGTTCGATTCTTCTCACTTTGAACGGTGCTATCTATATGCACATCTGCGTGTAAAGGTTCAAATTATTAATATCATTGTGTAATACAAGCGTTTACCCGCGGTACCGCTTGGTGTTAATACAGAATTTTATTGAAGTACGCGTTGAAAATGAAAAAAGTTACTATGCTGTGCTGTGTCCTGTACGTCTAAATGTTTATCTACCAAGTTTGATGAAAATCAGTTAATTCGTTTAAGAGTTATGGAGGAACATACTCGTACATACATACAATAGCTACACTTACAAATTTATTATTAGTATTGATTATAAGTTTTACCCCACAAGAACACTATATTAGGATAACCACTATCCCATGTGTTCGTCTAGTTTACGTGTGATTGGATGGCAAACATGCAAACATCTTTAATATTACTGAAGAAAGAAAAACGTGAGGATTGAAATATTGAAATATTGTAGCTTTATATGCAGACGATGACACGGGTAATACCCAGTTCATTATATAAAACCCAAAACTGGTCATTGTAACAGTTGCAAGACGTAATGCGTTCCATAGCATAAATTAAGCATCTCTTTTAGTTGTAGCAATTGAAGACTTTGAAATAACAACACATGTTCCTATCAATGAAAGAAAAAAGCTCTTAACGGTACTTTACTTGACTTGGCCGTAGATGGCAACGGTAGCCATCTACAGTCAGCCTGTGTGACGACCTTTTACATGCAAAAAAAATTGGTTTGATACACGATTGTAAGATGTCAGAGATTCTATTTATTCCAAGTAATTTATCCTTGATCCATCTAGTCTAGGTAGGTATTATATTGTGATTATACAGGCGACGGTAACCTATCTATCGCACTTTACCGTAAAACAAAAACAGTTTATATAATGGATTTTGTATTGTAATCTAATACTGTTTCAACCTAATGTAAATATGTTAGATAAAAATCTAAACGAAAAAAGAACTACTAATACACCGCACAGTTATTAAGATCAATTAATCATAAACACACATCAATTTGTAGAGCCACATTTAGCCGACGTTATTTCCATTCTAACCCTTGACTTTGTAGGCAGACGTAGGAAATATTTAAGATTATTAACAGAACAGGGGATCGATTGTTGGAGTGGCTCGCGTGGCTTATTAATAGTCCGTATAATTAGAGGAAACACCCCATCAAACTGGCTTCGTTCTATTAGAATGGAACAACAATACTATTACAGATAAGAACACCATATTAATAAGTTATTTTCAATTTAGAAAATCTTACCATTCGTTACGCACAGGCGCCCATCAATTTTACGTATAAAAATGTTTGATAGCTTTGCTCTTCGGTTCAAATCATGTTTAATTTAGTCAAATAAACAGAATTTCAATTATGAATATAGATTTTTTTTAATGTGAAAGTCGTAAGACAACCTGACGAATCACTTGTTGGCATCGAATTAATATAACTCTGCGAGCATGGTAGTTGGCTACCGACCTATATTAACACAAGTGCGCTGCCAATCTTAGAAGGATTAAGGATAAGAGATTAAGAAGAGATAGGGAAATTGCATCCCTTACCCTTACTCACACCAAGACCGAAACACAACAGCACATTGCGTTGTTCACGAGAGGGGAAGGCTTGCCACTTCTATGTGCTAACTTTGCGTACTAAGTTCGATTCGGATTCAAAATTCGTCTTTATTGCCGACTTTCATTTCTAGCACTGATGTTTAGCTATCGATTGGGGGAGTGCCGTCGCCCGCCGGTCTCTTTAACCAATCGTTGACACAGGATGTTCAATTAACTTCCTTTGCGTTTAATGCATAACGTCGAATACAATTGTTTCATTAAACTGAATCTTGGTGATTCAATCACTCATGATTGGCCCGATACGAACCAATTACTGATGTGACGTCATCGTACATCTGTTTGTTCGGCCCGTTCCACACAATTTTCTAAGTGGGTCAACGTATAAACTAGATTAAGCTTTGTCTTTGTGTTGACAAAACGTACCTCACTTCTCCATGTATTTCTTTCAGTGTTAGCTTTTGTTTGCTTCTCTTAAATTGATACTAGTGCATGCATTCGTTTACAATGCACGGTTTTATTTTAACAATTTTACTGTCAAAATCTTGCATTGTCTTTGTGTTTTTAGCACGAGTTTCTATTTAGCATTTTTAGTGTTTAGCTTTGCCTTTGTGTCTGAATATCTCGCTCTAATGTTTTTCTTTGAATGTAAGCTTTCTTTGCTTGTGTCAAATTGGTAGTAAGTATATGTAAATTAGATTGCATTACACTTATGTACGAAAATGTTTCAAATACATACTTCAAACTCTTTTTGGATTGACAAAAGGTATGAGCTCGGTGGTATCTGTACTGTACGTCGATCGACTATATCTGTATAAGAATTAAATCTGTAGAACCTCTCACGTCACGACAACACACGATGATTGAAATAGTATAGCATTTAACCTGGAACAAACATCAATCTGACCACAACAAAGCTTATCAGGAACGTATAACGCGGTCCGGCACAAAAGATAATCCTGGGCCCGTCCACAATGATTCCGATGTCACAAAGTTGGACATAAATCTTCTACGTTGACGTCGATCGACAGCCACACGAGAACAGACTTATCGTCGCATTCACATAATCTCGTTGGGGTTAAAAAGCCTTATTTTTCGTAACTTTCGACAGTTTCGTTTCGAAAAACTATATGTTATTAAAATCAAGCAATCTCTTTTTCTCATATTTTTCATAGGTTTTCCCTTTCTATACATAGTTTAGCAAAAAATTACTCAAATGCGATTTGTATCAATCTATAGGCGCACAACTCGAGTATAACTGGACCACTTAGTAATATATTTTTAATTTATAAAATGGCCTGAAAAACCTTAAAAACCCTATATTTTCCTATTCAAATTTCTTTAGCTGCCATAGTCCCGATAGAACAACTGTCTGTCGGGTCAGCAGTTATTAGGCCAACCTAAGCCTTAATATATTAATTTATAAGTCAAATTTTATAGGAATCTTTAAAATATCAAATTTATCAATTATTTTAAATTAGTTATCAAAATATTAACCAGAAGTTTCTAAAGGGAATTTCGATATTGGTACTTGTTGCCTACGAATCTGAAGCGAAAATAAATTGAACATTCTTGGCCCACTAAATCCTTTCTTCGACATTCCCCTGTACTTATCTGTCTGAGGTTTGTAAATAAACAATTTTTTCGTTTGTATAATACACTCGTTGAGGTGAGGCCCCCGAATACAATGGCGCGCCTGTAATAGTTTCCGTTTTGAATAAGAGATGCCTATTGTCTCCCTTCAATATTGATTGACTTCGCCTCTGGCGGAGATACTTTAGAAATTGTTTTCCTGTGTAGTACTGCAACAGATAATAACAGAGGCGACAGTTGAAGGCTTTGAATACATTTAAATAGTAATTTTGGTACACACTGCCAACTAGAAAAGGAAATAATATTTACTGGTAAGCCCGTCACCCATCACAAACGTAGCTATCGATAACTAGTAACAATTATTTCGAGGGTGCCTCAAACTTTATTGCATATTTACAGAATATAATTATATTATAGCTGCGTGTGTGGTCACGCCAAATTTTTATAGGAAATATATCGTAATATTATGCCTTGCTATAATTTATCTAATATATAAAATTTTCGTGTTACAGTGTTAGTTGCCATTGCCATACTCCTCCGAAACGGCTTAACCGATTTTATATGTATGTGAAATTTTATATGTACACTTGGTAGGTCTGAGAATAGGTTTTTATCTATTTTTTAAACGCGGGCGAAGTCGCGGGTAGCAGCTGTGTGACGGGCTTTAACTATTTATCAATAGAAGATGCGAGCGCAGTCGGAGGCAATGGTCAGTTTAAAATAATAGAACAACATCGTTACTGTATTGAGAAAACTGATGCCATGTGTTTTTAATTAGTAGTTAGATAAAAATCAAAACGATTATCCCGCATCTGTTCTCCGAGCCAGATTTTTTTATTTATAGTCGACACAATCAGTCACACTAGTCTTCTCTCATCTCTTTCTCATATTATAGATTCTCAAATAACTTTGATTACCGCGTGAATGCTGTAAAAGGATTTATTTCAATACATAAAAGAGTTATAACATTTTAGTGATCATAAAAGTTGCTCAATATATCATCGCAGTAGCAAAAATAACCACGAATATCTTTACAAAATGATAATAAAAAATAACCCATGTGATGTTTTGACTGCAGTACTAAACGCCTTTTAGCTAGATTAAAACAAAAGTTCAACGATCCCCTTTCTAATAATGAGTTCTAATAATAGTGCGTAATATTTCGTCAACTCGGCTCCAGACAGCTCATATAGAAGGTGTGACAGTGACACGGCAGCTATCGGTGGAATCATCGCCGGAATTAACTAATCTTAGTGCGAGCAGGCACATTCGGTTTCAACCGCGGCGGATCGCTTTCGGACGCTTATCGCCATAGGATATTTTAACCTAAACCAGTTTCAAAAATAAACAAACTGTCGTCCGAATAAATACGAACCACTGTTTGACACTGACTCCTATAAATAACCGTAATGAATGGGCGGCCGCTACTCCCGCAGCAATATGTAATGTCGACGTTTCCTCGCGTGGATTTATTTCTCTCCTTATTTGAATATTTTATAATTCAGAAGGATAGGCTGCCGTCCGGACAATGAAAATGCTTCCAAATGATGAACGAAACGGATTGAAAAAATAACCCAAAGTTAATTTAAAATATAATACATATTTTATAATCTACCTAAATCATAAAAACAACTGTACTGACTAAAAATCAACGCGTAGGCATCCGAGAAGAAAAGATTTCAACTCCGTGCCGAATATTGATTGATTACCTAAATGCCTAAAGCCATTGAATATACTTGTATTTTGACTTTCTCCCTGTTGCTTGTACTAAAGTTGGTGAAAATCGGATTCGTTTGAGTTTACAAGTAGCAATATTCCACTCAGTTGGTTTCCCGAACTGTATTAGACGAGTTTTTGATTCAAGTGCACATGTTTCGTGAGAGCTGACCAAACATCGGACCACACAGGGTGGCTCCGAGCCTCCCCGAGATAACAAACGTGCACGGCTCTCCACTGCACTTATCTAAACACTTAACTCGCGCCATAACAAACAAAGCTGGTCTAACTCACTTTTTACTCCGAAATATAGTATCTTTTTACCCTTTAGGACTTACCCAATGCATGCTTTGCGTGTCGAGTGCCTTTGTGTCCGGAAATTCATGCATTTTGCCGCATTGTACGGCCAAGGAAAATATGTGTAGCGTTATCGCTTGAATGTCTTCTTCGTTAAATTTACGATGACGTCCATTAAAGGAATTTCTTTTAAAACAGAAGTATTTAAATTGTTATCTATGTTTGAGAATAGAAGCCTTTTAAGACAAGTACCCACACAACATTGGTCACGAGAAATCTAATAACAGTTTTGGTCTTGTCCAAGGTACACGTCATCGGGCGTGACTAACGAATGGCTCGCCCTACAGACCCTAAATACTGAGTCGTAAGTATCAGTGAGATGACAACGGTCCGGTCCCCGGTGCCGCTATATCTACGAAGGCTGCCGAATACATAACCATAACTCTGACCGAACCATAAACGTAATTAGAGACACCAATAACACAGGAACACTCGAAACTATTAATGTGTTTTGATTCGAAAGGGTTAACGCCCCGGCGTACATCAAACAAAGTGACTAAACCCATGGGATTCTGATACACTTTTACATGTAGTTACAAACGGAATAATCGTAACTCTTCGAAGCGAATGTGACTTTTAAATTGTTAGTGGGCGACGCGGAATGATGATCGCACGGAAACAAGTCAAGAGAATGTTCATAAAAATTGTCTCAAATATTACCGTAACTATAGCAACGTTCAGCTCATTTACCGACCCTAATGACGAACTAACGTTACATCACGTAGTCGCTCATTGAAAATGAGGCAACGCTTGACAACTTAAACATGGTAATTACGGTGAAAACGGTAAATACTTAATTTAAATCGAAGCCATTAATATGTCCTCCGCCGTTTGAACTCTGACAACGGACTTTAAACTCCCACAGATACGACTTCAATATAACCTGACGTTGTTTAGTTAAGCTTATAATATTGTATTTACCTTTAAATTATTATTTTATGCCTAATGAACTTCAGTCTGGTGTGTGTGTACCTATAAAGTTTCGGACTTTTGAAATATTACTTATTATTTCGAAATCTTATTATTTGAATATCTTTTCAATGGCAATACCAAAATTTTAATATGAAAATGATTGTCTCATATTCATACTACTGAATATATAAAATATGTATTTGTGGCCAATTCTATCGACTCGTTTAGTTCTGTGTGACCCGTATTAAAAATGTTAACTATAAACTTCGATATATTATAACGACTGTGAATCTTTCTTCCAACTTAATGGTGTAATCTTGTTCTAAGTCTGCGTGAGCGTCTAATGAATTTATTATTATTAACTAACGCGTAATAAAAAAAGTTTGAGCAATCAACGGCGTTATTTCTATAAATTATGTATGTAATAATGAAGGTTTCGTAACTAATTCACCCTTGTTAAAGTACACCCTTGACAACCTGTTTCTCATAGTTAAATGCCAATCTTGTCCATCGACCGACGATCGTTCACCCATTAGAACAGTGAATAATTCAATAGGAGCGCATCCTTATCTGCAATTCTATAAGTACATCAGTATGAACGACCTATTAAGGGCTTCAAGATCAATGGAGTGTGATATTAGTGTTAGTATTAAATTATTAAAATTACTTGAGATTTTACTGTAGTATTATGTTTTTATTTATTTATCTATACAAACTTTTTACAAGTATTTATGGGTCGTGAACAAGTCGTGAAACACAATTATTAAAAAACCAAGAGTAAGAACTGTCTTACTTTGACCGGTGCTCTGACTGAGTAGGAGTCATAGATATTCTGTAACGGAACGGTAGTAATACTAAGCTGTGGTAATTAAGGGTATTAAGTAAAAAAAACCAAAAATAAAAATTATCATATACATTTTCTATACTCACTAAGAGTTTGTGTATCTTTAAAGTCCTCATTTACTTGTTAAAAACGTGTAAGGGGTTCAGTCGAGAGTGCTCAACGGTTCTTAACCAATTAGCTTTCAAGTGGGGACTTGGAACTTTGCCATCATTTCATTAACCACATGCAAAATTGTTGTACCATGAAATGCGAAACTATGAAATTTTAATTTATAAAAATGTTGCCAGCAATAAATTGCGGGTGGCTCAAATGACACCACGTAATACCAAACTCGAAAACGACCGTGCTTAATTGATAAAATATTGCTCATGAAATTGTCTTTTAATACATTACATGGGCCATGGCGTGTAATACGAAAAAAATGTAGATGAGGAAAAATGTCACTGGTAAAAGGGGAGTCTTGGAGATTTGACGTAACGCAGCTAATGTACCGCAAGGGATGACTCGCACCCCTTGTTACAGTGGTTTTCTGTGCCAACGTGTCAAGTTGAAGCAACACTGTTAGTTTTATTTTTATACTTACATGTTTATCTTTAAGTTGAAAATTGCACACAACCTACACCTAGTAGAGCGACTTTCTCCCTAGTTTTCTGGTAACGCTTTACCGGCTCTGGATGCTATTTTGTCAAACCGTTTAAAATTTATTACTTACGTACTACTTGTGGTTGTTTTCATTTTTACTGCTTTTTTATTATAATGTGGCTTTCATTCCGAACGACTAGGACTATAAAATTTTATTGCTATACCTACTTCTGTTTTGTTTATATTCATATCAGTAGCATTATTTCCATAATTTACTTCCGTTTTATAAGGTACTTTGTGTCATGTTTATTGTTTCATATTCCCAAATACCCTTATCTATCGGAAATTCAAGTTGTTTGTCTTTCATTAGTCTCAGATCGCGGAAATCCTGTAATGGATCCTTATTTATATCTCCAACCGAATAAATATCGTTCGCGGACGGGACGTTCCCAAACTAAACTGTAGCTTAAGGCAAACATAATTAGAGTGTTATTGTCTTGTTCGGATGAAGATGTGACACCAATTACTGAAACATTCGGCATAATAAGATTAACTTCCTCTATCTATTTATTACCAAAACTTGTCTCATTTTCAATTTCCTTTCAGTGTTCAACTTTGTTCCAATGTTTAAAGGCATCTAGATTTTAATATCCTCAAAGAACACTTCTTTTATCAGAGGAACGCTACCGAAATTCTCGTTTATATTCATGATGAAATATTTCTATTCCGGTGTTCGTCCGTGCCGTACGACTATAAAATAATACCATAATACATCAAAAGTTTTCCAGCGGGTCGGAGCCGGTCCAACGAGCGTTCATCTTTCGAAAGTTCTTATGAAAAGGCAGACTTGAATCTTCCCGTATCATCTCGTTGCGTTGCTTTTCAATGATGCTCAGCGTATAATTTCATCGTAAATTAATAAAAGAAATAAAATATTGATATGTTCGCTATCCTGTTTGAAACCGTGGCTCGGATTTATAACAAACAAACATTGTATGTGTATAGGTAGGTTGTATGCCGATGTTGTTTCGATTCGGAACGCGGGCTAACGGGGAATTCTCTAGACAGCACCCATGTCAAATATTCGCTTAAAAGCAAGCACAATCCATTATCGATAGAGGTGGGGGCGAAATGCGATAAAAATTTTCAATCAGAGAACCGCCGAAAAATATTTACAGTGTAACCCGAGGCAGGACAATATTGTGGAGAGATACGCGAGAGACGCCCGCGGCGGCATCGGCAGCTAACCTTCCGCTTCTTTGTGCTCTACGACTGTCGAAATAATATTGAACTCCGGGTGAAATACGACCGGCCACCGAGCGCGAGGGGCGTCTTCTACGAAACCGTTTTTCCATCCCACTGCACAATAACAAACGTTTAGTTTAGCTCTTACGTTTCCTTGCGAATCGGGTCACCATAGTTATCTCCTCCTAATTTCACGTCCATTTTACTTACTTCCGTTTATTGTTTAAAGATTTTTTTGTTTCAACCTTATTACATACATATGTTAAGTATACATATATCCATATGTGTCAATAGATCCAGGATTGTATTGTATGTCGCAGTCACATATTAATCAGCCTATTTAATGGAAGCAACCACTGCGTTACACATCGACATTGAGGCTACCGGAGAAATAACAATATTACGGTGTGTTGTAGTATTTCAGCAAGTGAGTAGGATGACACGAAACAAAAGCCAATTCTTATCTCTTAGCCTTTGTCCTATGGATGTTTGACACCTCCAGTGTCTTAGGGATTCAAACGCGCTATTTGAACATTTTGAACCCACTTGAAGTTGATATAGTGTGAGGAGGTTATTTTTTCGTTTTCTTTTGTAATTTTTTCAGCATAATTTTAATTGCCACAAATTTGAAAAGACTAATATGCCAGCATGCCCGGGATTCGAACCAGGGTCTTCTATAGTATTAGCAGATAACCGATCGAGAATGAGTATCACATCTTTGTATTCATTTATAAATATGCATGTTACTTGTTACTCGCCATTTTTGCTTAACCAGAGCTGTTGGTTCTGTATTTATTGCACATTTAATTTGCATTCCGTTTGCATTACCATAGTAATATCTGAACGACAAACTCCTTAATAGAGGCTATCATATTATATGGACTCTTGGCTAAATACGACTTGAGTTTGAATTTACAATTATAAGTCTTTTGGTAAAATAATTTTGTCAAAACACTAGCGAAAAGTGGTTTTATCTTCGCGTTTTTTCTGACTTTTTTTTGAGCAACATTTTATGTTCTTAATTTTTTTTACATGATGCTAAATTCTTTAAGAATTGAGCTATCTATATTCGTCTTATACTAGACTTCTAATCTAACTCAAAAACCCCAGATTTGATTTATGGCAAGATCTTCCGTGAAACTAACTTTACAAGGATTTTCACGATCTGTGACCATTGGTAAACAAAATATTTGTTTTGTATTTATTGTCTTATATTATTGGAAATAGAAAACGATTCTATTTCCAAACTTGAAGCTAAAGTTGCAAATATGTCGGCAAATTCTCGACAAGGGGCGAAGTTTACTCATAGGTTTACTCATAGGTTGAAAAGAGATTAAATTCACATCATTAAGCACGCTCCGTTGAATGTATAGTATATTAATAGAATATTGTTTATCACCAGCCATATACTACAGTATCTATGCGCGACTGCGCGTGAGCAACATTATTTACGTTCGGGTCCCAGCGGTCTGGTGGCGTCCAGTAATTGGCCGGTTACCCGCTATCGCCTCCATTCATTTTACGATAAACCTGCCCTAGCCATGTTTGCAACGCAGTAAGCCTGTTCGATAAGTATTAAACAGATATTGCTTTTGAACATCGAAATAACTCGCATAAAACTATCTCTCATAACGATAAGAGCTTTTACGATATTTCGCAGAGGAGAATTTCTTGGCCAACTCGTTGGAATATTTGTAAACTTAAAATTATACATTTGCAAAATTATTCACAGAGTGGAGGCTTAAGTTTCATATTTAATATAGTAAAGGGTTTGCTAGATTAAATTTGATATTTTAAAAAATTTTTGATTAGTAGGATTCAGGATAAGGAAGAGATCCTTTACTCACTCGATAAATCTCAACAAAAGAAGTGCTATTATTTCACGGTGGTCTCCTGTAAAAGGGTATGTATGGTTACTGCTGCCAAACAGATTGGCCAAATGACTGCGAAAGATTTATGCCCTAAACTATACTAATTACTAAACTGTTACTTTTTTTTAATAATTATGGTTTACTTTAGCAGACTTGTTTGTCACTGGCTACCTTTGGGCCCGATTATCCCAAAACTATAACAACACCTAAGCAGTGCAATTATAAATTGTAATACAACAAATAAGTAGTGTACTTAATAGATTAGGCGAAAAATGAAAAATCCTAAAACAAGCTTGAGTAATTGGAATTATCTCCGCTTGTAAAATGCAAATGTTAGAACTTCCGTCGTGTGATATATTTCCAGGAAAATGAAGTTTGCTAAATATAAGTTCGTGTGGACGCAGTTGCTCTGCCCGCACTCTCCCATTCATGAATCAACTTCAGCGTTACCTAACTGAGGCGAAGCAAAACAAACATCACCCACAGAACAGTGTATGTACAATTATGCGGTATGGGATCTTTTATTACCTTAAATACACCTAACCTTCTGCACGAAAATGAAGTTATCGCCATGCTGGAGAAAGATTTTTTGTTGGAAATTACCTCCTTTATTCCTTCGTCCTGTTTCGTTTGATATGCTCTCGTATTTTTCGCTGTATATCGTTGCTATGCTGCCGTATTTTTTTTCTTGTGTATTATATTAAAATAGTATTCTTACATAACAGATAGATAATATTGATGTAAACTCGACAAATAAAGTGCTTTACAACTTAAACACCAACACACCAAACGATATTTGCAGTGAAAATTAATCTATGTCATGACCCTAATAATTTGAGAGTTTCATTACTGTGTTATGTGTACTGTGTGGAATATGAGAGTTATTAATAAGAGTAGTGAGTTCAACGATTCCAAGTGTTTAAATAGCAGTAGCATTGCGCGACGACGTGCATTGCATTACTCGAATAAAGCAAATTTATCGAAACGAATTACTGTCTCACGCAATTAACGAGCACCAGAAATAAATGTATTTAAAACAAAATGAATAAAAAACCACATCTTTAAAACATTCAAAAGTGTTTACATAACTGGTTATAATAGTCGTTTGAAACAATGATGGAGAGAGCAACGTGACCACGCTATTAGAAATAAAGACACATTATCTCCTATTAGATTGAAACGTAATATACGAGTATAATACCTACTGATCTATTTGTAAATACACGTAAGTAGGATAGAGTAATCCATTCTTAAGAGAGTTAAAGTAACGTTTAGTGCAAGATCCGAATGTTAACTTTTTCGTGGTCTATATAGTCCAAATGAAGTAGTATTGGATATGTCACGTGATTTAGCGACGGCATATGTCAATCCCATATATTTTATTGTTTTCGAACGTCTTTATAGTTTCGTTATAGTTTTAAATTGTTACTTTGTTTAAGACCCGGGCTGTTTGCACTTGCACACCCAGGTGCAACTGCGCTGTCGACCTTAGTAGGATTGGGAATAAGTTACCTATTAGGGAGCGATAGAGAGGATAGAAAAAAATAAAGATGTCCTCATTCATGCAATGTTAAGTTGAAACAGCTTTTTCCACTTCATGGAAATTCCCCTTATTATAAACTATATATATATATGTATACCTTTTCACAGATGAAGTTTTCCTTACGAGGGGAATGTAATGGTAAAGGTTAGTCATTCGTAAAAAATGTATACGTTAAAAATTAATTGAGCGCAACACGTACAAGTTATTAAAACCACGTAATTAATAAAGCAATACATTTTAAAGTTAATCGAACAAGCTTGCAAGAACGGTCTTGAGTTGACTAGTAGAAATATTATTAATTAATCTGTTGGGTGTAACCTGTATTTAATATAGAAACCATTTAAGAAGACAGATTCTGTAGGCGTGGTCGCGTTCCATGTAAGTATTTTATTTAGTAGCGACTTTTTCTTTTCGAGTGGAGTTGTACAAATGCACGAAATATTTCATTTATGCGTTTAGTAGAAAACTTCCCTTGGACATGAGGAGAACAATATTTTAAAACTTTTAGAAAACAAATAAATGTATAGTTATATACCTACATGCCTGTATGTTAAATTTACTAAATAAGTATGGTAATGGCTATGTCCTTCATACATGTTCTAAGCATATTAAGATAAGATTAAGTATAATAAGAAATATTATGCTTTGACAAAGACTGACTTCTACATCGCTTTAATTCTTTTGGTGGCTTGCAAATAAGTAAAGGACGATAATTTTTTAGCTAAAAAGAATGATTAAAAGTTTAGAATTCTTTTGATATGTGTAAATACATAAATATTTTTACGCACATTTTCGCACAATCTGTAAAAAGGAACCAAAGAAAATTTGGACGTATTTTCTCTTTTCAAATGAATAGAAATTATAAGAAACTACATATAAAAGTCTAAAAGCGTTTTTGCGTCCTTTATTCATTTTAACTTCTCTCAAAATAATAGATATAGATGGTAATTTTATTCCGTTTCTTTGTAGACGCGCTCGTCGAGGGCGGAAATTGGCATAGCGGGGCGACGACGACGCCATTGTTACACATTTCGCTTTAAATTGGGGGCTTTCTTGAATTTACACCCATGACTTGCAGTAGGAGGGTGACCGAACACATCGTGGAAAATTGGACCAGTGATGAAACTTAAAAATATAAATTTTTGGACAGAAGCTTTTATAATCATCATCGTAATTAACAGCTGGTAGAGCCCAAAAACGCAAGATTAGTTACAATTCTCATTAATTCTTCTCCTGCGACTGCGACCTTTTATATTTCGTTAATAGGGAAAATTGAGTTGCAAATAGAATTCTGCTTCACTAAATTTTGTAGTATTTTAACGCTTACTTCAAGATCCTGCAGTTAAATTTAAGCTTCTAATTAAATTCTTAAAAATTGAATAGTAACAAAATTCTTAACAAAACACTTGATGATAGGTGGCTACCGTCGCCCATAACACAAGCATTTCCATAGATACTGCAAGTCCATTGCCGACCATAGAAGGAATAAGGATAAGGGAAAATGAGGGATGGAGTAAGAGATGCGGTTTAGTAAGGTATAATAGTACAAATATTCGCCACGTTACCCTCTTTATACTGTGATAAAAGTCCAAGCTTGTCGTCACATCTCCGAGTACAAATTGCGAATCAATTTATCCTCTCCCAACCGTTTCACACTCGTTTAATACTAAAAAGGATCTGCGAATATCTAACTGAATCCTAAAGCTTACTAGCATTTTCTCAACAAACAATACAAAACGAATTCCCCAAAAGTGCTTATATTACTCTTATATTACCGAATATTGGCGATCCCGCCGAATCCAAGTATTAACAGGATACTACTGCATGGTTTCTCTTAGACTACACAAAATATAAATTAATTGTTCTTAATATAAATAGCTCAACGTATTAACCCATGAAAAAAAATCATAGAACACAGCCCTCATGTTGCTTAAAGAATACAAACATTTTAACCACACTTCATTAGCAGGATCACATTTGAAGTAAAGAAGGACTTCATTACAAATATATTATGCCGTGGAATACCACTGATGCAAAATCGATGACGGGTAATAGGTGGTTCTAATCAACTAAACTACTACTACTACACCTGACTTCACGCTGAGGTCTGTTGTCATCTTCTATCACTCGGATCGTATCAAGTTCTCAATAAGAAATCAATTAAACCTCAATAACACGTCGAATACAGTTCAATCCGTGTTTCTTCACAGAATCCCGCTCAATAAGACCAGCATGCGGGATCCCAGTATTTCCATATCACTCGCATTGCATTCCCTTATTAATAGCCTCAAAGAACGCCGCAATCATCCACACACGTTTGTCTACATTCTTAATTTGTGTTCAAAATGAATCATGCGAAACAATCGTCATTGAACGCTCGCTCCAGACGATAATTTAATGTTCACTTCTTTGTTCTCCATTCAACCCACCAGGCAATTAGTTGAAGATTTCTGAATGTAAACTTATAGGAGGGATATTATTACCGAAATAGGTTGTTAATGTCGATAGCATCTCTGTGAAGAGTTTCGAATCTCGCACAGAATATTGGGGGCGTTTAAAGGGCGAATACAAAAAGATACACAGAGTAAAGCGAAGCGAGTAACACAAAAAAATAGGTTCTTAATAACATCGTTCATTCTTTATTTGAATATGCATTAAAAATATATATAACCTTTGAACTTTTTATTTTTAAAATTGGTTTAATATTTTTGAATGCAAAACTTGGATTGAAAAATTAAGCGGAATAGGTAGTCTGAATAAAAAGATAAATGCAAAAAAAAAAATAACCTACGTCAACTGGTAACTGGATTATCAACTCAAATAACCAGCCCTAACTGTACTTAAAAAAAAAAAAAACAAGTAGTACACCAAGTAATTTTCAAACTAGACAGGAATAAATATCTCGCAATTCATAAATTCAAGTTGTCGCTCAGAAACTAGCCACATTCCACGAGTTGTCGTAGAAATATGTAATGTGAAATTATGTGTGTTATACAGAATTTTCATAAAAAGTGCAACAGCCAGACAGATATGTCGTTTTTAAGACTATGGGATGACAGGTATCAAATTTAATGAAGAAAAAAAGAAATACATATTTAATACTTACCTATAAAGAATAAAGAACAAGCATAACAAAAATTTGCTTGTATTTTACAACTGTAGTATAGGTCTTCATCCAGGATCGACAACACATTTGCATATCTTCAGGTAGTGCTTTGTAAAAATGGTCTTCAACAAGAGAATCTCTTTGCCATGAATGCCTTTATTGAACTAGATGGTCAAATGTCGAAAAAAATCTATAATCTATATCTATCTATCTATATCTATCAATTTGCTTAACAAAAATCTGCACTATTTGTTTTTTATATTTTTCTTCTACTCGAGTGAGTTGCAATAGTCACGAACGGTTAAAGGATGCCTTTAATTCCGCTAAACCAGTTCATCGGGGCAATTATTTTACAGCTAAAAGCGTGGTGGCTGACCACCGCAGGCCTATATTTAGGGGCGCGATACAATAAAAGCACATCGTTGTCCGGTCCATTCCCTCACGACTCTGCAAGATAAATGAACGTACGGAGCGCGCCGAAGGAGACGCGTTCTCACGGCCCGTGCCTGCGTTACATTCTTTTTGTTTCATCTGTTCCGAGTTAGAGGTCGACGCAGCTCGTTCCGAGACTAGAATGACCGTTGCACGCGCGATTATACAGATAAAAACTGTACGACAGCCGCACGAACTACCTACTAACAAGGGACATTGCTACCTGCCGCACTCAAACTGTCCCATGCCATTACCCCTGACGTTATAGGTATTTATGTAGCACAAACTAACTAAATAATATCAGCCTAGACATGAGACCGGTGAACTCATTTCAATTACGCACACGGAGAAACTAAAACTTAAATGTGAACATTATCCCTGGAACTTTGTAATGTGAATACCTCCAAAAGTTTTCTGATCCCAAACAGAACTTGGAGCCTCTATGTTTTGAGTAAAACATAATTGAAAATTTCTGAGTAATGTTCGTCATCCACTACACTAGTTGATTAATTTACACTCAATATGTGTCTTATTTATTTATTTTTATTTATGGAGCAATGAACAATCTCATATCAATATAAAGTTTTCGGAGGTCTCCTCTAAACCATCTCCTTACATATTTTTTTATTTTATGTAAATATCTATTTTACTGAACACAACTAGTGAACTGCCTCATATCTACATCAGCAAGCTGTTGCTCTATAAAATGCATATTGCTATGTCACTGATATCAGAGTGGTACGTAAAACTGTCACTGTATGCATTACTTCTGCTGTTGCCTAAGAAGTCTTTGCATCCGTAAATAACATTACAACCCTCGCTGAAATGATACTTAGAGTCGTTTAAAGCAATGGCGTGAAAGGATCGTGTCACGAGACGTGTGTAAACTGGTCGTGGGCTCTCGCGTTAATTAGACACGGCTCTCTCGCGGCACAACACCTCACCTCATTATTTACCGCTTCATTAAGAGCTCACGACGAGCGCCTGTCAAAATCTCGCCGAACACCCGTCCGTCGGACGCTTGAAATATCGCAGCATTGTACTACAATAACACTGTCGTCAGCCTCGTTAATTGTCTTACTCTCTCCTTCGCGGGATCTCCTTTATTCGAGAACTCCTCTTTGTTCGTAAAATAGACTGTTCGTTTCCGTTTCGAAACTGAAACGTTGCATTACGAAATCCACATTGCCCCACCAGAACAAAAACAAAAGAGTGCCACGCTCATTTCGGTAACGCGCGGAAATGATGAGCCCCAGTAATTGTACACACGCAAGATTATAAACAATAAAATGGTAATGATGATGGACCAAAAAATCAATTTCGTTTACAGTTACAAACGACCGATGCCATAATCGGGAATTACTACTTAGTTACATTACCGAATCGGCTACCAAGTGTATCATTATGTTGAAGTATTAGTCGCAATGAAATTAGTTTTTCACCACTTCTAAAGAGTAACAATACGGTACTGTATTTTGCGTTGCCTAACAATATTACACTAAACTGTGGAACACAAAGCAGTCGGCGGACGTTTCAAAAGCCATTTAAGGGCAAAGTCTGCGTGCCCTGGCATCGTGATTTCTGTACACGTTTTAATGAATTCGTCCTTCCTCCGGCCGTTTCTCGGCCGCTATTCAAAAGAAAATTACAGTCGAGAGCCTCCTCGGAACAAACCCTTTAGGAGTCACGCTTCGTTCTCGCTAAACTTGGTCCAATTATTTCAACTCTTTCTTTGCTTATTTCTACAATGTAAAGGTCATTATTGTTGGCGTCAGTTGGCGAACGTTGAACGCGCCACATGTTCTCGTATTTTAAATTCGTGACAGCCAAGTTCAGATAATTGATTAATGCCTATTGGGGCGGACGTGTTTTAACGTCCCAATCTAAGTTTTTGTCGGAATCCCTGTTAATGATACACTTCTTTAGACCGAAGAAGCACAATAAAAAGAACATATGGCGCGATGCACAGATTCATTTCGCCAACAGTTGGTTAAGGATACATCTTAAAGATATTTTTACCTGCCTGTGGACTATGAATAATCCCATTGTGTTTATCTTTTGATCTAAAGACCTTATGTTAATTCCAAACTTAATACATAAAAAAAACCTTAGTATTTTAAAAATAAAAGTTTGTGAAGATGTTCAGATATTTGGTAGGTTCTTAATAATGCGAATAAATTCATATTTTTTTTATATATATAATATAGTCTATGAATTATATAGAAATTGCCTTGCCTCCTAAATTTTTGTCCCCGCTGACACCATATACTCATTACTCGTATTTTTAACAAGATTTTTTCTTTTGTCTCACAGATTGGGCGGATCTGCTATGTCGAGTGGCATAGGCGGTGGCACCCTCAGCGGCGGTCATTGTCAGCTAGCAAACCAGCCCCTGGTTATGCCCGTATTCCCACTGAGAGCTAGCCAGCCGAGCCCAGTTCCAGTCTATTCACCTTCCCGCTTCCACATAGACAAACGGTGTCAGCACCGTTGTACGTGGAAATGCCTCGCCATAGCCATGATATGCCTCTGCGTCATTCTAGCGGCAATGCTCGCATATTTTATAGGTAAGTTGAACTTTTTTAATTAACGTTTTTTCGTATGGGATCATCTTAACTAAAATATGTCAATTGCTTTTGACAAACCTATGAGAAATTAGTTTTAAATCAGCACAATCTTAGCATCAACTGTAACAACTCCTTTACAAAAACTGCCGTGAAATATCAATACAAAATTTTTGGAGTGTAAGAAGCAGTTTCACTGTTCTCATCTTGTTCCTCCGTTAGTTAGCCTTTGTAGTAACAAACAAGGTCAGCCTGCATGATGCCTTGTGAAAATTTCACATTTCTAATATCTGGGGTGTTTCTGGCTACTTATATTATGAGATTCTTCAAGCGTATTATACACAAATTTTTGATGAATTTTCAAAACTTTAAATAATTCTTGTACTCCGAATTTTTTTTAAATTATGCAAAACGATTACATTATGCATGCTCCTCCATCAAGTAAGAAGTTTATTGTGATTCACGAGTTCAAGAACTTATAACTAGTCTAGTTTACTAACTTTGATCTGAAAAGTGGTATGCAGCCTTATCTCCGAGGTACCCATTCAATCGGTAGGTTTTATATTAAAAGAACTTTATTAAAAATTCCCGCTACGTAGACACTTATAATAAAGACAAAGAGATGATTTGAATAAATCGATTAATATTAGATTTTTGTTCGGTTACAAGTTACATTGTCAATATATCTTTGTTCATAAACTCGCAGCGGGGCGCGGAGACCTCTCGTTAAGACAGTATTTTTATTAACTAGCCCGGAATGCCGATTAAAATATTCATAACATTATTCTTTCTCAATACATTAAACACGGTGAAGAGAGATATCAGTGCTTAAACATTTATTAAGCGCTTAAAATGATTTGCAAAATCACTACGTTTGGAAAAACAAATTACAATTTCAATGATTCGTTAGAATTATTATTCATTTTCATACAAAAAATCTAAATGTCATGTTAACGAGATAGAACTTATTTCAAAAAAGTATTTTCTTTAGAATTACATTATCTACATTTGGGTCTTATTACCCTTAATTAACTCGTTAAAAAATAATCCAGCCAGAAATTTCATAGGTTACACAAATGTACAGTCGGCCGCAAAAGTCAATGAACACATTCAAGAGTGCAAAACAACTGAACACTCAACGCGCCATAAGTCCCATTTTCGTTATATTATCTAGTCATGTAAATACTTATCATGTTAAAGTAATTCCTTTGATTCATTAAGTTTAATATAAAGTTAGTATATACATAACAGATAATCAGTACAAGTTACATTACTGCTTACATTATACTATTAAGTCGATAAATATGCGATCGCGTTTGTAGAGTGAACGAACAAAGACGTAGGATGATATAGTTATTGTTATTATTTTTTTTCAGTCGAACATTAACATTTTACGTACACGAACAAAAGTTAAAATTTAACTTTAAAGTTAACGATTCAAGTTTGACAAAGCCATTCTTGGATGAGAGCAGGATTTTTTCACCCCAGTCAATAATGTTGAAATTGCATGCATTTTCCTTTCTCCCTAGTTAGGCCAAACGTTGCCCGGGGCCGAATCCTCTCCAATTAAGGGGCAGTTCATGTCTAAATGATTAAACTATAAACCGAGTTTTCCCTGAGGCGGTACGGGATTACGGCTGCACAGCTAGCGGGCACAATTTTGCTATGTAACAGTAGCAACAATCGGAGAACTGCAATAATCCATCGCAAATTGCTATTTTTATTTCGTTCCTGTCTTTATTTGTATAATCTCTATAGATGCATTGAACCTAAATATTATCGGGATTGTACAGAAATGCAAGCTTTGATGCAAAGTTTAATTGTAGAAATAGAACACGTAACACAAAAGTTTAACTGTAAAATATTTGTGTTATGTGTTCTATTTTGTAGAAACAAATCATTGATAATTTTTAATGAAAAAAATAACAGTGAGGTCTATGATTTTTTTTATTTGCAGACCTTATCAGCCTTCCTCTGTCGACCTTATCAGGAAAAAAATATACGATTTATGCAATAGGTGTTTTCGTGGGCTAGTACATATATAATCATGTAATTGAATTCCATATGCAATGCAGTCTTTTCGCCAATTTAGTACAATAAAATTAAACGTTAAAGGTCACACGTTAATGTCATTTGCCTCAGTGAATCCCTTAAAGCAAAGGGGTGGTTTAAAAAAGTTATCGCAAAATCAGACGAGGCGGACAGCAGCTATTATATTTTATAATATGAATAGTACATCTATTCGCTGAATATCATATAAGTATAGAGACAACGAAAAGAATAACATCAATGCTACCACGATAAAATTATTTATGTAAATTATCACACATCACATCACAATACAAAATTATGGCCGTCATCATATTAAAATTTGAATGACCACTTGATAAATTAGAATATCCGTCGTAAATGCAAATCAGTCGATTACATATTGATGTTGCAACGAAAACAGACATCGTCCATTAGTCTTTCATCATTCTTTGTTTAATCTTGCAACCGACAAAGAGGAGTTCCTTTAAAAAAAAAACTAAATAAACATTGGAATAATATAAATGATGCGCCTAACCTAAGGCAACGCGCTGCGTGCCTTGGGGGCCGTATCCGCGTTAGCTCTACATAATAAATTATCTCGCCTCCACGTCTCTGTATCAAATGCTTGCAATCCACGCCCGGTGAACGACCAATCATAATTTATACATGCCTAATGTAATAAATAAATCACGAATGCAATCCTTTCTAGAATCACCACTCGAGCAGGTACAGTTCAAGTATAAAAATATGATCTACAATAACAATGTATGTATGTATGTACAATGTACAGTCGGCCGCAGAAGTCAATTAACAACACATTCAAAAGTGCAAAACAACTGAACAGTCAACTCGCTATAAGTCGTTGTCACGATTAGAGAACAAAATGAACTTCACGTACAAACGATCGTAAAAAGCTTCAGTAAGTAAATTAGTAAGTAAGTAAATTGTGTGTTCAGTTGTTTTGCACTTTTGAATGTGTTAATCGACTGATGCGGCCGACTGTACCTAGTAAAGGAATCATGAAATATACACTAACTGTTGCACGCAGGGATACAGGAAAGGACATAGGATACCTTTTATAAAGAAAAAAAAACTGTTCATCAATACTAACTACTACTAATTTGTTAAACTATTCTTTGGATACATATTTATGTATTTAATAGCATCTCAGCACAATGCTGAGCCAATACCCGTTTCACTGCTACGAGGACACACGCATCTTTTAATTTTTATCAATTTCTGTTCATTGTTATTGTATTATGTTTGTGTCTTTGTGATGAGTGAATAAAATTCTTTCTTTCTTTATTTGACTGTACCAATTTCACTAAAACTTAAAACTAGTATTTGAAGGCATCTCGCCCGCCTGTACAATGTACAGAAGTTATTGCTTCAGTAAATATATGTGTGCCAAAAGCACGTTCCGCTAACTGTGAAAAGACACGAAACATTGTAAATAAGGTACCGCCTAGTCGCGACTCTGCGTAGTAATAACTACTGTACAAATTTGTATTAAGCTAATGGGATTAACGTACACTGTTTTATGTTACTGTTTACTTTCTTCGTTTCTGTTTCTCATTTGTAACGGTTGTTTGTGAAGATCGAAGAAAAATATGTTTTTTGCATGAATGAACTTTCTTTTTACGTAAAGCTCGACAGGCTTTTGATGATCTATTAGATGATTGGTGCAGTATGTGTGAAGCTCACCTTGGACTGATAAAATATTAGGTGGAGATGGTGGTTTTAGTTAATTTTTCAAAAGAAATTTCTTAATGTTATTATTTCATATAATACCTGCTGTTATATTATATATAACATTATGCTGTTATAGTATGGCCTATATTACTCCCCGATAATGTAGCTTTTTGCAGGTGAAAGAATTTTTTAAATTGCTCCAGTAGTTTTTGATTTTATTCATTACATCGACCTTCCAACCCAAAATTCATTATCACAAACAAAAATACAAATCTTCTCTCTTTTTATAATATCTGTAGAGACTTGGTATAGACTACTACATTCCTCACTTCATTGCCAGGAATACATCCAGTACAACTTCATTTATATTATTATAAGTTCAATATTATAATGTATTTCTTACTTGTAATACTAATGATATGTATATTTTAATAATAAAATTATAGAAAATTGGCCTACAGTATCTACATACGATTACAATGCAGGGATATAAAGAATTTCCATTAAAATGATACCACTAACTGGCATACGCGTATAAATAACCCAGGAGCTTACCTATTAATTATCTAAACGAAATAATGGGTAAGAGATATCAGTAAATACACACACAGCTTTGTAGACGAAATTAAGTACAATAGTTTCACATGCTCCAGAGATTTCTGGTACAAACACGTGAACCATAACAGAGTGACACATTCTTATGTAACTTTAGTAGGAGTTGGAAGTCGTAAAAAAGTAAATGTACCCAATTATTTCGACCGAATACCTGTTTTTACTACATTTGTCACCGTTTTGAATATTATCCCTAACAATGTTGCTGTGAATTGTAGTAGATATTACATTTCTTCTGTGGGCCACCATTTTCAGATGTATTTCTCGAAGAATTTGATTTTAATTTACACTTTGTTATACTATAGTCTGCTATAGTTAGGAACTAAGATTTCTTTTAATTATTGACTATTGCAACGAATTGAAAAGGGATTTACAGTAGTGAATTACTCCTACTATAATAGATTTCTGTTCAACAAACAGAATCCATTGCAATATATATTTTTCAATAAGGAAGCAAGGGTTGATCGTAAAAATATACCAAGCACTATTCTTATAAATGGTCAGTATAAAGTGCAACGTTCTCTACTGTCCACCGAAGCCAGTTATTTCTGAGTGCCATGCAATGCAATGCAATCGACCGCGAGCGAGCAAGTCGTTACGATAAAACTTCAGACCGCAAGCACATGGGAGAGATCCCGAATATAGACGGTAGGTATCTTTGGCGGTAAAGGTGTCCTACTTTCTCGTATGTTTCTGTAAGTCGTTTGAAGGAACTTGAAAGAATTTTGTGGCTTTCAACGAGTTTTGAAACGAATGTATCGAATTTTTAATGGCCAGTTATATCTATTCTGAATTTATTCGAATAAGATGTAAGTCCGAGCTCATATAACCCAAATCTTCTGGGTGAGCTCGCTCCATCATAGGCCTCATCCTTGCTACGCAGCTGGTTAAGTAAAGATAGTGGCTGCATTTAAGTACAAATATTATTATTAATTAATCTACATTGACTTAATGTCATTTCTTGTGTCAATAATTGCATGCCTGTATATCTCATAATTTATTTTCAGTAGCACATAAGTGTCCACTGTTAGACAAAGGCACTAAATATATAGCTAATTTACTTGACAAGAACAAGACTTTATTATTTGAGTATCGCCACTTAATTCTCCGCCCTCTGCATCTATCTACTGCCAGCTCAATCCAGCGAGCAGTTTAATCAGTATTAAATATTTTGACGATTATATGTTTATTAATCTTTTCAATAAGATGTACCCATTTGTCGAGCAGATTAGTAGAGTGATCTAGGTAGAGCCTCAACGCTCTCACTCATGAGTCCCGGATTCGATTCCCGGCAGAGCCGACATTAGAAATGTTTTCAAAGTGAACTTTGGTCTGAGTGAGTAAGGTATGGTTCCATTTTATTCCTTTTTAAGGTTATCCATTATATCATTATGTTCCCTAATAACTTCCCTGACGTATGTAACTAATATTACTCTAATGATCATAACATATCTATAGAAAGATTACTGATACTAGAAGATTGATCAATTAAAAACCTTTTTTCTTGGGTTTTTATTTATATGCATTTATATAGAGCCTTTGATGCAATAATATTATGTCCTCCCATTCCAGTTAAAGCATCAATGCATAACAGTTTTAATAAATAAGTTTGGAATACTTTGATAAAGGTGGGCGTTGGGTGAATGGAGTCACGCGAAACCCTTCACAAGTGTAAGCCTTTGTGGAAATGTGTTGACGGGTGCACCACGTTGTACGCATTAACCTTTACAAACAAATAAAAATGACTGTAAACATAGTTATTTTATTATTCATAATTAAATTTAAAGTTATACACTTTACTTACTTACTTCATTTATTCATTACGTACAAAAAAAATGCAGAATTAAAACAAATTCCTAACCTCGGCTGCCATTATTTCTAAACGTGCACTTTTGAGGCAATGTTCGCAAATTTTGACTAAGTTTTTTAAAAACTTTTTCAATTTTTCAAACGGTTTTATCGGCCATAAAAACCGTTGTATTTGTATAATTTTAATAAAAAGTGTAATTCACTATTGTTAGGTACGTGAACATGTACGGTACGTAGGCAGACAGTGTGTAATAAATTCTTCTTACGTCACTTACGATATAAAATGATATTCAAAACAAATTTAAATTTCAAACACCCACCGGTTCAAGGGTCCGTCGCGTTATAAAAATACGAAATTACGGACTAAAAAGTCGCCATACGGGCTTAAATTTTAGTTCTAAACTAAATTAACTTCACTTGATTAGAAATATTATATTTTACGTTTAAATTGAGAACATTGTCTATACATGTTTTAGTCATGTTTAGTTTAGTTTATTTTAGTAGCGGGTTTTGAGTACCATTTTAAATTTAAGTTTGACAGATATCATTGAATTGTTTTTAGTTCAATGGAAGCATTTATTAAATAACTGTTATTTACTAATTAATAAAAAATATAATTATTAAATGCCTTCGACTTCGTACGCGTGTGGTTCATGCAAACGCTATTGTAAAGTGTCTCCATATAGAGACCAAATCCAACTTGTATAATCCAATGTAAAATTTGAAGAAAACAACAATGTACAAAATAAAATTTAGTGACAGTTGTCGGTTGTCATTGTCAGTGATTTTAGTTGCAAAATGGTTGCAAACAACGTCGACGACTAGACGCGACGCGACGTGGCGTGTTTGAAGAACATTCCAACCAGTAGCAATTTAAAATGTGTAATGAAGCTGCGGGTATAGCTTAAATTGAAACTGTTCTCTGGTTTTCATACTTACTAAAAGTGATAATAAGAATTTCACAATAAATATAATCTTTAATGAGTATACTAGCTAACCGACCCTCCTGGCTTCGCATGGAGTTCCAATTTTTAAATAAATTCTATCACTGTATGGTATGATGTTATGTATTGGCTTGCTCAAAACAGAAATTATATACACATAAATTATCTATACTAATATTATAAAGAGAAAAGATTTGATTGTTTGTTTGTTTGAATAGAATAGGCTCCGAAACTACTGGACCGATTTGATTTGATTTTACCATTAGAAGCCGATATTATCTGTGATGAACATAGGCTACTTTTTACCGCGGAAAAATGCTTCATTCCTACGGGAAATCTAAAATAAAAGTAAATACTAGCGGCTTGGCCCGGGATACACTTGACAGCGCCATCTATCCAGAATCGGTGAAACGACTAACATGACAATTGCTTAGTGATATTTTTAGCGATTCATTCCACGGTAGATGGCGTTTTATACTTTTCAACGCGGACGAAGTCGCGAGCACCAATAGTTTGTGAACATGTAAATGAAAGTTCACACACGATGAAGCCAGGGCAAGAGCTAGTTGTAAAATAAATCTGTTACGTTTCAACGCTTCTTAAACGAATGTAACGAATGAACCGGCTCTCAGTATAAAACGCTTATCTATCGGATCTCAGTTCATTTAGATTCCTATTAAATTAATAGTGACGGCAGATAAGAGGCGGTGTCGCATATTGATGCAGCTCTCATCGAATACAAAGTACATTTTACTTACTAAATTAACTATACGCCTCTAAATTGCCCCATTTAGATCCCGTAAGATACAGTAAAATCTATCACTACTTAGCTGGTAGATTGTAACAGTTGTGAAATCAAATAGTAATTGCTACTTTTGCAGTGTTGCGACCGTATAATATTATGTTGTAGCGTTATTTTTCAATATTTCATCCCGACTAATATTGTAAATGTTAAAGTAAGTTTGTTTATTTGTTTGCTATTTTTTTTGGTACACAGATAGTTAACCTGGATTAACATAATAATACATATATGAATACCTACTTTTCGTCCTGGAAAAATTATAAATAGGTTCCCAAAGGAACGTCCAGAAATCATCATCAATCATCATACTAATAATAAATCTGTAAGTGTACGTATTGTATACGTATGTATGTTCATCCATAACTCTTAAACGAATTAACTGATTTTCATGAAACTTGGTAGATAAACATTTAGACGTACAGGACACAGGATAGGGTACTTTTTTTCTTTTTCAACGTGGACGAAGTCGCGGACGCCAGCTAGTATATTATAAAAAATGGTCGTCCCAGCTATAAAGATGTCAGATGTTTTCTCGTAAGGCTTTATTTTTCATTTTTCAACGCAGAAAAAACTTTTCATGACACCTAAGACTGGAACTATTTACATCATTTTTTTACCAAAATATCTGAGAGTCCATTGATAAAATCACAGGTGGGACATATTGAATTAATTACAGATCTTCAGGAAAAGTAATAACTGTTTGTGTCAACAACTTGAATTTTACTATTATCCTTCATTGAATTACACACAAAGTATAAAAAAATTCAATTAAAAAATATAAACGCGTGTGATCTCCCTCTTTTTTTCTAATCATTGGGTTTCAGAAACACAATATAATATTTGTTGGGACACGCCCCCTGGCGTTCCGGATATGTACCGAATAAAAAGCGGTGCTGTAGTTTAATCCGACATAAATCTCCTGTTCGCCGGTAGTACGACTATTGTAATGAAAAAATGTGAACCATCTGTTGCACCCTTCATTACTTGCTGTACGATGAATGGGCCAAATAGCACCGTCAACTTTTTAATGTAATTGAAATTGTGAGGACCCCAAAATGTTTTATTAAAGCCTGTTCAGTGTTATGCATTAACGCTCTTAAAGTGCTCTCTACACTCTTTTATCACGATCGATACACTATCGAACCTAATAATATTAATAATATTGGTTCTAAAATGTAGGCGCGAATGTTATTGTTAGAGCAGAGAACTTATGTGAATACTTACGTAACAAAATAAATATTTTGGTTTATTTTCATGTCTAAATTTGTGGCCTGATTTTTATGGAATTCAATATAGAAAAAGGTCGAATTCTAGGAATGAAGGTGGAAGTTTTTAAAGTTTGCCATTGACTTCTTGAATTCCTTTCATGGACTAGTACAAATAATTATATTTATATTACTATATATTTTCTTATTTTCATTGTAGATAAACATGTAAATTAGGCTATTTCAACATCATACAATTGTACATCATACAATTGTATATCATACATTTATCACACACACACACACACACACATATATAATTGTAAACGATTTTTCTAACGGTTAATAAACATTTTTATTTTTTATTTAATTTTTTTTTATTTATCAAAGTATCAAATGAACTTTTAGTAACTTGAACAGCTATGCCATAACTTCATGAAGGAGGAAATTCCATACTTACAGATTTTAAAATTATTCGAAATTTATTTTTTTTAAATTAGGGCGACTTATTCTTGTCCAAATGGGGACTAAAATTACACAGTATATTGGTATCGATATTGAATACACAGAAATAAACACATTTATTTACACCGAAATCAAAACAGATATGGATAAATCAAATCATCCTTATCAAACAAAGTGACGTCATTTGACAGAATAAAATTAACAACATTAATCTAGATGTATTAAAGGCAGATGTAGAGCTACAAATGAAAGAAACTCTATATGGACACGAGCCGCGTCTTTTTCAATTAGTCTCAGGATAAACTTTACACTTCGTTTAGTCATATGTACTTGTCCGCGCTTCCTTATAAAATAGGGCAAAGAAGACCTCGACCCCTGCGAATGTGGATCGTGTTTATCGAAGACAGGGACAGCGATATCTGATCGTGTACAATAGAGTAAGATAGAGTGTCGCACACGAGGCGGAAGATTTATCACGTGACTAATACCGAGTCGTGCGACGGCGCGTCTCTGTCCCCGGGGACTCCATCAAACGAGTTTCTCTCCCCCAACGCACGATGCAATCTATGCTGAATCGTATTACAATAAATTGTATTAACTCGAAAAATAGTCGAGATAGCAAACATCGTCCATCTGCACACAATCGTCCCATGCATCGCGAACTGAGTGCCCCTCGTTTCCTTAGCAGCGTAGTTCTATGGCGAAAATTTATAGATTTTACGAGGGATCATTGGAAAAGTCGACCACATTGTCATATTTCATGTTTGTGGGCGGAAATTACGTCATCGGAGCTCGTTTATCCCCACTGTAACATTGTTTATGGTGGCTTTTATTTTTCTAACCATCATTACTTTTGCTTTCTCTCACTAAGACTTGAACACAATATTATAAATTGTCCAGTTTCTTCAAGAGACCTCTTAATAGATTCATGTGTTGGGTTTCCCAAGGTGACCGTAGTCACCTACCATATTATCTTAGTCTTGAACCCTCTGCCTATGCCTATTAATCTCCGCTGTTAAAACAATTATTCTTAGTCTTTAACCCAAAGTTAGATATTAAGACCCATATTTAAGACTTAGACTTTGGCTGAATTTTCTGTCAATAATACTAAAATATTCAAGTTCATATTCATATTTGTCGGTCTTGCTACGATTTACTACTACAATATTGAAACCAAGAGTTGTTAGAGAAGCATATTTTAATAATCAATTAAAAAATTAATAATTAACTTCATACTACATAATTTAAAACCTAACATAAAACCATTTATTTCCGAAAAGTTCAGGTGTTTGCATAACAGCTTCGAATAATGTAATCAAGTCTTGATGGTGATTTCGCCGGCTAGAGTGACATTCTGAAACGAGTCGCAAATATATTAAAGTACAGTGCATTTAGTAATGGTCACCCACAGATGGTGACATTTGCAATCTTCAACTTATGCATAAATTAATCGGCTATCTACAAACGCGCCTCTAACTTTACAATTTAAATGAGTTTTTGCATAAAATTTTGTCTTATCTGTTGTTAAATGCAAAATTCACAGCTTAACTTCTATCTCGTTTAAGTAGGATGCATTAAAAATGCATTTCGGTGCAGTCATTGTCAATGCATATAAATTACTTAGTTATCGGAGCCGCTGCAGAGTCGATAAGTGAGATTGTCGTTAAACTGTTTCGACCCTAAAGTTGCCGTAGAGTAAATTGTCCAATCCTCAACGCAATCGGCCAAATGGCGTCAACGCATCGTGATCCTTATCAACGAGTAAATCTTGGGGACGGATCGTCAACGTCGGGGGACGGACGATAACTTAATTGCTTTGACACCGCCCGAGGTTATCCGCAGGAATTATGAAAAACACTGCGGGCGCCACTCTGATCTCTGCTTACGGACTTAAATTTTTAAAGCGACCTGATTTATGCGGTATTTTTTATCTTGCCGCCTCTTAATTATGTTTGTGTACTAACAAATTAGTAAGTCGGAAAAAGTGTTTCAACTAGATTAACCTTATATCAATTAAGTCTGCACGGAATGACACATGGCCGGCGCGCATACGGCGTTTGAAATCTATTAGCCTCACATCCTGCGCACGCTCCGAAACAAATAAACATTACATCCCTGATTCCCGTCGTAACACAAATCCCCGTCGCTCGTTCGCTTCTTACTAAACTAATAAATCTAGACAATAAATTCACTTTACATTACAATGCCGGGCGATGTAAACGAGGGTTTCCTTACTTATTGCTTTCTGACGTTTAAAAGTCAGTATATAGAATTATTTTGCCAAAAGTAGGCGCTAATATTCAATCAACTATGATCTTGAAACATAGTTGATTGAATCATAGTAACGGTTTTTAATTTTATACAACCTCAACAACTATAAAACATTCAGCGCCTAATTTATTTACAGAGGCGCTACGTTTCGCTTAAACACTTCCCAATATAAAAAAAAATCGTGTCAACTAAAAATTTCGATATTCGAGCCCGTGCTTAGTTAGTACCGTGAAAAATTATCCAATTAGACTACGGAGCGAGGCATTGTGTGATCGATTTGATCGGCAGCTACTATCTTACAATGAAGAGAGACATTCTGGAACAAGAAAATAGTTGGGTGTCACCGAACCACCTACGTGCTCTCTCGCTAGCTCGCGGGCCAGCCGCTCAGCAGCGGAACCAATCAGTCCGTCACACCACCACAAAATGCGCCTCGGCTGTGCTTCGCTTAATTAAAACTCGACGGGACGTCACGTCGCGTCGCCTACCCCGAGGCATTCAAGCACCTCTCAAATGTCATAGTTTGGGACGACATCTCTCATTGTGCCATTTCGTAATAAGTGTCACTCGAAACGACACCCGTGTGAGTGTAATAGAATCACACTTCGGCTACTGGGCATTATCGATGCGGGTCGGCGATAAGACACCAACTTAACGGGATCTTAATTGGAAGGCCAGATTAAATAATAGATTTGAAGCTTAGGCAGTTTCAAAAATTTATGTAATTAATTATTTATTTTTCTTTGTTGCAGCGTTATCGTCAATTAAAAGTAATATAGACAATTCTAATTGCATTCTGGTACAAGATGTGAAAGCAGTTACACATGCGCAGGGGACTAGAGACGCTTTATCAACATTATCACCTTCAGATGGTAAATTTAACATGATTTAATTTTTAAAGTCTCGTTTTAATTTGATTCTCGGAATCACTTTTGCTTTTGTGGTGTATTCATTGGATAATATATAGTTATATTTCTATTTCTAGAATCTATATCAACGTCATCATTAGGCGGATGGTCAACAACAGCGGAAGCAGCTTTTGAATCAGCCATTATTCCGCAACAAGCACAACAAGCAGCCCCGCCGCCTTGGTCTCCAGCTCTAGAAGTTAGAGAATTCGACGAATTACATAGCGCTACAATACCAGCCTACCAGTTCTGGAGCTCCGAATTTAGAAACAAACAGCCTGCCTACGTTAGCCTTAATTTCACTGTACCGTGGGGTGCCAATTTCGCTGTGTACGGCAGAAGAAATGTGGCACCTAGTGTCACACAATACGATTTTGTAGAATTTATTCGAGGAGGCAGAGTCGATCATAGGCTAAGGAGAAGAAGAAGCTCAGACGCATTTAATCAAAACGTGCAATACGCAGACTGGAGTTCATTAATAGCACCGGCTCGGCCATTTCAACGATGGAATCACACAATAGTCAAAAGATCAACAGATATGAGGGTGAATGTCAGTATATTACAATACCTTGATACGGGAAGATGGTTTATTTCGATATACAACGACGAACTTCAACCACATAATGTCGAAATGATTGTATCCGAGGCCGAAGGCGTCACCAACTCCTGCCCCGACGACTGTTCCGGCCATGGTTCCTGTTATCTTGGAAAATGTGAATGTATGGACGGATATGAAGGACACGACTGTTCAAAGAGTAAGATTAAACACTAACATTAATTTATTGAAAAATACTCAAATTTAATATAATTCATTTATAATTGTATTTGTAGGTGTTTGTCCGGTACTTTGCTCTGGACACGGAGCGTACGCGGGTGGTGTCTGTCATTGTTCTGAAGGTTGGAAAGGGGCGGAGTGTGATATACCAGCACATGACTGTGAACCGGCTGACTGTAACGGACGAGGCCAGTGTGTTGCTGGACATTGTCATTGCAATGCTGGCTGGAAAGGGCCTAAATGCGACGAAGGTAAATTTATAAATTTCAATTTAATAAAGCCATTCATCATTGTTTGTTTCTTGTCTCCATTGTTTTTAATTTCCTCAGAGGATTGTCTTGACCCAACGTGCGGTGGTCACGGGTCCTGTGTACGAGGTCGATGCGTGTGCCGAGCTGGATGGAGAGGAGCAGCATGCAGTGAACGTGATGCACGTGTTCAACGTTGCTTACCAGCTTGTTCACAGCGTGGAGTATATGATCTAGACGCTGGGCGATGTGTCTGTGACCCGCTTTATACTGGCGATGATTGTTCTCAAGGTAATTTTTGCTGCTTTGACTATTTACTAACAAATTCACTATGACCTGTACGTTGGACTGAAAAATATTTACTTGTAATTTATGTTTTAGTGGTGTGTTCTCTCGATTGTGGTCCTCATGGTGTTTGCGCTGAAGGCGTGTGTCGTTGTGACGAGGGTTGGACTGGCGCACGATGTGATCAAAGGCCATGCGATCTTCGATGCCATGATCATGGACAATGCAAAAATGGAACCTGCGTTTGCACACAGGGATGGAATGGAAAACACTGCACTTTACGTGAGTGAATTCTAAATAAATCAAGGACTGTCTTTATTATAGTCATTAATTGATGTCTTATTTAGGGTTTTGCTGGTATTTTAGTAACAAAGTCCTACAATCTGTTTTTTTAATATGTCTACAGCTGGTTGTCCAAACGGATGCTCTCGCCATGGGCAATGTCTCCTCGAAGACGGGGTGTACAGATGTTCGTGTGCCGAAGGATGGGCTGGGACTGACTGTTCTATAGCTTTGGAACTGTCTTGCAGCGACAATGAAGATAATGACGAAGGTACAGCTAATTTTTTCACGTCCTGTGTAAAAGTCTAGGAAAATTCTCAGTAAAAGGGGAATAAATCAATATGTACTATTTACAACTTGAAGATGGAATGACGGACTGTTCGGACTCGGAGTGCTGCACTCGGCCAGCATGCGCCGACCACATCATGTGCCTCGCCTCTAACGATCCTGTAGAAGTACTACTGCGAAAACAACCACCCTCAGTCACCGCGTCCTTCTACCAACGAGTCAAATTCCTCATTGAAGAAAACTCCGTCCAAAGTTATGCCCATATGGACGAATATTCTGAGAGGTGAGTATAATTCATAAGAGCAGCGAAGCATATAAATTTTAATGTACACCAAATCACTTCATGAGTGTAAAAGGTATTGTACTATTAAAACTCACATTTGATGGTTGATAACTTTGAAATAATACAATGACTTTTACATCAGGTTTTTGGTTTAGGACTGACCTACCGGTTTGCACAGTTCATTATGATTAATATTTGCACTTTACAATGATTTTAGATACGTGATATCATCGACGTTATTAAAAATCCGTAAGAAGAAACAATAATTCATTTGAACATAAATTAATTAGGAACTAGCACCTTACCATTCGTTATCCTGCTCATCTTCCTAAACCTCTCCGAGGATTTGGTGTGTTTATTTTAATTTAATTGATACAAATACTTTTATGACTTACGATTTATTTTATCATCTGGTGGAAGTGTTTTGATTTTCCTCTGTTTTCTCGCGTGTAATAA
Source organism: Synanthedon vespiformis (assembly GCA_918317495.1). Taxonomy (NCBI): domain Eukaryota; kingdom Metazoa; phylum Arthropoda; class Insecta; order Lepidoptera; family Sesiidae; genus Synanthedon; species Synanthedon vespiformis. The sequence continues at coordinate 10,189,190 of OU906949.1, read as the reverse complement.
TTATATTGATTTATCATTTGCGATCCCAGCATGGTTATGTTTTACCATTAACCATAATTTTCCATCACGTTGATTTTTTTGTATTATTATTTTTCACACCAGATCCGATGTGTTGTGTATTGTCTAATGTTTATCCCTTGTGTGTGTCTACCCTTACCAGTTTGTCTTAAAAAAACAAAAGCGTCTTTTATGGGTATATTTAACTGGAATTATACAATCGATTGAACGCTCAAAAGCTTTCGAACAGTTTGGTTTGTCTTCTGGCCGAACAAGTTAAATGCTATTTGAATAAGGTTAAATACAAATGTACTCGAATCATGACAGACATCCGTTGTGAACAAACGCAGCGCTACTCTCTAACGTACAATTCATCTTTTGTTAGAAATACAGCCACATTTGTCTCTACTCGTATTTTTGTATTGAGACTGTCTTTCATGATTGGAGCTGATCAAAATTCAAAAGATTTACTTGCCCTCACGTAATTTAATGAAAGCAAATAGATATTTTCGAATGCAATCTTTGTTCTTTGATAAATAAGGCAAAGCAAAACTGAATAAAAGTAGTCAACCCACCTCGCTTTATATGCAAAAGCGCCTCAAAAGTTTGTTTGCATTAAAACACGAGCCGCTTCACTATTTTGTTTAAGTTTCAAAGTCTAGACTGGTTATATTGCGTTCTAGCATTCGTTTCATCAGATCTTAATAAATGTAACATCTGACGGAGCTCCTTCATGCATTAATCATCCAGCATGTTTCTAACTCCGTTTACGAGGAATTACTTGGTGCAACCTGACAAACGCAACACGAAATTTGATGTCATTTTCTAGTCGACTTATAAACGTGGTGGTTGTTCTAATGCAAACGAGCTTCGTCTCCTAGTTACAGTCGAAAAAGAACAGTTTAAAACGTCTGGTGCTAAAACGCAAGGTAACCAATATAGACCGACGCAATCGGCCGGAGCGATTGCATAGTCGGGGTGGGGTTGCACTGAGGGATGTAGGTATCTGTGTAGTAATCTGTCCTGTCTTTCTGTGTCCCTGTGCCGCCGTGTCCGCCACTCCTAGCGAGTTCTGGAATTCCTTTACACCATGGTAAGTGTCAGTCAGCCCGCCCTCGCCCCTCAGTGTTCAGTATCTTCCCTTTGGTTGCAACTCCTGCATTATGTGTGTTATGCCGGCGCCCGCCGCGTGCCCACGAAGCGGGGCACGTGAAAGGCGCCACTGTTGCTTCTTTGTTTTAAGTTCACTCCTCTGTCTGTATTCGTTTCATTATCTATGTGTATGTAACGTCACCTGTATATGTTCGTCTTGAATGTTCTCGTGTGGCTGCGACAAAGAGGGCCGGTGCATCGTCAAGTGTAACCTCGTCCGAAGTCGTTTGCCGCAGCCACATTTATGTTTCTTTATAATATTTATTTATCTCGTCTACTGTGCTTATATTTATAGTTCACTTGTATACTATATATTTGTTCTGTATAAACTTAGGAAAATCATTTACGCTTTCACGCAAGAAGTCTTGAACACAAATTGGATAGGCTATGTGTAGGACTCGTGATATATACGAATCGAGACGCGAAATTTGTATTGTCAATTGAGCAAGATTTCAGAGAACACGCAAATTTAGCTTCAAATAAACTTACCCTTTTATGTGTTCCTTACCCTTTGTCTGCGTCTTTCATCTGTTAACCAACCCCCCTACCCTTCGCCCGAGCTCTTTATGTGTTTAGATCCTCACCCCTGTGACTAACCAAAACACAACTTATTTGAATGTACTCCGAATACTTCACAGCGACAGCGCTCTCGTCAACATTGTACATTACGACCATTTTGCTTAAATCAAACTATTTTTGTCGAATGATGAACATAATATTGAAATTGGTGCAAATGAACATTAATTGACTTATACATTTTTACTTAGTGATTGTATTTTACTGTAATAAATGCTACAACATGCTAATTGTTAAATTTTGTTGTATAGAATTACTGACTAAAAATGTATATGAATGATTATTTTTAAACAGCTCTACTTTAAATTCATCCATCTATACTTTACTTACATGTGTTTAAAAGAACATATTTATTGAATAGGTATGTTTGTGCTAAGTTTTTTCAGGAATCTTAATACTGGATGTGTTTTCAATTTGTGCTAATGTTTTGATTTACAGGTTTGGAAATATTTTGATGATATAATAATTATAATTTGAAGGTATCATTAGGAGACAACGGGGTATGTCAACTGGTCAATAAAATTTGCTTATAATAGAAAATTCGCTTTGATCATTAAACTAATTTTTTGTTTATCATTTTCATTCGTATTTTAAAGTAATAAATGAAGCTTATCATCTAAATTTTTGATTAGTTTTGGTTAAGTTTAGTTGAAAATTATTTAAAGTCTAATGTCGTAATTGCGATTGGGTTCCAATAAATTGTTTTGCACCAATTTCAATTCTTTGACATAACAACACTTAATAAGAGTTTAAGACAAAATCATAGCCGTGATTTTTGTGTTACATTGCATTAACTGCATAATACCCTCTCTAGGAGAATTTCCGTTTACTTTCAATCTTACCGATTCTAATTTCAATTTTCTTAAAGAATTTCTTTACTTTTCGCTTATTTATAAATATGTTATGTTGGTTTGTTCTTATTACAAAGTGGTTTGAGTGAACCGAAATTTTCCCTAGACGTTTAGCTGATCCTGATAAGAGAATGTGCCATGCTGAAGACTTCTTTTTTTATGTTTTATTTTCATACTTTACTTCACTCTTGCAGTTTTTATCAAAATATAAAAGCGCCTAGCTTTAGAGCTTCGCTCAGTTTACGATCGAAGCTCACTCGGCGATACGTTTCACACATCAATAAATTTAAATGCAGCCATTGGAGTTTATTATCCAAGCGTGCGGTAGGTGTGATAAAAAATATACGAGGAATACCTACCGTCAACAATATATTCTCGTGTTATATAACTTTATGCGTTTTATACGATTTTTCGACGCGTTGACAAATTATAACAGTCGTAACATGATGATAAATTATCTTACTCGGTGATACAGTATTATAATGTGTTTTCGCAATGTTAATTAACCAGGCTGAGGCTATATACCTCCCATGTATTATTTTTATAACCCTACTCGAGCTTGAGCTTCAGATTTACACATAAAATGTAAAAAGACTATTTAAATAGACTATAAATAATATAAAACTGGTTCCAAACCTCTAATATACCTTAGACTTGAAGCGCACCATTAAGTACAATGATTTAGTCAGATATAAATAAAGAAATCAGTTTCTTTACATTTATTTCGATCTTATTCCACTACCAGTTATTTATCGAAACTCTAATTTATTGGAACTTTAACACTAATAGCCACAATATTGACAAAATGACAAAAAAATGTAGTCCGTTATTGGCAGTAGGTCTTAAGTATACATATGTACTTACTCTTATATTATTGTCATATGAGTGCTGTGTGACTATGTTCCAATAAAGTAAAATAAAAATAAAAATTTAAGGGACCCAATATTACGATGGTCTTTAAAGAACGCTTTGTTCCTTTTTTTAAAGTGCCTCTCCATTACTGAAGGTCAGCTCAGAAAACTTCTGCCCGTGCTGGGCCAAACGAAAGTTCCATTACCTGATCTTACGTAGCCAGAATATCTTCCGCCTTCCAGGGCGCCGTTTCTCTTTTAATATTTCCTATTTTGAGTACTCTATACTCTCCATGAAAGAGAATATTAGGTAATCATAATTGAACGGATTAAGATGAGGACGAGATGATGGCTACTCCATCGTACAGCCACGTTGAAGTTAGAAATGTTCCTTTCTAGCCACTCGTGTGTGGATCTAGCTTTGCGACCCGATAATACATAGAGTGCTGTTATAATAACCATTGGTCATAACCAATGGTTATTATAACATTATATGGCATTGTTAATAAGCTTATTAAGCTGAAGATATGTCTGATAAGATAAGAATAGGAGGGAATAAATTACACAAATTGATAATTCAACCCTTCGCAATAGCTAACACCTCAAACCATCACTGAAACCTAATTGCAAAGCTTCACTAGAATTCTGAATACGTAATTATTAACTTTGAGTTCTGTACTTTGTTTATTAAAAAATGTTCGATAGGAAAAAAATCTCAAACTCCCAACCTTTATGATAACCAGTATCACCTTTCTGCTCTATAAATCTAGTAATACCACGGAAGCTAAAAATACAGACCAACCTGCTTACCTACCATCTATTTAACCTCATACATCTATATCATACAAAACAATATTTTGGACACTGCTCAGAATGGATGTAAGATTGGGTCCTGTGATACACTAAGAAGCTCCTTCTCATAGATCGGTAGCTTGGATTGATTACCAGATTAAGATACTTACCTCTAGGAAAACTCGACAGGAAACTTACGGTTAGGATATTAACCGTAAAAATATACTTTAATTAATTATATATAACCATGAATTTTATAAACCGCCCAATTTATATCAATGAAATTTTGTGATTGGTGTTATAGCTTGAAAGATAGGATTTAATTTATAACGATAAGCGGACGAAGTCGCGAGCTTTAAGCGTCTAAAATATAACTTTTAAAAACGTACGTATATATATTACAATATATTTCAAACTTATGTTAGTTACAATATATAATTTATGAAACTGAAATTTGTTATGAAAAGAAAATACATAATAATGGTTGCATTTGTAGGCATCGGATAAAGTATGCAATGACATGGTTTTAATATATAATAGTAGAAGCAAATTGATGTGTGAAACGTTTCGCTTGGCGCTGTATTCGTCGACATGGACTGACCTGGTTTATCTGTGCAGCCGTGTTTCGGTGATGCGGGGTCAAGTGGTCTCCCCCCAGGGACTTGGAATCATCGGCATTAGGGTCTCCGTAGACCGAGAGGCTCGCTTCGGCTTCACACTCACAAGGCAAGGTGGATGGTGAGTAACATTTTGATTATTTTTTTCTCTCTTAATTCAGGAAACAATCAGTCATTATATGGGTACATATTTTTTACAATATACATAAATATTTAAAGACTTGGAGTTCCATAAAAATAAATATTAAACAAAATACAAAACACAAAACAAAATACAACACACACTGAAATAAAGTCCTACACATACTACGTACAATACAAAATATAAGTAGGTCAACAACATGAACATTTTAAAATTTAAATTCAAGTTACCATCAAAAGCCTATTGCGTATTTGAATCCTATATTTACTCAAATTTCCACGGAATACAATAAATTCGCTATTGTGTGTGTCAACGCTTAGGTCTAAAAAAGTTTTATTAATATACTTAATAATTATAATAATAATTTATTTGCTGAATACTTATAGATAATTATTACAATGGTTTTATTTATAATGAATAAGGCTCGCCACATTTTACGTTACCTTTTGGGGTGTGCAAGTATTTTGAAAATATTCTTTCATTTTCTTCTTAAATATATTAACATTAACCTGCTTAATGTTGGTCAAAAACTGTTAATGTCTTACAAAAAGTTTTTAACACTAGGTATACCATTTTTAAGTTACTTATACATTTATTTTTTCTTTATTTTATTCATCATAAATGTAAATTCACAATGAAATCACAGCATGTCTGCTCCTGTGTGTAAGTAAGGGTTGCTCCATAGCAACATCCATAGATACCATTATCTACCAACAAGTGGACCATTTTACTGGCGATCTTTACATAAAAAATGCACATTGCACAATAAAAAATAATATGTCATTTGTTTCACCTTTTATAACTTTAAAAACAATAAAGTCTTTGTTAATCGTTTTTGAAAGAGACAAACATTTAATTAATATAGGTGGACTACATTTTTACATTTCAAAATACATTTGAATTTTAAAGAAAAATTTCTATACGAACTAGAAACATGAAAACGTACTCGTTGAAGTTGCAACGTCAATATCATTGCACAGATAGTAGCGAGTCCCTACAAATGATATGCATTGCTTGCATTACACTTACATCGCATACGTACATTAATGCACACGGATGGAATGAGGCGCGTCACTGCACACCATGATCATTAAGAGATGTACTTCCATAGATGACGATGACTCAAAGCCATGCGACGATATTAAAGTGGACAGCACAGAAGCATTGATTAAAAAGCTCCACGCTTGTTGTTTTCGTTACGCTTTGATATCAAATTGTAGAAAGCAAAGATTTAAATCACAGATGCGCCGTTGCCATACTTCAGGCGACCGAAAATGTGTCATCGTTGGGAAGAGTGAGCTCACTCTTCCCGCCTTTAGTCGCTTGTAGACTAGAAAGCAGTGAGCGGTTCACGTTGCATACAGACGACATATTACGTGGTCAGTTTTCAGAAGCGCAGGGCGCATCTGTGTTTTAAATCTTTGGTAGAAAGTCGTTATTCATTGAAATGTTTTTTTTTAATAAGCAAATCATCTTAAAAACTAAATTAATAGGCGATTTCCATACGTTACTCTTTTTGTTACTTAGCTTACTAGACAACTTATGTATCGAACTCCAAAATCACCGTCTGTCAAGTAGGCTAACTGTCATTTAAAGTCACCGGTAACCGGCGATAATGAAGCTGATAATTATATTATATACCTTTGTTTATACGGTAAACGTCCAAAACATTAAAAAGAAAATAAAATAAAAATTCGCCTATCGAAGGATGCAGTAAACCGAGTGCATAATTAAATAAAAAATAAAAATCTTTCTAAAAGTAACTAATGAACACATTACTTGTAGTTAGTGAAAGAGGTCCTAAGCCTTAAAAAATTAATTAAAAACAGGTGTAATTTCGCAAGTGATTAAATTGAAAAATGTTTTTCAAAAATAGGTATGTTGCTCTCGAACCTCAAGGTTATATTAATTAAAGGAACATTTTATTAATTACCTTCACAAACAGCCACAAGAAACGAAAGTCTTAGGTCTAATTAAAATTATAGCGAAATATTAATTTCCATGGAAATATTAACGACCTGAGTAATTAAATAACTTAACAAGTTAAAATTAGTTTTCTATCCTGAAAATTTGTAATTGTCTTTAAATATTTTACGAGTTAAGTACAAAATAACAACCTTTCATTAGACCACAGGGGAAACGTTATTAAACGGTTTTATTTATTAATATATTGGGTTCTAAGAAAAATTTGTAAATATGCTTTCTTCATTACCTACGCTAAAGTAAAACTTAGGAAACTGATTTTTCGTTTTCTATGTCCTGCTAATTCTATTATATCGTGGTTATTCCTATTTTGGGCATCCATTTATACATCTTAACTTTCTACGCCTTCTGGAGAAAGTTTCTCCGCGAATTGGTGAACTTATTTTTTAAAATAAAATTGTTAATACTAGGTATGCAAGTATAAACAAATTCTAGACCCCGATATTCAAGTTGAAACAAAGCAATACTTCTGTTATTTTACGGTGGTCTTCTGGGGACAAAACGCCCTGTTCATGACTGCATAATACAGTGCGCTCCACCGTAAAGTTAAATGAGAATATCATTTTGTTTTATTTGTAAATATCGTTACAAAACATACATACAAAAAAATAATAACCAGGTATCACAGGCAAAGGACCAGAAGTACATATTTGACTTTGAAACTACGCTCAAGAGGAGAGATCTTCTTAAGTAATATTAATTATTCGTAACTTCCCATTTAAATTCGTTTCTTAATCATATTTAAAACATTCATCGCTATAGCAAGTGTGCTAATACGTATAAGTAGGAAATAATATTGCAAATGTCTTCAACAAAATCCGCTCTCTTTTGATACTTATATATCAATCGAGATTTCTAAGCAAGTCTTTTGAAATTTCAGGTTCGACGTGCTGGTGAATGGTGGCGGTGCAGTCACACTACAGTTCCAGCGATCGCCGTTCAAGCCCCTAAGGAAGACAGTCTTCGTACCGTGGAACCAGATTGTTGTTCTGCCGCCCGTTGAAATGGAACTCAGCGATGAAAACATCAAAGTACCAACGCCAAGGTTAGATACAGTCACTCTAGCATCATCATCTTATGTGTGTTCCGTGGGTGAAACCACGGAGAAACAGCTAGTATATTATCTACATCTAGATTTGTCGTAATGAAAAATTATTATTAATGAATTAAAAATAATTAAATTCAATATTCAGAGCCCCGGCCCGCCTGGACTGGTCTCCGACTCCGCAATGGTGGGAGTCAGAGGCACCTCCGTGTGCCGCACATGACCACGATCGACTGCGACCGGAAGTGGTAGCGGTGCCTCCTCTCGCTTCGCCCGCGGCTTCGTCTGCCGCCACTCCCACTGTCATTTACCCTGAAGCACAGGTGAGGATTACAGCTTTCACCTCAGCAGACCATCAGACCTCAAATGCCTTTTAACCCACAACACAATAGAGGAGTGTTAAAAGTTTAACTTATGTATCTGTCTATGGCATCATAGCTCCCATAAGGGTGGACCGATTTTAATGCGTCCTTTTTTGTTTGAAAGCTGACACAATCGAGACGGTTCTTAATTTAAGCTATAATTTGTGAAGATCTGTTCAAGCGTTTGAAGATCATCAGCTCATTTCATAATCTGACGAAGGTGTCTCACTAACTGCCACAGGTGTGATTGATTTAAAATTTGGTGTTGACTTCGGTGGTGTCACCGTGACATGGTAACTTTGACCTAATCCTGCAGCGTCAAGTACCTAGTCTGCGAGATAACTAACTTGTCGGCAACTTACAGCAAATATGGCGTAGGTATTTGGGCTCATTAGAAATTAGAAACGTATTTTTTTTATGCTAAGGTCGACAGACAGGCTGACGGTCCACTTGTTGGTAGGTGGCTACCGTCGCCTATAACAGAAGCAACCCCATAAATGCTACAAGTGCGCTGCTGACCACAGAAGAATAAGGGAGTGATGGGGCAATGAGCTCTGGCATCCCTTACTCACTCACCGAAACACAACAACACATAATGCTGTTATTTCACGGTGGTATTTTGTAAGGTGGTGGTTACTGCCGCCAGATGTTTACAATTTTCTTAAAAAAGGAGTCAAAGTTTTCACTTTACATATTAATATAATATTATAAAATGCATTTCAGATCGTGAGCGAGTCCATCGGCATCCCTGGCTCATCTGTGAGTCTAACGTACCGGTCGTCGCAAGCGGCGGGCTACTTGTCGTGCGTGCACGTGCAACTCACGCGGCGAGTCATCCCGGCGTCACTCGCGCGAGTGCGCGTGCGAGTCGAGATCGAGGGCTCTCTGCACTCGCACACGTACGAGGCGGACCCTGACCTCACCCACGTCTTCGCCTGGAACAAACGCAACGTCTACAAGCAGAAGGTAAAGACTCGTCATACTCTCTGCACACTTCTACGAAGGACCAAACATTGTTAACGATAGTTGGATTAACAATACTACCTAAATAAATGCTATTTTACCATAATTATCGAATTAGGACTGATTGTGTGCTATAAGTATATGCAATAGTAATCGGTTATACCTCCTCAATTTTCCCTATAAGTAATATGAAACTTACACTAAAGCACGATTGATTATTAATGATTGACGTGATGATATTCTAAAGGCGATATGTGCATGTATGTATGTTTGTTCCCTATGGACTCCGAAACCGCTGAACCGATTTTGATGAAACTTTCAGACAATCTTCAGATTAATCCAGTAGGTAATCCTGTGAAGTTTGGTAGCTATCGGATACGGACGAAGTCGCGGGCACATATTAGTCTGACATATTCTTGAATAATTGACATATCCCTAAGTTGCATGCCCAACAGGGTCCATAACACTGGTCTAAATTTTTATATTGTAACATCGTTTATACATTATGGTTTGCAATAAAATATTTGAATTTGAATTTGAAATGCAATTTTTCGCCATCCCATAGTGCTTAATTTTGGATTATCCGTGGTCATTAAGTAAGCTTGTTACGTTGAGAGATCAAACGTAACAAACTTTTTTAATTTACAGCTGTATCTTTTATTATAAATCAGGTATTACAAAAGTGTGATAATATTAACATCAAAATCTGCCTAAACCCTAAATTTTAAAAAAATAATAACAACAGTATTTCTACGTTTTCTCCTTACCCATTCTAAAAATACTTTTTCAGGTCTACGGTCAAGCCCAAGCGAAGATTTCCATCGGATACGAATATTCGTCTTGCTCGTCAATCGTATGGGAAACGCAAACGGCCACTTTGGCTGGATTCGATGTCGATATATCTGATATCGGTGGGTGGGGCTTGGATATACATCATCATTACAACTTCCACGAAGGAATACTGCAGAAGGGGGATGGAGCGTTACTACATTTGAAACAGTATCCTAGAACGGTTCAGGTAAGGAACTCGAACATTATTCCGTTGTAGGTATGTTTTATCCTCAATAAAATTTGAAATGATATTAACCTTATATATCTTGTCGAAATCCCTCCTTTTCGTACTAAGCGCTTTGAAACATCCTTTACTTATAATGCGCACTGCCAAGGTTTGGAACTCGCTGGCGTCTGTATTTCCGAGCTCATATAACCCTAATCTTTTCAAAGTTCGAGTGAATAGGCATCTTCTGGGTGAGCTCGCTCCATCATAGGCCTCATCCTTGCTATTCAGCTGGATGTTGGCCAAGAGCAAACCCATATCTAATAAAAAAAAACTTCCCATATATACACATATACACGGGAGTCAAAAATGAAAACATATTTCAGGTGGTTATGGGAACTGGTCTGCAGCGTTCTCTCGCTTGTCCCGACCATTGCAACGGTAAAGCGGCCGACTCCCGTCTCTTGACTCCCACAGCTCTCACCTCGGGACCTGACGGCTCTCTCTATGTGGGAGACTTCAACTTAGTCCGACGTATCACTCCCGAGGGCACAGTCACCACTGTACTGCAATTGGAGTAAGCATCTGCACCGATGTTTCGACGTTAAATTTATTATTTCAAATGTGTTCAGCTGCTTAGTATTTATCTATTTATGTTTTGCAGAACCACGCAAGTAGCGTATCAATATTACATTTGCATTTCACCGGCCGACGGATATCTTTATATATCGGACTCGGAAAGACATCAAGTGAGGAGAGTGCTGCAATTGGAAAAGGTTCGGGATCCATCGATGAACTCTGAACCTGTGGTCGGAAACGGAGATCGGTGTGTACCAGGAGACGATTCCAACTGCGGTGATGAGGGTCCTGCTATCAAAGCGAAACTGGCACATCCTAAAGGTCAATATTTTGTTTATGCCTTAGCTTTTTAACTACTGAAAGTATTTAATTTAATACTTGTTGAAATGACAAAATTCGTTTTACAGGTCTCGCGATAGCAGCGGATAGGACCATGTATATCGCCGACGGAACCAATATTAGAGCCGTAGATCCAAATGGAATCATCCACACTTTAGTTGGACACCACGGTCATCACAACCACTGGTCGCCGGTTCCTTGTCGTGGAGCCATAGCTCCTTACGAAGCTCAGCTGCAATGGCCTACCGGTGTGGCTTTGTCTCCACTGGACGGTTCATTGTACTTTATCGACGATAGAATCATCCTCAAACTGACAGTAGATATGAAAATTAAAGTAGTAGCCGGTCAGCCTTCTCATTGCAGAGTGGGCAGCGATGGAAAACCAATAAATAAATCGAACAAAACTGATGTGGAATTCAGAGAAGACTCGAGTTTAGGGACGATACAATCGCTCGCTTTTGCCCCAAGCGGTATCTTGTACGTGGCAGAGTCGGATTCTAAGAAAACAAATACTATAAAAACAATTGATCCTTCCGGAAAAGTGATGCATTTTGCTGGAAAATTACAAGAGAATTTGAAAGAATTGAGTTGCGAATGTAACGCTTCGATGCCGGCTACAGCAATGCCTGCCAATGGTCGCGATGAAGGAGCGGGATGTCCTTGCAAACTGAGCGTAGCCGTCGGCGATGAACCCCCAACCAGTACTGAGACATTGTTATCATCTAATGCTAAATTCCAAACAATATCAGCTCTTGCTGTCACTCCCGATGGGGTTTTGAATGTAGTGGACCAAGGTATTAAATCATATCATCACATTTATACATTATAGTTTGTATTTCCAATTAAAATCGTGAATAATAAGCCATATTTCTTTTTTTCAGGATCTCTTCATATTTTGGCTTTAAAACACTACCTGCCAACGCACGACGAAAACGGAGAATTTAGGATACCTTATCCTCCAACTTCTGAAATATACGTGTTCAACCGCTACGGTCAACACATTACAACTAAAGACTTGACATCCGGAAAAACTAGATACTCTTTTCTGTATTCCAAAAATACAAGCTTTGGTAAATTATCGACAGTAACAGATGCCTCCGGAAACAAAGTACAGCTGCTGAGAGATTACAGCAATGTGGTCAGTTCTATTGAGAACACACAAGACCACAAACTGGAACTTAAAATATCTGGCATTGGATATTTGACAAAGATCACAGAAAAGGGTTCATCTGAATTCGAGTTGGATTACGACGCTAATACTGGATTACTAAACAGCCGATCGGGGGTCAGTATAATAATTGCCTTCATTTTATTAAGTATTTTTATAATTTGTGTGAATCTAGAAACTAATTATTTGTACATTTTCTAGGCTGGGGACACAGTAATTTATAACTACGATGAGCTCGGAAGAGTGACCAAAATCATAATGCCTTCAGGAGAACAAGTGCACATCACTTCGGGACTCGCTAAGAACTACGGTTTAGCAGTAACAGTGTCGAACCCATCGAGCACTATACCCGTGGGCGTCGCTAAGAAATGTGAATATGTTCTACACGGACAGTCTTTTAAACAGATAACTATTAACAATGGAAAACAAATAACTGAAGGACGGATTTATACGAACAACACGTTACTCTTGGAGACTCCGTGGGCAGGAAAGTTCGAAAGTATTGCTGCTGCAAAGCATCCGCTTTTAGAAGCAGCTTTACCTATAGAAGCGGAAATGCTTCATATGTGGTCACATCAAACGACCACATTCGGCGATGGATTAGTCAATAACATGTATTCCTTGTACACGCTCGTCGGTGATGTTAGAAATCCACAGCAAACTTTGAATCGCGAAATATGGGTCAACGATTCTAGAGTCCTAATTATCGAATTCGATCAGTTCAAGAGTCGTGAGACATTCTTCAATGCCGATAGAAATACTCTGTTCACGATCGCCTATGATGTAGCTGGATTACCATTATCGTTCACTCCGTACGGTGCCGGAGTTCCTCTAAATATTTCTTACGATCGTTTCAACCGAATAAATGGTTGGAAATGGGGTGTGACGGAGGAAACGTACAGTTATGATCCACATGGAATGCTAGCTGAAATCACCAGTCCACAGGACGGCACCAAATTCATATATTACAACGAAGGCAACCTCGTTTCCAAAATCAGCTTAGCCAGTCAGAGGAGTTTTAAGTATTTATATGACAAAGACGGTGGCTTGACAAATGTTATTTTACCGTCAGGGACCAATCACTCCTTCAGTGTGCAGCCTTCGATCGGATTTTTGCGAGTCACGTACACTCCGCCAGGTTCTTCCAAGAAATATTTACAACATTACTCTCATACGGGAGAATTATTACAAACCGTGTTCCCAGGAGACGGAGCCAGATTGGTGTATCGTTATTTCACGACAAATAAAGTGTCAGAAGTGGTTCACGGCGATGGACAAACGCAAATTTATTACGCCGAAAACAGCGGTTTACCCTCAGAAATATTACACGTCGATCGTGATGTCGACTACCGATGGGAAGCTACTTACAATGGTGGACTTTTAACAGAAGAAAGGATCGATTACGGCGCCAAGACTGGACTCAGTAATGCGAAGATCATTTATGAATACGACAACAATTACAGAACTACTTCTGTGCAAGGAAGGATAGGAGGACAGACGTTGATTCCTCACCATATAGTGTACAACAGCAAGACTGGGTCGCCAGAATTGTTGGGACAGTTTACTGTGTCCAAACAGAAATGGAACGAAACATCCGTATACGACGGAATCGCTATGTTCTCGCGGGGATTGAACGAGCAGTTCTTAGAGAAGGAAATATCCGTGAACATTCACCGAATAGAAGTGTTCAGAATGGAGTTCACATACGATAAACACGGGAGAATATCGCAGACGAGAACGCACACCAGAAATGTCGGCGTGAACACTTACACCAATGTGAAGAACTACACTTGGGATTGCGACGGTCAATTGACTGCAGTGGAAGCACAAGAGCCTTGGGGCTTCAGATACGATGACAATGGAAACATGCTGTCGCTGACTTACAGAGGGAATACGATTCCAATGGAATATAATGAAATGGACCGTATAATTAAATTTGGAGAAGGTCAATACAGATACGACAGTAGAGGATTGGTTTCGCAAAATGCGAGGGAAGAAAGATTCCAATACAATGCGAAAGGTTTGCTTATTAGAGCTACAAAACGAGGAAGATTCGACGTTCGATACTACTATGACCATTTAGACAGGTATCTATAATTTCCGTTAAAGTTATATGTATGATAAGCGTTATTATCAACCAGTCATCTTCCATTGTATCTATTTTATTTTATTTTGTAAAGCTGACAGGCACGTTGTCATTTTATGGTAGCTGTCTACCATCGCCTATTAACACTAGCAATTATGCTTTTGCGACATTAAAAGAATAAGGCATAAGGATACCTAGGGGAATTTGTTATGTTCAGGCATCCCTTACACATTCCCAGTTACACAACACCAAACAAAGAGAAAAGATTTGCATTTTGATGTTTGTAATGAATAAACTCAAAAAATACTGGACCGGTTTTAAAATTTACTTCACCTATAGAAAGCTACATTATCAGCGCGTAACATTATAAGCTGTATTTTATAAAGTTACGCGGACGAAGTCGCGTGCAATAGCTAGTATTTTATAAAGAAGCGGCTCTACTACTGCCAGAGACGTGTGTCCAAATTTGTGACTGATTTTTTTTTATTTCTTTCACAGACTGTCAACTAGGAAAGACAATTTCGGGAACGTTACTCAATTTTTCTACACAAACAAGGAAAAGCCGCATGAAGTCAGTCACATTTATTCGCCACGGGAGAACAGATTTATGACCTTGGTGTATGATGACAGAGGACATCTTATTTACACACAGGTATAACTATAGTGTTTGTCTAGAATCTAGATAATTATCAGAGGTCAATAGACTCCCTTTTAACTCTTCTTTTTCGAATTTCTTTCAGGTGGCTCGCCACAAATATTACATAGCAACAGATCAATGTGGAACTCCAGTTATGGTCTTCAATCAGTATGGAGAAGGCATTAGAGAAATCATGAGATCTCCCTATGGCCATATCGTGTACGATTCTAACCCTTATTTGTATTTGCCTGTCGACTTTTGTGGGGGATTATTGGACCAAGTGACGTCCCTCGTGCACATGGCCAACGGCAAAGTGTACGACCCTCTGATAGGCCAATGGATGTCTCCTCTCTGGGAGAACCTCATTGAGAGGATCCACAACCCGACGCAACTGCATCTCTACAGATTCAACGGCAACGACCCTATCAACGTTCAGCCACATTTCAAGAAACCGACTGGTGAATATTGCTTTTAATTGTTTTGAACGTCATTATCATTGATGTATGTGTTTATCTAGATCAGGTGCGCAATTTGGCAAATCCAACTTTAATAAACAAGTCATCCCTTACCACATAAATTTTGAGCGATAAATAAATAACTGAATAAATAATAAACCCCTGCAAAATAGCAAAACCTATTCTGTTGCGTTACATTGTATGAGTATGCTAAGATAGATTACTATATTAACGATTTCCTAATTTTATCCATTTTTAAATATTATAGGCAGCTTAACTCAGTGCTAGTATAGTTCTGACACCTAAGCATTTTGTTTTCTTTTCAGATCATCTGTCCTGGCTGCAACTTCTCGGCTACGACACCAAGAGTTTAGCGCCGCAGCTGTACCCCGACGAGTTGCCCGGAGGCTCAGTGTTGCCCAGTATACCTAACGGTCGTCCAGTTTGGGGCACCGCACCAACAATATTCTCAGCGAATTTGCCCACATACATGTCGCTCCTGCCCAGCGTCACCATAGAATCGGGCTTCCTATCGCACATGTCGAACAAGAGGATCGCAGACTTCCGCAGCCTGTCGATACCGGCCATGTCCGCTCTGAAAACCGACGCCCTGAGCCTGGCGCCGAAGCGGATCGGCTCCAACACCGAACCGCCGTTCGGAAGAGGAATTCTCGTGTCGAGGAACTCCCGAGGGCGAGCCGTCGTGACGACTGTGCCCTCCGCCAACGCCATTTACCGCGACGTGTACACTTCGGTGTTCAATCGCTCGCATCTGCTGCCGTTCTCGTTCGTGGTGCACGGCGACCAGCAAGACGTGTTCTACTTCGTGAAGGAGGACACGTGGCGCGCGGCCGACGACAAGCAGCAACTGAAACGCATGCAAGGGAAGCTGAACGTGACATTCCACGAGGTGGCCGAGGGCGGGCGGTCGTACGCGGACGTGAAGATCCACGGGCAGACGAGCATAGTGAACCTACGGTACGGCACGAGTCCGGAGCGGGAGAGGCAGAGGCTGTTGCACCACGCGAAGGCGACGGCCGTGAGGAAGGCGTGGCACCGGGAGCGCGAGGCGCTGCGCGGGGGCATGGGCGGCTCGGTGGACTGGTCCGCGGCCGAGTTGGACGAGATTCAGAAGGCGGGCTCGGCCGCGGGCTACGAGGGCGAGTACGGCCACGACGTGGCGCGCTATCCGGAACTGGCAGAAGACCCGTACAATATCCGCTTCGTGAAGAAGCGCTCGGAGCGCGCGGAGAGGCGGAGGCGGAAGCGCGCCTCGTGCCGCGCCCCCTGGTGGCTCGCGTGGGACGCCTGCTAGTGATGTGCCGCCCGCTAGTGATGTGTCGCCATCCAAATGCCAAATGGTGTGAGTGTGAGAGCGTGTGAACGGTGAAGAATGAACGCGCGAGTGATTGTCCAAATATATTTTGTAAATAGTCTCTATTAACTGTTAATTGTTGATGTATGTATGTATGTATGTACGGTAGACGCGAATCCCTATCGCTGTGTAAATAATAAAGTTTAATTTGCAGGGAGAGAGTGGACCTTGTGAGAGGACTGATATTAAATAAATGTATGTATAAAGTAAGATTTATGTGAATATGAAATTATTTATACTTATTTATCGGTAAAAAAGCTTCGATTGTGTCCAATGTTCTTATAATAAAATTTAGATGAAGACTATTTGAAAGAATAAAAAGGCATACTTTTTTAACCAAATCAATATGTAGTTTTCTTGATACACCTCTAAATAATAAAAACCTCTAAATAAGAATTTCTACGTAATCGGACATACGAATATACAATACTAGCTGCGCCCGCGTAACTTTGTAAATTATATACTAAAACCTTCCTCGAGAACCACTCAATCCATTGGTGAAGAAAACAGCATGAAAATCGATACTGTAATTTTTGAGTTTATCGCGAACGGACAGAAAGACGGACAGACGCTAGTAGAAAATTTTTGTATCGGTGGAGAGGTTTCCGACGACTGCCGATTGGCAAGGAATCTCGGCGGGGTCAGGGTCAGGGAAAATATATATTAATTACTCATTTTTTATTTTTTACTAGAAGCTTTCTTTCCTATTACTTATTCACGTATAATCTTCTGCTTCTTATAAAGCTTCTTTCCAAGTCTGTGCACTATCTTCGTGTGCGTGAACAAAGCCGCGGACTGCTTGAAGGTGTCACCGCACTCCGAGCACATGAAAGGACGCTGCTCCGAGTGAATTTTCTTGTGTGATTTTAGTGTCGAACTACACTGAAAACGTAATCTTATATTATCTTATACTATACAGGGTTTTTTCTATGACTGGTGGTCGTGACTCCAACCAATTTCCCGTTGGGGTGGTAAATACCCCTTGGTCTCCTGGTGAAAGTAAGGGAATTTGGTTGCGGTGGTTGGAAGTGGGTGGTTGTGGGTGGCGAAAATGTGAAAAAATATATATTTGTCCTTTTCTAACTCATGATTGTGAACTTTCTGGAATGATTTAGAAAGTTCCAAAATGCGTGCAACTGTCAAAATCGATTCGAATTTTTCTAGAAAGCTCTAGAAATTATCTGGATAGTTTGTTTAAACCGACAACTATAATAATAATCAACTTTAAACTGACCGCCGAGAGCTGTCAGCGCCATCTCTCGACGACCAGTAGAACTATCAAGCCAGAAGTTCATCACGGATGATGTCGGCTTCTAATGGTAAAAGATTTTTTCAAATCGGTCGAGTAGTTTCGGAGCCTATTCTATACAAACAAACAATCAAAAATCTTTCCTCTCTATAATATTAGTATAGACTAGCTTAAGAATTCCCTTAAGAATTGCCTATGGAATGGAATGCACAAAATATTAAAAGTATTATACAAAATAAAAATGTTGAAATCCACTGTTATCAGTAGATTAAATATATTAGTCACATTATTATTCGTTGATTTTTGAGCAACACCCACTTAATATAGTCTGATGTTGTACGCTGTAAGAGTCGCGACACAGTGGCCACTCAATTCATTAGGCTCGCATCACATTATAATACAATATACTTTTAGAGGCAGAAATAAAAAAATCTTACATAGAATTTCTTTCCGCAAACATCGCATTCATGATTTCTTGGTCTATACAGTCCGTGCTTAATACGCCGATGTACCATCAAAGTCGACTTTAACACAAACGTCTGAAACACAAACTTTTCTATAAGTTTCTATGGCCCATTGATTGAACGGATTTGGATGAAATTTGCCACACAAATAGTTTATTAACTGGATTAACATAATATGGGATACTTTTTATGCTAAAAAATGTAAGGGTCCTGAGGGATCGCTGTGACGACTTTAGCGCCAGAGCATTTCCTCAGGAACCTAACAATTTTTTACCATAAAAGGGAGTTACACACTCGCGATGTCCATTTTACTTCTCATGGGGTATATAATTTTGGTTTGCTACATTTATTTTTAATTGTAGGAAATATATCAGAAACAAAACAAGCCCAAATTCAGTGGCAACATATACATTAGCAGGTACATATACATTATAATTACAACTACGGGAAGTACTTATCCTACACAGGTCTGCATATTTGAAGTAGATAAGACTTACTTTGTTACACTCTTCGCATTTGAACCCGGTTTCTTTTAGATGAAAAAATTTATAATGCCTCCTCCCATAAATTTCCGAAGCAAAGTGTTTATTGCATTCGGGACATTTATACCTGTAATACATGGAAATACATTAAAAAATATACACCCCTCTGAGGGCTAAATTCTAAATAATAATAATAATAATAATAAATCATTTAAATGCAAGTCTTTCGACAGTTCAGAGGAAAACCATGTACCGAACCAGAAGAGATGAAAATGGCTAAATTAAGCCTCTGAGCGCTAAATTCTAAATGTGAGTCTTCGAACGTTCAGAGGAAAACCATGTACTGAACCAGAAGAAATGAAAAAGGCTAAATTTCTCAAAGGAATCCAATTTCATTTGGGGTTTTGCTGTGGTTATCGACTCGATGTCGATGATAGACTCGACAATTGAAAACATCTAATCTGTGGGTAGCTGAAAACAATGTAATGTAATGAGACTCACCCTTTCACGTGATTCTCACTGGTCTTTAGATGTGCCCTATAATTATGTATATCTTTAAATTGCACATTGCAAATGTTGCAATGAGACAGTTCCTTTGCTATATTCTCACCATGCGTAGCCATGTGCAATTCCAACCTATACCTGGTCCTAAATGTTTTTGGACAGTGATCGCAGATTAAGTTGACTTTTTGCGAGTGCATTTTACTGTAAAAAAAAATAAATTCACATTGAGAAATCACAGGAGCGGAGAATCGCCGTGATGCCCCTGACTCGTATTGTTTTTAAGAGAAAGTAGCTCAATGAATTAAAAATAAACAAAACAAATGCCTTTGGTTTACCTCATATGATATTTCATCGAACGATTTCTTTGCACTTTATAGCCACATATTTCACAAATCCCATGTACTATTTTAAAATGTTTCAAATACTCCTCAGGGGTGCTAGAACAAAAAGCATTTCGAATTTTTTTAATATTATTATTATATTACTAGCTGGCGCCCGCGACTTCGTCCGACTTAAAAAACCTACACTTAAATTTATTAGTATTACCGCCTCTTTCACCAACTACAAGTAAAGTGTTGATTAGTTACTTTTAGAAATCATTTTCTGTTTTATTGAATTATGCACAAGCACAGTATAATAATGAGTACTAGCGTACAGTATGGTCACTCCCTGCCTCCCGTTGAAAGTGCCCCCAGCCGCGCTCAGTTGCCTCACAGTTGCCGGCTGGCAAGGACGTGGCGACGCGGTGCGCAGAGCGGAGGCCAATAGCATGTCTTATCTCACTCACACAAGCATGGTACGCGTTCACCTACACTAGCTTAGACTGTGTGTGTAGCAAAGCGTTTGTTTCATACATTTGATCGCCAGTGACCGGTTTGTGGCACAATATTCTTACGCTTTCATGCCTTTTGCGGGATTGTTACACGTTGCAAGGATTGCAAGGAAAAAAATACTGTTCCCGAATCTCAAAATGAAAATAAAAAATATATCAGCAATGAAGATTGAATACAGAAAAGGACAAAGTCGCGAGCAAACGCAAAGTTTCTAATATTGATATGATTTGAAGCAAAGAAGGTATTACTCACGAAAAAACCTTCGGGCAATGTTTACAACGTGTCTGTCCGACTGTTTGGCGGTCGTGTTTGTCCTTACAATGCGCCACAATCACGTGTAGAGCGCAGGCCTCATATTCGCACAGTCGGCATTTGTAGTGCATGTAATGACGCTCGCTATGTTTCTGCGCTACAATTGGCGATTTGAAGCGCATTTTACAGATGTCGCAATCTTTGAGCTCCCCTGGTTTGTTCTGCACAAATCGTATGGCATGGAATGAGATGATTATTTTTGCGTCAGATACTCCTTTCGCCAAGTAAAGCATTCATCATATACGTTTTAGGTCAGGGGGCCTATTGCGAGTTTTACTCTATCAAACGCGTCGAAAGCGTAAACGTCAATTTGTATGGGAATGAAGTTCAATTTCATTTCCATACAAATTGAAGTTTACATGTTCAACGCGTTTGATAGAGTTCGTGCCATGCAAAAAAAATCATCATCTCAGTCGCAGGACGTCCACTGCTGGACATGCTCCGAAACAGTCAGGTCAATCCTATAAAAATATTTTACGCTCTCGCTAGCGAGTGTGGACACTGTAAGCTCATGGTAAACTAGTATTGAATAAACGGTAACACGCTGGTTTTGTATAGAAAGTGTAGACTCTAATAGAAGGCATCGCGGCCTGTCTGTCCAACAAATACATTCACTCACCACATTATTATAATCTATATGACTGTGCTTGATCTTTATGTGGTCATTCAAATACTCCTCATTTATAAAGCCTATAATACAAAAATCGCATTTATAAAGGGAACTCTGATATTTGCGACGACTCCTCTTCTGGTCTCTTCTCTTAAGTACTTCCTCGTGAGTCAATTTCGTCACTAATATCTTCTTCATAACTTCTTCAGAAACTTCTGATAAATTGCTGTCAACGTATAAAAGAGTTTTAACCTTTTTATTAGACATAATTTCTTGTTTATCCTTATCTGTTTCTGTTTCAATATGCACATTGGTGCTTGTTTGTGACTCAATCATTTTTATATCGACATTCCCATCGTTGATTAAATTTTCCTCTAAATTATTTTCAATATCCTTCTCTGCATTATCTGTTTGCTCGGGGTCTTCATGGTGTGTGGCAGTTTCTGTGTCTGAACTACATACTTCTTCCTTAATACTTGTGAGTTTGTCAAACTCAAGGGTTAGAGGGTCATCAATATGTTTGAATTCAAATAGAGGTTGCTGTTTTGAAATGTCCAAAGTACTAAGACATAATATGTTATCATTCTGGAAAAATAGAAAACAATAAACTTGTAGAATGACTTTTCTTTATGACAAGCCTGCTACTTCGTCCGAGTTGCAGTAAACATTTATATTATCTACACTATTATATAAAGCTAAAGAGTTTGTTTGTTTGGTTGTACGTGCTAATCTCAGGAACTACTGATTTGAATTGAAAAATTCTTTTTGTGTTCGATAGTCCATTTATCAAGGAAGGTTATAGGCTATAGAGAACATCAACTTCTAGACATGATTAGTTTTACCTTTCTATAGATATTTTATGTTAAACAGTTGATATTTAAAACGTTCAATATTAAAGTTTTAAAATCATTTATCTTATTAATTTTAGCTTGTAGCCAATGTTGAAAAAATTTTCTTACAGCTTTTAAACAGCTTCGGTCAGACACTAATAATAATGAGTAACTTATTGTGTTATCATGACATCTGAGGTAGGCCATTGCATTTTTTTAACTCACAAAACATAAAATATACTGCAAGATAAGAAAGTATGGAGTTTTCTAAAAGAAAATATATAAAGGTTATATTAAAATAGTAAGTCTATTATAGAGATAGAGTTTTTATGCCTAGTTATTTTTGAAATACTCATACAATACAATCTCAAAAATTCTTTCACTAATATTTATAAAAATACCTTCAAACTGGGCATGACGTTTTTTAGCTAAATGTGTATTAGACAAAACCACAACTAAAATGTAGTTTTGAGATTAAACTAAATTAAACTTACATTTTGGACATAAGCCAATTTCCTTTGTGCTGTAAACGCTTTTGTTATGAATTTACAAAATCTTAGTACTTCGTTACTACATTCCCAACACACTGTGGCTGTTTTCTGAAATGAATATTATAAATCCTCATGATACACAGGGCCGGAATAAACTTAGGGCCCTATAATTTTCTTACATACATAAATGGTTGGCAATAGTTCTGTAAGTGCAGCAACTTTTTATTGTAGTGTGTATAATATCACTATGAAGGTTTCACTTCTACCACATGTGAATTGCACACAAGTTTTTTTTTTATAATTAATCTTTTTTTTACATTTTAAAAGTATGCCATCAAACATACTATATAATATTAAAAAAATGTAGATATTTTTTTGTTGCTATTGACCAGCATCCAGCCGTGTAGCAAAGGTGAGGCCTATATAATGGAGCGAGCTCACCCACAAGATTATTCACTCCAACTTTGAAAAGATTTGGGTTATGAGCTTAGACACCGTCAGAGTATCAAACAGGTTTAACAAATGAGAGGAATTTTTTTCAGTTTTGTCGCTGCAATAATTTATTTTGCAACAAATTAAGATGAATGTACTGAAATTTATGATGAGTTAAAAAAATCAAGTTATTCCTATTGAGTGTGTACAATTTTCTTACAGTGTTTCAAGTTGATTTTTCTTTTTACTTGGCCCCAGGCAGACTCCTACACTGTTTAATAAATAATCTAGCATTGCAAGTACAATTGATACTTGCAATATTAGAGGCTAGGAATTAAGGTAACAGATTGAATAGATATGCCTGAGAACTACTCTGCTGTGTCTCATCTGTGTAAAACTCACATTACATAGGTAGTCATATTTTTTGCCAATGAAACTCTAAATAAATGAAATATTGATAAAAAGCGCTGACAGAAATACGGCAAATCAAATGACTTATAATATTAACTGTAATTACAATCATAATAATAAAAATGAATCGAGAACAACAAATAAATATTTTACGTACCAGCAAGAAATTAAGCTGAATTAAAGATGGGAAATTCGACAGATGGTATAATTCACGATCCGAACTTAAACATGTGTGACAAATATTTAGTGCGTTTCTTAAATCCATAGTGAAAATCGTAAATGAAATTCGTATTGCTATTAAATTATATAAAATGATTATATTATATTTATAAATAAATTATAATACAATCCCCCGGATCCCCTCGCCCAATCAGTGATAAATTGACAAATTTGACAATAATTTGATTTGTTTGTTTGTTTGACAATTTGACAACAATAATAAATAAAGATGAAATCATGAAACATGAAATGAAATTAAAATAAAAAGTAGCTATCGTGACTTTGACAGTTAATGAGTTGACTTCCACATGAAGCTATGACATGAAGTGATTGTCAAATTTGTCATTTCCACAGATCATGGACGGTACCTACCATTATTATTCTATGTAAATAATGCAATAGCAAAAGAATAAATCAATGAAAAATTAATTGTTCCGTTTAATTATGAATTTGAAAAAAGTACTCTAGTTTATAAATAATGATATTCGCAAAAACAAACTGAATCATCGCAACGCACATACCTTAAGAAATACGTATTATTTCCTTGTCTAGGTTGCGCAAAAAAATGCTCCAGAGCTGAAAAAATATGCTTTACCATTAATCAGCCCCACGAATATTACCGTACTTCGTATTAGGTTGGCCATACTGGCAGATGCTAACAATCTAACCAAGGAGAATAGAGGTCCCAACCCTCTTTAAATCTAATAATGCAAATAGATTATTTTCATTTACATAATTAATGATGTTCAATGGGCGGTTTTCCATTAGCCACGGCACGGCAGACATTTTCATACATTTTTGCTTCCCCCGACACCGGCACATGTTTTTCAAATAGACATAATTTGACAACAGCCTGTCCAGTGGGCTAGTGCCATAGGTCACTGCTCGCTAGAGTATAATAAGTACCTTGTTCGTCGTTTGTGGGTAATTGTTCGAAAAAAAATAGTGTTTGCTCGTTTTTTTTTTTAATTTTTAAAAATTTGGCTTGAACTTTTTTTTAATCAATCTCGGCTAGTTATCGTTTGTCCGATCAAAAAAAATGTTTGTTCGATCTTAATTAGGCTGATAATTAAATTTATAACTAGACCAAATGTGTCGTTAAATAATATTGGTACAAATCTGATACAATAGCAAGTTATCGGTCCAACTCTAACGTTCTAAACTAAACAAGGGCAGCGAAAGAACGCATAGAATGTAAACAAACTTTTTTATAACATTTATTTATTCACGTATAATCTTCTGCTTCTTATAAAGCTTCTTTCCAAGTTTATGCACTAACTTCGTGTGCGTTACTAAAGCCCCGGACTGCTTGAAGGTGTCACCGCACTCCGAGCACATGAATGGACGCTGCTCCAAGTGGACTAACTTGTGTGATTTTAGTGTCGAACTACACTGAAAAATTTATAAAACAATAATAAGCTACACTGACCCGCAACAAGCACTGGACTGGCTGTCCCATACAAATCTATACTAATATTATAAAGAGGAAAGATTTGATTGTTTGTATTGAATAGGCACCTAAACTACTGGACCGATTTGAAAAATTCTTTTACCATTAGAAGCCAACATTATCCGTGATGAACATAGGAATCCTATGATAGGATACTTTTACCGCGGGAAAATGCTTCATTCCTACGGGAAATCTAAAATAAAAGTAAATACTAGTGTCTTGGCCCGGGAGATAGCGCCATCTATCCAAAATACGGTAGATGGCGTTTTATACTTTTCTATGCGGACGAAGTCGCGGGCACCCACTAGTATTTTATAAAGTTACGCGGACGAAGTCGCGTGCAACAACTAGTTACAGATAATTTCGTGTACCATTTTGAAACGCCACCGTACTAAAGTACGGAGAACTAATTATGCGTTTGCGTATTTTTATTCCATAGATAAGTATAGTAGTGTCTGAGGACATCGTAGTTTTAGTTCCATGTACTTACGCTCCATAGCTTACAGCGTCAAAATGGCGTTTTTCAAATAGACATAAATATAAATTGACAGCAGCCTGTCCAGTGCTTACACAGGTCAGTGAATAAGCTAACAATTAACTAACAATCTTCATACATGAGTGAGACTTGGATCTCTTTTCTTTTTGAGAATATCGCGCGGACAGAGGAGTTTGATTTTTGGTACACTTAAAGTTTATATTATGGAGAACACTTTAGAAAGATCATATTTTTATATAAGTAATATTGATTATGGTCAAACGTCTAATGATTATAAATAAATTAAGTAAGCCCCGATAACTTCCGTATAGAACACGACTGTTGGAAAATGATGGGGCTAATGGAATGCCCAAAATATTATACAAAATAAAAATTTTGAAATCCACTGTTATATTAGTAGTTTATTAGTCACATTATTATTCGTTGATTTTTGAGCAACACCCACTTAATATAGTCTGATGTTGTACGCTGTAAGAGTCGCGACACAGTGGCCACTCAATTCATTAGGCTCGCATCACATTATAATACAATATACTTTTAGAGGCAGAAATAAAAAAATCTTACATAGAATTTCTTTCCGCAAACATCGCATTCATGATTTCTTGGTCTATACAGTCCGTGCTTAATACGCCGATGTACCATCAAAGTTGACTTTGTCACAAACATCTGAAATATAAACTTTTCTATAAGTTTCTATGACCCACTGGACGGATTTGGGTGAAATTTGGCACACAAATAGTTTATTACCTGGATTTACATAAATGGAATACTTTTTACGTTGAAAAATGTTAGGTTTCTGAGGGATCACTGTGAAAGTCAAGTTGCCACAGCGATAAAGATGTCAGTTATTTTCTAAGGTGTTATATTTTTCATTTTTCAACGCGGACAAAACCACGAGTACCAGCTAGTGACATACAAAATATGTAATAGGACGTAATTAGTGATGAAATAAATTTACAAATTTCATTAATAAAAACAAATGTTCACAAATAAATAAATGCGATGTAAATAGATAAAGTAATGGATGTTTTGATCGACTTGATTGATAGAATAATTTTGGTTTGCTATAATTTTTTTTTAATTGCAGGAATATTGCAATAGTATTTTATCAGAAATAAAAGAAGCCCTATGAACAAAAATAAGGCAACATCCATACTAATATTATAAAAGCGAAAGTAACTCTGTCTGTCTGTCTCGCTTTCACGCAAAAACTACTGAATCGATCAACATGAAATTTTGCATACACGTTGTCTGGGACACCAGAAAGGACATAGGGACCTTTTATCCAGAAAAAAGGACTAAGTATTCCCGAGGGATCATATAAAAACAGAAATAATTGGGCGCTACTGTCGCATGGCGGCGCCATCGTCGTCACAGCGATATAAGATGACATGAGATGACATTACACAAAATGTTCCCATATAGCTTTAAAACATTATTGATGTATTTTGTCTAAAATTGTCACTTGGTTGTCAAATATTTATAGGTGCGTTCAGAATTTTGTTGTAGTATGAGGTCCGATCTCTAAGACCGATTTTTAAGAATTTTTTTTCGGTAGGTAAGTGATAGTTGCAAAATAACGTTTGCCCGGGTCAAGCTAGCATATATTTTCTTTTTCAACGCGAACGAAGTCGCGGGCACCCACTAGTAATATATAAATTACATTAGCAGGTACATTATAATTACAACTACGAAAAGTGTCCTAAACAGGTGTGCATAGTTGAAGAGGGAATTTTTGTAAAAATCAGTTTTTTTCAACATTTTTGTGGGCTCACAGTTACACTCAAGGATTCGAACATAAGTGGGACAAATGTTTTTTTTTTTTTTCACTTCAAAAAATTTCAGTAGAACCTATCCCAAGTGGATCTTACCTATCGTAACTTGAAATTGATAAAACTTACTTTGTTACACTCTTCGCATTTGTACCTTGAATCCTTTAGATGATAATATTTATAATGATTTCTCCCATAAACTTCGGAAGCGAAGTGTTTATTGCATTCGGGACATTTATATCTGTAAGTAATAGAACATGGAAACACATTAAAAAAAACTCGTTCGGAAATTTCGTGGGCTAAAAATGTGGGTAGTTGAAAATCAATCTAATGAGACTCACCCTTTCGCGTGATTCACACTTGTTCTAACATGTGTCCTATAAGCACGTAAATTTTTAAATTGCACATTGCAAACGTTGCAATGCGACAGTTTCTTTGCTATATTCTCACCGTGAGTGGTCATGTGCATTTCCAACGTGTCCTTAGTCTTGAAAATTTTTCGACAATGATCACAAGTTAAGTATCCCTCTTTTGGGTGCATTAGACTGAAAAAATAAATAAATTCACATTATCACAATTCTATTCAAGCCAATTTCTATTTGCACGTTGTAGAGTAAACGTTATAGAAAAAAAGCTAAAGGAATGCTTCATTGTGCTGTTATTTGGTGTAATAATTTATTTTATTTATTTATTTATTTATTTATTTATTTTGAAAAGGCTAACACCATAACACCAACTAAAGACATACTTAATCACAATATACAACACTCACAGAAAGGAACATGACGTGAATTTAAATTATAGGAAAGCACAACATTATTTAATTTAATTTAATTATATATTAATATATAAAGAAATCAAAAATAGCTAGAACAACCTACTTATTATTATAAAAAATCAATAACATAAAATCAAATGAAATCAGTAAAACAAAAATATCAATGAGGAAAAATTCAATAATTTCAAAAAAGAAAAAACTTCAATAAGCAAAATTCTGGTGCACCATATCACAAGTAATTAAACGATTTTGTTTTAACGCAAATCGAGATTATCTTAGAACTTAAAGCCTAAATAGTGCCTAAGCCACTCCTGAAAGTCCTGAAACGCTGCATTTGTATGAAAAGTGTTAACCCTCTTAGAAGTTAGCTAGTCTTCCCTTATGAGACCACCGTGAAATTACAGCACCTGTGCTGTTGTGCTGAAGCTCATTTCTCTATTCCCATCATCTATACTTCGTCTACTTCTTAATTTATTAATTGGGCCACTGCAACCCCTTAGGCAACATCCTCAGGCGACTTTTAAAAATATTTGAAAAACAAAGGCCCTTTGTTTACCTCATATGATTTCGAATCGAACCCCTTCCTTTCACTTTATAATCACATAACTCACAAGTCCTGTGTTCTGTATTCAAATGTTCCGAATACTCCTCAGGGGTGCTACGACAAAAAGCATTTCGAAATTTTTAATATAATTACATATTATATTGACAAACAGAAACAATAAATATACTGTACTGTATACCCAAGGAATCATCTCAAAATGAAAATGAAAAAAATATCTCTGCAATGAAGATTGAATAAAGAAATGGGTGGCGGACTAAGTCGCGAGCGAAAGCTAAGTTTATAATATTAGTATGATTTGAAGCAAAGAAGGTACACTCACGATAAAACCTTGGAGCAAAGTTCACAGGTCAAGGGCACAGGTGTCTGTTCGACCGTATTCTTCTCGTGTTTGTCCTCGCAGTGCGCCACAATCAAGTGTAGAGCGCGCGCTTCATATTCGCACAATCGACATTTGTAGTGCATGTAATGACGTTCCCAATGTCTCTGCGCTACAACTAGCGATTTGAAGCGTAATTTACAGACGTCGCAATCTGTGAGCTCCCCTGGTTTGTTCTGCACAAATCGCATGGAATTGACAAACTTAAATCCTTGCTCGGAGTCTCACGAGATTCGTTAGATTAGTATTTTCGTCAGATGGATACTCCTTTCGCCAACTACTGTATTCGTCAGATAAGTTTTAGGTCAGGTCAAGAATAGAATTGAATACATTTCGTACACATTAAAGTAAACGCTCATATAGGGCCTCTTTCACCATCTCTGAGTGAAGTGTCAAGTAGGCTGAACGCCATTTAAAGTCACCGCGGTAAGAAGGAGTACAAGTTACACTATCTTCGAGTAGCATTACTCACAATGGGTTATTTCAATGAAATTGAAACAAGATAATCGTAACATTTACTCACCAAATAGCGTTACTTGAAAAGTAACTAATCAATACTGTTATTGTACTCTACTATGTATTTTAGATATATTATGGTCTATTCTCTATGTGAAGAGGTTGATAGTCAATAACGCTAGCCCACTGGGAATTTAGGCTTTACAAGACAAGTTGTTGGAGTTCAAATATATTCACCAGTAACCGTGGAAATGGAAAAAATCGAAGAATATTTTAACGATCAATGTGTAAGGAAAAGTGTCTGGACTTTTTCAACAAGAGTCACAGAACTACTAATGCTCTAGCTAGAAGATTGGCACAATAGACTCAAAGTTATTTGTTTTGACAAATAAAAACAAATTATTATCACTAAGCAAAGAATCGTAGCAATAATATTCGTACCGTGCAACAACTCAAAGCGCATTTGGCCCCCTAATACAAGCTGTGCACGCAAAATAGTGCGATACCCTATATATGAGTTTATAATGACCACACTCGCTAGCGAGAGCGTGACATGTTTATATGAAAATTTGTCAACTGTCAATGTCAATACTTCATTTTCCTCACTTTTAATTGGTCTCGGCTCCATCAGATCTTCTCCGATGATTTTGCCAGTGCCATTCGTAAGAATAGCAATTTAAAATAGCCTCTTTTAAAATAAAAAAAAGGCAAAATTCAAATTAAAATCAAAGGAGGCAGATTCTGAGACTAGTTGGTCAAGTCCAAAGCAGTCGGGTCAATCCTATAAATATTTTACGCTCTCACGAAACAAACAGTAACACCAGACACGTCAGTTTTGTATGGGAAGTGTAGACAATGCACTCTATAATAGAGGCGCGGCAATTCTTTGCTCTGTCCAACAAATACATTCACTCACCACATTATTATAATCTATATGACTGTGCTTCGTTATCATGTGTTCATTGAAATATTCCTTGCTTTTACAGCCTATAATACAAGAATTGCATTTGTAAGGAGAATTCAAATATCTTTGACCTCTCCTCTTCCGGTTTCTTTTTTTAAGTACTTCTTCGTGAGTCAATTCCGTCACTAATATCTTCTTCATCACTTCTTCAGACACTTCTGATAATTTGGTGTCAATATCTAAAAGAGTTTTAATCTTTTCAATGTATGTAATTTTTTGTTTATCCTTATCAATTTCGGTTTCAATATTTTTTTGTGACTCAAACATTTTTTTATCAACATTAACATCATTGATTAAATTTTTCTCTAAATGATCTTCAATATCCTCTTGTGCGTCATCTGTTTGCTCATATTCTTCATGGTATGAGGCTGTTTCTGTGTCTGAATTACATGCTTCTTCCTTAACACTTATGACTTCTTCCTTAACACTTGTGACTTCTTCCTTAATACTTGTGGCTTTGTCAAACTCTTCTAGGGTTAGAGGGTCATCAATATATTTGAATTGAAAGAGAGGTTGCTGCTTTGAAATGGCCAAAGTACTTAGACATAATATGTCATCAGCCTGGAAAAATAAAAAATAATAAACTTGTAATAGTTATGACAAACTAGCCGACAACTGTTGGTGTCATACAAGACCAAAAAAAAAATGAGTTGATCGTAACTGGTTGCGAAGCTCAGGATACGTACGCGGACGAAGCCGTAATTTAGAATCTACGGTAATACCTAAACATATGGTCAATTCCATGGACTCCAATTTTTTACTATCCAAAATCATTATAGCATCTACATTGTCCTTTAATATATATCAAGACGAGTTTGTTTGGTTGTATGCGCTAATCTCAGGAAATACTGGTTCCTATTGAAAAATTTATTTTTGTGTTGGATAGTCCATTTATCGAAGAAGGCTATAGAGAATGCGGATGAAGTCGCGGGCACCAGTTAGTCTTAAATATTAATTATGTGTCAACAGCAGACAATACAATGACATATTCAAACTGGACATGACGTTTTTTAGCTGTGTGTGTAGTCAAACCACAACTAAAATGTAGTTTTGAGATCTATTAATAGGTTTTTTATACCTTTATTTTAATAAAATAAAATAATGTTTAAGCAAAAAAAAATAAACTTACATGTTGGACATTGGTCAATTTCTTTTGTGCTTTATTTGCTTTTGTTATGAATTTACAAAACCTTAGTACTTCGTTACTACATTCCCAACACACTGTGGCTGTTTTCTGAAATAAATATTGTAAATAGTCATACTTAGCCCCAGGCAGACTCCTAGACTGTTTATTAAATAATCCAGCATTGCAAGTACAATTGGTGATTGGTGATGATTGGCTGAGAAATGGTTGCAGCAAATGAATGTAAAAAATTACTATGTATGTAAGTTTTAATGATAAACAACTTAAAAGTGAATCGAACACAACAAACAGCATAAAGAAGATATTATACGTACCGACAAGAAACTAAGCTGAATTAAAGATGAGAACTTCGAGAACGGATATAATTGACGATCTGAACTCAAACACGCGTGACAAATATTTAGTGCCTTTCTTAAATCCATGGTAAAAAATAGTCCATTATGTAAATATTATTACTGAAAATCGTATGTATTGCAATTAAATTATATAAAGTGATTATAATTATAATAAATATGTCATTGTTATTTTGTTATGGTGGACAGTCGCAGAACATTATTGGACAGTGGACACTGGACAACATTAATAACATACTTCTTCTTCTTCTTCTCTTTTAATGTGTTGGCTCCATCAGATCTTCTCCGATGATTTTGCCAGTGTCATTAGTAAAAATAGCAATTTGTAATAGCCTTTTTTTAAACAAAAAAAGGCAAAATTGAAATAAAAAAATCAAAAATAGCAGATCTCGAGACTAGTCAGTCAAGTCAAAGTCAAGTCAAGTCTATAATTTTTCTTAGTTTTCCAAAACAGGTCCGTCAAGTCCAAAGCAGTCAAGTCAAGTCTCTATTAATAACATAAATGATGATAAATGAACATAAATAAACAAAGCCAGCCCCCGCCCCGCTCGTGACTTTTGACTTTGACAGTTGATATCCCACATCACAGCGATTATCAATTTGCGAAGTCACAGGCCAGGACAAAGACAAACTACTACTTTCTTGAAAAATTTGACAAAATCAAAAGCACAAATCGATGTAGTATTAATGGCTCCATCTAATAATAGATTTGAAAAATTTCCTCTAGCTTATAAATAATGATATTCGCAAAAAACAAACTGGACCATTGCAACGCACATATCTTAAGAAGTGCGTATTATTTCCTTGTCTAGGTTGCGCCAAAAAATTGCTCCAGAGCTGGAGAAAATGGCTCAATAATTCATGAATTAAATGAAATTAATCAATTTAATTTTCAAATATTTTTCAGCCATGATTAAAAAACTACAAATAATATGACGTTAACATGTGGTTAACATCTTATCTGCAAACTAAATATCTGAAAGTTCTGAAACTACTAAAAATCATATATTTTAACTCCACCGTAATTTCATTTATTTTCCGTATTTTCATGTTCTAAGTTTTTTTTTTAATAAGAAAACAAATGAGTTTGTGTAAAAGTTATTTATTTCTTGTTCGAAACGTCAATCTCTGAACAACAGATTTTTTACAATATCAATAATTTATACACAAATTATAACACAATTATATAAATTTTATGATACACTTTCATTTATTATATAATAGACTTCAGAATGCATATCACATTTCACTAAAAATAATATTTACAATTAAACAAGTCGCGTTGGCTGGCTGTAAAACCATTGAACTCAATATTATTGGGATTATATAAAAATCTGCGCTAAAAAATATAATATACAAATCCGTTAGATCTTAAAATATACATTCATCGGATAAACCATCTTTGTGTTACTTTTTATAATCTTATAATTGAGCTACATGTATAGTTAACAAATGAGATCAACGATTCACACAAACATACTATTACAATTTTATTAAATACGGACATTTTAAGAAAATAGTTGCATTGCTTACAAAGAAAATCCTTCGGTCACGAGAATAAAACTGTTTGAGGTGTTTTCAAATAGCTCTCTTACCTTACTTAAACTGTTAGGCAAAGGTATCAAAACGAAGACATTTTTATAGGCTTAGTTTACAAAAGAAAAAACTATTATTGTTACAATAATAATATTGGTAAAGTCGGGGTACGAGAACCTTCGTCAGTTTTCAAATTCATTCCTTTATCAAGTTGACTCTTAAAAACTAAAGTACTAATGGACCAAAATCCCAGTCGCCCCAGACTTATGTCATTTTAGGAAAGCTGAAATTTTCAGGATCGGTAGTATAACATAAACTTAGAAATGAATGGATACTCGCTAAGCTGAAAGCGGGGCCATTTTATGGGTTGCCAGGTATTAAGGTAGAAAAAAAAACGTAAGCTAACTTACGTCATTTTAGGAAGGCTGAATTTTATATATGTTATTAAGTACAATATTTTAAAATATTTTCCAAAGAGCCAGACAAATCTGACGGCCCATACATCTTCCCAGGCTCGTTAAAAGTTTCGCTGTGCAAGGAGCAAGGAAAGCAACCCATAAAACGGCCCCGCTTTCAGCTTAACGAGTATCCATTCCTTTTTAAGCTTATGTTATACTACCGATCCTGAAAATTTTAACTTTCCTAAAATGACGTAAGTCTGGGGCGACTGGGATCTCAATCTATAAGCAGACAACTGAACTGACAAACATTTGAAGTGAAGTTTTGATATGACTGACAATTGCCCTGCAAGCAAGTGTCGACTTTAAGGTGACGAACCTTCTCTTACCCCGACTGTACAAAGGTATGATAGCTAGTACAGCTAAGTACTTAAAAATATAACCAAGACTGATACGATACTATCGTAACGATAGCAAGTTAATATCGGTCCAAGTCAAACGTTCTAAAGCAAGGCCAGCAAAACAACGGACAGAATGTTAACAAACTTTTTTTTTAAATAAAAAAAATATATTAATATTTATTACTATAAGTAAGTACCTAATTAATGTTTACAGTGGATTTTTTTTTGTAAATACACACATATTATAAATACAAAACATTCACGAGTCAAGTACAAATGTAAAATGTTGACACGTAAACATTTTCCCCTAGCGGGATTCGAACCCGCGACTGTTTGGTTAACAGCTAGCGTCACTAGCCACTAGACCAAACGTGTCGTCAAAAACTCATTATGGATCGAATTTGTTTACATTGTTTGCGCTGTCTCGTTGGCTTTACTTTAAGTTTAGACGTTGTTTAAGACATTTAAAATATTATAATGATAGGTAATTATTTTAATATTAAAACGTATACAGGTTAATATTGACAATCCATCATAAACGAACCAATTATACATCAAATGTTTTTAATTGTAACTAGAAAGTGTCGTCTGTCTCGTCTCGTCAAGTCTATTTCATGATTACATTTAATGATAATTATATTTTTGTCAATTAAAAGTAGATTTTTTAACAATTTATATCTGTTAAATTTTAATACTGAACACAGAGCTACAAACATTATCGAGCTACAAAAATAAAAATTATATATTTATTCATATATATAGTACAGTTTAGATTTTTGTTTATTATTAAGGGTTAGACATTGACTTAATTAAAACACAACCACAACGACGTAATTAGAGTTTTCTTGTTTATATATATAAAAAAAAAATTATATACAATATGAAAATTTTAGTCCGAAATATTGTGACAAAACATGATTCACTTAATGATTTATGTTATTAATTACACGCACCCTAAAATTTATTTTAATAATAAAATGATTACTTTTTTTAATAATATTGAACTCGATTTATTATTTTTATACGACTCAAAACGGCTTTACGATTTCTTGTTTGCTTACTTTCTAATTGTTACGCATTAGGTACAAAATGTAAATACCTAAGAACTGCTAATATCAAGGTGAATAAAAATTATAAATAGTATAATATAAAAAAAAAATCATGCTATGTTTATAAACTGTAAAAGTTACCGCGACAAAAAAAAAGGCATTTCAAAGTTCGATAAATATTGAAATTATCCTGTTCTTTTGATTTCATTGAGCCCTTTTTCGGGAAAGATTATTCCTTTTTTGGGGAAGATTATTCCTTTTTTGGGAAAGATTATTCCTTTTTTGGGGAAGATTAAACTAACCGTAATTGGTGTTCAGTACTGTACTTATTGGATTTGTATGTATGCCCTGTCTTACACAAATACAACTATGTAATATATAATGAACCATGTTTACAACAAATTAAAGATAATTTTATAATGCAATGAACAGATTAACAATCAAAGACTATTTTAGTAAGAAATTAAACAATAAAAACCTAGTTCCTTTTTGTGACACTTTTATCGCATTTTTTAAAAATAATGGAGTTAGGTACAATCAATTTTATTGATTCCTATCGTCGATCGACTATATACAAATATTATTTAAGATTTTTTCCCTGATTATTTAAGATTTTTTTCCTGATTATTTCTGATGTATTAACCTCTAGTAATTCTGCTATTCGGGGCGAAGACATCGAGTTATAAATGGTGTAACTAATATGACCTTGTTTTCTCTATACTAATCAATGAACATTTAAAAAATACTAATAGTATAAAGAGGAGAGATTTGTTTGTTTGTTTGCATAGTTAGGCTCCAAAACTACTGGACCTTTTAAAAAAATCTTTTACTGTTGGGAAGCTATATTATCAGCGAGTAATATAGGCTTTATTTTATAAAGTTACGCGAACTAAGTCGCGTGCAATAATATTATAATATAGATTTAGCGTTTTGATACATATGTTTACCAGACAGGTAGGTATTATCTTTTTTTATATGTAAAATTGTTTGATAGTGATTTTTTGTTTCGGTGGACTTTATACTAGAGTTGCATCTTTGATTATTAAAAATATAATTATATTTACATGTGATCAATTCATTATTTTAATCTTGCAAACTAAAAAATACGGTAAAATTATTTTTATTGTGGCACTCGAGGCAAAGTGTAATCTCGATATATTGTCGATCGAATATACTTACGTGTCAATCGCCAAAAATATATCGAAAACTGTAAAAAAAATCGATCTAGCCATGCCAAGATCGTCACTACAATTTATTAATATATTTTCGTTTATGTATTTAATAAAACGCTTGTTTTATAGATAAAATTAAATGGTTTCGGAAAAAAACTGTACTAAACTGAATTGACGTGTATCCCGGACACTTAAAAATATTATGAAAATGGAAAAATAGTTCCATTATTACATCGAACTAAATTATACACGTTGGAATATAACAAAATATTTCGAAATATCCAACTATTCACTTGTACGAATTCGTATTAAAAATAATACCTAATATACATAATAATACCATTCTCAACAGGTTAAATCGACAAGTAGCAACAATATTATTAAAATTTATTTACAAATAGAGTATAAATTCAGAAAGAGTACCTAAAAAAAGAACACGATCGGTCCTCGCTTTGCTTTAGGCAAATGTCACTTTTCATAAATGTTCCACAAAGTTCCTAGCGTTTTGTATGGCGTGCGAAATCCATACACTTGTAGTACCTACATTGATGTAGACATAAGATAAGAGAGAATAGAGTGAGCGTTCCTTATTCACCTGTCAAGTAAACGAGGGCACTAAAATGTGAGAGAGAGACGAAGCGATCGTGCGGCCAGTAGTTGTCTTTTTCTAGGACTTGATATTACTCAGTCTATTCTCTATATAAATATATGTCTATGCATATTATTTACTGTCTTATCGCGAACTACCCAACTTCACACTTCCATAGCAGACATCAATGCTACACAAGTGCCATTCTGGCCAATTTATGAACCACTATTTTATGGATATGTCGTGGACAGATCGTAGAATTGGGCAGATCGTAAAGTATGAAATCAAAAATAGGTGCGACGAGGAGCGGAGCGAAGCAAAGCGAGGAGTGGTGTGTTAGGTTTACATGGAAATTAATTTGAGAAATTAAATAATTAACACTCAGTTTTAACAGAAATATGATCTGCCCAGGAATATCATGATATGCCCAATTCTACGATGTGCCGACGACAGATATAACTCGACAGTTGACAGCAAGTTATATTGGTTCAATTTCAATATAAGTTAGTACTTCTCCCCTCTATTCCCCATAGATTGCTCTTAGTCAAAGAGGTACGTTTGAGTTATGACAGTACGTATATCAAAATTACGTTTTGAAATTGTAGAAATTGTGGAATTTGCACGATAGATTTGTACGCAACTGTATGCAACTAAACTATTTTACTTGCAATTTTGAAATCAAAGAGACGATTCGCTACGAGAAAATTAACTCAACGACCGTAGGTATTTGAACTTAATTGAAGAAGAAAATGTGTTAATTTATTCTAGTTCTAGAGTTTATATAATGTTTACGAGTTTTGCACCAGTTCATTTCATATCAATACAGATAATTTCATTTGGCGTTCTAAAAATTAAGTTACTCAACAAATACCTAAGCGTGACACGATTTTTGAACCAAAAAACGTTTATTATTATTATTCCTAAAAATATTAAATTCCTTGCATTCTAATAGATGTATTAATTAAGTTGCATTATTTGTACACATTTATATAACTTAACATAATTAAACAAGAGGAGTCATTATATTAAATAAATCTTAATATCTAAATGAAAATTCTAAATTATATTGATTTAAAATTAATTTTAAAAATTGTTAATTGCTATATACAATTTTCGGTAAACACAGTAATTTTTATGCTGATTAGAATTCTGAATCATAATTAATGGCCGAATACTCAAACCCACAGATCAAACACAGTCATGGGTAATTTTTTAAGGGTAGTTTGAATTCTCGACCACGAGTCGCAAATTTCAAAAAATATCAAATATACAGGATGTATTAAAGGTTGATGCAAAGTACAAATGATATAGCTTAGACCATTTATAATCAATACTAATAATAAATCTGTAGGGGGTCGGTCATGGAGTAATTTACTTTGTTTTCAGAAGTATCGTGTATATAGGCTCTATACATGATACTGAAACTAAATTGACGATTTTTAGAATTTTTTTCTGTATGTATGTATGTTCCTCCATAACTCTTAAACGAATTAACTGATTTTCATGAAACTTGGTAGATAAATATTTAGAAGTACGGGACACGTGATAGGCTACTTTTTATCTTTTTTAATGCGGACGAAGTCGCGGGCAACAGCTAGTAGTATTAATAAAATTTGTCCATTTAATAATATCTCTATACTGGTAAAATATGACACCCTGGACATTTTCTTTTTGACATTTTGAGGTAGCCACCAAAATAATAAAATAAAGTAAAAAAAATAATAAATAAAGGTGTGTAATAAAGTAGACAGATTTGTGCTTGCTAATTAGAACGGATTTCTGAATTTCCAGGATTTTCCCAGGATTAAACTAATGAAATTTATTCAGTATTTTTAATTTAAATTTTCTACTAAAATCTTGGAGAATTACATACTCGGAGTTAATTAATGATTAACTCCGTAAACTTGTAGATTAAAATATTATAAGCGGCCTAACTGAATACCTACACTTTGCATTCACCTTCAAACTCCTTGTATAAAAATAAAACTATAAGGTATTGTCAAAAAAAAAAAACCTAAAAATAAAAAATTCACAACAGTCGATCAATGATCATAATTATTCATAAGACCGCATTATTAAAATTATTTTATTTGTAAATAAAATATATATATATATCTAATATTTATTATTATATATATACATTTACGTAATTATTTACATTTCAACTATATAAATAGGCAGTGTAACTACACGAATTCAAATATTGCTCCAACTTACTAAAAGAGACACTTTCATAAAAGAATTTTGTTTTAGTAATTTAGTGGAAACTTTGTTGATTTATGTTTTACTTTTGTATATATGTGTATAATGTGTATCGAGATATTGTATGTTTCCCAACTATAAATAAATAAATAAACACTATTTTCATTATATTTAACCGACAAAACAAGTCAAATTATAATAGCAATTGGATTATTATCACACAGCTAAGGTGCCACTTGCAAAAGTAGAAGGGAAATATATAATATTATGTATGTTTTGTTCGGAGATATCAAATTTATATATTATTATATACCGGGTGGCCATAGACTATGCGACATGAAGGGAAAGTAGATAGGATATTTTGCTGAAAGAAGACTTTATGTTATTTTTGAAAATTAATAGTAATATTGCATTAAAAGATTTTCTCTAAAAACACTTGCTTCGTCTGGGAATTGAACCGACTTAAATGTAAGGAAAAAAAAAATAACACCCGTATTTTTATGATGGCAATCGAAAGAATGTACAAAAATAAAAATTCTTCTTAAGTAACATAGTATTTTATAAGAAAGGAATAACGTAAAATGTTCGATTCAAATTTCAATCATATTATTTATTTACTCATTTATTGCCGACGACGACGTAATATTTTTCAACAAAATATCCCATCTACGATATTTAACGTACTTATGTCCCCTTCGTGTCGCATAATTTTGGGACATCCTGTATTATATTATGTAGAGTGGAAACTGTTTAAAGAAAACAAGGAAGTTAAGGAAAAGAAGAGAGAACACAAGAAGTCGAAGAAAAGAATAGGAAAACCTCAGTCTTAGAACACCTATAAAGCCTTGTTAAGATTTATTAAGATAGTTAATGATTTTTTTAAAAAACTTATTTTCAAGGAAAACTTTATTTCACAGCTCCTCGTTTGCTGTAATTAATGTGTTGTTTTGATACGATTTGTACCGGCTTGCTACCAATAATATAACTTATCCGAAGCAGCATTTGGATGCATATGAAAGATAATTTGGACTTTATTAAAAAAAAAGATTGCAAGTGATTCAATTCATCCTAATGAACAAGATAGGGGAAAA
Organism: Synanthedon vespiformis; assembly: GCA_918317495.1. Taxonomy (NCBI): domain Eukaryota; kingdom Metazoa; phylum Arthropoda; class Insecta; order Lepidoptera; family Sesiidae; genus Synanthedon; species Synanthedon vespiformis. The sequence continues at coordinate 10,148,594 of OU906949.1, read as the reverse complement.
TTAAAAATAAATGTACTGAATAGCCTTTTCAACCAGCACATTTTCAAAAAGCCAAAAGAAGAAATATTACGACTTTGTTTTAAAATTGTCGATTGAGGGACAACTTTAAAAATAATACATGATCATTTAAATATGTAACCTAATATATAAAAATATAAATCTATTAAAACTTACTTATGACTTTGATACAACTAACACGATTGCCTTTGGATTCGATAAAACTGATCTGTATATTCAATAAATAAATAATGCTTTTGAGAATTTCATTTACTATAATTATAAATAATAGGTATATAATATTGAGATAGGAAACCAAACGAAAATTATAAGGCTCAAGTGTAACATACTCTAATGTCAGGTCAATTCTAGTAAGTTAGTGCAACATTAGAATGGTTTAAAGTTTTTGTGTTTACTATGAACTATCCGGGTTCGATTTCCGTCTCACTTGATGAGCGTTCAGCACCGAAGCTTGCGCTTGACTTATGAATTGTGTTGCGCCTGAGAACAATGTATTGCAACACTCGGTCAAATACTCATTTGTTACACAATAATATAGTAAGATGCCTACGGGTTTTATTATTAGCAGTGGTTTTTTGAATGCAGATTAAAAAAGATATTAATTTTCTCTAACGACGATAGGAAAAGAAAAAGGCTTCAGTCGACGACATAATATTAAATTAAATAACACGTAGGTACAGTCGGCCGCATAAGTCGATTAACACGTTCATAACTACAAAACAACAAAACACTTAACACACCATAAGTCGTTATCACGACTAGAGAACAAAATAAACTTCACGTACCAACGATCGTAAAAAGCTTAAGTAAGTAAGTAATTAAGTAACTAAGTTGAGTGTTCAGTTGTTTTGCACTTTTGAATGTGTTAATCGACTTATGCGGCCAACTGTACGAGTAGCATACAAGTAGTATACTATTTGTAAAATACACAAAACTGTCTATAATGTTATCCCATGGGACGGGCCTAGATTAACAAATTCATATATTATTATATCGTCGTGAACAACGGACAACGTTTTATAGCATACGTTATCTAATAGCAGACGACTTGCGATCGCGTGTGCTGCCATACAAAAATTATAATTTCAGTTATTGTCAGTAAGAGACCTTATCGCAAACCACACCTTTGTTATGAGTTACGTGATACCAAAAAACCATTGCATAAATTGCATAAATTGATAGAAAGTTTTCGCAAGTCATCTGCTGTTAGATATTAAGGCAGCCGGTGAATGTTGCCTTACTCTATCAGTTACCAGGGGCAGAAAGTGGTAGGAGATAGTTACCTTGGGGCGTGGGGGTGGGCGGAGCGGGCGCGGAGGCGGCCGTCGGAGGTGGGGTAGCCAGCAGAGGGGTGGCGCGGGGTGCGGGGGCGGGCGCTCGGGGCGTCGGCCTCGTCCCCCGTCCCGTGCCCCGCACCACTTGTAACGCCCCGCCACGCACTGCGCCCTTCACACCGCCGGACATCAATTGCGCTACGCAAACACCTTTTTTAAGCCACGCTATAAAAAGCTTCGCTTAGTGCTAACTAAAGCAAGATGTATGTTGGCCGCACTGAAAGCGACGTGCAAGTTAATCACCAAGCGAGTTGCGTAGTAAACGAATATGGTAAAGTCCACTTTGAATAATTATAATTAACTTGAAATATAAATAATCAATTTTGTATTATATATGCTTGACTCCGGGGAGGAGGGTTTCTTTGTGATTTGTTCTGTCTTTTCGTTTGCCATGTTTAATTGGTTTGGTTTCAAAAAACTTGTATGGAGTTTAAAAAAAATGTATGACTCATACTATATGGAAAAGCCTGAAAAACTATATGAAAAAGTAAATGGATGACAAACAATAAAATTCGACTTACCTATTGGCAACGACAATACGGATGGTTGATTTGTTAGAACGACCGAGGTCGTCGGTGGCACGGACACCAAAAGGCCACTCGGAGCGCCAGAAACGTTCAGAGAAAGAGAAATAGGCGCAGATAAACCAGGAATCTGCACTTGCACATTCTGTAAGCCCTGTAGTCCCTGGAGACCTTGAAGCGACGAAAGAGTTAGGCCCTGAAAAACAAATAAGTATGATATAAACGCTAATTTCATAAATAAAATTAAACAAGAAACTGTTAGAAGAAATTAATAGCCCAAACAACAAAACCAAATGTTAATTCAACTCACACAAAAATACCAAACTGTTGCTTTTTAACTACACACCAAAGGTTAATTATAGGAAAAAAAATTTTCATAGGATCGAGAATCATAGAAGTATGTAATTAAGTAAATAAATGTAGGAACCACGTATAATAACTCAAAAAATTAAAATTATTTAAACCAGTCATTTCAATTTAACATTATAAGGATTTACGCAAGGAAAAACCATAACCGTCATTTCCGGAGTAAACATATATCATAAAGAGACTCGTGCTTGATAATAATATATTTATTAATTATGTAAAGCGATCAGTATTAATAAAAATTAGCAAGAAGTCACACATTTTAAATTTTTAATAGGTTAATCTCGGTCAAATATAATAATCGCACTAAAAATGTCATATTTTGCTTAATTTGCAATATAAACACGCAAGGCGAGGTCAGTGCGCGCACACACACACACGCTAAAACTTTATTTTATTCTGACTGCAAAACGTAGGGGCCTTAATATTTTTTTCTTTTTATTTATATTAGTGAACAAAAATTCGTATATCGCCGCAGAGAAAACCTCAATACTTTGCTATGATCCTATGATGCTTTAAAATATGAATGAAGTAGGGCACTATTTGTCGTTATCTCGAAAAAAGTGCAATCAAGTCAATCTATTTTCACCAAAGAAATAAGAGTGAATTTGAAAAATCTTTATGCTAACAAAATGAAAAGAATTTAGAAAAACGTTGCGACATAATATGTTGGGTTGGTTAGATTATTGAGTTTGGTCGACTAACAACTAAATGGTAACTTAAAAGAACCGAATTTCTTTTAAATTAAACGGCGTGTAAAATAAAAAAAAATTGGCGTCTAGTTCCCTTAAAACATTTTCCATTTCTCTTAAGATCCGAGAGCCGGTTTGCTTCATTACCCCAGAACTTTTGTGCAGTCAAAATGAAATTCCCCCACAGACCTGCAGACAGACCGGCTGCGTCTGGGCAGCGGCTGGATCGGCCAAGAGGTGGTCAGTGTCTGAGACACTGGACGCGCTTGACGCGGCGCCAACGGGCTCACTCTCACAACTATAACCGCTCAACACCTGCGGCGGTACACAACCATACACGCACTGCACTCATCGAGTGGATAATTTGTGACATTTCTATACACACGCTGCACTATATGGAGTGGAATGTATAAGACTATTTAATTCGTGGCATTTCCATACACACTCTGCACTCTGAGTGGAATGTTACGACTATTTAATTTGTGACATTTCCATACACACTACACTCTGAGTGGAATGTTACGACTATTTAATTTGTGGCATTTCCATACACGCGCTGCACTATATGGAGTGGAATGTATACGGCTATTTAATTTGTTAAATTTCCATACACACACTGTTACTCTGAGTGGTATGTATAATAAATATATGTTACGGCTAAAGGTAGGTGTGAACATAAACTTAAGTTTAACTGGCTAATACTGTTACTTGAGTTTACTTCGCTTCGTATAGCTACAATTTTTTAACAAATTATATAAGCAGACCTTCCTCGTATATAACTCTTTTCAATAGTTAAAACCGTATCAAATTTCGTTGAGTAATTCAGAAGAAATTAAAGGAGAACATATCCATATTCGTATAGCATGTGGTAAATTAGTTGTCTAAGAGAAATGTTTAGCTACCTGTTGGGTGTAGGTGGGTAAGGTGTGTGAGGCGGTGGTGGTGGTGACGAGCCTAGCGCCGGCGATGGAGACGGTCCTGCCAAGCAGCTTGTGGGCGTCGATGGTCTCCGTGGTGTGCGTCATGGCGGCCGGCGCGCTGTTCAACAGGTTCACTATCGTCGCGTTGCTGCTCGCCGTCGTTTTGGTTGCGTTCTGACTGGCCGCTGAAAATACACATGTGTAGTTTCTTTAATGTAGATTTAAACCCCGACGCCCGACGCAAAAACGGGGTGTCATAAATTTGACGACTTTGATAAATTTTTTTTGTATTTTTAACACTTTTAAACAAAAAGAAATCCAACAGAAAATCCATGAGAAAACGGTTTGAAGTCGTTTTCTCTTGGATGCCACTGTCAGAACTGGACCAAATTTAAATGGGATCACATGGGAAGCACCAGCTGTCAAAAATAAAAAAAGAATCATCAAAATCGTTTCACCCAGTCGAAAGTTATGAGGTAACAAACAAACATTTAAAAATACAATCGAATTGACAACCTCCTCCTTTTTTGGAAGTCTGTTGAAAAGCTGACGTGATCGGTATCGTTCTTGGCTATAACTTCATATAAAGATCCATTCAGGTATTGGAAGACCATCCATCCAGCCGTTCCCCAGTTGACGAAGAGATCTCACTAACTTTGCCATGTTCGATTGGTGTGAAATTTGACATTATTGACATTGACCTGGTCCTTATTATCTTGCAGCTGAGTGTGCTTGTCACGACCATTGTGTAGTCCAAAGTATCGGAGTGAAGTATGGCTCTCACCTTGTCCTTGCTGAAACTGTTGTGCGGAGTTCATGAGGCTGGTGACGAGGGCGCTGATCGCCGCGTTCGTTGTTCTCGGCTTCGTCATGTTCGCCTTCTGCTGCGTCGTCGGTGTGTTTGTGTATTGGATATTTTGAACCTTAAATTTAAAAAATAAAAATAATGTTCACGACACATCTTTGCCTACATATTTTTTGTCTTTGTCGAGGGTTTTATCGTGTCAATAAACAAATGTATTGTCCGGGTCTTTTTAGATCAAATATAAATAGACCATGACACTTTATTGGACATTTTCAATTTTACTATACAATTATTAGTTACTCTTTATTTTATTTTATTATGGTCCTATTGCGAATTGGTCCTTTTTAACTAGACACTTCGCCGTGTGGTCAAGGTGCTCGTTTTAACGCTTTGTCTCAGCGATCCACGGTTTGATTCTCAGCGGGGCCATTATTGGAATGTACTTTTCACAGTTGACTTTTGGTCTGGATCTGGCAAGTAGTTGCAGGGCACACTGCGTTTCGCAGTCACACAATACAGAAGACCACTGTGAAATAACAGCATATGTATGCTGTTGCGCTTTGGTGAGTTTATTATTTATTTATTTTTTAGTTTAGCCTTTTAAGCAGCTGTCTACTATTGAGATGATGTATACCTGTGACGTGCCAGCACTGGACATGAGCGGATGTTGTATGTGGATGATGGCGGAGTGCATCTTCTGAGGGTTGAGGGGCTGTGGGGGATTCGTCAACTGTTGGGCGAGCAGCTGATTCGTGGTAACCGCTTGTGTAGAGTGAATATCGTGCACCTAGTAAAAAACACCATTATGTCACCATAAGTGCTTCAAATATCGACACGAACCAGAGGCAAGATACAATTTGGGAAGATTTCTTACCTGCGGCGAAAGCCTTGACGTTGTCGGTGAGGGTTGTTGCTTTAATGCAATATCCGCTGTGGCAACAGGTCCTATTGCTGCAACGTTAGCCACGTTTCCAACATTAGCAACGTTGCTAACGGGAGCGCCACCAACTGTACCCACGTTGCCCACTGCGCCGACGGTTGCTGTGCTTCCTACTGCCCCTACAGCTCCGACTGTCCCCACTGCGCCGACTGTCCCCACCGCGCCCACTGTCCCCACGGCGCCAACAGTTCCCACAGACCCGACAGCACCAATTGTCCCCACAGCTCCTACCGTGCCCACGGTGCCAAGCGCCCCAACGGTGCCAACTGCCCCCACGCTGCCCACCTGTTGCAATTGTGCCTGCTGTGCCATACAATGCATAGTAGTGCAAACATTAAAATATGACATGTCACAATTAAAATAAGCATGATTTTTTTTTTTCATAATGGCGTCCGGGATTTTCATCTGGGTGTAATTTGAGGCTTTCAAAAGATATCTCTTAAAATAAAATTAAATATTAATACTAACCAAAATGGGAAGTTGTCGCGCATTCACATTGGGTGCCGTTGCTACTGTCGATGTGCTGTAAACATTTACATTTTTCATTTCAATCTGTTTTACGGAAGATAAAAAAAATTTTGCATAATAATTAACACATATTGTATTATTGTGACGATCCTTTGGACCTTAGAAATATCAAAAGGGGTAAAAAAAACTCACACGACAGGCGCAGCAGTGGCGTGCGTCTGAACGGTGGCACAGTTCGCTGCAATCGCGCGCTGTTGCAGTAACAACTGATGTCCCTGAAAATTTTATATTTCAACTTTTAAATCTATTATGTTATTTAAAGAAAAGTTGTAAAATTTACGACCCTCTATACACTCGCAACTATTCTAACTTTGACACCAGTGAGTCGAGATATTGAACATTAGACGCACCATTCCCCCCGTGAAGGAGACGCGCGGCATCTGTCCGGGCACTATGTGCTTTATGCGCACCGACTTGCGACCCTCCTCGGTGAATATCTCCGTAAATTGTTGGATATATTTGTTCGCGTGCGCTCTCGTACCTGAAACACATTTATAAAACAGTGTGAGAAAAAAAACCGGGCGATTTTGAAATGTAATGTAAATCAAGTTTCTCCACTATTTAAAATATGGCTGAATCTTACGCAATGATATTGAGTACCGAGTATTTAATTTAATAAAACAACCAATTGTAGAAATAATAATAACACTACAATCAATCAAGCACAGATTAACACTAAAAACACAAAATTTGAAAAATCTCAAATGAGATATGGGGCCGACATCCAAATCTCACGACATCTCACCAGGGGGAGAGGGGGGTTAATTCGCTTCACGTAATTTATACCCGCCCCCTAACCAATACATTGCACCTTGGAAAATCTTACCTAAAGTAAATCGACATGCTGCTCCGTTCTTCTCACCCTCCACGTAATCGCGGTCGACATACAACTCCCCGAGGAACTCCTGATCGGACGGCCTCTGCAGTATGGACAGCTTGATGTGGAAGAATCCGGTGCCGGCGTGCGGTGAGGTCTTCTCCGTCTCCAAGATGTATTCCTCGACGAGCTGCGGTTGACAGTCTGGCGTGGGCTTCGGTCTTTCGAACGAGCGAGCCAGCCGCAAGGGCGCGCTCAAGTCCGAGGGCAAGGCCAACGCTATACTATCCATTTTGGGCACATCCACTGGTTTGAACACCTGGTGTTACATTCATACATCAATTGACATTGTTTATTATTATTCATCGACAACAAGTTTAGTCTAGCTGTTGACCAAACGGTCGCGTAAGAATTCCTGATAAGTTAAAATTCTAATTACCTACCTAAAGTACGTGTATCGGGTCTATGTTAAAAATAAAAAATATCGATGTGAATATTAGGCAGAACAAAGTTTACCTCTGGAGGCTTCTTCGGGTATTTGGAGGAGAATGTCTTTGTTGGAACTCCTTGGCGGCCGTTCTTTGCTCTTTGTCTGTGAATTATGTCCAGTAACTCCAGGCCGTGATAGTGAGTGAATTGGTCCAATTTTCTTTTTCTATTTATAGCAACCTGAAAAAAAAAAAAACAAAAATCAATGAAAAAAAATCCCCAAAATTTACTACTAGAGTATGTTCAACATTCGTAGTTTAATCTATAAACTAGATGAAGAGTTTGTGAAAACTTTTTTCTTCTTTTTGTTTAGTAGCTAATAACTAACTTTTAGTGTTATCAATGAAAACAATTGCAACAGTTTTTTTGTTACCCATAATGGTCGAATTTTAAACCAATGGGTAAATGTTAGGCAAAACAGATTGAACATGTTTTAAATATTTAAAAAATAAATTCAAATTTATCTGCCACATAGGATTTGATAAGAATAACCTCGTACCAAATATTTAAAAAAAAAAAACAAAGTCTAACATTCTTGAGTACTACGATTATTGGTCTGATAAAATTATTTGAACTTGATAAGTATAGCATTTTTGTATATTACTAATAAGAAATTCATAAATAAATGCATCTATAACATTCATATAGATTCATATACAGCACTAGGCTACACACACCCGGGTTCGCCCGGGTTAAAAAAAAAACTATCCTATCTTTTAAGTTGGACCAAATTACACATAGTTATGATACGAAATTTTATTAAAATTGTTTAGCAGTTTAGGAGTTCATTGGCGTCATAATATGTAACACGAAATTTTTATATATACATATATTATGTATATTGAGATATACAGACACAAACGTCAAACTTACACCCCGTTTTTTGCGTCGGGGGTTAAAAAAAATATAGTCTCTAGTCAAATAAATAAATAAATAAATGGTAGCTGTCAAAGTGGACCTTTGACGTACGGTCTGTGGCCTTGTAAAGTAAAACCAACCTGTGAAAATCTTCTGGCTTGGCGTCGTATCCGCGGAGTGTTCAGGAGTCGCGGCGCTGAGTGCAATCGCGCGGCCAACAGGCCCACCGCTGGGCGTGGGTCGAGGCATAGGGGAGGCGCGGCGGCCGCCACCAGAGCGGCCTCCAAGGCCTCCAGAGCGCCCCGCTCCTCGCCCACCCACCCGCATCGCCCACCGATGCACATTGCATCCGTTATTATACTCTAAAAACCAGTTAAAATTAAATTATTAGTCAACTAGGACTTTGTACGCGTTGAAAAATAATAAAAAAAATATAAACAACTAGCTGGTGCTCGCGACTTCGTCCGCGTAGAAAAGTATAAAACGCCATCTACAGTATTTTGGATAGATAGCGCTATCTCCAGTGCCAAGCCGCTAGTATTTACTTTTATTTTAGATTTCCCGTAGGAATGCTGTAACCAATCGTTAAAATAGACACATTTTGTAAAGTAACGATAACTGCATATAATAATATATTTTTACAGTTTGTTGTTCTACAGTTATTTCAAAAATGTATAATTAAAAAATTAAAAAATGTAATCGGCAATGTGCTGTGCATTTATATTAATATTTTTTGTGCAAATTAATAGAGCCGTAGGTGGCAACTTTGTCCGCGTTGAAAAGTAAAAAAACCATAGCAAACACACAAACATACAAACATAAATTCTTTATAATATTAGTATAGATAAAATATTTACATTTTGGGTAATTAGCTACCTGATTTGTCGGTCGTAGTAGCACATGATGGGTATCACATAGAAAGCTCGGATATGCTTGTCTGTAATCTCTTATTTGTGCAATTATACATCCAGAGTAAAATAGGCAGGAGTGCTCCGCCTCCAATAGATCAAGTAACACGACCGGTAACTCTTCATTATCAATGTAACTAAGGAGCTCCTCTTCCTCGTAAGGCCACCTATGTGTCTCTAATAAGGTCTCCTCTTGACTTGATGATGCCTGTTTGAAGATTGTTAATATGTGACATATGTATACTTTCCTCAATTAATATCTATTTTAGTATTTTAAAACTCTATAAAATACTCACTGATAATGTAGCTTTTTATTGGTGAAAGAATTTTTAAATTCGGCCCTGTAGTTAGTTTATTCATTACAAACAAAAATATAAATCTTTTTTCATTATAATATTACAGTATGAGTATAGATAGATAAATATAACGATGTATGTATGCAGAATGTATATTAAATATGTCTAACAAAAGCAGGCATGCAGCCTGCTGTTGGCAAACAACTGAAAGTAGTCAAAAAATTAAAAAATAATACTTACATTAGCATCTGGAGGAATAATCTGTTGTGTATTGCCATTTACTTTTAATGACAGTGAATATCCCTTATTTCCAGGATATAAGTTTATTATGAGAGTGTTGAGATTATATGTGGCCAATAATTTCTCTAACAAATATGATGTGCTCTTGAGCCCCTGCTGTAATGATGACAAGAAGAATTCACAATATTAATGTGGATATTGGTTATAACGACGATGAAGGGCCTACTCTTTTGTTACTTGTACATTACTGAATCACATTACCAGCAAGGAATGTACAATGTACAAGGAAAAAATATACTTCACACAAAACTGGATAATGTACTAAGAACATAATACCAGTTACATTGCCAGTTATGTACAAGGAAATAAATATTATTCCTTGTACAAAACCAAGTAGGTTCTCTAAGTAGTTCCTCTACTCTATCCTCTTAATGTGGGTCTATCTTTATATTTTCTTTGTCGGTATATTGTTAGGGTTGTTGTTGTTTTATTTAAATGTTGTTTTTTTATTTATATTCAATGATTGTTTCTTTTCTCATTGATTTTTTATTTGTGTTGTATTATTTTTTTATTCTTATTTTTGTTTTAATGTTTGGTTTCTGTCCTGTCTTAAATGTTATATCTATTTGTTATCTGTGGACACACTTGTTGAATATGACTGTGTTATTTTTTTTGTGTTTTTTTACTATATTTTTGTTGTTGTTTCTGCTTGTGACCAATGAATTAAAAAAACGTAAACTTATTTGTCTTTTACACAATTATTTAGATTATTTATTATTTTGATACATGCATAACAGATTCCAATTGTATATTTTACTAAGAGGCCATAGTTTGTCAATAGTGGTCATAAGCATTCATCAGCACTTTTCCTATATGAAAACTATTCAGTGAGGTCAAAAGTGCACATTTTGATACTAGCAGATTTTGATTTGACACCAACAATTTTTATAGCCATGATTGTGATGGGCTTTGGTTTTTTTTTTCAATTATTAAGGTTTTAATTTTAATAAATAAATGGGCTTCCTCAATAAATGGACTATCCAACACAAAAATAATTTTAGAATTCGAACCAGTAGTTCCTGAGATTAACTTGTTCAACCGAATTCTTCAACTTAATAATATTAGTATAGATTAAACTAGCTGCTGCCCGCGACTTCGCCCGCGTAACTTTGTAAACTATTTAATACTAAAACCTTCCTCGAGAACCCAGTCTATCCATTAGTGAAAATGGCATGAAAAAATAGTTTTTGAGTTTATCGCGAACAGACAAACAGACAGACGCGGCGGACGACTTTGTTTTACAATATGTAAGGATACTCACATAGTTAATGTGTAAAGAGTCATCTCTACTTATCTCATTGTATAACTCGTGGAGTTTTTTGAACAAATCAAATTTCTCTGTCTTCGTAATGACAGTGCCGGATGAACTCCGTTGAAACCTCGCTCTGGAGTCATCGACTGGTTCCGTAAAGTGCATTTTGTCATGGCTCCAAGTCATTTTGTGATGATCTTGAACACCACTGTCGTACTGGGATAAATTCGCGTTTACATGTTTTGCACGATTTAAAATTCCCTGTAACAAAATCGTTAAATAAAATGTTTGAAATCGGTACCAAAATTAAATTGCAAGGCGAAATACAATAAATAAATAAGCGAAAACAGCAACATACCTTAGCTTCCAATGCAGCGTGAATTAAACCATCCATAGTGCAATTAAAACAAATTATATAAATAGTAATTGTATTTTCGATTATTTTATTTCATATTATCTGTTTAGGCCTAAATATTAAGTCATGATTTTTATAAAAACTAATACGCTTTATTTTTGTTTCACACTGCATGACAGTAAAATAACATGTCCATCAACATTTTTGACGTTTGATTGAATATTTGACTTTTCTCTAGAATCGAAAGTCAACTGTGACATTGACCTGTATAAGCACTGGACTGGTTGTCACATACAAATTACCGATAATTCGTGTACCGTGTACCATTATGAATTTACGGAGAACTAATTTTGACGTTTGCGTATATTTATTCCGTAGATTAGTATAATAGTCTGCGAAGTTCCATGTACTTACGGTCCATACCCCCCCCCCCCCCCCCATCACACTCTCGCAAAGTTGGGCGAGATGAGGCGAATACGTGAGTGTGAACGGGCACCTCGCCTTACTTCGAACGAGTGTTTAACATCATATTTCATACTTCGGTCAACCGGGTCAACTTTCCCGAATACTTCGTCGAGGAACTTCGCGACAGTTTGGAGACGGGGATAGAATTTCAAATAGAAATAAAAATAATTTGACAGCAGTCTTTCCAGTGCTTATACAGATCCTGGCACCATAGTATATGGCAACATAGTCTTTATAATCTGTGGTATATGGTATCTATGTATGATGTCCAGAAATGGTACAGAAGATATACAGATCAGCGCAATTGTGAACACAGGCCAATTTAGTTTGTTATGCTCAGACTATATAAAAGTTGTGAACAAATTTCTATTGGTTTATCTAGATCCCGCTACTTCACATCCGTGTTGAAAAATATGAGTCCATTAATATAACTATCTATTTAGTTTGTGAATATAACGCCTGGGGCCCTAGACAAAGTGACATGACGAAGACGATAACGAAGTTCGAAAACAACAAAATGTATGGGAAGTATCACGTGACTTAACGAAGACATATGTCAATCCCATACATTTTATTGTTTTCGAACTTCGTTATCGTCTTCGTCATGTCACTTTGTCTAGGGCCCCTGACATCTAATGACATCTTTATCCCTGTAACGACGGTGGCGCTGCTAATCGATTTTATATTTTTGGGCGTTCTCGGGAACTTAAAGTTTTTTCGAAAAAATAAAAAGAAATGAGTATTTATTCATAAGAAACCAGCTACCTATAATGTATGCTAATTTTCATCCCCATCCATCCATACCTAGGTACTGATTAATATTGTAGGATGGGGTTAAATTTTGCCCACGACTTCATGCGCGTTCCTACTCGTTTTTCTGCATGAATGGAACCCCATGTCTTTCTGTAAGCCTAAGTTAGGTATAAAAAATAAATACAAATTATAATTTATTCCTATGAATATATTATACGGATAGTATAAAATCAAAGGCTTATTCCAAAACCTATAATGCCTATAAAACCTATAACCTATATTGGTATATAAACCTATATTGTTAAGGACGGAAAAATTTGAATCCTTTACCAATGGCCAATACCACCAGTAGGCGGCATAGAGTAACTTATAATATATTATTATGGAAAGTAGGCAAAAGGGTAACTAGTAACTAACTACTATTACCTATAATACGTCACTACGGGACACAGGATAGGTTACTTTTTTCTTTATCAACACTGACGAAGACGGGTGCCAGCTCGTTCAGAATATGAGAGATTGATATAATAGTATAAAACGCAACTTATATTAATAAAAATATGTATTTAGAAAAATTTAATGAACTATTTTTTAAATTCATGCATTTTAACAATTAATCATCATTGGAGGCCATGTGTCTCATCAAATTGGAAATAAATTTGTCTATCTTTCTCACATCCTGCTGCACCTCTGTTTTGTATTGTAGACACTGGGAAAAAAAAAATATATAATTATTGTCAAGAAAAGATACAATGTACAGTCTGTCAGAAAAGAGTTGAAATTAAAAAGAGACAAAACTCTAACCATATAACCATGTAGTTGATGAGAAAGATACAACACTACAGAATTGCCACTTTTCAATTTCAACGCTTTTCTGACAGCACTATACATACTAGTAGTGGCAGGGCACAATGTGTTCACAGTCATTTGAGCAGCCCCATCCGGTTGCAGTAACCACTCCATTACAGAAGACCACTGTGAAATAATAGCACGTGCCATTGCGTTTTGATGATCGAGTAAATTCTGTCAGAACAATTAATATCACTATCTGTGGTTTGCGTCTGTTACAGGTGACAATAGCTACCCACCAACCAGGTAGACTGTCAGTCTGTTCGTCAACCTTAACATAAAAAAATATTAATTATAATTAATTAATATTAAAATGTAATAAAAAAAAATGGATGCTATAATTACATAGTACATTTAATAAAACAAAGTCCTCTGCTGAGTCTCTCTGTATGTCTGTTCGCGATAAACTCAAAAACTACTGCACCGATTGTCATGCTGTTTTCACAAATGGATAGAGTGGTTCTTGAGGAAGGTTTCAGTATATAATTTACAAAGTTACGCGGGCGAAGTCGCGGGTAGCATCTAGTTAATGATATAATTGTATATTTATTGTTGAAAATATCAGAGGGTATTGTATTGTTGCCTTTATTATCCATAGGTAAATACGTTATTAAATATTCGAATAAATAAAATGAGTGATTACTTTTGCTCAGTTAATTTTAAATCTTGAAAGGACAAAATCAAATTTTAAAATATAAATAAAAAAGAATCTTCACAAGATAACACTGACCTTCTTATTGTCTGTAATTTTAACCACAAATAAACCTTTTGAATGGGAATATTTTGTACAATAACGAGTGTTCAGCGGATCACGTAAATATAACATCTCCGCCGATTTTTCGAATTCTTCCCAATTTGGTATAAATGTCATGTTTATTTGTTTTGTTTCCAAAGATGTAGAGTTACGTTTTCTAAACGTTAAGAATGTGATTTTATTCCACTTTATTTATAATTTTTATAATAGTTTTGCCACATACAGTGCCACGCAAGTCGCAAACCCACCGGTAGGTACTTGGTCGGTTAATTAAATATGTGAGAAAAAAAGAAGCTACAAACCGCAGCTACACAATTTTTTTTAATAAGATTTGAAAAATTAAACAATTACATTAAATGAATTTCATGAAATTTTCAACAAATAAATAAGCCAAAGCCTATAACAACGTGACGTCAGACCGCCAGACGCATAGACGTGAGACTGACACTGACTGACCTGACATCCTGACAATGACAAGTGACACAAAGATAGGTTAAGAGGTTTATAATCTTTGCTTCGCGAATAGTGTTCTAAGAGTATAGTAATATATATGTAGTGTGGTGGCGGACACGGCTGGTAATCTTCAAGGAAAAATCACTAGACATATGAATTTATTGGCCTGTGGTAATAGCAAAATAGAACATGACATTTGACCTTGACTCTCACCCTTCTAATAAGAGAGAGAAGCCATTTTGTTTTGAAACATGATTGTTGATTATTGTTGCGTAGATTAATTTCCGCATTTTTATTATCATTTATAAACAAAAATCTTTGGATACATACATACTAAGTATGTATTACAAGTGCTGTGTACCAGAATAATATACAATGTGCAAAAAAGGACTCGAAAAATGATTCTTTACGGAATAGAAAAAGTGAATTCGCCCATCTGTCACAACTCGTTTTGTGACTCCAAAGAAATCTTAACAGTATATCCATGGCTGTTTCAAGAATCGGAGAAGAGTGGCATCCCGTTGATCTCTTTGAAAAGTGGTAGTGTTTGTGTTCTTGTTCTGCGTGCCTATAAATGTTTATCATTAATACAATATATGTTTTATGGTGTATTTCAATTCTAGTTTGTATTTAAATCGTATATTAAGTTCATGTTATGTTTGTGTATATCCTAAAAATAAATATGTACCCATTATTTACTGTGTTTTAACTGTGGGATGATATCCATTTAAAAATAAATTCAAGAATCCTTATTAAAGCCCGTAAAAAAACAAAGGGGTGAGAGGGGCGGGGTAAGTCAAATGTCATGTTCTATCTTGCTATTACCAATCAGGTGAGCTTGCCCATGTCCAAAGCATTTGTACTGCAGATGTCCGTCTGATACGTTAGTATCTACTATATAGTTTGTGGTGGCGGATGAGGGTGGTAATATATGTATATTACTATACTCTTTGGGGTGGAAGCACAAACTAAATAGTAGATACTAAGGTGGAAGGTAAGGAGGGTAGAGATAAGGAGCGCAATCTTACATGGGTGTTAAACGGAAAAAGTGGCAACTAAAAGCAATGGCTTAACTAAATAGAGATGGCGCTAGTGTGTACAGAGAGAGAGTTGGAGAGTATGGAATGAATGTAGCAGCAGTTGACGGAATGAAGTAAGCCGAATTGAATTTTGGTTGAATTGTTTACTGTCACTAGCTACACTAGCGCCATCAATTTATCGTCTTTCGACGGACACTTTTTGTTCGATGCTAGTTTTAATACTCAGAGATTGCCCTCCTTATCTCTATCCTCCTTGGTTACTCTGACCTATATGCGGCCCCTCACTCTCGCGAAGTTCCTTGACGAAGTACTCGAGAAAGTTGACCGAGCACGAAGTGCGTCGCTACACATTCGTTCGCGTTGCATATTATATATTATGGTAGGAGAGCCCAAGAGGGGCTTTTTGGATTTACTAGAGCGTGTCAGATATTGGCAATGTATATTCCCCAAGTGTCTCCGATAATGGATATGTATTAATCTGACGGTTTGATTGGTGGGGTTGGCGGGGGTGGGAGTAAAATTTTAAATACAACTCGAACGCGTCAGATTTTTAGAGGGGATGTTAAGTGAACCTAAACTAAGCTCCCATTTAAAATTCAGACGATTCGGATGTAACGCAAGCTCGTAGCAGCTTTTTGAAAATGCAAAAAATATTTTTGACGATTCTTATTTTGTAATACTCGAGCGCTTTAGATTTTCATACAGACGGTTCAGCCTAAATTCCTAATCGTGCTGATTCTTCTTACCATCCAATCTTCAAAGTCCAAATTTAACACCATTATAAGTTACTCTATGCACACGGCTTTGAGTCCTTTGACTCGGTCGCAAAAACCGACAACAAATGGAGTAGCACGAGGCGAGGTAAAGTTGGACGAAGTAGGGCGAGGTGACCGTCCACACCTTAGAGTATACATAAGCAAGCTAGTCCACGCTCTCTTATTCGCCTCGTCTCGCCCAACTTCGCGAGAGTGAGGAGGCCGTGTTAAACTTATACTTAATACTTCGGTCAACTTTCCCGAATACTTCGTCGAGGAAATTCGCGAGTAGTGTGATGGCGGGGTAATAACTGGTAATAACCAAAGATCAAAGAGTATAGTCTATCACCTTCCCTTGCCCATAGATAGAACCAGCATATATTAACAACACACCACAAGCACTTTAACTACAATAATTATTTTACTTGCTATGTTTCTTATTAGTATTGTATGGTACGGGGGAAATAAATGCTGGTACCCCTCGCATGATGATAACCTTATTATATTTAAAATTATTTTCTTAGTCAAATATACCTAATTATAATTTACATTTCTATTTGTTTTTGTTCAATCCAATCGACATCGTAGCCACTTTGTGGTAGATTTCGAATCGAATATTGTAAATAATTTTTAAATATTGTTTATGTAGGTGGCCAATTCAGGAAACTTATGTATAATAAGCATAACAACATAACATTATACATAAATAAATTTGGTATCAAGTCGTCGCATGTTTATTGCCAAAATTGCAAAGAGTAATGTTTCTAGCAAACCCACGCAAGCTTTATATAAATGCAGCAAAGTTCTTTTTCGAGTAAAAGATTTAAGTGCCCATCTAATTTTGGATTTTCCCGAGTATAAATGAATTTTTGATAAACATTGAATAACATGGTCCTTTTACTGTAAAAATGTTGCCAGTTTCTATAAGATTTTGGGCTTAACGTCAGTTTGGTTGGATCGGTTAAGAAATTATTTATAAGAGTACCATTTAAATCTGACAGCAAAAGGCAAATAATAAGTATAATATAATAATAAATTTTGAGAGTCTTTAGCAAATATTGCTAGCTACCTGTTGATGATTGCTAGCTAGTGTATAACAATATCTAGTGTATAACAGCTCATTTTCATCAATATTATCATCAATCAATACTAATAATAAACATTTAGAAGTACGGGACACGTGATAGGCTACTTTTTATCTTTTTTAACGCAGACGAAGTCGCGGGCAACAGCTAGTAACAAATAAATAAGTTAAATTATAATTTTGTGCTTATTACATAGACAATATTGTACTATGGATTTATTAAACATTGATGTTGCTGGCTTCTCCTAAAAATTTAAACTTGTAACATTTTCTGACCTGCCAGTATTAACTTTAATTCTTTTACAAACGGCAACCCCACCAATAACGCAACGAACTGCCGTGGTTGTCGGAGACGGACGGAACGCAAAAATCAATACATTCAGTCAACGATGTGTTCGTCTTTTTAAAATGAGAACGTGACGAAACTTTAATTCATCGAAGAAAAAATTTTTATTTAAAAAGTATCTGTCGAGACTCGATCTTCAATTTTTTTATTTATTTACATAGTGATGGTTATTATCGTAGTTACGGCGTGGTAGAACGTTCTCCGCGTTCGATTTTTCGCCTTTTCTTCGGATTTAACTCTTTTACGGTTAGTGGAAACCCTTTTCATTGTTTTCTATTTCGTGTATAGTGGATTTTTCCGTCGGCAACTCTGCATTTTAGCAAAATAAATGTATAATTTGGACTATCGACCTTCGCCATTGTCTGCATGGTGCATTGCGTTTTTAATACATACATATATACAGTTTTGCTGTAAGTTCAAGTGAAATATTTCATTAAGTTGGGAGGAATTTATAAATTAATTAATTAATTGCGCATTGCAACAGCTTCTAAGGATTTATGAGCTGTGATATCTTCTTAATTCCTTCATGATACCTACGTAACTTGAAAAATA
This sequence comes from Synanthedon vespiformis, assembly GCA_918317495.1. Lineage (NCBI taxonomy): Eukaryota > Metazoa > Arthropoda > Insecta > Lepidoptera > Sesiidae > Synanthedon > Synanthedon vespiformis. The sequence goes on along the minus strand of OU906949.1, from coordinate 10,130,141 downwards.
CCTACCGGATTTAAGTAGCTACATTGTAAGTTTGGCCGATTTGGTATAAAAAGCTATTCATTTTCGAAGTAGGCATAATTTGATTTGAATAATATTCATCGTTCATTTGCAGTGTTTACCACAGTTAAATAGGTGGTTACTGTTTTGTACTCTTGTTTAAAAAAAAATCGTTAATTGTATTTTATCTTTGAACATCACATCTCACATTACATATTTTGTTGATAAAGGCTGCCCGTTAAACTACACAAGTTAAAATTTTGGAGGTATGTGGAGAAAAAAAATAAAATAATTATCTGATTCTTTGAATTATGGTCGCATATATTATATAGAAAATTTTAAGACATTTTGTTGTTTAAATATGAAATCTATTTATCAAGATTTTATCTGATAATAATTTTTGTAATGTTAAAATACACAATTTTTGGCTTTTATAGTGTTTAGGACTCCATATGAATGTGAAAATGACTGTCTTGTTACTTTTTCACCTTTATGAGCATAATATTATATTTGCAAATTATTATATTCTCAAAATATTATATTTGAAAAACATTACATTTGGAAAATAATAGAAGTACAATTCAGCACAATATGTTACTTTATTAGTTGCTTAACTGATCATAATGAAATTTTATTTATTTATTAGTATTGATTGATTGATTGATAGCCTATGTTACTTGCTGATAATATAGCTTTCTAACAGTGAAAGAATTTTTCAAATCGGTCCAGTAGTTTCGGAGCCTATTCAATTCAAACAAACAACTGTTTCCTCTTTATAATATGAGTATTGACTAGTTAGTGACCCTCCCCGGTTCTGTACGGACTCGAAATTCTAAGCATAGATTCAACATTTCAGCTTTCTAGACTTAGTAGTTTAGGCTGTGTGCTGATAATCTAGATAAACATTTTTATAAAAGTATTGATTATGTCTCACTAATGGGTAGCCTCTATTCAATAAGAAAGGTGTTAAGAGCATATTAATAATACAGAGATTTCTTAGTGCCGTTTACTTCCTTCATTATTTTAGATTCGATCAAGATTTTAACTTACATCTGCTAAGCCTACTAGCCTTCTCAACCTAATAGGATATAATTAATATCTTGCTGTTGTTGATATGGAATTTTAACTTAAGGTCCAAAAAATACATTCTGTCCATTGTATATTGGTCTCTGTCTTTCTTCATATATGCCATTTAACTTTTAATATTGTTACATTTTTCATATGTTTTGCTTCTCAAATTCCATAATTTTAGATAATTCAGATATTCAGTTTTTTTTTAAATGTTAACATTGACAGACAGGCTGACTGTTCACTTGATGGTATGTGGCTACCATCACCTATAACACAAGCAATGCTGCCGACTGCCGGTACTGCCGACCATAGAAGGATTGAGGGATGGGGTAGTCAAGTTGAAAAATAACCCTTATCTGGTAATGTCTTCAAAATAGGGCATTGGTTTTATCTTGAAACTAGCTGCTTCCCGCGACTTCGCTAGCCGATAACCTACTCTAGTAATTTTTGAGTTTATCACGAACAGACAGACAAACAAGCAAAGTAAGGATTAAAAATTTCGAAACTGATTAAAGTTTTTACATAACAAAAATAATTGTGTCAACATTTTTTACAATTTTAGTAAATCTGATTTTGTTATTTGACTTGACCCATTTTTTTAAGCTATTTATAACAGCAACTTTTTCTTAAATATTTCAAAAGGTATATTATGACAATTAAAATGCTTGTCATAATACTCATAATGTGTGTCACTATGACAATAATAAATATCTGTTTGAAATGTTTCCATCAATCTACAAATTAATGTGCTAATAGTTTGTGTTTTTAAAGGTCCATTGTGGTTTCTTAAATTTTTCTTTGTCTAATTACATATATTATGTCCTCTATAAATGTTTTGAGACCTTTTTGTCAACTATACATAGTATAGTATTATTGCTAGAATACACTGTTGAGCATTTAATTCCCAATCATGAATGGATTGGAAATAAGATCAAAATTCAGATAGGCAGGATTATTCTATTTTTTTGATGTTGCAAATGTGTTATGGGTGTTAGTGCGACCAACTATTGAGATTTGGCATGTTCATGTACTCTCGATATACTTACTTAAAAGATGTAGATAATGTTCGGTGATTTCAGTTATTGGGTAATTAATTACTTACTGGTATATATTGAATTGGTAGTTTTTTACTATAGCTTAGGTGGTGCAGTCTGGTTATCGGAGTATTGGTTGGAAAAGTGGATTCTATAGGCAAAGTTTCTTCCAATTGTTTTCAATATTCTTTTAATTTTTAACGTTTGTTACAGATTTGTTGAGGTTACAATATATTTTACACCAACATATTTTTAAGGAAAAATGGAAGAAATTAATGGGGAGCTTTTTGGGGACGGTCTAGTTAGCATTGGAGATGAGGGTTCTCTGGAGTCTACTGATAATGGAAAACAAGAACAAAATTGCAAAATATGCGAGTATGTGTAGTAATTTAATTATTTTCTTACTTAATTTGTTATCTTTATCTTTAATTGATATTTAATTTTGATTTAATTGATTGATTAATGAGTAATAATATAATGAAACTGTTCATTTGTATGTCTAAACCTAAAAAGTTTTTCTCCTTATATTAAGTTATGACCATAAGTGTGGATAGTTTGTAAATTTAAGGTCCAATTTGCCTAATAAGAGTGACATTATCATTATTATTTTATATGTTTAGCTACATGAGTTTTCTTATAATTATTTTCAGAAATAAACTATGCAGCCCTCGTGTGTTGTCTTGCCTTCATGTTTTTTGTGAAGCGTGCATTGACAAATTATTAGTGAATGAAGCAGGAGATTCTCTGAAATTTGATTTGGCTGTTGAGTGTCCAATATGCAAACAAGAAACAAAGGTAACACAATTTTTATTTTATACCTTTTCATTGGTTATGTTCTACTCATTCATTTATACTTATTCAGATGTTAGCTTTTAGAGCTATACTTAAGACGACTGTATCATTTGCAAGTCTCCTATCTTATCCTATTTTTATGCAATTTTTATTTTATTTTCCTATTTATTTTTAAACAGATACCTGGCGGTGCCGCCGTGTCTCTCCCATCGGACTATGTACTCACCAATATTTTGGATGTGTCCGCTATGGATCAGTCTGTCGTGTGCACCTGCTGCAAGAGCAAGGAACCGGCTGTTGCCAGATGTACTGATTGTTCCCATTTCCTCTGCTCCAATTGCAATTCAGCTCATGAATTTATGAGGTGCTTTGAAAATCACAGAGTCGTACCCTTTGATGCTCTACGATCGTCTAAGGAGAAGGCCGCGGTGCACAAGCCGATTTTCTGTGCTCGCCACGTCGGAGAAAGCCTCAAGTTTTACTGTTGCGAGTGTGAAGTTGGCGCTTGCACTGAATGCCTCACTGTCGATCATAAAGTTGGCGAACATCGTTGCGAGCGTATTGTCGACGCTGAACCGAATCTTAGAGCCGAACTGCGCAATTTGATCGCCGAAGCGAATTCAAGAGCTGCGGTCGCCGGAAGCGCGTCTTTGAAACTCGACGATTCTCTTGGCGATTTGCAGCGTCAACGCGACGACGCTGAGGCGATAATCAATAAAGCGTTTCACGCTTACAAGGCCGCTCTGGAGAGACGTCGTGAGAAAGCTCTGGAGGAATTGGAACGCTTGCATAAGGAGCGAGAGTTGAAAGTTATGGATCTGTATGACCGCGTCGACAAGACTGTTCAACGTATTAATTGTGCCTGTAACTTCGCAGCGAGACTTTTGCGCCGCGGCGACGGTACAGAAATCGTTATGCTAAAGAAGACTGTGGCCTCTCAGTTCGCGCGCTTACTCGACGGCGCACCCGAATTTGATGTGGACTATTCTCTCGAATTCGCCACCAGCACTGATAAGTTTGATACCGTGGTAGAAGAGACCTTTGGGCTGTTTCGCACCGAGACTACTATCGCCGAAGAAAGGAAGCGTGCGAGCGAGTCTTCCGCTATAGTGTCTGTGGCGTCCAATTGTCACTCGCCGGCCGTGTCTGTGACAAACGCGCCCGTGTTTGATGATTTTCCCATGGGAAACATGCGTCGCGTCACAGGCGTAGGCAGTCTGGTCGGTGTGTCGGGTGTGGGCGTTTCTGCCATTGGAGTGGGATCAGTGAACAATGCGAACGTCATGTCGGTGGGATCTGTGAACAATGTAGGGAACGTTGGGGCCGTGTCTGGTGTGGGTGGAGTACCAGCGCTGCCTTCGATGGTGGAGTACAACCTTCAACAGCTCGCAAGCATTGCCGAAAAGGATGTTCCTCCCCCGCCGCACGCTTCGCCGGCACCATCGTTCACGCTAGCGGAATTGATTGCTGGAGATCTCAATTCGCCGCAGGCCTACAATAACTTGCAAGCACTTGCTAAACTCGGACTGAATACTGGTAAGCATTTTTTTCTTTAGCACCAGTCAATTCTTCATTCCGAACTGGTGGTAAATGAAAAAAAAAATCCCACTAAAATTGAGTAGTCTGTAAAGAATCTGTTGTTTTCAGAAGTGAATGGGTACAACGCAGGTGTAGGCGGTATCGGGGCCGTTGTGCCGCGAGGCGTGTCGCCTGGCAGGCCTTTGTTGACTGCGGCCGAAGAGGCGGCAATGGTCGTGCCCGCGGCGCCTATGGTGCGCGCCACCAAGGCCACTCCCATGCACATAAGGTTCAAGTTCGGCCAGCTCGGTGGCGGCAAGGGACAGTTCAGCTCGCCGCACGGCTTCTGCTTGGGGAACGATGAGGACATCATCGTCGCCGACACCAACAATCATCGCATTACGGTCAGTGCATTGAACACATTACATTAATATCACATTTAGTTGTAATATACAAAACCGAAAATATGAAAAATGGTATATCGTATGTTTGTAGGTGTTTGATAAGTCTGGCACACACAAGTTCAACTTCGGCGTGGCTGGCAAGGAGGAGGGGCAGCTGTGGTACCCCCGAAAGGTGGCCGTCGTTCGAGCCACCGGCAAGTTCGTCGTGTGCGATCGCGGCAACGAGCGCTCGCGCATGCAGATTTTTACCAAGAACGGACACTTCTTGAAGAAGATTGCTGTGAGTAACATTTCGCAGTTGACTTATGTTTCTTAGTTGAAATTGGCGGTGAGGTTAATAATGTAATAACGTTTGTTTCAGGTGCGATTCATCGACATAGTGGCCGGGTTGGCGGTGACGGCCGAGGGGCTGATTGTGGCGGTGGACAGCGTGACGCCGACGGTGTTCATCCTGTCTGAGGAGGGCGAGCTGCTGAACTGGTTCGACTGCAGCGAGTGCATGCGGGAGCCGTCGGACATCGCGATCTCGGGCAAGGAGTTCTACGTGTGCGACTTTAAGGGCCACTGCGTAGTTGTGTTCGACGACGAGGGCCGCTTCCTGCGCCGCATCGGGTGCGAGAACGTGACCAACTTCCCCAATGGCATCGACGTGTCGGACGCCGGCGACGTGCTCATCGGCGACTCGCACGGCAACAAGTTCCACGTGGCCGTCTTCTCGCGCGACGGCGTGCTCGTCTCCGAGTTCGAGTGCCCCTACGTCAAGGTTAGTCATCGGGTATTTGTACACTTCATCGCAATCACGGTGATTGTTTTACCATTGCTATAGTTGGTTAACCGCTTGTGTTTTGTTTCAGGTTTCTCGTTGCTGCGGTCTGAAGATAACCTCCGAAGGTTACATCGTCACTTTGGCGAAAAATAACCACCATGTTCTAGTCCTCAACACCCTTTACATTGTCTGAGGCGTAACTCCATGGCTGTAAGTCTGCATACTACAAGATCTCACATTTATTCCCTATATTTTATAATATTAATTAATTGCTGTTTTTTTACAATGCTTAACATTTTTTGCTAAACCAGTATTTGACATGTTTCGTTGTTTTATGTTAAATTTCATGTTATGTTTTAATTTGATTTTTTAAAAAGGTATCTATCCAAACGCAGTTGAGCTCTCGGGGTGATTGCGATTTCATTACCAGTGCTTTGTTTCTTTACACTGTTGGGAACGCCATTTTAGAGAGAAGTCAGCTCTGGATTAGAATGCACTGCCTCTGGATAGATATAACGAGTCATTAATTCCTAAGTACTTGCGTATTTTTTTTTATTTTTCAATTTGTTTTCATTGTCACTTTTTTTATATATACAATTGCATTTAGTTGTAGTAACAGATAATCCAAAGTTTAGTAATAGTATTAATTTTTTTATTTAATTTTTTTTACCTAATATGTTTTGTTTCTAAATTTAGCAGCTGGTATGGTTCCTAGTTCGAGTGAAGTTAAATACATGTCAATTAGGGGACTGCGTCGAGTGTCGCCTCGATACAATATTATATTATTATACTTTACTCTCTAAACACAAGAAAAGCCATCCCTCGGCCGTTTGTTTGATGGAGGCGTACGCACAATTGTGTTTTGTTAGAATTTCACTCACTCATAATATGACCAAAGGAGGCGACACTAAAATAACGTGCCATCTAGTTTAGGTTAATCTCGTATACAATATTATATATTGTCCGTTAAAATATATTTACCATTTACAGAAATTCTTGTGTCTATACAAAATGTTTTTCATGTACTCTTGTTTTGAGAGCCTATTACATAATATTTAAACGTTTTTCGATTGGTAGGCTATGACGGAGTAAAACGTGCCATGGAAATGGTAAAATTTGAGAGGATTACGAAAAAAAAATTACTTTTTGTTTGCATTTTAATGGCACGTCTTACGTCCATGTGAAGTTTGGTTCATTAAAAAAATATATATAAAAAAAATGTGAACCAGCACAATACTAAATTATTGGAAAGCCAAGGTAAAATTAACTTCGCAATAATTCGTACAAGGTTATTTGGATAGTTGATACGATATACGAATTGAGTTTATTTGGCATCAAACATATTCAGTTGGAAAGAACTTCATCATTTTCTATGGATAAATAAAATATTATTCCTTTATATAATAACTAAAAAGTTGAATGTTATCGACACTATAATGTAATACGTAAGTTGTTGATGTTTCGTCACAAACCTGTCACAAAAACGAGGCAGGGATTTTTCAAATTATTCAATAGAGTAAATGAAATTTCCATTTTTTTGGTTGTATAATGGATTTGTAAAATGCTTACGCTGCTGTGCTATATTAGATTTACGATAGAACGCCCACCGCTAGTAGATTTTGAATTAAATATTGTATGAAGTACTTCCCAACGTTGAATGTATCACAATTAGAATTGCCATAATAAACGTTTTTTTATATACAATTATAATATAATATATATATACACGTATAAATTCAACATTCGTATTCCAATCGCCAAATATGTATATTTTTTATAACTATCCACATTATTTTATATTCAAAATTGTTATTATTATTATTTTAGTGATTAAATTTACAAAAAAAAAAAAACAATTAAATATTTTTGCAGTTTTCGAAACTGCCATTGTGTTTAAACAGATTTTCACGTTAAAATGGATATATGATGGATATGCACTAATAACGACACGACAACAAGACAAGACAAATTTAATTTGGATATAATTTAAGTAAAGTCTTCCAATTAGGCGTTCTAAACCTTCATGTCCCAAATTTCGATTTCTTGTAAGAATTCCCATCATGTTGAATCCCACAATGTGGAAGTTTTTTTGATTCAACATTTTTTTAAAATAATATTTCACGTTTTGTGTTTTAATGATTTTTCTTAAAGCGCCACAATTCCTAAGAGCTACATCACAAACAAACATCATATTTTGGGAATATACCGGGTGTCCCAAGACTAGCAATATGAAGGGAAAGTACCTTAAATATCGTAGATAGGATATTTTGCTGAAAGAAGACTTTGTTGTTTTTAAAAGTTAGTAATACTGCATTCAAAAATTTTCTAAAACTTACTTGCTTCGCCTGGGAATCGAACCGACTTAAATGTGAAAAAAAATCACCCATGTTTTTATGATGCCAATTGAAAGAATGGACAAAAAATAATTATTCTTCTTAAGTAACATAGTATCTTAAAAGAAAGGAATAAGGTAATAATGTTTGATTCAAATTATTCCGACACGACGTAATTTTTAGAAAATCTTTTAATGCAGTATTACTAACTTTTAAAAATGATAGCCTTCTTTCAGCAAAATATCCTATGTACGACATTTAAGGTACTTTCCCTTCATGTTGCATAGTCTTGGGACACCCTGCATATTATTTTGGGAATATTTAGGTATTCAACATTTTAGGTTTTCATATAATAATAACTATTTGTTTAAGGAATTCAACATTAAAAGAAATGGTCATTTTATGGACCTAAGGTTTTTATATTTAGACGTTTTTTTCTTGAAAAAAAAAAAGGTCTATTTGTGGAGCTGATGAAAAAAAATAAACACAATATAATATAATCTGTATAATTCCTAGAGTTGGTATTTGGTATTAGTACTTAATGTATATGATATGTATATTTATTAATTAACTAGACCACCTTGTAAATAAGTGTGATATTTTTTTTGTATTTATTTCAATGCTCTCTTTGAATTTACACCCGAAAAGTATTGGGTTCCTATTTTTTTTTTGTTATTAATACGATGTTCAGACGGAGTAGTGAAAATCTGTTGGAACATGATTTTTTTTTCTTATTTAACAAATTTTTATTTACATTTTGAATTTGCAATGAAAACATTTGTCTGTCGAAATGTTCAAAATTTTTGTTTATCTCTTAAAAGAAATTCTTAAGATTTAAACGTAACGCGTAGTATGAAATGTTTGTACTTAATTAGTGATATTTATTTTGTTTGTTGTACGTCGCGGGACAAGTTTGAAACATATTGAATGTGATATGAGCAATAATAGAGAGACATAAAACAGCTGAAGGAAAGACACGAGTCCACACTTGTATTGGGCTTGTGTAGATTTGTAGGGTATTAGAAAGGGTATATTTGGAGGAACGCCGGCGAATGGAGTTTTGACACGAGTCTGAATTCTCTATTAATTAGTGAGTAACTTTTGGGTTTATTTATCGTATTGTTTTTAAGTTATTTGTTCAGGATTTTTGTCCCGTTAGCATTAGGGAATTTTATTTGATTACTTGAAGTAGGTTTAATTGTAAGGAGTTTTGCCGCGAGCCGCCGCGTCACCAAATACTCTTGTCGTTTTATTTCCGTTTTGATTTATATATATTATATGTTCGGGGCCTATATTTGATTAGAATTTTTGGCCGGTGTGTTTAGGCCTTTAGATTTATGAATTTTACTGCCAAATTATTTTCTTACACATATATATGTGCGTACACACACACATGGTAATTATTTTATTGTATGATATTTGTGAAGTTACAAATTGTTGCCAATTTTTTTTTGTTTTATAATTATTCAGTGTTTTCATATTTATATAATATTCAATTTTTAATTTGTTGTAATTGATCAAAATTATTGCGTGTTAGTGATGTAGATGTAACCGTTGAATAGACCATAACTAAGGCCCCAAAGGGAGCGTTTAACGCTATAAATGTCGCTTTAGGGTTGCATAAAATAATTAAAAGTGGTGTGATAAGTTTTGGATAATTTTACAAGTTATACTATTTTATGTGTGAATTCCAATATTTAAAATAAAATAAATTCAATGTTAATATTTTTAATGATTCGAAACAATAAGTACTGTATGATTCCTCTGTCGTATATGTAACCGAAAGTATTATAAACCCCATCCTGCGTTGATATTTTTACACGTGACTGCGTTTCCTTCGTTCTTGCCATATATCTCGTGTAGGTGTCTGTAGATATTTTAGTAGTGGTTATATATAATAGTGAGGTTGAATTGAATATACACGATCTAACACGAGTTTGCCTATAACGGTGCGTTGTGCAGTGAGACTGTCGGCGGGATGCAAACCAGTCTGCACTGACAATTAGAGGTCCCACGCGGATCCTACTTGATAATAATTGTATCATTAGAGAGTACATTACAGTAGCCTTTGTCGGGAAATCTTAAAAAGTTACCTATATACACTTTAAAAAGCAATTTTGGTAAATATATTTCTCTTAAAATCTATATTATATTCCCTTATGATATGTATCCAGCAATAAATTACTCGAGTAGTTGTAGTGTCACTCGCATTGGCACCGATCACATTCATTTCCTTGGTTCGGAATGCAATTGATGCCTCTAGCACACAGACAATTACTTAGCGGTTTTTGTTGCGTGTGCTAAAGGCCTGAAGTATGGTTTGGTTCCATATTGTAATGTGCACTTGGGGTGGGTGTGATGCATGTGTGCCGATTGGGGTGACGTGGTGTAGGGTTCGCAGCGCACAAGGTGAGCTCTTATGTTGGCCTCCCTATTGGAGGTGGGCGTATTGCCTAAATTGTGGCACCGAGCACGGAGAGAGGGACGGAGACGTCTCCGAGTAAATTTTAATACAATACAAGGTTGTGAGCTCTAATCTCTTTGGAATTTAAGCCACACGTGTGCTCGTGCAATAAATATCACAGTTTGGAATCTAGGCTTTTAAATTAAATATAGATTATATACATTGTTGAGCTGATTATAAAAATTTAATATATTATTATACCTTTTAATATTGTTAATGAATTCTAATTGCATTCCACATGTTAGAGTGAACGAATTTGAGATGACCGTTTTTTCAATCTACAATTATACACATTATTTTTTTTACAATGTAGGATTATTAGCGTTTGCCAATGTTTTTTTCCTTTAGTCAGTAAAAGTACAAATATTTTAATATACAATTCTTGGTATTTACGTATTGTAGTGATCTTATTTTTAATTGAATTAATTCTATAACTTTAAGCATAATTTTCTGTTCACGCGAAACGGCCATTTGAATGTTTCTCTCCATCCTGAAAATTATTCTGGTAACGATAAAGACATATCATCACACAAACAATTGATTTATCACACGATGTTTTTTTGTAAAATGTGTGACGTTTTCCTGAAGATGATTTTTTTTAGATGTACGACGAAATGGCTATACTTTTGTTTTAGGTTTAAGTATATTCAGGTTACTCTGTATTAAGTTTCTTGTCATTTTTACGTTGAGAATGTGAAATTTAATGTATTTAGTGTGAAAGGTGCACGTGTCAAGTGCAAATGTTTAATTTGTTCCAAAGATATTCGTTTATTTTTTATTTTATTTAATTATAATGATTTTTCTCATCTTACAAAATGACATAGTGGAGTGTGCATCGGTAATTGACACTAGGATAGCGATTTTTTTCCGTAGCTTTGGTGCAGCCGAGCAAATCTCTATTATTCTCATAAGAATATATTGCTCAATGGTTAATCGTTTAGTTCTGTTGAAAAGTATTTTAAAGTTAGGCGTGGCCCGCACCGCTGTTTTTTTAAAGCGTGCGGGCTTCTGTAACACGAAATTATATTTATCAGACAATACCCTCCGTAATATTTGAAAGCATTGTAAAGGTTGAAGTTTTATTAGATGTAGTTGTTCGCCTTCTCGGCCGCGGGGGGCCATTACTATTATATACTATTTTGCCCCACAGTCAACGAAAATTGTTATGTAATTACATACAGGAGTCTCTGCTGCATTGTGCCTAGATCTTAGAAGTTAACGGTATCAAAGTAGAATTAATTAATCTCAAAATATTTTGGCTCTTTGAATATTCCATATTATTTTTGTTTTTCATGAAATGTATTTACATATAATTATATTATACATTGTAAACACTTAGTAATATTGTATACATGAATATACATTGCGTGGTTTGTAACTTGATGTTTAATTTTATTGTAACGTCTGACCAAATTGTGCGGGCAGCGCCCCACCCAACATATAATATGTTATGTATGTCAACTGTGGCCAGGATTGAACAGCACAGAGCAGTGTGATTGAGAGCCTGCCTAAAATATATTTTTGTCATGATTTTATTTAGGTATATACATGTTATTATTCACATATTACAGTTTTTCTCAATATTTAGCTTGTATTTTAATTAAGAAATAATCATATTTAACATTGCCAGGTGATCAGCAACCTGCACTTTAATATTTTTGGAAACTATTGAACTTAAATTGTACTGACTTTATAAATATATTTACTTCAATAAAGATTTTCCATGCCACTAAAATGTTGTTTTATGTTAGAGCATTGGGCAAGAAATTAAACCAAGTTTGGAATATTATATAACATTTAATGTCATTTTCAATAATAATTGTGTAACATAATATAATAATGCTGGTTTGAACCAAATAAACTTAAAACACAGCCGTTTGGTAATTTTGATACAAAATGTATTATATGTCAACTGAATGGAATAACGTCATGTACCCTCAGGGTGACGACAACTTCCTAAAACGTCTTTTCCAAAATAGACAATTTCCGAAAATGACCAACTTACTAAGAGGTATCAATTTCGGCCTTCAGTTGCAAAAGGGTCAAAGTGTAAAAATGACGACTTCTAAAATCGTTCACTAAAAATATTGGCACAAAATAATTTTGTCAAGTGTGAATTTCGTAAGTATAAAATTGACTAGTTTTACCCCGGTGGAACGGGAAAGTGTTTTTAGGACGTTGACATGCTAAAAAGTTGTCGGTTTTAGGAAGTTGTCGTTTTAGGACGTTGACACGCTAAAAAGTTGTCGTTTTAGGAAGTTGTCGTTGTCACCCAAAGTAACGTAGTCCGAGTCAAGAGCAATGTGGTTATGCATTTGACTTGTAAACGCACTCTCCCGCGATCCACGTCTCCAACACTTGGAGTCGCTTCGGATGCAATATGATGAAGTCCGCGTCGCTTCCCACGTTTAGGTTTCCTTTTTTGTCGTCGATGCCCAAAGCCCTTGCGGGATGGAGCGAGGCTGCTTCGAGTGCGTACTCCAATGTGCAATCTGTAAACACAGTGTTTATTTATGCCAAGATCTAATAGTCTGTCCTTTTAAAGTAAAGAATAATTATTAGCGTTTGCTAATGTTTTTTCCCCTTCAATCAGAAAGTACTAATTTTTAATACATTTTTTAGTATTATAATGATCTTATTTTGTACGAAGAGACTACTTTGAAAAAAGTAGTTGATTGAAATTTATTCTAACTAAGCATATTTTTTCTGTTACGCGAAACAACTACTTAAATGTTTCCACCTTCGGATGAACCGAGGAGAGTTCACCAGAATCCCCTGGGGGATTAAGTGGGGATCCTGGTGTTTAACAGTTTTTAAATTCTGTATTTCGACAGGCTAAAGGTTCACTTGACGGTAGGTGGCTACTGTCGCCTATAACGCAAGCAACGCCACTAGTGCTGAAAGTGCACTGCCAGCAATAGTAGCATTATTACGGATTAGTAAGGGCTAGGGAGATGGGCTCTGGTATCCATTACTCACTCACCAAAACACAACAGCACACATTCTATTGATTCACAGCGGTCTTCTGTAAGGGACTGCGAGACACAATGTGCCCAGCCACTACTTTCCAGATGCAGACCAAAGCTAAGTTGGAAAAGTCTGTTTCCAAAGTTTATCCAGCCGACAATCGAACCCATTGATCGATGCATTGCTTACCCGTGGACTGCTTGAAAGTGCGAACGCATTCGTCGAGAGCCGCAGTACTGCCGCACAGCACTTTGGTCCCGGTGACGTAGGCGTGGCCTCCAACCACCGACACCGTCTGAGGGCCTATCGTGTAAGTGCCGTCCTGCAGACCCTTCGCGGCCACCGCATCGCTCACAAGGACCAAACCTGCACCCAGCGACATTTATTTGGTGGAAAATAAAGAATTGCATTTCTAAGTCTGACCTTTTGAAACTCCTTTGACACAACTGAAAGTCTGAAATTCTGAAACTCTGACGTTATGGGACCAAAACAGCTCAGAGGTGATATTTTTTTAACATGTTACCTATTTTATTAAATCATATATGGATGTTCACGCAAAACCTTCTGAAGGGATCTTGACAAAACCTTTCTGATAGATTGATTACTATATCGGGCAAAGTAACTGCAGATTTATTTTATTTTTTATTTATTTATATAAGACTCACCAACATTTGCTCACACATATATACATACACAGCCAACCACTTAATAAGAAAACTATAACAAACATGTGTGGCAACCAATAACAGGTGAATACCACTTCTAAATACAATAATTAGACACATTATATAAAAAAGAAAAAAAAAACATATATATAGAAAGTTAAGGAAAAAAAAACAAATATTAGTACAAACAAAATTAAAAAAATGGGAAGAAAGTATAGATTAAAAAAATCAAAAAAAGTAAACAAAAAGTAAATAACTAGAAAGTAAACAAGAAAAACATTCTATCAACTATTAACTTCATGAACAGTTTTGCGGAGTTTGGTGAACGAATCAGCAAACATATCGACAACATCGCTCATGCTGTTAATCGACTTGCACAGCCTTGGGATAGGAGAACCTGAACCAAATACAGATCTACGAATAGGTGGACACAGTGGAGTAATGGGTGCTCTAGGGATTCTGCGGGGAACGCGAACATTGAATCGCTGCAGCAGCGGAGGGCAATCAACATAATTTCTAAATATTTTAAACGCAAAATAAATATCAGACATGTTCCGCCTCCTCTCCAGAGATGTTATAGAGAAGAAACGAAGCCTGTCCTCATATGATCGTATTTTTTTGGCGACTCCGTTGCTAAAAGCTAAACTAGTGACAAATCTTTTTTGTAGGCGTTCTATTCTGAGGGAATGAGTAGCATAGTGAGGTCTCCATACAACACTGCAGTACTCAAGGATGGTTCTAACATACATTTATAATTCTTTTATTGAAAGTGGCAATCCAAATTATACAAGACTGAAAAACTTGACGTCACAGTATAGTTATTGCCACATAACATAGATAGATTCTACGCACAAATGCTGTTGGCGATAATTCCAGAAAGTATGTATTACAAAAAAAAATATTTTTTCGATAATAGGTCTATTTAGTTATTATTCTATGGACCTATTTTACGTAACTATTGTAATGTGTCAAAACGGGCGTCATAGCGTGCCGTTAGTATAATTTATAGCGGGTTACTTAAATTGCATGACCACCCCTGTAGTAGAAAAAATATTTTTATACTTAATGTCGACATTTTAATTTGTGTAAGTAGGTACAATTTGCTTTAACGAGGCAAAAGATTTTACCTTCCGGATTAGTCCTGCATGCTATCCGTTGTGCAGCTGGATGAGTGTGGGTCCCATCGGATATGATCCCATAAAATACTTGCTTATCTGTTGTGGAAGCCAAGAGACCCACTAGACCTGGATCGCGATGGTGAAACTGGAAATTCAGAATCATTTATGATGAGAACTATATACAAATTGTAAATGCCACCTTGCGTTAAGGACTATAAGGGCTATATTTCACCGGCAGGCTTATTATCTAACTGCGTCTGCTGAGCAACAGGCGAAAAATGCGAAAAAATTGTTCAATATCACACTAAATTGTTAATTTTTACGCAAACCACACTAGTGTTATGAGCTACGTGATACGATTTAGTGTGATATTACACAAATTTTTCGCCTGTTGCTCAGCAAACGCATTTAGATAATAAGCCTGCAGGACACCATGACGCCACCGTGGTGTCCCTAAGCTACTAAACTAGACACCATACAGACACCAGAGTCGCCATACCACACTGAGACAGTATCATAATGGATGAGGTGACAAGCATTGCAATGAGGTCGGGGCGTCACTGGCGGCCGAGTGAGTGAGACACCATACAGCGTACTAATAATTACTGGTGGCGCGACCAGTAACATTCTGTGCACGCGTCCGAGCTGGTTGCGCAATCAAAAGGACACCAGGTGAGTAATAACTCTATAGAGCTGTATACATTTTGTTGGTAGCCGAGACTGGTTGCGCCGCCATGGTGTCCCGGTGAAATATAGCCCTAAGAGCCCTAAATATAGCCAAGAGGGTTCTCCTGGCAGGTGTAGACTACAACAAATTTTATTTTAATGATGATATAAAATAAAATGCCGAGTTAATATATATTTTTTTGCATTTAATCATATTTCAATTTGTGTATTAAGTATCCATATTTTACCTTATTTTAATATTAATCTTTCGTTGTAGAATAGCGTTTTGGGCGATTTACGAGATTATTTGCGGGTTATGACTGATTGTTGGGCATTTTGTGTATCAAACAGTGTGTGACTAAAAATAATTTGCTTATTTTGATATAAAATGTCCTGAGCCGTGTTCATGTGAAAGAATCTTTAATTTTTTTTAACTTACTGGCAACATTGCATTAAATAAATGTGTTATGATATTGGCTCCATTCTTGATGGCTTCTTCCCCTTGAGCTAAACTGGCCGCTGAATGCCCGAGCGCTACCCTCACTCCTCGACTAGTCAGAGCTTTTATGGCCTCTTGGGCCCCGGGCAGTTCTGGAGCCAAAGTCACTATTTTTACATTGTCCAAACTTCCATAAGTGTCAATAATTGATTGTATTCCCTTAAAAAAAGAATAATAAGATTTATTTTTACCCCAATAATGACACAAAATTAGTTACAAGTCTACATATTTTTTTTTTTAATTTGTCACATCTCTGGTTGCATTCACAACCTGTAAGACTATTAATTTACTCAATGAGTTATTTCCTAGATAAAATAAATAATGATTAATGATGCAATTATGAATAATAATAAATAATAATCATAATAAATGTTGTAAAACAAGCACAGTATTGATAACAAAAGTTGATGACCGGTAAATGAGTTTACCTACATACTTAACAATGTAGGTTATTGATAATATTATTTACTTTTAAATAAGTATCTACTTACACTCACCGCAATTATGATAAATGAAATAAAAAAATCTGTATACAAATGTTCAATCATAACAACCTTTAGCCTTTTTCCTTCTCTATAAATATAATATACTAGCTGGTGCTCGCGACTTCGTCCGCGTAGAAAAGTATAAAGCGCCACCTACCGTATTTTGGATAGATGGCGCTATCTCCCGGGCCAAGCCGCTAGTATTTACTTTTATTTTAGATTTCCCGTAGGAATGAAGCATTTTTCCCGCGGTAAAAAGTAGCCTATGTTCATCACGGATAATGTCGGCTTCTAATGGTAAAATAATTTTTCAAATCGGTCCAGTAGTTTTGCAGCTTATTCTATACAAACAAACAAACAATCAAATCTTTCCTCTTTATTATATTAGTATAGATTTTTTAAATATTTAAGTACATTTATTAACAGTTATAAACATTTTTAAAAAGTCAGGTATGTCAAGTCATACCCATTGATTTGCGATTATGGAAGGATTTCCTAAATGAAAATTATTTCAATGTTTAACCAGAAATCCATCTTTCTACGTCCGCGCTCTTTTTTCTTAGGCGTTAAAAGATTTATTCCATTGCTCACATATTTTTGTTAGGCGTAAAATTTTTTATTTTTATTTTTAGATGAAACAGTATTTCTTTTGAAGGTATGAAAGGCCATATGTCCTTTTATAATATTAGAATATTCTGTATTTATTGTCAAATATTAATTTCATTTTAACAAATATGTAGATATTCAAACCCAGTCTTTTTTGAATTCCATTTTGAACTCCTCAACAAAGTTCCTGATTACAGGTGAACCTATTTAATGACAGAACATTTGTTGATTATTACCAGTCGACTATACATGAAATAACCAAACAGATCTCTCTGTTAAAGAAAAAAATAGCACACAAGAAATCTTGAGGAAAATTAAATAAATATTTGTTACAAGGTTTCTCATTGAACCTTGACATGTTTGACCTTAGCATGCTAAGTAATATAATTTGGTTACCTTGTCCGGTGTTTGAATCAATTCGTCTAGATGAGCCCCCTTTTTGGCTAGGCTTATGAAAGGTCCCTCTAGATGCACTCCCAATATTGTCGCTCCGTGTTTACCTCCGGGAGTTTTTTTTATTTGCGGCAAGATATCTCTATATTTATCTTTGTCACACGTGACCATAGTTGGACAGAATGATGTTACCCCATGAGATAGAAGTGCTTTTGCTACTTTCTGTAAGCCCTTTTCAACGTTATCTGAAGCATATGAAAAGTCTATGCCCCAGCCACCTATAAATTTTTTTTAAAAGTAAATAAAGATCCAAACTTTTTTAATTTGTTAATGAACAAAACTGATGATGACATGCCATTCTGACAGGCAACATGTTGCCTGCCACCTGGACCCAATTTCAATTGCATTAATACCTAATAATTTATAAGTATTATGTTTCTTTTTATTATAATATGCCATAGTATATTATGCCCTTGACTTCATCCGCATCTGATCTCTACAAAACTTCACAGGATTACACACTGAACTAATCTGATTAGTTTGTATTCAATACAAATAAACAATCAAATATTTCCTCTTTATAATATTATTAGTATATTAGTATAGATTATTGTGGCTGTTCCTTAAAATTAAATATCTTATCTATAATCACTACATATTATAAAACAAAGTCCTCCGACGCGTTTGTTTGTTCGCGATAAACTCAAAAACTACTACACCGATTTTCATGCTGTTTTCACCAATGGATAGAGGTTTTAGTATATAATTTACAAAGTTACGCGGGCGAAGTCTCGGGCAGCAGCTAGTTAGTTGATATACGTGTTCTTTGTACTCAAAGAAGTTATTTTAAAAATATTCTCTGAAGTTTTCTTTAAGTTATATATTTTAAAATAACTGACATATTGAAATAAGGAGAATGCAGTTACCGTTAATTTGCAAGTCGATGAAACCGGGTGCAATAAGCAAGTCCTCACAATTCACAGTTATATCGGCTTCCAATTGTTCGACATAAAATAAGTGCTCAGGATTCTCAATTTTACCATCCCTAATCCACAAGTCTTCTTTTATTATTTTGCTGTCACGCAAAATATAGCAGTTGTGGAATCTTGTTAAGCCTGATTTCGGTTTCATTTTAAACACTAAGATTTAAGGAAAAAGATTTAAAAAAATACAACAATATCACAGCAGCAAAGTGAAGTGAATGACCTAATATAAAAGTGTGGTCAATGTTTTTATTTATATTTTTATAATTCAACCAAAATTAAGGCACGTACAATCCATGTACAATCTATGAGACAGCTATACAATTCCCAATTCCACTTAAGTTAGAAAGAGATAGCTTTTTGTCATTTGTCAAGAAAATGTCAAGAAAGTGTGTTTTTTAAAACCTCTTTAAAACGGTCGCGTTATATGAGATTGTCAAACTGACATTAGATTTGTAACATCGTCAACGTCGCTATGACAAACACGAGTGTTGCCACTCAACGTAGTGTTTGTTGCACACAAAATAATATTATTTTATAAGACTGTATACATTTTTGTAATTAATTCCAAACGCTTTCTGAAAATATGCATGATACCCCATTGATATTAATTAGTGAACGAAGTCTACACAACACCAGCAAAAACATAAATATGAATGCTACTATTAGTCCATACAAATTGTATTAAACAAGACGTGTAGCCTAACATGAGGATGATTATATGTTATGGTGTTATTATATGTTGGTACTGATGAAATAGTAATGATAAATCCAAGCTTTCCACCTTAAAAGCCTTTCGGATCATAGTTAAATTCATTGAATATTAGGTATTTTTTTATTTTTTGTCGATTTTTTACCAAGGACCTGTGTTAGGGAAAAAGTCACATTAAATTTGCAATGCAATGAGAATAATTATTACCAATATCAAGGAATTCTTTTTTATATGAATTGCCAATAGTTGGCAAGAGCCAGAGGGCGGTAAAATAAAACTAAAACATTATTGTTTCATCAACCATTTGTTTAACTTTCGAAAGCTGTTGAGAACATAACTGTGCCATGATTCGTAAAAATAAAAAAAAAAACATAATAATATATATACCTACTGCCTAATCATATCTGATGAGTTGTTCCAATTAATGCCTACACCAAGTTTTTAACCACCGTCCGGTGCGGAATTCATCCGCATTACTCTTGTACAAGGTGCACTATGCACGCACTATGCACTAGTGAGTTCATCCCACGGACATGCGAACTTTGGAACAATCTCCCATCTGAATTATTTGTTTCCTCCTAGCTACAATATGGGGTTCTTCAAGCGAGCTGTAAACAAATTCCTGCAGGATAGGCAGCTTACCAGCTACTCCCCATGTAGTAAAAAAAAACTAGTTTTACCTACTTAATCGTACTGTAGTTACAGCTTATCGCAAGGGGCGTTACAGTTATCAAATATTGAACCAAATTGTTCATAACTGTTATATAACAAATAGAAAAAAGTCAAAACTGTGAAATCTGTCATTTGCGGGTTGTTTTTTTTGCAGCAATTTACATTTAAGTAATTGCAGTAATTTCTGGGAGCTCCACCATAATTCTATGGTAGGAGAGCCCACGAACCCACGATGCTAAATGTGTAGTCATTCGAGCGTCGTGGGGACCCATTGGACTTTGAAGATTGGATGGTAAGAAGAAAAAAAGGTTATATGAAGTTTTTCATTTCAGCGATGGGTTGAGATATCGTCCATATAATCGTCTGTATGAAAATGTGACGCGCTCGAGTATTACAAAACGGCAATCGTCAAAAATCTTTTTTGCATTTCCAAAAAGCTGCCACGAGCTTGCGTTACATGCGAATCGTCTGAATTTTAAATGGGAGCTTAGTTTAGGTTCACTTAACATCCCCTCTGAAAATCTGACGCGCTCCAGATGTAATTAAAATTTTACTCCAATCCTCACCAACTCCACCAACCAGACCGTCAGATTAATACATATCCGTTATCGGAGACACGTGGGGAATATACATTGGCAATATCTGACGCGCTCAAGTAAATCCAAAAATCCCTTCTTGGGCTCTCCTACCACTATAGATTTGGCCAAATATTATCTGCTCAGATTATCATCTGCTATGCTCAGTATGTAAACTTTGAATTTTTATTGCACAAACAAGGCAGGTTAGGCAAACATAATTTATCTGAATACAAAAATTTTCCTATTTCAAGAACGAATACGATAGAATCAATGCTATTTTATGTAAAACTAAGTTTTTGTGCAATTCCTGTGATGCGAAGACGCTCCGCCGAGCTCGAAGCGGCGATGTTCATTGAAATATCAGACACTTTCACCTGACAGCGAGATGTTATTCAGAAAATTTCCTTTTGTGTAGATGTTCTTGTAGCTTCGTGCGGCACATGCATTGTTCATTTTAGTTATTTTAGGAAATGTGCATTGAGCAGAGCTCCATTGTGAGACGTCCGACTACATTTATTTGTGATTCAAAATGTTTTCACACTTTTACAGAAGTTTTAAATCAGTTAATAAAATCTATACATCTATCTATATTTTAGTTTGTTATTTTCTTATATGACAAAACAATCATTTCGTGTCTCCTTTGAATTGTTAATTAAAAAATGAGATTTATACAAAATATGCAGTCCAATATATCGCAATAAGACTACCGTGTAGTAAGTCTAAAAACTTTAAAATTCTGGCCCGCAAAAATATTTACAGAATTAGAATTTTGTATATTTTAGGCAATTATTTCGAATTTCATTTATTTTTAACCTAATTAAAAATAAATCATTAATGGAAGGGGCGATATACGAAGTGAATTATGGTGTTGCAAACTTGCAGAAAGAATAACATCCAGGCGAAGCCGTGGGAGTGACGCTTGTAATGAATAAGGTTATTTGAAGGAGAGTAATAAAATGTAAGTAAAAGTTTTGGAACCGTGGCCGTACCTTCGTACGGTGAGTACTTGCTGATTCATTCCATTTTCAAAGAGATAAACTGTGGCTTGCTCCGTTGAAAGTTTAAAGTAATGAAATCAAGTCACATACGGTTATCGTAAAAAGCGCTACACAGCGCTTTTAAAAAGTCTCACACGATTTTATAAACAAAAATACATTCTCACTTCACTATAAAACACAAAAAAAAAAAAAAAAAAATATTTTGTACTGTATTTTTTAAAACAATTCAACTTTTGGGTGACATGATGAAAAATTCAATAAAGAAACAAAAAAAAAAACTGGTGAAATAGAAAAAAAAGTAGTTTTTAATTGAAAAATACAGATGAAAAATTAATCAAATTTTTTACTTATATTTAACGCCATTCATTATAGGCTGTATAAATAATCTATTAAACTTAACTAAATAAAAAATAATGAAATGGCAGGTGCTGCAAGTGTGATGCTAATCACAGTGGGATTGAGGATAAGGGATTGGGGAGGTTTAGGGAAATGGGCCCTGGCATCCCTTACTCTCTAATAGAAACATAACAGCACACATACTGGGATTTCACGGTGGTGTTCTGTAAGGAAGTTGTTACTGCTGCAAGGGTATCCTCAAATATAGATAAATATAGCTATATAGAAGTAACTAGCTTTATTATAAAAGTCCTTAATTGACAATATTCCCGCGACATAACACGCGTGCGACTGCGCGAGCTCTACGTAGACGTAGCAGAGTGCACCGCGTAGGCCCTCGTAAGCGACGACGTCAGTCGGCTAACCGCTGCTACGAAAGCGCTACGAACCCTCGTAGCGTTGAGACATTCTACGCGAAGTGCAAACACGTAATGTATTCTAAAACACGCGCGTGATTGCATGATTTAAAATACTTAACAGTGACAGTCCAAGTGATTAATATAACCAAACAACCAGGTGAATTAAGTTTATAAGCTTTTATTACATTGTTTTCTGTGTGTTCAGATTTTTCCATACAATTGCTCGCTTTCAAGGATCAAACTTTTCGCATCTCTATTACAGCTATTTGTCCACTTTCCGCAAGTAATGGACGCGATATATTTTCTTTTAACGACGCTGCATCATTAGTGTACCGCGAGCGGTGTATTGTGAAGTGTTCTTTATTTCTCTGTTGTGTTTTTCACATTTTTTAGTTTTTCCATTGTGCATGGCTCTTAGCTGTTTAATTGTGGCTTTTAACAAACGTTTTAATTATAATTAATTCACAGAAATATGATGTATGCTATATAAAGTCTGATTTCCGGTTTCGAATCTTTACTAATTCTTATATAAAAAAAGTTAAGTTGGTTTGTATAAGCTTCAAAAACTCTAGTATGGGTATACCGATTTTAATTAGGTTTTCACATATGGAAAGAAGGATAAACGGGAAAGTTTTTATAGATAAAAATCACAGCTGGAAGTGAGTCGCTATAATATTATAAATGCAAAAGTGACTTTGTTTGTCACGCTTTCTGGTCTTTATGAAATATTGCATACATGTTGTCAATAATACACAAAATGACAATGGAAAAAATTATAAGAGAAGAACTTATTAGCAATAATGATTGAGTAAATGTTTTAATGGTTAAGAAAAAAATATTTTTCTTAGCTGTTCGCACTTCGCAGACGTAGTTGCGGGCAAAAGCAAGTATTTAAATAAAAAAAGTTCTAAATGTATGTATTTATGAGCACAAAACTCAAGGCTGGACCGTTTCGGCAAATTTTTTTTCTTCAAATATTCTTTGATGTTTCGAGAAAGGTTCTTATGAAGAGAAAATTGGGAAAGAATGCCCGAAAAAATGTAAAATCCCATTTTTTTTAGTCTAAGTTCTTAGCTAACAAATCAAATATTGACGTCAAAACCATCAACTTTTGCATATTTTTGCATAGAAGAGCTGACATGTTTTTTTAAGGCGTGGGTAAGGTTTGGCAGAATACTTATTACAATCCTAACCTTATCCATTATCCTAGCAGTTATCCGGAGCGCACTTTCAGCCCTAAGGAGTTGTTTGTATTTATAACCCCGGCTCCACACGTTGGCGCAAGCATTGGCCCTAATATTATTCGTCCAACGTGTGTAACTACAATAGAAAATAGCATTGGCCCCAACGTTGGGGCGAACGTTGGCAGTTTGCCGGCGCGCGTTATTTTTATCATAGGAATCTGCGCCAACGCTCGCGGTCCGTCTATATTTTAGACTAGCTCGTACCAGCGACTTCGTCCGCGTTGAAAAAGAAAAAAGTAGCCTATCCTGTTTCCCGTACGTCTACATGTTTTATCTACCAAGTTTCATGAAAATCAGTTAATTCGTTTAAGAGTTATAGAGGAACATACATACCTACATATAATACCTACACTTACGGATTTATTACTATTTATTAGAGTATGTTGAAATTATTAAAATGGAAGATATAGGTTTGTACTCACTCGTTCCGTGTTTTAAGATATGTCGTCATCCATCATTTTCTTTGACTGTTTATTTATTTTCTTATATTATACTTTTATGATAGTTAGTAACAAATAATTGAGATGGGAATATTTCAGAAGCGGGGATAATTATAATTATTTTAGAGTCATAATTTGAATGATATTACAAGTATATACTAAACAATCTACATGTCAATTTCAGTTTAATATATAAGTCGTAAATATTTGTCCATATTGTCTTCAATTTGCATGTCATTATTTTAACACTTCAACATTTCACGTTAGTTCTATTTTAAAACGCGCCTTTTGATCTTTCATCTTTTGACATTAAATCTACAGTAAATACATGTGTAGCTTCAAGTTTCGTTCAGACTTAGAAAGCTCTCAAGAAGAGAAGGCTTGTGAGAGGCTATAAGCTCGAGTTTCCGGCCGCTTTAAATACTTCCTGCTATAAACCGGGCTACCTGCGAAATGTCTCAATAAAAATGACGTCAATAGATTGTTGAACTTCTTGGGGCGTTTCATAAAGAAACATATGGATTTTTATGCATTTTTTGTTCTATTGTTTTCAACAACAAACATGTTTTCATATTCCCTATTTTCTTCAGGTTGTTAGTCAGCTGTAACGTCCTTATGTAGATTAGACACGTTTGGTCAAGTGGCTAGTTAGCTGTTAACTAAACGGTCGCGGGTTCGAACCCCGCTAAGGTTATGTGTTAAAGTTTATGTGTTAACATTTTACCTTTGTACCCGAGTCATGGATGTTTTGTATTTATATAATGTATGTATTTACAAAAAAAAGGAATCTATGTAGTATATCAACCGTCTGGTATCCATAATACAAGCATTAGTTTCTTACAGTTGAGTGGAACTAGATGGTGCTGTGTGTTATAGATATTTCTTACATATTTTGCTATACATATAAACTACATAAAACCAGTAATCCTTCTCCTGTCTTCTTTCTGTTTTTCACACATTTTCACACATTTTTCACACACAAGTTGGTACCAAACTTGTACTTGTTTGGTTATTTTTAATTACTATAAAAATATATAGTACTTTTCTACTACAAATCCGAGCCAATTTTAAACATTATCTCCATAACTATTTGAGAAGAAAATGTGCTCTGTCATTTGTTTTTTAAATATATGATATTGTATTACTTATAGAGAAACATTTTTCAAGGTGCTTAAAACTATATACATTTTAAGGATTTTTGGAGTGTCCTTTTATAATATAATTTTTAAGAAGTAAATTATTTAAAATATCTACAAGATACATATAAGAAACATATATCCCTAGTGCAAAACACCGCGAAGGAAATAATGGACTACATTTGTATGGACTGCGTTCCTTCAGAAACGGTATTCCTGCTTCAAAATGTTGTTGGAATAATCATCTGCCCCCGTATTCTTTAAAACAGTCTTCGTACTTCACTATTAAATTTGCAAGAGCAATTTAGTTTCTGAATTGAATTGAACTTATTCAACGCGGTAAAGCTTGAATATCGCTTCATATTAAATAAGTTATAGAAGCATTGACTTATAAATAAATACTCGTATATATTATTAGAGACTCGCTCTCGGCATTGCCTGAGATGCAATTTTTTATATACACAAAACCCTCTAAGTGAAAACAGAATTAAAATCCGTTGGGTGGTATAGAAGTAGTTAGCGGAGAAACAGATATGAAAGTTTTAATGAAAGAATTGGTTTTGTCAACCATAAAAGAACAAAATATGCCATCGCGAAGCTTTTTAGGATTTTAGAGCATCCCACACAATGGGTTACTATACGTTTTTTAGTCTCGATACCTAAGTTATAGGAAAGTAGGACTAATGAGTTTCTATAATAAAATTACTTTACTTTTATTTATATATAAGTATACACGATTAAAATTCAATTAGCCCACCCACAACTTAATGAGGCAAAGATGTTCGCGTAACACAATGGATTTTATTTTATAAAGCAACAAACTTCTGCAAACAATTTAGTTGGAAAATGTCAAACCTTTTTTGTAACTTTGTTTAAACTATTATATTTGTATTGTGCTATAGTTAAAACCCATGTAACTAAACTTGAAAATCAATATCAAAATTGAGGTTAATCTAGTCCGCGTCCCTTTAAAACTGTTATGCTATCTTTAATGCTCATACATTTTGTAAGGGTTTGAGTTTTTTATATTTTATTTTTAGATGATCCCTCGAGAACAGTACCTTTTTTTGCTATAGATGAACGGTACCTCATATCCTTTATAAATTTCTGAAAACGTCTTTGCAACATTTCATGATGATAAATTGAGTAGTTAAGACGTGAAAGCATAACAAACAAACAACTCTTTAAAGTTATAGTTAAGATGACGTTATTGTATATAAAATAAAATCAGTAAAACAATTATTATAGTTTTACCAAGAGGCTATTATAGTCGCAACAAGAGTCTTACCAAGAAATGATGCACAAGGGACACCCTTTCTCAGTAAGTTGTTGAGGCGCGACAATTATTATTAACATAAAACCAACATCTGTCTTATCTACGCCACGCAGTGATACTTACATCAATACTACTAAAATATTTGGTTTTGGTCTTGATTTTACTTAAACTTTAAATTATGCAATGTGTTGGCGTGATCGCGTACGTAGACAGCTGCGCGCGCATAAATGTGAGCATTAGCATGTTGCTGACGCGAACCCATACATTTTTCCCTACCCAAAGTTGTATAACGCGGCTATAGAAGTTTTCACTTCAAAAATTTTGAATAAAAATGATTTCTTTAAAATATTTGCTTGTAGGGTTGTGACAAAATCTTGTGAAACTGGTCATGTCATCCCACATTATAACATTTAGGTAAACTTAGGCATTACGAGTTGAAGACGCCTCTGCATAGCTGCTCTACCAGTGCAATGTTTAAAGTCGTTCATAATAATACACAACGAAGTAATAAGTTGCCCACAGCGTGCGCCTACGCAACGCCGGCGCCGCCCATTTGGCCCTCTTTCTGAGAACCAGAAAGAGCGAGAAATAAATAATGATATTTTCAATAATTCGAAGAAACGACAAATACATTAAGTTTTAATTTAGATTTAAGTCCCACAATAAAAAAAGGATAACATTTAATTAAAATAAATACGAACTTTTTACGGAACTTTCCACTTCTATGAACTTTTCTAAGGAACCTCTAAGTTCCGTGGAATTTACGTGCATTTTCATAAATAAAGCTGAAATTTGACCTATATGAATAGAGGAGATTGTAGCTAAATACGTGAGCTCTGATGAAATTTACGCTAGAGGCTACGAGTATGCCAAATATACACACTAGATATTAATACCGGATCAAGCACGGTGGAAAAAGGTTTTAATGATCGTTTTATGTTAACGGGCGCGCACAGATTTCGTATTTCATTCTCTCATTTTATTATTGCATCACAAAAACATGAAACTCTCTTTTTCTATAGTAAAAACAAAAGTTCACAACGGATAACTTCATTCGAATAAGTCTGCTTTGGTCTGGATTTTAAGTTCATTTTGTGAGGTGTATTTCGGTGAATGAATAAGAAACAATTTTCCTATTCCGTTTTTTTTGTATTATAGACGACGGTATTATAGCCATCTACCATCAGTCTGTGTGACGATCTTTACATAAAGCATTTGAATTTTTTTGAACACTTGCATTTTAAATTAAGCTTTGTTAGCAATAATTCTGACCCAACTGAAACTCGTTTAAAAACTTTTTTAAATTATAAAACTGTCAACATGAGCGAAGAAAAAGTTTACTTAAAACATTGAAAGAACGATGGCCTCGATGGAGACAAGAAAAAGTGTAACAGCTCAAACATTCCTATACACTGAATAGTATTATTGCTTTAGGTAACTTCATTATTTTATACTTATATTGTTATTACTTTCATAGTATTGTTAATTTTTAATGTTTGTTTTTTAAAAAGCGGTAGTTGTTTCCACAAATAAAGTAAAAAAAAAATACAAAAAACGTCCAACCGACACGGGTTCTGACAGTGACTTATGCGTTCCCGCCCCTTTTCTGCCGCCCTGCAATTGTCGCCACTCACTTTCCTGAATTGTTACCTTAATTAATTTTTGGCCTCTGCCACTCCACTTTTTGGTGTCAGAAATTTGACCCGTCTTTTTCCTGAGTAATTTAGCTACAACTCATAATTTAAGATTAATTTTTACAACAGAAGTTTATTTTGTGAGGTTGACCCACTTGCTTCTATATATATTACGAAAATATTCCGTTGTATTAATTTGGATACGTATTTTTCACTGAAATTCACTAGGTAAACTAAGTTACGGGTGTATCTCCATCGCAATAAGCTAAAATGATAGTTTAATCAAAGTCTTCATTTTATGACAATATAATAATAGTTCAAAGTCTGATATAATATTTAGATTAGGTATTGCCAGTACTCCACCAAAAATAAATAAATAATAATAAGTATCTCACAGATTCTACACAGCGCCATCTAGTTCCACAGTAAGCAACTTATGCTTGTATTATGGATACCAGATAGTTGATATACTATATAGAAAACATTTACCCCTAGTGGGAATCGAAGAAGCGACCGTTTGGTTAACAGCCAGGGTTACTAGTCACTAGACCAAACGTGTCGTCAAAATGATAGCCAAATCTCTCTTGCGGACCACAGTGGTTTGCTTATCCTGCTGGAGCCTTAATCTAAATAAATACCTACAATGTTTAAGTGAGTTGGCGAGTGTTTTAGTGGTAAATTCCTGGTTACACGACTTCTTTCTTGCCTAAAAATACTGTTCTTCATAATGCTTCTTTGAAGCACCTTATATCCAAAGGGAGGAAAGGTAAACACCGAGCAGAGCGATGCAGTAACCATATTGCTTTTAGAAACTAAATATAAATATGCAAACAAAGACCTATGTGTTTGTCAGCCGAGTTACAACATTTTTGTTTATTAGTATTTGACGAGCTTCCGAGTTAGGTACTAATAAAAAATGTTGAAATCTAAATGATTATGATCAAACGACTAGCAAGCGAACGCTAATGTCTTACTGTGAATATGACATGTTTTAATTTTAAATAACGTTTTATCTTCCAAAAAATTAAGTATTTGTATTCAAAATATATATTTTATTCATCACAAATTATATTTCGCTTTTTCTATGAAACGTTACGATTTTTTTCTTTATGAAAAGCAACATAAACCCAAGATAAGTTACAAGCGATAACGTAAACAATAGCTTAGATTGGGTCTCCAAAAATATGAAACAATATTAAACATAACCTTTAATTTTAAATTGAAAATGAAATTAGGTTATTTCAATATTTTTATTTGCTAAGTATTTGTTATTGTACCAACATTACGATAATACTATTAGGTTATTATAATTTTAATGTTATACGTTCTAATATCAGAAATGCAAAAGTTCGTAAGGATGGATTCATTTGTAATCATTTCATTCAAAAGCTTCTAAAACGGATTTGATAAATCTTTATTTAGTAGTAACTTTAGGAAAATATTCTTTGCCATGCCAGTCAGCGCCGGCCCTATTTCTGCAATTTGTGGTATTCGGAGATCTCTACAAATTATGTTATTTCAGAAAAAGACCACTGCATTTTACCTCCAAAGTTTTGAATTCCTATTTTTGGGTTAGGTTCACTTAGACCAGAATAGGTTTACCGAGAATTCATTGATAAATTCGTGAGTATTGACGTTTTAAATATATTTTCCAGCGCTTCCGCGAATATTTTTAACCTTTCCTTTAAGCTTAGTGTGTAGTTATACTAGTCAATGGCTCCGTAAATAATAAATAGTTTTATTATTATCTTGCCTACCTATCTCTTTTTCCTTTTTGATTGCATTTCACATATTTTTATGTAATTTATGCACCCTACTTCATAACATTTCATTAACTCCCTATGACTATTAGTGTTGCTGTGTTCATTACAGTACCTAACATAGTTCATTTTACAGTTTTTATGTATATCTCTGATGCCTGATGGTAGATGCCTCCGTCACCTATGATGACAAGTAATACCAAGAAATTATAGCAAGTGTCCTGCCGAATTTGATTGATTTGTCTATCTTCTCCTTATCTCTTATCCTGACAATAGTGACAACGCTGTTGCCATCTCTATAACGTTGCTTGTGTTAAATACGATGGTAGCCTGTCTACTGACCTTTCTGCTGACATTTACAATGAAAAATCTACATTGATTACTGTGAATTTTATTATATGAAAAGTTAGGTTGTAATACTAAAGCCAACGACCTTGTAAAGGTATTCCCGACAGTGATAAATATTTTCACAAGTCCTGTAATTACGTTTCAGTCGGTGGGCGCTGACCGTTTTTTCTTTGCACCTTCACATTAATAAAGTGCCGGCTTCGTTTAGCATCATTTTTTAATACGAAGCTTTTTAAATTAATATTAATACAGGATAGGTTAATCACAGATACAGAAACTAACTTTTTATATACATAAAAAAGATAAGGAAATTTATACATCGTCTGTTCCAACCATGCTGCGTTGGCAATTCGAGAACTCGTTTAGCCTAGGAGGTTCCAAATGTGTAAAAGATTAAAAATTTTAATTAGTATTTCGACATTTTACGCTAAAAGTGGCTAAAATTTGATATTTGGACAAAGCCCTTTCGGTCTTTGGTAATTTGCACTTTGTGTTCCATGATATTATAATTTTTTCATAATATATATCTATAAATTTGAATTTGTTACCTTTATAATGTCTCAAGAAAATAGTTAGACACAAATATTTTATCTACTAATATTAAAATATAAAAGAAATAAATTAAGTATATTGTAAAAGCCTCGGGCAAGGTATTACAATCTTAACGTTTTGATAGCAATAATCTTTGTAGCAGATGTAACGAACTGTCTACCTTGATCTTGTTCACTTTGATTCTATCACGGAATTTCCAAGCAATATTTAAGGAAGGTAAATGGTTCTATATTTCATTTAGCCTTGTAATATTAAAATGTTCTCGAACAACTACAAATTGTCTCTACAACTAAATTGTTTGTGACACGAAATACTATGTCAATTCGCTTCCCAATGCCAATTAAAATTAGGTGTTCTACATTATGAAAATTGTCAGATTGTGACGTGGCTGCATAACAAACAATTCTCCATTTAGAACTTATATAATAATGGTCCCTGAGCCAGCGACAGATTTTCATGACCAATTTCCTCCCAGTCGATAACTCGTAAAATGACTGAGAGAGTTGTATCATGAAGCCTTGTGAACGTCAGCTGCGGCTCCGATGGTGGGTTGAGCAGTAGAGTGGCAGCCGCCCACGCACATCATAAAAAAAATTTTTAATCATTTATTCCCGATTAAAAATTCATCAAATTATAGTTGGCCTATTAATTTTGAAGAAAAAAAATTGTCAGCTATTTATAAAATGGTCGATTATGCGTCTGCAGGTCACACGAATGTACATATACGTGTTCAGTGATTACCTCCCAATAGAAAATTTATCAGATGATAGTTTATATATTACTGTTAATAAATAAAAAAGTCAGCTGGCTATATCTTGGTGGAATGCTTGTCAGCTGATGCTCTGAAAGTGTAACGGGCTACCACTGCTCAACCCACCATCGGAGCCGCAGCTGACGTTCACAACGCATCATGATACAACTCTCTCAGGTATTTTACAAATTATGGACTGAGAGGAAATCATTGACGAAATTAGTGCCTGGCTTACGGACCATAATAATGTTTCCTAATTAAGCTTGTTTTGTCATCGTTGACAATAATAAATACTCGATGTTGAATTTATTATTTTAACTGTATCCAAACACTTGACTTATATAATAAAACTTTATACAAATTCAAAAATCTTTCAAATCTTTGAACGCCGACGACGCCAAAATGTTCGTGCGATTCTTAAGCATGGCTAAAATAAAAAGAAATACTTTTTTAAAAATTTATTATTCCAAAATAATAATGACAGTAATAATTTTAATAAAATATGATTATTCAAAAATTTTTGCGACATATTTAAAGTATACGTAAAAAATAGATGGCAAAATATAAAACTGGGATGAATGTATTTAGTTAGTTAGTTATGTTGTATTCGTTAAAAGTTTATACAAAAGTAGTTTCACAAGGAAGTGGAATTCTTCAGTGGAGAGGCTGCAGCGAAACTTTGTGAAGACGGGCACAACTTACAACCGGACCGTATTTACATTAACGTAATAAAATATATAAATTAATTAACTGTAATTAAAGAATTAAATAATACTGTACAGAATAACTGTACAGAATTAAAGTCTACCGTGAAATAACAGAATGTGAGTGGCCAGAGCCCATTACTCAACACATTCTCATCCCTTATCCTTAATTCTTCTATGGTCGGGAGCCAACTTGCAGCACCTATGGCGTTGCTTGCATTATAGGCGACTGTAACCATCTTAAATTTTTGAAGATATTTGACCCCCCCCCCATGTAATACGCACCCTTCCCCTTCCCCCTCTTCCTAAACGTTACGTAACAACTAAGTGACCATTTTTACCAACGAAAATACTTGGAAGAACACAAGTATTTGTCGTCATTGTACGCCTACAATGTATTCGAGAGATTTCCTGTAAAGCATAAATGAAAAGGGATGCTGATTTGGGAGATTTTAATTCCCTAGTTTTTTATTTAAATAAGAAAAGACAATGTTACGTAGCGTGTTGTTCGAAAACCCCTCCTGCCCCTGTAACGCATCTCGTAAAAAGGGATGCGAACGAAGACGCGTGCAAAAGTCAGTTAATTTTCTTAAAGAAATTTTAAAATTTAAATTGGACTCTGAGAGTTGTTTTAGCGTTAGAGGGTGTAGATAATAATTATTCAGAAATTGATTATTGAACCACTAGAGACGCCGTGTGACCACGATCGAACAAGATCTGTTGTTGAGAGAGCAATTTAATTAAAATTGAGTCCTCCATTTCGTATTCCTTTTAATGTTTATTTAAATTCAAACAGTTCAGTTATTGTGAGGTTGGATAATTTAAGAACTGAAGTATTTACGATTTATTTACCCTCGACCCAAAAAACGGGGTGGAATAAGATGCGAACTATGTAATATTCAAGTCTGCATTTTGGTCATTGCAAAAAAATTAATTTGTCTAGTTTTATTAGATTCTAGTATGTTGCTTATTTGATGTCTTAACAGTTTGTAAATACTAGAAAATATTAACTATAACGTGTGTGATTCTAAATAGCCTGCCGAAGAAGTATCGTTAGGTGTCTTAAATATTTGGCACCGCACCAACGTCCCTTGTGCTGCGGCTTTTCATACGGTAATTTATTATTTTGCGGACTATCTGTAGGCAAAGTACCACATAAAAATGTGTGCACGGTACGTGGCTAGGTAAAAAACTTGCGCTGGAGTTTTTACACCTCTCTCATTAGGCAGCCGCTGTAAAAAATTCTCCCGTCCATAATTGTGAAAATCCACGGTGTAACCTTTATTTCGCTGAATAATTTAACCTCGGATATTACTTTGAATAGAACTGCACGTCCTCTTTTATTACAAAAAGTAAACACCATTTTAAACGCAAATTAGAATTAACTGTGTATGTTAAAAAGAGAGGATTACAGTGCGCTTTAAGTGTATACTAAATACTTCGAATAAACGAATCTGGTTTGGAGATTATCCGCAGAATCCTTCGCAACGTTCAACTGATGTTCGCCTTTTAAGGATATTCTCAGTAAAAACTTATGAAGTAGGGTTAATTAAAATTTTGCTCCTGTATTACTTTGTAGAACTTTTCAGTTTTCTTTCCTGCAGAGAGAGGAGGCTTTTGTATGTGTAAAATCGTTAATGAGATAAGTAAAAGGTACGGGGGGCACTGGTCTGTGGGCACGAAGCGGTCACTCGTGTATGATGTATGCGAATCTTTTTATAGCCATTTAACTGTGGCTACATACATTTGGAGACAACGGTAGAGTTATGGCCAGCCATTTGTTCTGTTGACAGAGGTTATAAACGTGAAAAGATCAAACAAATTTTATTAAAATAAAATAAAGGGAAGTGCAAATAAGTGTACGCATTGCAAAAGTATGGTGAGGATGTAACAACATACATATGTTTGGTACCCTTTCACGTAAAAACTACTAAAGCACACAAATAGATTAGGTATTTTCTGGATTAACATATTCTTTTTTATCATGGAAAAATGTTAGGTTCCCGAGGTATTGTTTGTTAATATAATATAAACAGCTAGTAAGTATATACTTGATGGCAGAGACCTAAGCTTACAGAACTCTAACATGTATTTTTGTAAAATATACTAGAGACCTTTCCTAATTAGACTTCATATGGTGGATTTGCACATATTTTTAATGCCTGTGGCGAGTATACTATCAGCCTATAGAATATACAAGAATCTTATGAATTTATTTGTGGCAAAAGTATAATAACACTTATGATCAGAGTCTGCGGTGCACGTCAATGGATCCCATTTTTGCTTATGTAGGTGATTCACTTTGATTGAAACGTCTGTAGAAATATATCTTAAAAGTGATGTTTTACTGCACGAAATGAAAGCCACCCTGATTTGTGCAAAATTTAATGTAAATATAGTATGCCTTTGAGGGATAGATGAAGATGGGCTAGAGATAAGCTGAGTTCAAAGAGACATCAATGCTAAAATTCTGCCAAGAGATTCAGGATATTTTAAAGAAATAAACTGTTATAAATATTAGTGAAACTTTGGGAAATGATTATAATGAATACTATACAAATTTAGTTTGGTATCAAAATAAAAAAACATTCTTTTTTAAATGTCATGAAGAATATTATTTTTTGTGATTGGTCATCCAGTGACTGGTAATGCATAAATATTACACTATATGAATTCTAACTTACTTTACTGCGTAAAGTATAATTCTACCAATTTTTAAAACTACACCATTTATTTCCACTGATTGCCGATATTCGTCTTCGCTGAATTTGACTGGCTTATAGTTTCGAAATGCATAATAATTTGTACGTACGCCTAATAGAATTGACGCGTTGAAGTAAATAAAAGGCAAGTTTAATTATATTACAGCTGTATAAAATTCTTTACATTTCCACCATAATTCCATTAATGAATACCTACGAGTACTGGCGAAGAGAAAGACCGAATAACAGACGTTTCAATGGTTTCACGGAACTTGTAATGATAGGACGACTGCATAAAGCCATTTTAAAGAATGTTAATGTGAAAGAATTCTGTTCAGATTAATTTACACGACACTAGCTGGGACCCGCGGCGTTGTTGCCTTAAATTTGGACATATATAAAAAAAACTTCTCCATAACAATACATATAAATTTGATTACCTGATTAGATAGTTATCCATGTCAAATGGCTTCCGAGTTTATAGGTCTTGGACATGTCATCGTGGTCAAACCAAAATCTGCTTAGTGTACTTTTTTGACATTTCTACATTTTGATCATTTGTCGATTATTCTCCATTCTTTCTTTTTCATAAGTATACTTCATAGTGGTAAGATCGACAGGAACAAAGATATAGACAAAAACAACCAAAAAAAGGTAACTTTTCACCAAAAAAAAGTAACTTTTCACCGTCTTTTGGTTATGCCCCTTCCTGGACTCATGGGACTTGTCAGAGGTTACTTGGGGAGCTAACAGGTACCTACGTGTATACAAATTTTCAGCTTGGTTGGAGTTTTTCCGAAGTCATGCCCATTTTTAGTCTAGAGTTACTGAATTATTATTAAATTTTCAGGTTTAAAGGACAAATATTGACAAAATATGTATTTTAATAGTATATATTGTACTATTCGCAGATTTATTTTGGATATAGCCTATATCTGTGTTGATGATAATAATATACGCTAAAAAAGAAGATAAAAAATTTTTGAATCATTTCTTTGATTAAATTATTTAGAAACAAATTTTTCGCTGCCACCTTATTCATTTATACCCTCTAGCAAAAGGAAAGTAAACTAGATTAATGAAATTATCCTCAAGGATTTCTGTACAAGTACACGCCAAGGAAAATTTCCTTTAAAAATTATTTATACTTAGCATGTAGATTGTACCATATTTCATCATAAGTTTTACATTTTATACTGTTTAATTTGGCAGGCAGGTTAATTTCTCTTGTGGTTAAATAAATAATCTTTTCCAACTCCTTGTTCCGTTACTTATAACTGTGGTTTACCAATCCGTAAATTGTGGCGTACAAATATGTTCCGTATTTTCCGCACATTGTTGTTGTTTAAGTACACCTTTTTTGTATACATAACGGTACAAAATAAGGGTTTTTGTATACTTTTATTTTGTATTCACATGGCTCGTTTGATAAATTTAATGATGTCAACCTTGAGGGCCTATAATTAGCTAGCTTAATATATACATAGTAATATTTAATTTAAACATTTAAATAAAACTCCGCTAGGTGCTCCACTAACATGCGTATATGAGTTTAGAATTGGTATCTATGGGATAAGCCTATAAACCACCAGTGACGTGGAATGATGAGAGGAAGCTTAGTGGAAAGAACAATTGACTGCTGACATTTCTGATGCTCAGGTATTGCAACTCTTGATTTATGGGGAAACTTTCGCTTCTGAGAATATTGCTATCATTGAAAATATATGAAATTCGTTGTGCTTGATGCAAAAGCAGCCACTGTCGGAGCAGGTATTTTTAATTAAGCGCCATCACACACGGCCCACCGCCCTCCACATACATCTTGTTCCAGCGAGTAGGCGCTGTCCACTTCAAGATTTGTTAGCGAATAGAATTAGCGAAGCCTGCGCAGCGTTTACCCCTAATGCCAATCCGACTTACATGTCCTGTTAATTCCCACTTCAGTTTATTGATTCTTTAAGTTAACTATATGATCACTTTTCCTACAAATATATGCATGAGAAATATCGTGCCTTGCGCTCTATGATGAGTGACTAGCAATTTTGTGGCCTATACTCATCAAATTATACATTTCGTCATTACCCAGGAAAGTATAAGTATATAGTAGTATATCTACTAACAATGTTATGTAATTAATATTATTTAAATAACTATTAAAACTATTTCAAGAGGTTTAAAAACAGTAGGTAATAATTAACTTACGGCCGAAATTAATAACCTATCTTGATCCGTTTTTACCCATCTAGGATTGAAGAAATCTAGGATTTTGTGTGTGAAGTGTGTCAATAACGAATCCACGCATTGATATTTCAATCTAAAAAATGAAACTATCTTTTGGAGGACAGATCTCAGATTCAAGATCTTCCTCTGTTCGTAATTGACAGTTTGGGTGTCCCAATATTCAATCCATACACTTTGACGTTTAGTTTAATAGCGCAATCGATCTAGCGTTGCAATCCCACCAATTTCATGGATTATAAGATTTATAAGCTAAAAACATACAAGAATTTAAAATTATTTGAATTTAAAATAAAAATTATTTGAAATATGGCATTGGCGTTGTCATCTAGTGACAGTGATAGTGATCTAGATCTGGCTTTGTTATCTGAATCATCTGATTCTGATTCTGATAGAGACGATATTTTGGACGAGGAAATAGCACGACGATGTGCCCTAGTTAATGAACTTAATGAACTTAATGAAAATTTAACACACTAATACAATATACCGATGGAACACAAAAGGAACATTGATTTTTTTTTTATAATAATTGAATTGAATGAATTGTCAACCTTTACTATTCAGAAAAAACTGTTATGATTAAAAGAAAAATTATGCAGTACGCTTATAAATAAATATAAATAAATTGGAGCTTTAATTACTTTTTTTGTAATTGTATTCATTGTATTCATTATTTTCACATTTTGAATTTAAGCATAAAATTAGAAATTTAAATTTAAATTATTTTTTTTATTGCATGAAGAGAATCGGCGCGGGAGGGAATGGATTGCCTACCAATCTATCGTTAGTATCCAATCGCATGCACACAAATTAATATTGGCACGCAGATCGGAGATCGATCGGCCGATAGGAACAATTTCGAGATTGATTTCAAGATCGGATTGTAGATACATTATTAATTTCGGCGGTTAACCAGTGTTCGCCTGGTGATCGAAATAATAACTATTTTGAAATACTTGGTTGACAAAAGGAGAAAAATGTTTCATCTCTCTTTACCTTTAGCGTTTTATATTTTATCTTTTTTTATTTATAGGAAAAATATATTTAATAGTTATTAAATTACTTACTATCAAGTAAGCATGTGTTAGCTGTCTATCCCATGTTTTCTTTGAGGATGGAAGTCGAGAGATTAGCTTGTAGACAGCGGATAGGTCGTTAAGCGGTTCCCAAGGGAGAGATCGCTATTTAGACGGTGCTACTTATTGTTAGTAACACGACAAACTAAGGGTCGAATATTCGCAACGTTCGGTGTACGTGTGAGCATGAATTCAACACTTATCTCAATTGGTGAGGAGCAAAGTTGTAGCAATTAGTCGAACAACAATTTGCATATTGTTATTGAGTTTGATACAATTTAACTCTGTATATGAACTTATTCAATTAAGATTTTGAACTGCTTATATGAAATGATGAATGAAATGATATGAATGAATGAATCAAATGATAAGTAATATGAAATTATATGGACAAACAAATCCGCAGTTAGAAATATGGTATGAAATTTACACTGCTATACTTGTCATAATAAAAATATATTATATAAAAATATAGTGGGTGCCCGCGACTTCGTCCGAGACTTTTTTTTTTACATATAACAAAAAAACCCTGTTTATACCTCTATCCATAAGTGATGACAGAATTAAAATCGGTCCAGCCGTTTAGGAGGAGTTCAGTGACATACACACGCACAGAAGAAATATATAAAGACTATTTGTGTCGTTTACATAAAAAATTAATAATTCTTACGCACATTTCTAAGGAAATATCCGAAAGAGATAATCTTTTGTATCTCTTTCGTTTTTTTTACCGCATTTTTAACATCTTTACCTTATAGCAGTTAAAAATTCAAATAATGCATACATTTACCGATAAAATATAGTAATTACTTTTTGTATCCAACTCATCCTGAAGACTTCTAAGAGATGGTTGGCTAACATGATTAGCCAACGCCGAAAGTGTTGTATAGCAAATATGGTCTAAAAATTTCCACCTCGCAAAATTCAGCTTCAAGTGAGACATTATTACTGAAATAATAGTACGAACATAAACATTACCGTGTCCTCTCCCTGAATAAATGTTATTCAACGAAATAAAGGTAACGCCAATATTTATTTTGTCGCGAAAAGAATTTAATACGTGAAATGAACACAGCGAGTACAAAAGTGTTTCTCTTGGCTTCGTCCCACAAAAATGTTTCTAATTAAATATAAATGTACTGCATAACGGGGATAATGATACCTAATAAGCTTCGGGTGACAATGTTGACGAGATATTTGCAGCGAGTCAAGGAAAAGGACTGGACAAAACCGAATTTATGGATATTACACAGTGTTTCCGTAATAATATAGCGGCTAAACGAGCTTCATTATGTGGCTTACGTTCTTTGATATTCTGCTTTATAAACGCCTCTAAGATATTCCATTATTACTTCCCCCTCTATTAGCCCGTTTGAAGCTTTGACAAAATTTTTCATATACCTACTCCGACTTAACGAAGATATCATTTCATTCTGCTTACATTAGTGAAGCTTACATTGATTTTTATTTATACATAATTACTAGCTGGAGCCCGCGACTTCGTCCGCGTTGAAAAAGAAAAACGTAGCATATCCTGTGTTTTGTACGTCTAAATGTTTATCTACTAAGTTTGATTAAAATCAGTTAATTCGTTTAAGAGTTATGGAGGAACATACATTACATACATTACCTACACTTACAGATTTATTATATTATTAGTATTGATGATATAGATACATAATACAGGTTTACGAAAGGCGATTTAAATTAATATATAAGGCGATAAATTTCTAATATTTAAATATTAAAATGTTTAAACAAAAACACCGTCTAGGAGATTGGCAGCCTATATCATGACTAACTTTTGGAAAAAATTGGCAAAACTAAAAATTTTCGCGGAGTCTTATAATATTTTAGTACGCAAGTAGGAAGCGAACGCATACATAAAATACTATGAACGCATCTAACCTTTTCGCAAAAGAAATAAAAAAAATATATACTTCAAGTTATTCCCAGATACACACGGTGAAGATTTTCGTCCATTATCCTAATATAAACGAGACAGGTTGAGTGTAAGATTAAATGTGTCAACGTACGCCCTTTCAAAGCAAAACGGTAGCAAATTTTTTGCGACATTAATTTCGGAGAAAATAGACGCATCTTTCTATCTTTATTTATGTAGGATTCTTTATAATGAATGCCTTGTAAAGCTTTTTATAAAGATTGTGAGAAATACATCGCACACCTATCTAATTTTTTATATACTAAAATATATTACATTCTTTTATGGCATAGGAAATAGGAGAAGATGCTTTTACATCCCTTACTTTTACATTTTTACATTACTGATACATTTTTCTATGCAAATGTGGTCATACAGACTGACAGTTCACTTGAGGCTGCAGTAGCCTGTATTTCTAACCCCTTATCCTTAACTCTTAGGTCGGCAGTGTACTTGCAGCCACGGTAGCTACTAAAGACTGTCTATGTGTCTATGTTTCCCATGTGGCAGATACAAATTCCCGGTGCAACTCGAGCCGTCATCTTCATAAATGTAATCTGATAATCAGAACTTTTAATCTTTAATTTCATATAACATTCGGTACATGAAAACGGATATTACAACAGAACTTGCTCTAAACTTGTTAAAACTTTAAACAGTGACAAGTATTCCCGGCAAAGTGCGATATTATACATGTATGCATCATCCATATTATAATAGAAAAGCATACATTTGTGCGTCACTGTTTACGGCACCCTGTCGTCGTGAATACAACACAAATCTTCCCTCAGGCGAGTTGTTACCCCCGTCACCCGTTTCACGCGACCACCGCACCGCCCTATTATCATTCAGACGCGAAAAGCTTCTGAAACATACTCTAATTTTATTGAACCTTAGCGACCCTTGCAAATTGAAAGCAAAAAAGTGGTTTCACATATTTCTGTCTGCGATGTGTGTTATAGTTTCAAATGTTATCTGTCTTTTTAAAATTTAAGTTAAATTAAAAACTTATACCAACTTAAGTTTAAAAGAAAGTCACTAAACCTCTCTGCTCTCGCGAAAAAAGAAATTAGAACAAGTTAAATTAGTTAAAACAATCTCTGTTTTTGATTTCAACACGAATGCTTATTTAACATCATTCTGAATGATAAGTTATAAGTTAATTAACTTATGTAAATTAATACAATTAATATAATACAGTTATGAATTAATTCTAATAATAATTAATTAATTAATTGCAATAATATTGCGTCTGAGGTACCTAAGAGCAACGCGGTCGTCACATAATGACGAACGCGTTAGTGGAATCAATCCAGACTTTATAAACCCTTAGCCTTAATACTTTAACGAAGACTGACCTGAAAAAGAAAAATTGAAACCTATAGTTTTGAAATAAACTTACAACAATAAGAAGATTGATCAATTTGTTAACTACAATATAATATTAACATGAAACGACAGGCGACTAAAAGAGTTGCGCGGGTGACGTCTTTATGACATGAATACTGATGACCGAAGTCCCTTCATTGCTTGATTAACATTCAGAACGGCTCGCGACTCCAAGCTCGGTATTCTTGTAACAATACCCGGGCACAAAATAAAAGCTTTGCACGTCCACTCGCTGAAAGGCGAACTTCCTGAACTTACGGACACTGTTCCACTTTTTATTTTCGTGTCAAAACAAAAACACACGGCTTAGCTTCCAAACGAGCAGCTTTTTAGAGATCGTTTAATTAGTGAGGCAATGCATAAGTCGTAGTTTATGCATTGTCTCCGGGATATAGATGTAGATTTTATCTAGAGGAGATGTGAAAGCCATTTTAAATTTGCATAATATTTAACTGTATTTTTGAAGTCGTTTTTAAATACTGAGTGCAATGAACTCAATCAATGTATCTCAGTTTAAACTGTATCAATCTTTCAGTCCACAACATAACATAATTCCATAATAAAAAGTAAGTTGTGTCTTAAGAAACACAGCAATATTTTTTGTGTTAAATAAAAATAATATGTTTAAAGGATGTAGTTTTCCTGAAATTACAACTGTCGTATCAGATGTTGGAACAAAGTTGGAGGAAAATCGGATTTATTATTCGGAAGCTTATATCGAAGCTTGCATTCGAATTTTCGTATCGAAACTGAATATTCATTACCCTTCATACCCAAACATATCATTTCAAATTATTAGGCTATGTAACAATTAAAAAATATTTATTTATTTAAAAAGGCTTACCAACTAAATATATACTATATCATTATACAACACTACTGAAAGGAATATTACAAGTATGAGTTTAAATTAAAGGAAAGCACAAAATTATATATTTAAAAATATTTAGAACAACCTACTTCTTATTATAACCAATCAATAACATAAAATTAAATCAAATCAATAAAACAAAAATATCAATGAACAAAAAAAAAATAATAACCATAAACTACATTTACAATTATAGTTATAAACTATAATTATACGTACACGTATCAATGTATCGTGATTTCGTTAACAATTTTCGTAGTAGACCTCGCTAGCTCCGTAGCGAGCGCGCATCAAGTTGTTTCGTCAGACACCAACTTGTCTAGCATTCTCGAGCAAAATAGCGGCGGGAAAACGGAAATATAAAGCCTTCCGTTTGCACAATGCGTTTTCGTAACCAAATAAATAGTTTTCAAACAGTAAAAGATGACATTGCACTTGAATGATATTAACAAGTTTGCGTTTAAATATGAAATTTTATATAAGTAATTTAGCGACCCGCTCCCGGCTTCGTTCCGGGGTGCAATTTTTGTATACATATAAAAACCTCTTCCTCGTTTATTCCTCTTTCCATATGTAAAAACCGAATTGAAATCGGTCTACCCATTCTCGAGCTTTTGAAGCGTACAGAAACCAAATTTATTTTTAATAAGTATATTTTATATTACAAAGATTTATCTCTTTCCAACTTAGTTATTAGTGCCGCTCTGGACTTTTGGGCAAGCATAATCAGCAGACAAACGACGTTGGCATCATTGGGAACGGGACCGGGAGTAGAAACGGTTCCAGGGTGAGGAGGTAGGAGGAGGAGGAGACCATTACATATAAATACTACCTGGTGCCCGCAACTTCGTCTGCGTTTTATGTCTTATATAGCCTATGTTTTATTTTTATGTATAAGCTATATTATTGTAAAGTTTCATTGAAATCCATTTAGTAGTTTTTGCGTGAAAGAGTAACAAACATCAATACAAACTTTCGCATTTATGATATTAGTAAGGAAGTAAGGATATCTAATCGGATTGTAAGATAGATGTAGCGACTCGTTTAGTTATAAAAAATAATAAAAAAGAATAAATTGTACATTTCAATAATTATTAAAAACATGCCACAATTTCGAAAGAAAGTAAAATAAAATATTATCATTGAATTGTACATAAGTAACAACAGTAAAGTCGTAAATTACATAGAGGTAGAACCGCAAATCTCGCAACGGTCAAGTAACAAAGTTTTCATTGAACAATGCCGTTGTAGGCACCTCCAGCCGTAGACTTAATTAGCCGTGCCCAATGATTGTGAAGGGGAATATTTTAGCAGAGAAATTCTACGCTAATTACTTTAAAAACTTTTACTCCAACATGGATTACATCATCAATACGAAAGAACGAGTTATGCGAGTTAAGCGGGTTAAAGGAGTTAGCGGTTCACACGTTCAGTAGTGAGAAGACACACTGCGTTTCGTGCTAGCTGTGAAACGGCATGTGATGGGTCTCCTCATGTGATGGGTGTGTTTTCCGGCCCAATAGACTGTCCACACAGGGTCAAGAGCTGGTCGGCGTCACTGGGATACTACGGTGGCGATGTATGGTTGTTTCAAGCGTTAGAGGAGGGTATCAGGGTCCCTAGCCATGAGCACACCAATTCCAACGCTCCCTTACGAAGTTAGAGAACGTTAGAAAATAAAGCGCGATGATTGGTCAAAATTTTATGTGGGCGTTACAACAACCAATCACCGGGCTTTATTTTCTGTCGTTTCGTCAATCTACAACGCTCCCGTTTGCACTGGGTGCTCTTGACTAAGGGCCCTGGTGTCGGAGACTCAACAGGTGAGAGGTGTGGTGGCCCATTGATATTCCAGTAGATGGCCACATGAGTGGAACGCGGCTTGACCGCAGGAGATGAGAGAACATGGCAGTGTCTGTGGGGCCCGGGGATAAGGCCTTGCTGTGATACCGAGTCTCATATTTGCCCAAGGTGGTGTAACATGGGGGGGTTTTAGTGGGTAGCCCCGGTGTTATAATTCATGCCGGGGAGTCCTACATAACCGACATAACCACATAACACGGATAATCCGTAAATTTAAATTTCCCCTCCTAAAAAAAAACACGCTGCATTTCGCAATCATAAATTGAGACTTGACGGCAGTAATCACAGAAGACTATCGTGTAATAACAGCATGTCTGCTACTGTGTTTCGGTCAGTCATTAAGCAATTCCAGAAACCATTTCTCTACTATCCCTCTCCTAATTCTATAAAGGATATACGCCTTGAA
Organism: Synanthedon vespiformis; assembly: GCA_918317495.1. NCBI lineage: Eukaryota > Metazoa > Arthropoda > Insecta > Lepidoptera > Sesiidae > Synanthedon > Synanthedon vespiformis. The sequence continues at coordinate 10,085,330 of OU906949.1, read as the reverse complement.
ACATTTTGAATCCCTATTATTTTATATTTACCATAAATAAATTGATAATCGTTTGCATACATGAAAAATGATTATTATTAAAAGTAAGCAGAAAATGGTTACGTGTGTAACGCGCATTCGATTTGTCATTATTCAAACTCGCTCTTGCTGTTTACAAAGCTTTGTGTTCTGCCTCCTTTTACATCCACATATCATGTCTCGTGTTACAAAGAAAGCAATAAATAAAAAGAGTGATTCGCATTCCTCAACAAAGCACCATCTGTTTACAATTTGTTATTTAATTGGAGTTTTTTTAAGCGTTCCACTTCTCTTGCGCCGTTAAAGCCACGTTTAAAGGTTTTTTAAATAATTTCTGTTTTAGCAGTGCTTTTATTTTATTTTTCTCTTCATTGAATTATGTTTTAACTTACATTTTTTCATAGAAATTAAAGAGATCAAGTGGAGATATTTAATGGTCTAAATACATTTTGAATAAAATCTACCCCTACCTCTACCTACAAACGGGAGTCATTTTAAAATGGTTTAAAATCATTTTAATTCCAAAATGGTTTAGCAATTTCCGAAATTTACCTGTTAAAAAAAGACTTGATACAGTTAAAATTTATTTTTAATTTTTTATTCATATCACAGACAAATCACAGAGAGTAAAATTTTATTTATTTGTGTTATATGTATTTCTACTGACAGTTGTGCCAGGGCACACTGCGTTTCGTTGCCATTGTGGTTACCGTCTGGTGGCAGTAACCACACACTTTGCCATATCCTTTCCAGATCCCTTCCCCCTATCCTTTCGTCAGCGCACTCGTTACGTTGCTGGCCTCATGTTATAGGTGGCAGCCACCTACCATCATGTGACCGTCAGCCTGTCTATCGACTTCCACACTAAAAAATAATAATAAAAATATAGTAATCTTAAGACGCTCCCTTAACTCAGCATATGACATGTTTAGATTATGTCTAGTAGAGTCTTAAGGTGACAATGTTGGTGTAGATTGTGTATTTATTTTATGTATGCACAATATTTATGTGGGAGACGAACGCTGTGCAACGTTCTGCTTGATCCCCTACTATCGATCTTGGATTACGCGACCCGACTCGCATAACTCTGCCGTAAAACACTCATGTTAAGAATACCTATTTGTGGATAGCAGCAACAGTACGTTGATAAATTCCTTTGTTGTTGAAAATAATATAAAAAGCTGAGACAACCGTCGTCAAATTTTACGAGGATAATTGTGTTTTACAATGTAATTCTTTAACCTTATATTTCTTTTGGCTGACTTGTTCAGAATGACTCTAGATTTTGTGTTACAGAGACAAATTTAATTTTACTTTATTATTACGAAGAGCGAATTTTGTAAATTGAACAACTGCACTGTTTGAAATATTCTTTCCCTATTTGAAATGAATATTATTTCAGGTGTACATAGGATACATATTATACACACTAAGCATTGACGCGTTCGGTCTAGTTATTGTATAATTAACACAAGTAACAAAGTTAATGTTTTACCTAAATGAAGCACATTAATCCACATATTATTATAAATACGTAAAGTCTAAATACTAATACTGAGACTAGATAATGGTATTTTCGTGAGCCGATTTTTTTTCAGTAGGGCTGTGCTATCTATCTATTGACGGACTTTAGTGTTTAGGAACTCTTATTTTCCTTACCTTTGAAATATTTATAGTTTTTCTAATTTAAACTCTACTTAGTCTAGTTAAAAAGTGTTATGTAATAAAATATTACAAAAACATTGGATCCTCGTTCGAGTTACTATATTAGGGGTTGTGCAACGATGACATGGCCGTACCACTTCGATGATTGATCGTACACAGCCGCGGACCAATTAAACTTGTCCACTACACTGACGACATGAAATTCAGCAAGATAAATTGGACACCAAACATTGATAAAAAACTGTCTAAACAATACTAGAACATTGTTTATTTAGGCGAGGAGAATCGTGATAAAATATTAACTGTACAGTTAACTACAGTTGTGGACACTTATTACGAAATATTTTTTTGATTCTTAATGTGTTAGTTTTACATATATATCATCTCGTGTTTATGGACCTATTGGACTCGGATTAATTCATGATCTTGCTTCATTTCTTTCCTTAGTGAGAGTGAAAATTCATTTTCTTTCTGGATATCCACGTAACGGATGAATGTAATAGAAGCAATACATGATCAAGCGTATCATCCAATTGGCATTTATATGCCTTTACATAGGGCTCGTGTCAAAATGTCGAGATTATGTAATTTTAATATGAAGAAAACATATAAAATGCGTCATATATTTGTTGAGTTGTCGAGAATTTATACGAGAGATGTTTCCATGCATTTTTTGTTGTGCAATTTGAGCGTGGTTAAGTTTAAAAGCGAGTGCGTCTTGAACGAGCCGAGTAATGGTGCTCTTGGGTGCTATTCTAGTTCGTGGAAATCTCACGGATCCGACACGGGCCCGACGCGGCCCACAAAAACAGCCTTTTACAATTTTAACATCTCGCTGTATAAATTTTATGAGATATGAAATATATTTATGCAATGGTTTTCAATTATTATAACAAGTGGATTTTGAATTACTTGTAAAATATAGGTATTTTTCGTCGGAGCCCTTTATGTTGGACATACTTTCAAAGGTACAATTACAAGACTACAAAAATATACCGTAAAATAATATTACTTACACGAAATGAGAAAATTTAAAGTGTACGTTTCGTCACAAAGGAGCTCTTTCGTTTTACTCTCTTTTTTGTTAAACTAACAACGGAGTTGAGTGAGACCTATCAAAGGGGCTGCTCGAATAACTTTTCTTTAGGACAGAGCCACCGAAATATTGTCCAATTTTAAATACTTGTAATAGTTAATTGAAACCGAATGTTTCTATGAAATGAGTTAGCTATGATATTGATTGTAACTGAAATTAATCTGTTACTACAGAGCACTTAGCTTGAGGGATATGTCATCACAATTTTCATGCAATCGTCATTATATTAGGCTCATTCTCGAGAGACACGAGTTGATTTGCGGTGTTTATTAATTCACTAGCCAGCCATTTTACATAAATGTATATAGAAACCTTCTCCGTTTATCGTTCTTTTCATTATTGAAAACCGTATCAAAATCTGTTGGGTGGGTTAGTGGTTATACTAACCCACAGATAGAATTACACTAGCCTAGCTGTTGCACGCGACTTCGCCCGCGTAACTTTGAAAATTATATACTAAAATCTTCCTCGAGAACCACTCGAGAGAAGAGAACTGCACAAAATCGGTGCAGTAGAATTTGAGTTTATGGCGAACAGACAGACAGACGCGGCGGAGGACTTTGTTTTATTAAATAATTAATTGCTTTGAAGTAATATTATATTTTATAATATGAAAATAAGAAGTGTGTTTTACCACCTATTTCTAGTTTAATAATGAGCTGGCCTAATTCAAAGCTGTAATTAAATCAGTCTTCTGAGAGGCATTTCGAGTGTCACCGAGCTTTGAAATGTTCAAACTATTCGCAAATAATAAATGAGAAATCAATTATTAATACATAAAAATTAAAATTATCCCTTAGATCTTCAGCTTTGTGAATTAAGCTATAATTAAAGTAGATATTATATTTTCTGAACCAGGACAATAATGTAGTCATTTTACTAATGTCAAAAGTTTATTCATTAAGTAATAAAATTCTTCGAATTTAACAGGTTTAGTGTCAAGGTTAGAATTTTTTTTATAATTACTTCACCTTTTTTATTATGTACTTAGAAACTAGTCTCCGGCTTCGCGTGGATTTTCACTTCCTACTATTAGAGAATTTGTACCAGTTGGTGTAACTATATACTAATATTATAAAGAGGAAAGATTTGATTGTTTGTTTATTTGTTTGTTTATATAGAATAGGCTCCGAAATTACTGGACCGATTTGAAAAATTCTTTTACCTTTAGAAGCCGACATTATCTGTGATGAACATAGGATACTTTTTACCGCGGGAAAATGCTTCATTCCTACGGGAAATCTAAAATAAAAGTAAATACTAGCGGCTTGGCCCGGGAGATAGCGTCATCTATCCAAAATACGGTAGATGGCGTTTTATACTCTTCTACGCGGACGAAGTCGCGAGCACCAGCTAGTGTAATATAATTGTGATACTCATCTATATCTATAAATACCTAAATAAATAAATATCTTCACACATTCCACACAGCACCATCTAGTTCCACGTTAAGCAACTAATGCTTGTATTATGGATACCAGACAGTTGATATTACTACATAGATTACTTTTTTTTGTAAATACATACATATTATCGATACAAATATCCATGATTCAGGTATATAGGTAAAATGTTAAATACATAAAAATTTGCCCCTAGCAGGATTCGAACCCGCGACCTTTTGGTTAACAGCTAGAGTTAAGTACTATAGCTACTAGACCAAACGTGTCGTCTAGTACATTTTTTTTTTTTTTTTTTTTATGTAATCAAGGCAGCGCTTGGCCGCGATCTCACTTGATGTTAGGTGCAGATGCGGCCAAAGATGGACCACGCTTACCTAGTAAGTGCCCATTTACCCTAGACTTGAAGACCCCGAGGTTGTAATTTTGGGGAAACACGGACGCAGGCAATGAGTTCCACTCCTTAGCAGTTCGGACAAGGAAGGTGGAACTATAACGCTTCGTGCGTGACCGGGGAACATCAACCACGAAGGGATGAAACCCCCGCCCACGCCTCGTGTTCCGTAAGTGGAACGGCTCTGGCCGGATCAGATCCCATAGGATGGACGCACATTCTCCGTGGTGTAGACGATAGAAAACCGATAGGCATGCTACTTTACGACGATGCTGCAGGCTTTGAAGCTGAGACTCCACAAGAGTGTCGTTGCCAATAAGTTTTTTAGCTCGCCTTTCAATCGAGTCCAGTGCAGCCAATTGATAACGGGCAGAACCATCCCAGAGGTGGCAGCAGTACTCCATGCAGGATCGCACTTGTGCTCTGTATAAGTCGAGAAGCTGTCTCGCAGTGAAGTACCGCCTAACCTTGGAAAGGATTCCCAATTTTTTGGCAGCCGTTTTGGCAATGGACTCGATATGCTTGCCAAAGTTTAGATCGTTAGTAAGGTCTACACCAAGGAGTTGTAGGTGGTCTGCGATTGGAACGGTCACTCCCCGGAATGACGGGTTCAGATCCAATGGACTCCGTTTCGCCGAAAAAAGACAAGCTTGAGTCTTCGATTCATTGAATCTGACCAAGTTAGCGTCACCCCAGTCGGAGACAATTCTCAAGGCCTGGTCCAATCTGCAGACCATGTCTTCCCTCTGAGAGCGGACATCGTGGGTACCGGCTCGTGCTTCGGACATATACCTCTCAACCACTGTGCTGTCGTCGGCATATCCAAATGATCCAGGTATTGCCAACAGGTCATTTATGTGCAGCAGAAAAAGAGTGGCTGAGAGTACGGATCCCTGGGGGACACCGGCATTAACGTCTAAAAGATCAGACGAGCAACCGTCGACAACTACTCGTATTGATCTTTCCCTCAGGAAATCCGATATCCATTTGCAAAGGCCAGGAGGGATACCGTAGGAAGGAAGCTTGCCTACAAGTCCATCGTGCCAAACCCTGTCGAAGGCCTTTGAGATGTCAAGAGACACAGCAAGTGCTTCGCCGTGCCGCTCAATGGCCTCGCTCCAAAGGTGTGTGGCGTATATGAGGAGATCACCAGTAGACCTATTCTGGCGAAATCCAAACTGGCGATCACTCAGGAGGTCATTATCCTCAAGATACGCAAGGAGTCTCTTGTTCAATACACGCTCCATAGTCTTACAGATTATGGAGGTGATTGCAATTGGGCGGTAGTTGTTAGGGTCAGCACGACTTCCTTTTTTGGGTACGGGTTGTACGTTGGCAAGCTTCCAAGGTTTAGGCACAATACCCTCTCTCAGAGACAAGCGAAAGAGGTGCGTGAGGATAGGGGACAGTTCAGGTGCACATGTCCGCAGTACTATTGCCGGGACACCATCAGGGCCACTAGCCTTGTTCACGTCCAGACATCTTAGGGCCTTAAGTACCTCGGACTGGCGAATAGATATATCTGGCATTGTGTATTCGCAACGAGGTAAAGATGGTGGGGTATGACCGGAAGAATCAAGACGCGAATTACTCGCAAACATGTGGGCAAATAGATCATTTTATAAAATAAAGTCTCTATCCGCTTTTATCTATTTCTCCGTTGAATTTATCTAAATCACATAACAGATTTTAATACGACTTTTCCTAATATACTTATAATTTGCAGAAAATAATTGCATTCTTACGAAGTCGGTGGCGCGTCTTTCACAAACGTCAAGTAGGCCAAACTGTCATTTAAAGTCACCGGTAACCGAGGATAATGGGGCTGATATAAGTTCCTTTGTTTGTACGGTAAACGTCCCAAACATTAAATAAAAAATAATAATAAAAATTCGGCTATCTATGGATGCACTAAACCGAGTGCATAATTCAATAAAACAGAAAATGATTTCTAAAAGTAACTAATCAACACTTTACTTGACGTTGGTGAAAGAGGCACTTATCCTAATGTTATTAGTTACACGATAACCTAATGTAATTAAATTATAACGGTCTATTTATATAACAAATGTGTTAATAATGACGTTAAAGACTCAGGTATATGTAATTTTGCTTCAGTAATTTAATGCCACAAATTCCATTCGAGACGTGCATCATTACGACAGTTTGACGGTTAGGTTAGGTACGTGTGGTTAGATATTTTGTGTCGATTATGTGTCGACATAACATTTAGTTCCCTTGTTACCTGTTCAGAAAAGTGATTTAATTACTTTTCTGAACAGGTAACTAGGCTTGTATATTGTTTTATCCATATACTATTATATAAAGTTGAAGAGTTTGTTTGTTTGGTTGTACGCGGTAATTTCACGGAACTACTGGTTCGATGGTCCATTTATCGAAGGCTAAGAATGCGGACAAAGTCGCGAGCTCCAGCTAGTTAGAAATAATTATTAAAACACTTGTCTCTTAAAGTCTGGAATACTTACTTGAATCCAGGTCGAGGTCATACTTGTAAGTTCTCCTGAAATTATTACATACTTACTTTATGGTGCAATAAAAAACACATTTAATGTAAGCTTTTTATTTGTATATTCTATTTATATACAAATATATATATTTATATTTATTTATTTTGGCTCAGAATCGGGTTATACTTTTATTAATATTGGTGAATTTGCTGCTATTATTATCTACTACTACTATTATTGCAGTATAAGTTGTTATATTGTTTATCTATGTATTTATTTATCAAGTTATAAATATAATATCTATGTTAATTGTATAATGTATCTGTATGGCGTTCGCGTGAGTCACACGGTGCTGGCTGAAAATCAGCGCTGCAGATGCTTGTCTAGCGTCGACACACACGTCTTACCTCTTTTTTCATTAATTTCATTGTGTCATTTTGTTTTTGTTGTTTCTGATTCTTTTGTAATGTCATCTTAATGTCCTTCGTGCAGTGAATAAATGTCTTTCTTTCTTTCTTTATATTTCCTACTCATGATTTCATTACAAGTTTAATTTAATTAGATTTCATAAAGGTTTTACGTATTTAATGTGTAACAGCCACTGTGCAATGATTGACATAATGTGGGTCTATAGTTCTATACCTGCATAAAAAAATAAAATCTTTTATACTATTATTAATAGTAATTTCTTTTAATAATGAAGTTGTAACAGTTATTCCAGTTTGTAGTCTATTCTGGAAGTGACAGTTGCAAATGGTTTGCTGAAAAGCAATCAAAATTGAATCCAATTTCAGCAAATTTATTTTTAAAAATATAACACATCGATACATCTATAAAAATGATTTGAATTTTATTTTCGTTATTCTCACTGAAAGCAACCTCAGTTTCGAATACGTAATTTTATTGGTTATGTTCTTTTATTCAGGAATAAAATTTATTACTAATAAATATACATATTTGAATATGAAAAAATATTCTGAAAGGTCTAGAAATGTAAAACTGTTAATAGATTATTGATGTACATCTATTCTACTTAGAAAGTTTTACAAAAATATTAGAAAGACTTACCGCCTCTTTCGGTTGCCTTCCAATTTTGACCTACAAGACCTTGGCATATCGGAACACCTTTTCCATTTACCACCCTCTCATCTTTACATTGTATACAATTCGCTTGCCGCCGCCTGTCCCTCTAAATGTACGCTACGATCTTTTAAACTATGTAAAGAATTTTAATGCGGTTTTCACTAATGGAAGGAGCATTAAACGAGGAATGTTTTTATACATAATTCGCAGAAAAAATCCATGCGAAGTCACCTAGTCACTACATATTATTATAAAACAACGTCCTCCGCAGCGTCTGTCTGTTTGCGATAAACTCAAAAACTACTGGTTCTCGATTTTCACCAATGGATAGGAGTGGTTCTCGAGGAAGGTTTTAGTATGTAACTTACAAAGTTACGCGGGTGAAGTCGCGGGCAGTATTCTATGTAATAACAATTATATATTTATAGAAAAGCCAATAAGGCAATCTCAAATAAATAAGTACCAGTGAGCATTGATTAGTATAACAATTTTAAAATAATTATTTATGTATTTAATAAAAGTAAACTTAACGTACCTAATTTCTTTATCAAAGTTTATAAGTACACATAACCAATTCTATATTTTAACATCGTGTAAGAATTTAAATGTATATTCTAAGAATATGAATGTACATAATTAGAAAAATAAATATGTTTAACAAGAAAAAAATATTCAGATGATTTCTAAATACAGACACTCGAAATTATATAGTAAAAAACATAATTACACATACCAGTAACTTATACATCGACATACATATATGTATAGGTATTTGGTTACATTCAATTAAATAACAAATAATTTGTATCTTCCGAGTTTTAGGTAAAGAATACCTCAAAAGGGTTGTATTGTTTTATTGTATAACACACAGTCATAAATCCCACCTATTATAAAATGTGGTACTCTTGCGTATAAAATAACAGTACAAATCCCTAGGGGCAGCACACCGCCCGCCTCCACCCCGTGCCCCATCCGATCTTCATTTTCAATTTGCGTTTAAAGTATAATTGAATCTTTTATAAACGTTTCTACTGTACGATCGCTCTCCGAACATAACATGTGCTTTGTTAATATAAAATCTACTTACGCCTTTGATAATATATTAGATATACTAGCTGCTGCACGCGACTTCGCCCGCGTAACTTTATAAAATATAGCCTAAAGCCATCTAATATAAATTTCCGAGGGATAGTCTAAAAATAAAATAATCTGGGCGCCACTGTTAACAATGGCGGAGCTACCGTAGTCACAGCGATAAAGATGTCAGGCGTTTTATCAGGTGTTATCGCGGACGAAGTCGCGGTCACAAACTGGTGTCAGGAGATTGTGAAAAGAAACACCTTATGTCAACAGCGCAATGGGCACATTAGCCCGATCAAGTTAGCTAGAAATATAGGGGTAAGGATAAGAGAATACCAATATACTCGTATTATAATTGAAAAGTAAAAAGTCCAACATAGATCCCATATTTCTGCAAAAATTAAAGTTCGCAAACATGTTTTTTTTTGCATTTTTTAGTCAAAGTCAAACGCAATTTTTTTTTATCATAAAAATAGAATCAAAAAATAGGTCAGAAAAAAATTGTAGATTATGTTTAATATTTTTGTAGAGGGACTATCATCTCAATTGTTTCCGGAATAACTCAATTTACGTCTACATCTATTAGATTTTACTTTTTTTAATCTAGACTACCCCTGTCAGTATTTTTGCTAATAGATAAATGGTTACGTGACCCCTCAATGCAATCTATTATATTCAGTTGTGAATGCTCAATTACTCTATTAATTAGTATGTCACAATCTATAATAACGCGAGGCATTGCAATTACGTGCGCTAATTACAATGGAGTGTTAGTTATAGATGTGTTATTTGTTCGCAAAAGCCTCAACTATAACTGACAATTCTGCGGTGAGATCTAATTTCAAACGCCACATATGAGTCTTATTTGAAACGATAAGTGGTGGCAGTTTTATATTGAATTAATTATGTGTATTGCAATTAAATTGTGTAAAAAACATTTTAACAACTTGATGGTAAGTAGCTGCAGACCATAGTGGGATTGAGGGTAAGGTCTCCTCGAAACTGTCGATACGTTTATTATTACGTATATTTATTTCAAAATAACAAGATGTATAACTTAATTTTCACAAATGTACGTAGTCACCTGTATTAAAAAACTGATAATTTATTTTTTACCAAAGATTTTGACTGTTTTAGAGATATTATTTTACAGACGATCCGTAAATATTGTCATTTTTTGGGGTGTTCTATATCTTTCGAAAACGAGCATTCAAATTGCTGTTCTTATGACTACGTTTAGCATTCTGAAAACAACATTAGAGGTAGTTTAGACGATTTTTGTGTTTTTTTGCAGAAATGTGGACTGCTATGGAGCTACTAAGGTGAGGGCGCGCGGCGGGCGGCTTGCTCCGCCTGCGCCCGTGCATGGCCCCTACCATAACACTCAGGTTAATATTAAAAATATATTAATAACTTATTTATTAGTTATATTGCAATGTATAAAAATGGTAAATTTTGCAATTCTCTACCTGTGTCTTATCTCAAATTGAGTAAAGCTTTTAAAAATTAAAAATTGTGAGCTCGACTCCTGGAATGAAGTTATATTTGATAATTTTAGCGAACGTTCATGTAGTACGGCACTTGATAAGGCAATATCGAAGAGCAAGTTGCTGATTAATGTTTCTGTCTACTTGTTTATGTCTGCACAAATACTTGCCGTGAGTTCTTCACCGGTTATAGACTTCCTTCAGTTGTTCATTCACATAACCGCTAAGGGTGCGTGTGTATGATATGACGTTTTGTGAGCAACTGATGAATATCTTAGCCACGATCAATATCATTATTGTTATATTTAAAAAATATGTATTGAATAGGTGGGTGGTACATTGGTTGGCGTGCATAGCGGCGTGGGGAACTATTTGCGACGGAGGTCAAGCATACTCGCCGTCTTTGATGCCAGCGATCGCGCCTCCGTGTCCCACGCATTGTATCTGCCTTTCACAGTCACAGGTGAATTATTATTTTTACTACCATTTATCAATTATATTTATACTAGCTTTTGCCAGCGACTTCGTCGCGTTCGATTGATTGAAGAGACAAAGTAACAAAACAAGGCCAAAATATAAAGTTCTTCTTCTGATTTTTTTTTCGTTAGATATAATATAAAACTATTTCACTCTTTAATTTGTAATTAAATTTTATCCTTATGTTATTTTATATAAAGAAGCCAAATAAAATAAGGGATAGACAAATAAATAGATCAAATCACATGGGGCACCTTGTAAAACCTTAATAATTTACTTTTAAATTATAATTATGTTACAATATGTTTTGTAAATTTAATTTAATTTAACAAACTTCGAACGGTTTCGTATAATTGTTAATTTACAACTGAAACTAGAAACCACATAAAAGTTTTTCAAGTACAAAATGTTATATAGTTTGAGCGTTTCAGGCTCCAACTATATAATACGTAGAATAGGCAAATTTTTCCTCAGAATAAATTTTTATGACGGATTCCTTAAAACATGTAAATGAATGGCTAAAAAATTATTTCATTTAATATCGGCTTGCTTAAGAAGACCTTTGGCGAAAACAAGGCGTGTTATTACACCTAGAACATTCTGTTATTTTTTCCACGAAAATTACAATAATGTAAACCAAGACGTCCCCTTACAGAAGACCACCGTGAAATAAGTAAGGGATGCCAGAGCCCATTTCCTCCTTATGCCTTCCTAACTTCTCCTTATGCTCGGCAGTGAACTTGCAACGCCTATGGCTTGCTTGTGTTATAGGCGACGACATCTAGTGGACCGTTAGCTTGTCTGTCGAGATATGGTCGAGATGTTTTTTACCGGTAACTTTTAATGGTGGTTACCCCACTTGACTCTTTACTCAGAGATGATGAAAGAGGCCCTCACCATTATAATTATGTAGCATGTCGAAAATGTCAACATATTATTGCTTACCCAATTAAATAGTTTCATAGTCAAGATTGATTTTGTAGACGTAAATTTCTCTTTAAATTATTCGAAGCGGACCTTCCGTTTAGAAATTATTATATTTTAAGGTGTGAGCCTACGCTTGGTCATTAGTTATCTACACATTTTTTGTTTTAATTAATTATATTAGTTTTATTATTAAATTCCATTCATATATTAACATGAAGTCCACGCGAACGAAGAGTTGGGCATCGGATAGTTGATACATAAATGTAGATGTGACGAGTTTTTCTCGAAGTAAATTGTCTCCTTTGAATTCTTAATTAGTGTATAAGAGATACGAGGTAGCACAATGACATTTCCATATCTTTTACCAACTCAAAGTTTCTTTGAATTCATATTCATTATCTTGACTTAAGATGTTTCTGCGTTTTCGCCAATAAATTTTATCAGTTTTCTGAATAGATTTAATAAAGAAAGAAATATTTTTCTCAATTTAGTAAATTAATTTAGTAATTTGTAAATGATTTTTTTTTCTAAATGTCAAAAAAATACTATTCTTTTTCAGATAACAATAAACTCAATAAACGCAATATTATGTATTTACGATAGAGTTTCTTTGTTATTTCAAAGCCTATTATATTTATTGAGTACTCAGGTAGTTTGATTTTCATGATTGACCTTTCCATTGTTTATTCAAACCTAACGCTGCTTCAGTATTATACTAAAACATTCACCTCAAGTATACTCTACACAAAGGATAAATAAATAAAGATAAAATCTCGAATCGAAATTGATATTTGTATTGGTCTATTATTTGTGAAGCTTAAGTTTGGACAATTCAATCAAAATATCGAGTTGCGTGTGTGTGATTAATTTTATCGATATAACAAACACAAACGAAATAAGCTGTGACGCAGCAAAATCGGCTGTCAATATTTCCGGATTTCGTCCTTTCAACGCTACGAGAGAATGAATTGATTTTTCTTTAATCAAATTACAAACGTGCAGTTCATTGTGTTGTTATTTTTTTTTTAATATAATATTATTATTTTGAACTACTTATGAAATCTACAAAACTCGAAAACTTTTTAAAATACAGCTAGTGTCTTTTATATCGGTCTATCATCATTACTACTTTTAAGATTTTATTTTAATATAAAAGTCGAAAGACACGCTGTCTACTTGATGGAAGGTGGCTATTTTTCGCCTAATAACATTGTTGCCATAGAGGCAGCAAGCAAGTGGTATGTAATTAGGATGGGATGGGGAAATGGACTCTGGCATCCCTTACTAACTAATCAAATACACTGTAGTTTTCTGCAAGAGAGTGTGCCAAATTGACTGCCCAAATTAATAACTGCAAACGTGTGTCCAGCCAAAGCCAGCTACTACTAAATTATTTGAAATATTGTTGCAGGTTGTGTGTAATAGTGCGACACTACGTAATGTACCTTCGGCGTTGAGTCCAACAGTCACTCAGTTGTCGCTGTCACGCGCTGACTTAAGAACTTTGCGCTCGGATGCGTTTGCGCACGTCCGCCATTTACGAAGACTTGCACTCGACGCCTGTAATCTCACTAGAATCAGACCATTCGCTTTCCGTGGTCTACCGAGGTTGCGTGAACTATATATCCAACATTCACCGCTCGCAACCGTCGATGCGTTCGCGTTTGCCGCATTGCAAAACATTACATCAATAGTTCTCTCCCACAACAGAATTGCTCAGATTGAAGGCTATGCTTTCGCTGGAACAAATTTTATAAAACTAATTTCTCTTCGTAACAACCCGCTAAGGAGAATTCTAACACATGCTTTCTCAGGCTTGAACGATGTGACCCAAATCGAACTACCTTCTGGGATAAAATCAATAGAGCCCATGGCGTTTTCTGGGTTAGAAGGAGTAGGCGTGTTGGAGCTGGCTTACATGGATTTGCCAGCATTGTTACCAGATTCGTTCCGTGGTTTGACTCGCGTCGGACGACTCGCCTTGAGGGAATCAGATCTTGGAGTCATACGGGTCGGAGCTTTTGACGGTTTACAGCGCGTCGACACCCTGGAGATGTGTAACAACAAAATCGACCGCATCGAGGAGCTTTCACTAGTGCAAAACAACAGTGTGCGAACATTTAAATTGACGGGTAACCACATGCTGGAATCACCAGAATCAGTTATATTAGAGGTTGATAACATAGTTATACGTGGAAATCATATTCCGTGTGAGTGTGGTCGAGATCCTCTCGCTAACCCACTTGCTTTGATGGAGGACTTTGCCGAAGAGAACTCTTGTATATCTCCGTTGAAGGTTCGCGGGCAAAGTCTGGCTAGCGCGGCTAGTGCAGCTTGCAGAGGGGAGACAGGGGGCAGCGCTAGAGCCAGAGCCGCGGCAGGGGCGGGACGCATAGGTGAGGTATTCGAACAATATAACCTCGCATTTATCATCACCGCACTCGCTTTGCTAGCGACTAGTTAAGCGCCCTCGGTGTTCATTTACGTAAACTCTTGTAAATATTGTAATATAACACTAACTATAATAAATGCGTTTTACAATGAAAGGGTCCGTTCAATGAGTATACGTTGGACCATGAATAAAATTTGCCTTTTGAAATTGTTTTTATTTGTCTGTTGTTGAGTAATAAGGAGTAAACTTTCTGAATAAGAGTTTTTCATGTTCTTCTCGACGAGCTCTGTTTGACTTCATTTTGTTTACATTACTGTTCATAATGTAGACAATGTGGACGAAGTAGGAAAACTTCGCCAAAGAAATGTTGCGTTATGATTAATTTTTAGTAGATATGTAATGTACGCCTGTATTTCATATGACTATTGAAAATAAATATTTTTTATCGGTTTCAGTCGATTTGTTATTTTATTACTCATCTGTCTCATTGTACAAAGCTTAATTCACCACGATCATCGTTATCAGCTCACGCCCACTGTTCACTGTTGGGCATAGAACAAGTTAATAAGAATCTGCTTTTATAAGCATAATAGAATATGCTCTTATTAATGCGATAATAAATTGATTAGACATTCTTAATATTTATTAACAAACGAGACCGAAGCGCTCTGGGTTCATCCGGTTGCAAGACAGGTTGATGACCTGTCTGATGACCTTTACTTAAAAGCATCTCCATATACATAATATTGAAACATATTTTTTTTTATGTTAAGGTCGACAGACAGGCTGACGGTCCACTTGATGTTAGGTGACCGTCGCCTATAACACAAGCAACGCCATAAGTGTTACAAGTGCGCTGCCGACCGTACATGGATTAAGGATAAGGGATAAGGGAGGGATGGGGTAATGGTGATGGGATGGTATAATTTTAGTTAGTCAAAAGGGAGGCAAATAAAGGCACATCTGCTAAATCACATAGACCAAAGACGCCTTGTTACAATCGTGCTGTGAGTAGTTCGTCTGTGTGGTAATTAAATATATTATGAAAATCATTACTTTGTGCTACTGTGTTGTGCGTTAGCTAGGGTTGCCATTAACCTTTTTTTTATGATAAATGACAGCAAGTAGATGTTCTTTTTGGTGTTAACACAAACAACCTTAAGGTAAGTATGCAAGTGCTCTGCCTAAAAGGGACAAGGTAAAGGTTAGGTAAGTTCATCCTTACTCACGCATTTGTCAGCCTTAAGATATTCTGTCAAATTTATGACTGTATTAGTAAGCACTCAAGTGTATCCTTATTTCCATTCATATAATAAGCTGTCTAACTGCCTATAATACTTTCATATAAAGAAAGAACACCAATGTGGATAACGGAATAAATCTTTAAACCTTAAAACACTTAGCGAAAGAACGTCGTAGTAATCCTGCTCATTAGTTACAAAGACGTTTCAGTGCTGATCTGCAAATAGACATTTGGAGATTAATGGGGGAATAAAAATAGAGTTTTATCTGCATTTCCAGTCAATTAGCGGACGAAATCAGATACGGCTGAGTAATGCCGTGTCTTCGTCGAACGGACGCAGCCGCCCACCGCGGCGAGCTCTCTCCGGTGGAGAAATATACTTCTTCCTTATATCTCATCTCATCGATAACGTTTCAATGCGGAAACTCGATGTTAGCAACCACTCTAGAAACGCCACTCGAGAAAGGTTGATCAAAATTACATTTCTTACATGAGAACACTCCTAATAAATTTAAGTTATATAAGCCAATTTTATAGCTATGTCGTGGGCAGATCGTAGAATTGGCAATGTATGAAATCAAAAATCTATCACCAAAAGTTAAAAATAAGTGCAACGAGGATCAGAGCGAAGCAAAGCGAGGAGGCGGTTTACATGGAAATAAATTTGGGTAGCCGAGCGAAGCGGAGCGGAGTGAGGCGGAATGATTTAACAGAAATATGATCTGCCCAGAAATATCATGATATGCCCAATTCTACGATGTGCCGACGACAGCTATAAAGTGACTTACAAAAAACATAGATTTATTTTATTTTACTCGTTTCAATAGTGTGAAATATTATATTTTGAAGTTACTCATGGAAATATTAATTAATAATAATTAATTTTCATGTGCATAATAAATCTCTAAATGTTTAACATCAAATCTCTACAACAAATCGTAGTACTTGTAGTAGCTACTATTACTTATTCTGTGGTATACCTAAGTAGACAGTCGACCCGCAATACGTGCGCAATACACTTCTAATACTAAACTGAAACTTTAACCATTTACTCGTAAGTCGTAACTGTAAATTCCAATTGATTGAGTTGACTGTAACCAACAACAACGGTATGACGGGAATTGACTAGTAATTGCGCGTCGACACAGCAATTGAAATTCGTAATTAGGTTGTGTCCTAATTGAAACAGGGTTGATTTTTGGTATAGCGGCTGATCAGTATTCAAGAGAAATGCTGGATGATAGTATAAGAACAAGCGGTAGGTAATGTTCTGTTGAAACTTTCAATCAGCCTTATCCTTACATATTATAAAAGAAAGTGCTACGCCGCGTCTGTCTGTTTGTCTGTTCGCAATAAACTCAAAAACTACTGCACCGATTTTCATGCTGTTTCACCAATTGATAGAGTGGTTCTCGAGGAAGGTTTTAGTATATTACTTACAAAGTTACGCGGACGAAGTCGCGGGCAGCAGCTAGTCTATTATAAAGTACTAGCAACCTATCACCGGCTTCGCCTGGATATTTTTTTTCTGTATACTGTGTACACAAACCTTTTTCGTTTATAATAGCTCTTTTCATTGGTGAAAATAACAACCGCATTAAAATCAGATTGGGTGATGAAGAAGATAGCGTACAAACAGACAGAGATGTTAAAATTTCGAGTTAAAATTTCCAAGTCAAAAAATCTTAATAGACAAGGTACAGCAAATTACGGATTTCAAATCTGTGCAAAATTTTATTTTACATTGTAATGTAATGATGATGTAATCTTTTTTATGAGATCTGTTATAGAAAACGTATATGAAATATCTCTCTAAGAACTGCACAAAATTAAAAAAAGTAGGAGGAAGAAAATAGCATAATAGACAAGTTTAGGATAGTAGAATAGGTTCGCATCGTGACACAACAGCACATGTAAAAGTTGTCAGACATGACGGTCCACTTGATGGCTTGAATGCACTTGAAGCCGTCGCAACGCCACAGGTGCTGCAAGCCAGCTGCTGACATTGGTAGCATTAATGTTACAGAAATTATAACGAAATAGGATCCCTCTTTCCAAAATACAAAAGCACAATGCACGGTTATTAACGGTTATTTTACGGTTGTCTTCTGTGAGGGGGTGGTGAGTGCCACTAAAAGGGCCGCCCGATTAGACCGCGAGTCGCAATGTCCCTGTGCTAAAACACCCAGACAGAACAGCCATTTTGAAAAGTTCATTTACAATAAATATTGTTTCTGCCGGGAATCGGACACTTTAGTCACTTTAGTTATATTATAACAGTTCCCTTACAATGAATTTTATTCTATGTAGGTATTACTGTTTATATTATGTTATCGTTTTTTGATATACAGGGAAATGCATGGTTTGCGAGTTCGCAATTTTATCAATGCTCAGAGCGATGTGTGTTGCAGCAACTCATTAGTGAGATATCGAGCGAAAGTGTTTACATTTTTTTCTCTCTATTCAAATGTTGTATTTATGTATATGTGATCCTATATTTATTTGTTATATAAAATACTAGCTGAACCCGGCGCCCCTTCTTTTACAAAAACCGCGATAACTATGCAAATATAACTAAGATATTCATGACATATTATATCCTCAGAAATTCCTCTTTCCATTGATATAATAATGGAATAAATCGTGGGCTAATGTATATTATATACAGATAAAATATGTGTTAAAATATGTAGGAATTGTGCGAAGAAGTGATTTTAAAATTAAGTCTATTTTTAGTCGTTGTTTCGCACACTGGTTTTTATAGACGAAAAAAAAATGTAAGTAGGTACTGTCGTGTACGACAATGAAATAGGTAAAGTAGGTAAATCAAAACATAAATAAATTACTATTTTAAACAATATAGACCAGGGATGGGGAAACTACGGCCTATATTATAGACAGATAGAGAGAAAAAGGAGGACTTTAATTTATACTATGTATTGATAATGCAATGCATAGATATCTAACTATGTTATGTAGAGGTCTCTATTATTAATACAGATACAGCCTTACGCGACAGCATACTCTCCATTAAGTATGTGTGTTTGAATTTACTACTGACTTCCTACCATCGATTTACAGATGTGTGAGTTCTATAAATAGATTTGTTTGTAGTTGCGTGAAGTAAAGCTTCCCGGTCCCAATAAACTTTATAATTAGCTACCTGAAGTATTTAGAGTGGTGTTTCACAGTCACATACAGGGCAGCACGTTTGCAGGCAATTAAGCCCGCCCGCACATTAAAGCCGCACGCTACTAAACGCGACCAGAAGCTGCGGACGAGTTTTTTCATACATTTTGTATAGTAGTAGAAATAAGTAGTGGGTAAGTGGTGGCGGCTGGTGGCCGTCACTAAGTTACTAGCGGCTGTGATTTGTGGCTGCGTCTAGTGGCTTGACTGAGCCAATAGTAGTCGCGTTTAGTGGCCCTATGTGCGGGCGGGCGACGTGGTTTTATTTTATTGGTGGTTTCTTTAAGGGGGGGAGGGTTAGTGTCGCAAGAGAGCTGCCCAAATGACTGCGAAACGCAGTGTGCCCTGCCACTTCTTGCTAGTTATTTTTGAAAAGTTAAAAGTTTATTTTTTCAAGTTGGCATTGCTGGGACTTGAATCTGGGAAACTTGAATCAGAACGCAAGGCAAAATAACACTGGGACTTGGTCATAAAAATAATTTAAATAAAGTATCACAATAGATTAATTTTTATGTTCAAATGGAGATCGAAATGAGAAGATTATGAAGTTGAGATTTTCAATTTAATGATTTTTTTTTAATTGGATACTACTTAGATATAATATAGAAACAGTTGTCACACCGAAACGTCATTCATTACATAATATGGCTTTTCAATTAACTGCTAACACAACTCAGTCTTGAATTATTAAAGGCGATCTCTAAAAGGATATTTGAAAATTTTACCGTTCTAATTGAAAACCTTGAATAATTAATTGTTCAGATGTTTTTATTAAAATAAACTATACATAGTAAAACAAGGGTAAAATCGAAAGATAATAAACAGAATATCATGTTATTAATCCTTATCCAAAAGATAGTTTCACAATCAAGGTTGATTGTGTACATGTAAATACCTCTTTAAATTATGTGAATTGCATCTTTCGAAGTTACTATGGATATAAAAATGCTAAAAAAATTGCCCTGGTGTGTATTAATCGTAATGTTTTTAATTAAATTTTGAATGATAATGATTTTTTTTAAATGAAATCATTTTTATACCGTGAAATAATTGGGGACGGTTTGAGTCTGTTCAGTTTACTTACAGAAGATGTAAGTAAATGTGTCGTCACCAATTGAAACGGTGCGCTCTCTATGGTGGTGCTGATTTACCGTTTGGTTCGAAGGACCGATATATAAATGTTTATAAAAGTATATTATTTATTCACACTATTTAAAACTTAACTCACAAAACTCTATCTTATTATAAACACTAGTTTATTACACTTTTGGTATATGGTAAGTGGTATGGTTTAATAGTATTTTTGTGAGTACGCGCCAAAATGGAGTTAAAATTGGTAATCGAAATGATCGCTATGGTAGCCGAACGCGCACTGGTGTTACGCAAGCGTGTATTTAATTAGCCGTAAATTAAAAGTGCATGAAAAGCATGAAAATGATAGCACGACGCTGTTCAGTTGCGTAGCTCCGAACACCAATAAGAATTTGAAGTCGACAGTGTGTATCGCCTCCACTAAAATAAATATTTACAAGATATTATGTTTACAAGTTGAATTATCACATTAATTCAGCGGCAAAGTCTAAAACTATAAGAATTAAAGAAATAAGTTCAAAGAAATATTCCGTGGACTGCGGACAAAGTTTCTAAAATTGACCTTGTCAAGAATTAAAGTTGTAACCCTTTCATAGAGACCTAATCTTTATAAAGAAATTATAATATCATATTTCACATTTTTGAATTTTATTAAACATTTTAATTGTGTTGTTTTGTCGAGGGATTCAAAGCAGCAAAATAATTAAATGTTTTCATTGGGGACGATTGGTCGACGGCGCTTATTAGGCACGGCAGGCGGGGTAGCACCGTAGCAGCTCGATGTCGTAGCGGGGTCTACGAGTCCTAATGACCCGCGGACTCACCTGCAGGTGACGGCTACTAAAGGTAAAAGGGGACAGTAAATAAAAGAAATAAAAGTCCCTAATATTACCGTAGGTTTAATTTAAGTTTATAAGCTGTATTTTAAAATCTGTATAAATTTAATATATATACTAATATAATAAAGAGGAAAGATTTGATTGAGGTTCCGAAACTACTGGACCGATTTGAAAAATTCTTTCACTGTTGCGAAGCTATGTTATCAATCAGCGAGTAACATAGGCTATATTTCATAGGCTATATTCGCGGACGAAGTCGCGTACAACAGCTAGTATATTATAAAATCTCTATCAATAAATCGACAATTATTTTTATGTCCATTTCGTCAAAGCCATATATATAATAATACATATGGCGAAAGAACTACTGCTTACATTGTCACACATCTTATCAACAGCCTACCTTCAGATCTATGTAACAATATATCAATTAAAAATATTAAATCAAAATTAAAGCATTATTTTTTAAATTGTAATTAGTATTAGTATCTATTAATGTAATGATCAATACGAGTCTAAACCTCAGTGGTTTTTAGTATTATCATTTAAATGTTATCTTATATATTAGCCCTTAAAATTGTAAATAAATAAATAAATAAATAATAAATAACTCGCAGTATAATCGAAAAGAACAAAAATCTTAGTAAGATTGCAAAGAACCGGATAATAGGAAACTAACAACGAATTTTGCAAACTTCCTAGCTAATTTCAATGATTTAAAGCTTCTCTGTTCTGGTTGGTCAGAAAATCTCTCTTCATAAATGACCATAGAAAGGCATAGAAATGCGAAGAAGTGACAACAATATTTTTTGAAGTCTTTTTATTAAATTATTTTTTACAAAATAAGTACCTTAGTAAAATTGCAAATTCAGTCTTATCTGTTTTATTAGTATAGGTAAATATTATTATTACTTTTCTTACAAAATAAAAACTGAATATATTAGATAATTCTTATTACTTTTTCTTACTGAACATACTTTTTTTGCCTGTTTAAAAACCACAACATTTTAATACGCTCCCTCTATCAGCTAATAGCTCACAAACTGCGGAATTAATCCGATGAAATGAATTGAGCGCTCACTCATACACACCTACGCACGTATAGTCCACATATGCACCTCGCATTAATACGATGAAGCGCTGAAATTAAGTTTCGACGATGGCTGCAGCATTGGCAGCTTTTAACCTGAGTAAAAGCTGTTAATTGATTAATCTCTCTCCGAAAATAAAATGATTGGATGTTATACTACTCTCTAGACGCCTACTTTATTGAATTGACAATCGAATAATGCGATAAACATTTTTAATTTAACTGTGGCCGTTCTCACATTATACAAATTATGCCTAGTGTGGGACAGTCGTTTTTTAAAATGTTTTTCTCAAAGATTTGATTTAAATCTTTGGATTTTCTGATCTTTTGTGTGTTTTCAAATGAATAAAAATAGTTAATATTATTGAGATATACTCATATCTCAATAATTTACGTGGTTAAGATATTTAATATCACTATTTCTAATAGTTTGCATCATTGTTCGGGGAATACATGTTAAAACCGACCACAAAAACAATAAGTGGCATTTCCATAAAAAGAATAATCCATTTAGGTATTATAATTTTGCCGGGCACAATTTGTGTTATTCTGGTCCGTTTAATTTGTGAATAACTTAAAATTAAAGCGATTTCGTTTCACATTTCGAACGAACTGTCAATTATGTCGCCTCCTGACCGATGATTCAATCAGC
Organism: Synanthedon vespiformis; assembly: GCA_918317495.1. Taxonomy (NCBI): domain Eukaryota; kingdom Metazoa; phylum Arthropoda; class Insecta; order Lepidoptera; family Sesiidae; genus Synanthedon; species Synanthedon vespiformis. Next base: position 10,062,738 of record OU906949.1, on the reverse strand, counting down.
TTGTCGAGGTTAATAGTTATTGCGTTGCTTATCTCATTATCAAGTTACATTTATTTTTGAAATAGCACACTTAATTGATAGATATTCAAGCACGTTCTGCATTGTTAATTTTCTATTTTTACTATAATTACATTGTTAATTTTGTAAAGGAGCATCGGAAATACTTTTAATTTATAGCTGTATATTAGTGTTGATCAGAACCATCGATAAAATATTATTCAATCAGTAGGTATAGATTTTTGCTATACCTACTGATTTATATCTAGTTGGTGCTACTGTAAATAGTTTTTTATATGTTTTAAAACAAAAAAAAAATATGAAATCGACACTAATAATCCACTCCTGATTTCGCCCGGGATGCAATTTTTATATGTAAAAATTTTCCTTGTTTATCCTCTCTTCCAATATTATGTTAAAACCGAATTAAAGTCGGTTTACCCATTCTCGAGTTTTTAAATCGTACACAAACCAACTTAATATTTTTATGTATAAAGAGATATGTGTGTGTAGTTTTAAATTATGTAAACAGAACGTTAAGTTCCTGCTGAGTTGGTTACCATCGATTGGATTAGTCTAACTAATAATCGAAATATGACCTGCACCTGGATCATCGCAACGCACCTATTATTACCTAAGTTTAATTACGAATAGGAATTAATTATGCTCTGGTATTTCATAGTAAGCATTGCAGATCAGAAGCGGATAATACTTAGCTACAAATACAAAATAGAAAACAGTTTATTTCCTTTTATCTTAAACCTTAGGTACAAATTAGGCATAGGGGCACTCCTATAAAAAAACTTGTATCAGGACACCCCGCTCTTCCATCACCGCATTGAAAACTTAGGTAAAATTAAAAAACTACAATCATTGTTAAAAAAATGTGTAGGCATGTGTGTGTGTGAATGTTTATGTGTATATATGAGCATGTAGTATTATCCTTTTGAGTAGCTTTTAAGTATTATATTTATAAGAGTAGAAAAATATGTAAGGAGACAGTAAGTCTGGTTATAGTACTTATAAACCGTTTGTCAATATCTTACATTGAAAAGAAAGGATTTTGTAGTTCATAGGTGTTGAGTAAATTGAGTAAGAGCGAGTAAGTGAGGTGGTAATCACCTGGCAAATTACTAAGTATTGAATAATCATAGATAAATTATTCAATTTTAGATAATTCAATTTCAAATCAAATTGACAGCTTTTTGGAGTACATAAATAAGGAAAATGGGTTTTACAATGCGTTTAACTGGGATCTCTGAAACAGAATGTTAAGACAAGAACCCTCACTTATTCACGCAACTTTACCATGTAAACTTTTTAGTTTATTTTAAAGGCTTTTTTATAAATAGTACTTTTATTGCTGCTATTCCATTATTATATTCACCGCGAAAGCAGACGGGGCCGCTATTAAATACATTTATGAACTGGAATCTTTAAAGGCATTAAAGTTTTTAGTGTTACCATTAGTGAAGATTTATGAACATAAATATAGCACAATCATTTACGGAGTATAACACGATGTATCGCTTATTATATTTTATGTACTAATTTTAAAACAAATTCGTCTTCGTTTATAAAATACGATATTTTTCTTTTATCTTTTTTTCACATTAAAAAAAAAGTGACGAGCCCGTTGGACGAGTGGCAAGGCTTGCCTAACGTTTCAGGGGTCCCGGATACGATTCCCGGCCGGGTCAACTTTGGAAATTTTAATATAATTTTCAAAATTGATTCTGGTCTGGATTTGAAAAGTAGTAGAGGGCACACTGCGTTTCGCAGTCATTTGGGCAGCCCGTCTGGCGGCAGTAACCATTGAAACATAACACACATGCTGTTACCTTATGGTGGTCTTTGTAAAGGAGTAGTTTTGCCCTGTTATTTTAACAAGTTTATATCAAAATTTGTACGGTGAGCTGACGGCCGCTGGCGTCGGTTGGTTCTCGAGTGGACGCCGTGGAGCGGCAAGCGCAGCGTAGGATGTCCACCAACAAGGTGAAGTTGGATTCAGGCTGATTCTGTTCTATGGGTAAACTATGTCCAGTAGTGGACGTTCTGCGGCTGAGATGATGATGACGATGACGACAACGATGTAGACAGGTTTTATAAAATATATTAATGTTACAAAAAAGAAATTCACACATTTACAGTTCACGTGAACAAAGAATGTCTATTATCTCAATAGAATATTCGATAGAGTCCATCAAGAGTGTCGAATAAAGCACTTACTGGCGACTAAACGAAAACCGTATAAAAGTCTAGTATCAATTGCTGTAATTTGTTGTTAGCACTAAGTTTGGAGAAAGTAATAAAATTTATACTCCCACGCTATTATTCATGTCATTTGCCTGAACGATCTCATTTTTACGTAGTAAAATACCCGGGCACAACATAATGCCTAATGACCGAATGGAAATGAGGGACAATCAACATCAGTCAGGGCGGTTTTTGTTGACACCGAAAGAGTGTAAAAAATGAGAGGGATGATATTTGAAATATACAGAATAGAGATGGTAAAATGGTTTTAACAGTGGCAGGAGATTCAGCGGAGGAAAGAGCTAATGAGGTTACGTTGAGAGACTGTCGCTTAGTTTAACTATCTAGGACTTTTCAACGTCTGATGACCTCATTCAGAGCGGATATCTCGAGGGAAGAAGGGTACTTTAACTTAGTAAACAGTCAAGATTGAAAAATAACAATACTAAACACAATACACTGTTCCTTTAAAAATTTCGTTATAGCATTTGTTTATTTAACACTAGCAAAGTGTATCTCACGGATATAATTTTTTTTGGAACAAAAGTCTTCTTCGTTTATCGTTTTTTTTCATCAATGAAAACCGTATTAATTATATATGGTTGGGTTGCAGATTTAAAAAGAAAAATAGTTTTTTTTAACAATACCTAATTCTTATTTATTGAAAATATGATAAATTCATTTAAGTAAATTTAAGCAGGTACAATTCTATTCTATTATACCGTTCTTCGTTTGCTTCTCATCTCGTTTGAACTCGGAAATGTTTGGTTAGTAAGATTAAATGGAGTTTCCTGCACTGCTTCCTTGAAGCGTCTTATTTTGCTTTCAAAATGGCGCACAATATTAGAGAAGCAAATCAGCGTTCTTATTCAAGGGATAATATAAAGAATAAAACTGTTTAAGAAACCGTCAATTAGGACACAGTAAAGTTAATTAAAAGGAATACGTTTTCAGTTTTGAAGGTGTTTTCGAACGACATCAAGTACCTATGTTCATTTTTTTAACTGGAATAGCAAATCTACTCAGCTTCATGTAAATGATAATTGTCCTATATAAAGTTGTGTGCCTACTTGTATAGCGAAAAGCAACCAAAACTGGTACTATACATAAATGGTTACTGTAACATAAATGGTTGAATATGCTTGGTTAGCCTACGAATCTATGTTTTAGTAAGTTTCTTTTGGTATATAAATTGTTACTATAATCACGTGACAGAACTTATGACCCGACTAAGTATAAGTTGTAATATTTCTCATAGAACTTTCTTAAGATTCATAGAAATACAATTGTACAAAGTTTAGTGAATCTTATTTATTTGTTATACAGTTGGATTTATAATTATTTATTTTAGAAATTGGTGCTGAAAATTATATTAAATAATATTAACATGTTAACTGAACCTATTATTCTATTATGTAGCGACTATATGATGAAGATTTGTCTTGTGAGCTAAAATCAATATATCCCGAATCCCAATACTGTCGATAGGCGTGATCGTTTCTGTACGTATAGATTATGCATTTGAGGTCATGCTAGGCATATTATGTACAAACATATACACAAACGTATGAGGAATATGTATCTAATACTAACATAGAATTCATAACACTAATTTTGAGCCATAGCTGTATTCTAGCGCCCTAGAAATATTTCATAGCATTTGATATTTTTAATACAACAAGTATTCTATTTGTTGGTTTCAGGCAGATGATGTGTAGCATCATTGGTTATCCACATTTATAAGTATATATGTATACCTTACAGAATACCACCGTGAAATAACAGCATATGTGCTGTTGTGTTTCGGTGAGTGAGTAAGGGATAAGAAAGGGATGGGCCCTTTCTTATCCCTTACCCTTAATCCTTCTATGGTCTGCAGCGCACTTGTAGCGCTCATTATAGGCGTTGCTTGTGTTATAGGCGACGGTAGCCACGTACCATCAAGTGGACCGTCAGCCTGTCTGTCGACCTTAACATAAAAAAAATATATTCTACATACATAGTATAGAATATATAGAAATTAATAAAATAATTGTGATATTATTATTATTAAAGTATTTTTTTAACGCCGAAAACATCTTTGTCTAAAAAAGTGAATCTCCCTCGGCATTGAATACCGGATCAGTCGGAATATTAGAGAAAAAGAGGAGCATACAAAAAGTAGAAAAAGTATGTGTGCGAAACAATAGTTGTTACGAGCAACGGTAGCCAGTTCGCTCGTTGTTAAAGAGAGAAAAAAGTGTTAAACTGTTCATACTCCAAGGATCTATTCGTTCTACGCTTCAACACCCCGTGCAGTTCCACAAGCTACGATATTTGAAGCAAAACTTCTAGTGATTATAAAACTTTGGGAAACTGTCTTTTTGTTAGCATACTTGTCTATGTCTCGTAGGTGGTTGGATAGCCGTGGCGAGGCACCGAAGTCATGTCATAACGTCGCTGCGTTCCCGTTCATCAACAGCTCCGCTAGAAAGTCATTGGGTTTTAGCCGGTAGGAATCCTGCATAAACCCCGCAGTGTACTTTTCCTACTTATGAGCGCCTCTTTCACCAACGTCATGTAAAGTGTTGATTAGTTACTTTTAGAAATCATTTTCTGTTTTATTGAATTATGCACTCGTTTTATTGCATCATTCGATAGGCGATTTTTTTTTATTATTTTCTATTCAATATTTGGGACGTGGTTCCGCGCGTTATCTATACCCCGCCCCTTCTCCCTTTCCTACCCCCCGGCACTCGCAGAAAAAGGCGATTTTACCTACACATTCGACACAGTCCACTATAAGTCGCTAAAGTGCACGCGGTTCGCTGATCAATTGGACATTGCAAAAGCTATCCAGAAGTCGCGAGTGAAGTGTAAGTGTCCCGGGACTGGAAGGTCGAAAATCGCTGTTCGCCGAGTGAGTACCTCCGGATTCCTTTCTCTTTTACCCTTTAAATTCGCTAACATCTTTCTGGTCCAATCGAGCCGGATGGTCCCAGCTACCATCCTTCGTCGTTTAATTAATTCTAACGGAATCGGACTATTCGCTCAGATGTCCTATAGGACGTAACTGACCTTCCGCCTTATAAGAGTTGCCTTACATAAAAATATATATAGGTATTTCTATTAACAATTTCGTTATAATCGCTGTTAAAAATCGCCGTTAAATTGTAAAATTAATTTCATATATACTTAGTTTTATATTCATATTTAGTACATACTTACGCCGTATTCGCATTAAAATCAGTTAAAAATATTGTTCATTTAAATTCGCAGGTCTATTGTATAATAAAATTAAAATATAATAAAATAAAAGTATAGTGGGTACCTAATTCATCTTCTATTAATTGAACCGCATTCATACATTGAACATTCACATACATACCGCAGTTGTTTGCAAACGAATGAGTTACCCACATGCTTAAAATATTGTAACAAGCTGTATTGGTATTTCGTGGTTATTCTATTGTTTAACCAAACATAGTTAATATTGTAAATAATTATAGTTTTGTTAGATAAGTTATCTGATTTAGTTAATAAGTATGTCTCAACAAGGGGGTGCGTTGGACGATGGTGGGAGTAATACAAGGGCCAAACGCGAAGTAAAAAGATTAGAAGCAAAACGAAATGCCCTATTTGAACGGGTGCAAACTATCTATCAATACGCAAAAAAGGCTCATCAAGATGATGAAGCAAAAGATAAATTTCTTAGATCGATAGCTACTATTGATGAAACCCGCTCGAATTTTCAAAATATTTTAGACGAATGGGTCGATAAACAACTCACCATCGATCCGACCGCAGCTCCTAATTATCAATCTTTGAATTCAATGGACGAACTTATTTGTCATATTAAAAGTGTGCAATCTGAACTGTCAATCCAAAAACCAATGGTGGAAACCGCATCAAAAAGGGTCGTCACTTTGCCTCCGATAGAAATAATGTCATTCGATGGAGACATACGAAACTGGTCATTATTTTATTCTAGTTTCAAGTCTATAGTTCACGACAACCCATCGCTGACAGATTCAGAAAAGCTTTATTATCTTCTTGGTAAGCTCTCTTCTAAGGCCCAAGCAGTTTTCGCAGGTATTACGCCATCCGCTGATAATTATAAAATTATAATAGATTCGTTAATCGATAGATATCAAGATACGCGCACGCTCGCATCTACATACCTAGATCAAATATTAAACTTTAAATCTCAAGGTCCAGCTTCTTCGCTAAAGTTCCAATTATTTATTGATAATTTTATAACCGCTGCAAACGCTCTTCGAAATCTTAAACTTGATAATTTGGAAGATTTTATTCTGTTACATATTGGATTAAAGAAGTTAGACGATGAGACCATTCGCGCATTTGAAGCGCATTCGCGTGATGTAAAAATGCCAGCCTTTCAGAATCTCATTGACTTCATTAAAAGTCAGAGTAAAATTTATAAAAGCGCTCAATCTAGTAATGATAATAATATTTATAATAGATCGAAGAAACCGAGTGGTCGCATCGCTCCCCACCCGAACGCTTATGTCGCTAGTACATCGCCGTGCAAAACGTCTCGCAAATGCCTCTGTGATAACGCTTATCATATGCATCTATTTAAGTGCAGTTCGTTTCATAACTTATCACCCGCTAATCGATTCAATTGTATAAAGGATAGAAACGGGTGTATTAATTGTCTCAGCCTAGAACATAAGACGCAATTATGTAATTCAAAAGCAAGGTGTCGTATATGTAATAGTAAACATCATAGTTTGTTGCATTTTGATAAACAAATTAAATATAATCGGGAGGCGCGTGAGTCGCAAGATGCACAAACATCCGTCCCTGTCACGCACGCAGAGACACCGCTATGCACCATATCGCTTGCGTCCTCACGTTCACTTCAAACGAAACACGACTTTAATTGTATGAACAATAGCACCGTTTTGCTTTCAACTGCACAAGTTATAGTTTTTGATATTAAAGGAAAGCAACACATAGTACGCTGTTTGTTGGATAGTGCATCTCAAACAAATTTTATTACTAGCGCATGTAGTAAACGTTTAGGTTTAGTTAGCAATAAGAATATTCATTTAGTAGTTAAGGGCATTGGAGGCGCTGAAAAGAAAAGCACCGGTTCAGTAAATTTTCGCTTTTATTCTCGATTTAATTTAAATATATTTTTCGACGTGTCGTCGTTAGTCGTCGATCGCATAACGGACAACTTGCCATCCGCTCCAGTCGACTTGTCCGGTCTTTCGCATGTACATAATTTACCGTTAGCAGATAGTGAATTTTATACGTCTAGTCCTATAGACATACTATTAGGCGCTTCGATATTTCCGCATTTATTATTGCCTAATATGATACATAGTAACAATATTAATATACCGCCCGCTGTACAAACTATTTTAGGCTATGTTATCATGGGAGATGTGCCCGCACTCCCGCGCGCTCGCAATAATAATACTATCGCCTGCTGCTCAGTAGTAGTAGACGATACTGTAAACGAGCTTCTTAAACGCTTTTGGGAGCTTGAAGAAGTCTCCGCCACGCTCGCCCACACTCAAGAAGACGATGAGTGTGAGAACCACTTTCGCACCACCACTGTTCGGGATGACACTGGTAGGTATACTGTGGCGTTACCGTTTCGTAAAGATGTCTGTTCTTTAGGAGACTCCTATAACGTCGCGCACAGACGTTTCCTGTGTTTAGAACGTAAGCTAGAAGCGTCGCCCAATATGCGTGTAGCTTATAACGCTGTTATCCGCGAGTATGTCGACCAGGGCTACTTGTCTCCGGTCACATTTACTGAAGCCGTAGATACCACTTACCATATCCCGCATCACGGCGTCGTCCGCGAGGATAAGTCCTCAACAAAACTCCGCGTTGTTCTCGACGCAAGCTGTAAGACCAGTACGGGTCTTTCGCTAAATGACATCCTACATACAGGCCCCAATTTACAGGGTGATCTTTTTAATATAATTTTAAACTTTAGATTATTCGCTACCGCTGTATCTGCCGATTGCCGGCAGATGTTTCTTCAAATTGGCATGCGTAAAGAAGACCGCAGATTTCAACGCATATTGTATAGATTTAATCCGCAAGAACCGATTCGTGTCTACGAATTTAATCGCGTTTGTTTCGGACTACGGTCAAGTCCCTATCACGCCCTCCGCGTTGTACAACAACTTATCACAGATGAGGGACTTAAGTATCCAGCTGCTGCTACAGTCGCTTCCGCAATTTATATGGACGACATTGTATTTAGCATCATGGACGAGAACCACGCTATAGTCACTTGCAAAGAGTTGATTGCGCTGTTTAAATCTGGACAACTCGAGCTAGTAAAATGGACCAGCAACTCGCCAAAGGTCCTATCCGCCATTCCCGCATCTCATCGCGCTGCTCCCGACATCGAATTCGATAAAACCATACAGCAAAAGATCTTGGGATTACGATGGGATATATCTAGGGATTACTTCTACTTTCAAGTTTCTATCTCTAAAGAAACTTGTACTAAGCGTCTAATGCTTTCTACAGTAGCACGCCTATGGGACATGATGGGCTTTGTGGCTCCCACCATTTTGTATGCTAAACTTCTTATCAAAGAACTTTGGCTGCTAAAGTGTGACTGGGATGACACTCCCCCATCACATATACTCGAGAGCTGGAACAAGCTGTGCTGCGAACTCCCGAAGCTTAATTCCATTCGCATACCGCGTCACCTGGGTGTAGTGCGAGGTAGTATTGTCAACCTTCTAGGTTTCGCTGACGCCAGTGAGCGTGCCTACGGAGGCGTCGTCTACTTACAAGTTAGTAACGAGAGCAGTAGCCTAGTCAGATTGGTGTGCGCCAAGTCAAAGGTTTCGCCAGTGAAGCCTCTTTCTATAGCGAGACTGGAGTTATGTGCTACCGTGCTACTCTCTAAATTGCTTCGTCTAGTATACGACAACTATTCTGTTCGCTGTAAAATTCATAAGACTTACGCCTTCACTGACTCCAAAATAGCGCTTTGCTGGATTCGCGGCTCGCCAACTCGTTGGCAAACATTTGTCGCAAATCGCGTTGTCAAAATAACTGACAACATACCCGCCAACTGTTTCCATCACGTGGCAGGTGTTGATAATCCCGCTGACTGTTTATCGCGAGGCTTAACCCCAAATAAACTAGTCGATCATCCACTTTGGTTCCATGGACCACCATGGGCATCACTTGGTCCCGCAGAATGGCCTATCGAGGAATTCGATCACAACTCGTATAGTGACGTGCCAGAACAGAAGGTTTTCGCGCACCCCGTGTGCGCGCCTGCAAAGCATTGCGCTCTATACGAGCTTGCGCTCCGCACCTCCTCATGGAGTAAGCTTTTACGCACCACTGCCTACATATGTAAATTCGGAAAGTTATTGCCACGCCGCAGCACTACCGCAGTGAATGCTATTGACCTTCAATTCGCTGAAATCAAAATACTACGCGCCCTACAAAGCCAGTACTTTGCAGAGGAATATAAAAATATTAAAAATAATAGATCGTGTTCGCCGGCCTTCAACCGTTTGAGGCCTTTCATTGACAACGGTCTGATTCGTGTAGGCGGTCGCCTTGTCAACTCCGCGCTGGACTTTTCGCACATGCATCCAGTCATCTTACCGCGCAGTGATCATGTGGTGAACATGATCATTGACTACTATCACGTAAAGTATCTACATGCCGGGCCGGAACTATTAATCTCGCTCCTTCGTCAAAAGTTCTGGATTCTATCCGCACGCCGCATTGTGAGACAAAGGGTCCACATGTGTAATACCTGTTTCCGACGAAAACCGCGTCCTACTTACCCGCTGATGGCTGACTTACCTGACTGCCGCACACGTCAGGTCGCCAAAGCGTTTACGCACACGGGCTGTGACTATGCCGGTCCCGTGCCTTACACTCCTGTGCGCCGCCGCGGTATTCGCAGTGAAAAGGCATATCTATGTATATTCACATGCCTTACGACTCGCGCTGTGCACATTGAAGTCGCCACAGATCTCAGCACCGCAAGTTTTATCGCTGCGCTCAAGCGCTTTCTGTCTCGTCGAGGACCAGTGCAATACTTGCATTCGGACAACGCAACCAACTTTAAAGGAGCCGCTTCGTATCTCCGCGATTTATATAAATTTCTCAAGGATGAGTATTATCCGAAGCTTGAACAGGAGTGCGCTGAGAGTCGAATAACATGGAGATTCATCTGTCCCAACTCTCCTCATTTTGGAGGCGCTTGGGAGAGCATGGTCAAGAGTGTAAAATCATTTCTCCGCGTATTGGGGCAGCAGCTTCTCTCGTATGAGGAACTCTGCACTGTTCTCGCGCAGATTGAGTGCTTACTGAACTCGCGCCCTCTAACCGTATTAAGCTCAGATCCCGCTGAGCCTTCAGCTCTGACTCCGAGTCATTTTTTACACACTTCTCCGCTAAATTCATTACCTGCGCCTGAAGTCGAGTCCGATCAAGTCGGCTTGCTTCACAGACATTCACTGCTGGACAAACTGGTCCAGTCGTTTTGGAGGCGCTGGAGGATGGAGTATCTGCACAGCTTACAGGTTAGGCAAAAGTGGAATACACCTACCGCGCCTATCACACCGGGAACAGTAGTGATAGTCATAAGTGATAATGTGCCGCCCCTAGCCTGGCCATTAGCTATTGTAGACAAAGTTCATCCCTCCAAAGACGGGATCGTACGCGCTGCAACTGTAAGGACCGCCAGGGGAGCTTACCTCCGTCCTGTCGTTAAGCTATGTCCTCTTCCCGTTCAATAGTTGTAAGTTTTAGTTTGTAAGGTTATCTATTTTGTAAGTTAGATTATAAGTTAGACTATAAGTTAGATTATAAGCTAGAGATATATTTTCTTTTTCGCAACTTGCAATTTGTGTATTTCTTATTGCAAGAATCGCATTATTAATTTCGCAGTTAAGTTAATGTAACGTTTGTGTAGGTCGCTGTGTCTCGCTGATTTCCGCGCTAGCGGATATATCATTAATTTATTAAAGGCAACCCTTTAAGGCCGGGAGGATGGTTCCGCGCGTTATCTATACCCCGCCCCTTCTCCCTTTCCTACCCCCCGGCACTCGCAGAAAAAGGCGATTTTACCTACACATTCGACACAGTCCACTATAAGTCGCTAAAGTGCACGCGGTTCGCTGATCAATTGGACATTGCAAAAGCTATCCAGAAGTCGCGAGTGAAGTGTAAGTGTCCCGGGACTGGAAGGTCGAAAATCGCTGTTCGCCGAGTGAGTACCTCCGGATTCCTTTCTCTTTTACCCTTTAAATTCGCTAACAGGACGTTTACCGTACAAATAAAGATATACCAGCTCCATAATCCCCGGTTACCGGTGACTTTAAATGACAGTAACGTCAAGTAGGCCATACTTGACGTTTGTGAAACAGGTGCTTAGAATAATTAATGCGACTGAAGAAAGAATTATTAGGGACCGAACTTAATATTATGTATTATATACAATTTGTAAATATTTATATAACTTAGTTTTAGATTTAAATAGATATTGAATTAAACCTGAAAAAAAAAGTATACAAAAAGGTATAAAATGGAAGAATATCATAAATTATCATAATAGTGAAATCTATTTTCACAATTTGTCCTAATTTCAGTGAGAATTTGTTCTACAGTTTCAATTTAAATTTGGAATTCCTACAAGGTACGTGCATGAGAAAAGTGAGACACGGCTCGGGCGTGATCATTAAACGTTTGAACCATAAAATAAAACTTGAAACATGATGCCTCCGATCTCCACCTTAACATTGTATGATGTACTCATCTTTTGCTACGTTTCAATGGTTCTAGGACGAACAGAATTTCTATTGTGCTGGCATTTACAGCTCCTCATAAAAAAATAAAAATGCGAATAATTTTCGGCCACGTACAAAACTTTTATTTGGTAATACCCCAGAGCAATTCTACTTTGTTTACAAATGAACTTGGTGTTGAATTTGAAAAGTAAAATTTTTCTGTTTTTTGCAGTAGGGATAGGCAAATCGATTTATGCAAAACAGATAGCGCTTTTTGTATGTAAATTTTTGTTTATTTAAAAAAAGATTGAAACCATTGAATTGCGTAGTAGAAAACATTGATTCCTATTCGGTCATAGGAAGTTGACTCTGTACATAAACTCTAATAAATAAAATTTAAAACTTAGATTGGAGAAGTGTATAAAAAAGACATCTTTTTATAGATATTATTAACGTCGATTCTAAAAGTGAAAAGTATGTAAAGTGACAGTGATTAAAGTTAGTTCTTAGTTAAGTTAGTAAAACATAGTTCAGTAATTTAATCAGTCAAGAGTATTCTTTTTATTTTATTTATTTCCAATTTTAACAATTTTAAGGGCTAATATATAAAATAACATGTAAAATGATAACACTAAAAACCACTGAGGTTTAATCTCGTGTTATTATTTAATTTTATTATGTTCGTGTTTAATTTTGAATTTACTACTTAGGTTGGGGAAAGGATATATTTTATCATATCATACTTTATTTACATTTGATTATAATATATTGCGCCGTTTTGTAGATAGTAATTTAATCTCATTGCTGTAGATTTTTTTGGCCTTCTGTTAAAAAAATTGCGACGGTTAACATTAAGACAGTCCTTCTTAATGTTAACCTAGCACCACTTAGACAATTCTGAAGAGACCGAAACAGGTTAAAATCTGAGGTTGACTTGCTATATTATGGTGGATGCATTAACACTTCCCACCTAAGCTCCCTCAATAATAGCGTTATCATGATGAAAAACCACACAAGCCCTGCGTTAGCGGTGTTATAATTAGTATGTATACAATATGTACAAAAAATAATAATATAAAAATCCAAAGAAAAAAAAGAAGCGCTCCCAAATTAGACCCTTTGGTAAACAGTGTATTTTCAAATTTTACTTTCTCTTTTTCACTAAATTAGGATCCGCTAAATTCTCGCGAAAGCGATAAATCACTGTCGAATTCGTCAGCCAACAGTTTTATTTCTTTTCCTTTCACACCGAATTCCATCTTAACAAAGTTACGCAACTAACTACTGTCTCACATTTTTCTTGAAGGTTGTAACCGAACTAAGTCAATAGTAGGCAGATGTACCAAAGCTGCAAATATTGTAGATTAAGAGATTAACACATTCATAAGTACAAAACAACTAAACACTTAACGCGCCATAAGTCGTTGTCACGACTGGAGAACTAAATAAACTTCACGTACAAACCATGGTAAAAAACTTCAGTAAGTAAGTAAGTAAGTGTTCAGTCGTTTTGCACTTTTGAATGTGTTAATCGACTTATGCGGCCGACTGTACGAGTGAGAATAAGGAATTTTAGAATTTTTATTGTACATAAGTAATATAAAAATCTCATTAAAACAGGCTTTCACATTCTTACAACGTTTATTAGACTATATATATATGTATATCATTCGTATTCAAAGTTACATCGCCTTATATTCGATTCATAGTTCAGTAGACAGGCATTAGTTTCCTGTCAGTTTCGGAGATGAAGACCATAGTATATTGATCGAGCAGTAACGTAACTAAAGGTAGATAATGTCCTTTATCTAATATCAACCAGTATAAAAAAATATCTGAACAGAATTTTCTTATTATTTACATATATACTAAATGTTATTGAAAATTTATTTTTAACTACAGGGGACATAATATCGGCATACAATAACCCGTAGGCATATTATATTAGTATTTCGAACTACTAACATTTGGTCTTTTTTGCTCATTTTCCCACTACGGTTTGTCATTCGACCGATATATTATTATAACACGGCTTCACGATTTCCGGAGAATAAATAAGAAAATAAAATGAATATCAAATTAAGGTGTGAGAATAGTTAAATTTTAAACCAATGTTTTCAACTAAATTTCATTGTAATCTATGTCTAAACATTCTATCTCAGTCACACACTCTCTTAGACACCACTACACAGCGCACACGCATCTCAATTGAAATTTGTAATTTAAGTGAATAAAGTGCAAGAAGATAACCGGCCTTTGTTTCCTTAAACCAGCGCAATAAATCTAACAACCAACATATTATTAATAAAGTAGATTTATAAAAAAAACCTCCCAGAAACTTACTCAAACACTAAAAATTTCGTCAAAATCTGTGACGCTCACACCCGTTAGGAGTTTATCGACATACAGCTACATTATTTATTTGTAATTATTTACTAGATTATTTAGATATAATCTACTTCTAGTACTAGAGCTGAACTACTGTTATTTTATGGTCGTATTCACAAAAGACGCGAAGCTCAGGCTACGTCGACGACGTCGGTCGGCGGGCGTTGTGCGATTTGTTCGTGAATTGCATTGTTCCGACAACACCTGGAATCTGGATTCGGTTAGGAATACTCCTTCCAAAGGGGATTTGTACTTGCGTCTAGGAATTGTACCAAATAAAAATACTAGAAACAAGCACATAGTGTTCTATGTGAATATATATTAAATAAACAAAATAAGGTAAAATCAAAAGCCTTATATTCCTTGCATTTTTTTGTACAATATTAACTTATTTCTAGTAGGTCATCTTATTTTTTTAATTTTTATTGCTCTTTCTATTAATTAAAACCGCATCAAAATGCACTGGGTGATTTAGAAGTTAGCGAAAAAACGTACAGAGGCGGATAGCTACTTCGTTTTATAATATGTATGTACCTATTTATATTCATTTTATAATTTTTACAATAGAGAAATTAAAATAGACGCTGGTTACAAATCTTTTATAATAAAATTTATATATAATAACTTAACTAGATTATAAAAAAATACTATCAACTTCGGCTCGAAAAATAAACAGAACCAGACGTTGTATGTAAAAAATAAGTCATTAGTCGTTATATCGATATATGATGATTGAAAATGTTAATGTATTCATTACAGTAGAACGTACCCTCTAACAATTAAAATTAAACGACTTTTAAGGACTAGCTCGCTGCTGAAATAACTCTATTAACAGAATTTGAAATTAGTTCTGTAGAATTTTAATTTGAGAGCTCCTTTGCTTGTTAGTTTTAATTTTTAATCCCCTATCTCAGTTGGAAAACTCATTTGTTTCGGCTAAAGATGGTTAACTTCTTAGTTAGTTCGCGCGAGATCATATCTTTAAGGAAAGTTGTGTAAAATTCGAAGTGACATCAAGAGGATTAGGGCAAAAGGGATCAGAACTTCGACGGTCTTATAACTTTCTATTGCTGGTGTACTTCGGATTGGAGATATCGTTTTACGACAATAAAAGGTTATACGAATTATAGACCTTTTATTTATATTTTTCTTTATAGGTCCCCAGCGATTTTCGAATTATCACCTACCATCAAGTGGGTCGTTAGTCTGTCTGTCTTTACAATTAAAATAATAAATAAATGAAATATTTATTGGGCTCTAAATTAGGCATTATCTAGTGACGGACGTACAGTCCAGTTTATGTCTGCACAATACAAAATAACGTATAAAAGTAATAATGTAAAATAATATTTATAAAGGCATTAACACACAAACATAATTGACAATAACAAATACATTGTTGACACGAACTCTAACCTCAGAGTGAAGCCTTAATTACCCTGTAAATCACGGAATCCATTATTTGTCGTTTAAATTGCATTATAAATATTTATTCAATCCATACAAAAAGCGAGGCGGTTGTCAATGGAGCCTTTGTGACGGTGATTCGTAAATTTTGTATAAATATTTATGATGAATTCGGGGAATGTACGGCACGGTGTACTGTACATGCGAGTTTCGTTTTCATGCCAATGATATTAAAAGGTCCTTTCGCTTCATGAAAAACACTCGAACGGGCGCTTGTCTCAATTTTATGTTGTTGAAATTTAATTTCGTCGCTCGTAGTAGACGATGAAGATAATAATTATACGTTTCCCCCCTTTTTTAATGTTAATTTCGGTAGACAGGCTGACGGTCCACTAGATGATAGGTGGCTACCGTCGCCTATAACGCAGTAAAGTATTGGGAAGGGATGAGGAAATTGGCTCTGGCATTTGTTACTCGTTCGCCGAAACACAAAAGCACACGTGCTGTTATTTTACGGTGGTCTGTTATGTCGGTACGGTGATTACTGCCGACAAACGAGCTGCCCAAATGACTGCAAAGCCTTACACCAATTGACCAAGTTATCATTATTGCTAATCCATATATAAAATTAAATACTTAGATATAATTATAGAAAGTAGAATTTGAACCATTTGAATTGAATTTGAATTGGCCCTATATAATATATATATATATATATATATATTATATAATGTTCTGCATAATAAAACCATCAATTTTTGTGGTTGTTAAGCGACTACGAACGCGTCCGTTTTTTATAAGTTTTATTTCGATTTTAAAGATCTCGTAAACAGTAGGTAGGTAATTTTTTCATTGTCATACTATAAAAAAATACAAAGGAATTTAAACTTAGTTTAATGTATCAAAAGCTCGTGAGAAATATATTTCGTAAGACGAAAAAGATTTTTGAAGCCAAATTGAAACTCTTACACCTCTAGAATCTGTGTTCCTGCTAAGATAAGCGATTAGTCCAGTCGGGTTAGCATTTAAGCTTACATTAATTCTAGGTAGCGAATTCTTTTCACCCACCTTTAGTAGTGGGTCCAGTGGGAGTGTAAAACAAGAATCTCGACCATTCTAAAGGTGAGCTACGCCAGTTATCGTGATATTAAGGCGTAACAAATATTCGCTTATAACTTCGTTATTTTTGACAGTACGACAAAAATGATAAGGACTAATATTGTTCTTTATGCAATTCTCTACAAAATATTTCCTACACATTTTTACGTACAATCAATATTTTTCGAGATAAATGAAAATAAAGGGGTAAAATAAATTGGCAACAAGTCGAATATCGTAGATGGGCGTAGATCTTTAAATATTGGTTCTACGAACAAAGTCGTAGAGATAAAAAATATTAAAAATTTAATTTCGAACAACTTTGTTTCTGTACAATTACGCCCTAAAGATAATAATAAAAGAGATATGTTGAAAAATGTATTTTACTCCTTTTTTTCATTTATTTAAAAAGATATTGATTGTACGTAAAAATGTGCAACAAATAGTCTAACCCAACTGTAGTAAATATTTTGCTGGCGTTTGCCTCACGGAGGCGAATATCACAAAATAAACGTCCCGAGGGCTTGAGTCTGTCTCACTAATTGTCTCTTAGCGAAGTTCTATTACAGATTGTGAGATATACTTTGCACTGTTGAAATGTAGGTAATTGTCCGTAAATAAATTAAAGCCAATTCGAGAATGCATTTAGTTAAGCAATGTTTCAACCAATACAGTTTACTTTAAACTGTTCTGAATTTAATTCCAAAATTAATAGATCAATAAATCATGTTTTAACATTATAGAGTATCTATTCGAGATCTGTTAATATTAAATTAACAATATTAAATTAAAGTTAAAGTTCATTCCAAGTATAAAGAATTGCATCAAAAAGTGGCTGCGATTACAAACCCTTTTTTTTTTTTTTTTTTTTTTTTTTTTTGACGAGGAGAGATCCGTTTACTGACTTCCTGCCGCTGGCTAGGCGGCAGGGGTATGTGGGGGTCGACCAGCAGAACTGGCCCCTACCCACTAAAACTCCCCGGTGCCTCCTTGCCCTTTGATCGGGGTGGACCGGGCTCTGCCGAGGCAACAACTCCGATCCACCCCAGGGCAGCCTAGCCATTGTTGGCTAGGCTAACGCCAACGGAGGATTGCCCGGAGACACCCAGGCAATCCCCAGACGGGGGAACCTTGTGCAGGCACACACAGTTAGCCAACCATGTGCGCAGGTCCCCCTTGGACATTTAAAGACGGGCTAGGTATGCCCGCCTTCTCCTGCCCAACCGTCTGCGTCTGAGGGAGGCGAGACCGGCTTCTTCCTCTCGCTCCCTCTCAGCTGCCTCCTTCTGCGACATAACAGATTCACAGAAGGAGGCAACTGATCTCCAGGTGATCTCACTGTCAAGCATGGCTTCAACCATGCTTGACAGTGAGACGTCTCCACCCCCCAGCGCCGCTCTTAGTTCCCGGCGCTGGGATCTCCAGGCCGAGCATACCTGGAGTGTATGCTCGGCCGTATCATCAGGATCGCCGCAGTGGTGACACTGCGGCGAATCCTCCCTTTGAATACGGTGCAGATAATGACCGAAGCACCCGTGCCCGGTCATTATCTGCACCATACGGAAGGTGAGGCTACCTCGTCGGCGCCTCACCCATTCCTCCAACACCGGACGAACCGCGAGGATCGTCCGGTGACCAGCGGTAGGCTCGCGAAGAGCCTCACTCCAATCCTCTAATGCCCTCCCCTGTGCCTCTGCTCGGACCCGTTGCACGTCCTCGGCAACGGGTCTCTCTCCAAGGGCCCTTGCGGCGACCCGATGCCGATGCACTTGGGCCAGAACCAGGGCATCGACATCCCACGGGAGCATGCCCGCAAGCACGCAGGCCGCCCCGTGGCTGACCGTGCGATAGGCTCGCACGGCCCGGGTCGCCATGACCCTTTGAGGCCTCCTCAAGAGGGCCCGGGTGCGGGGAGTGAGACTCTCCGCCCAGACCGGGGCTCCGTAAAGTGCCATCGACCTTACCACCCCGTGGTAAAGTCGACGGCACGCTGAATCGGGTCCTCCCTGATTCGGAAGGAGCCGTCCGAGCGCGGCTGCGGCGGCGGTCAGCCGTGGAGCGAGGAGCTTGAAATGCTCCTCGAAACTCCAGCGGGGGTCCAGCGTTAGGCCGAGATACTTGAGATGCATCTCGACTGGAATCCGGACCCCCTCCACTCGGACGCGGAGCCCCGGTGGGATCCTGCGGCGTGGGGGATGGAAGCCCATGGCCCTAGTTTTGTCTAGGGCCACCTCCAATCCTAGCAGGCGGATTCGCCGGACGACCAAAGAGGTGCCGACCGATGCTAATCGCTCTGCGTCCTCCCACGTCTGTGCTTTCGCCGCGACCAGAGTGTCGTCGGCGAAGCAGACAACCTCCATCCTGGGAAGGAGGCTGCCTCGCAGGACCCAGTTGTACCCCAGGTTCCACAATAAGGGGCCGAGGACGGCCCCCTGGGGTACACCAGCCGCCATCGGGCGTCGGTGGACGCACCCATTTGCGCCCTCGTACAACACTACCCGTTCAGAGAGGTAGTCGAAGACGAGGGCGCAGAGGTAGGGCGGCACCCTGTGGAACATGAGTGCCGCCCTTATGCATTCGTGAGGGAGGCTGTTGAAAGCGTTGCGGATGTCAAGTGACACCGCAACAACCGCCTCCCCCCTGCCGGTGGCCTCCTCAGTCCACCTTCTGAGGAGGGCCACCGCGTCCATCGTGGACCGACCGGTGCGGAAGCCGAACTGGCGCTCATCCAGGTTCGGCCCCTCAGTCTCAAGGTGCTCGACGATTCGACGGGCCATGATCCTCTCCAAGGCTTTGCCGGGATCGTCGAGCAGCACCACCGGTCGGTACCCCGTCGGCGAGTCGGCAGGGCGGCCCTCCTTGCGGAGAAGGCAGAGTCGCCCCACCTTCCACCTCGCCGGAAATTTGCCCCGGGCGATGCTCGCGTCAAGCACCGCCCGGAACCGCTCCTCCAGAGGCCCCAGCGCAATAGCCAGGGCCTTGGCCGGGACTCCATCCGGCCCCGGGGCCGTCCTCTTCCTCCCGATACGCTCCCTCACCGCCTCGAACTCTGCGTCGGAGACGGGAGAGCCCTGCAGTACGGCCTCCGGCAGAGGTTCCGGAGGTTCCATACGAGGGGGCTCGAAAGGGCCGGGGGTCGGGAAGAGAGATCCCACGACCCTATCAAGCAGCGCCGGATCTAGGTCGGCTGTGGAGGGTGAGCTTGAAGCGAACTTCCCCCTCACAGCCCTGTACGGACGACCCCAAGGGTCGGCGTCTAGAAGAGCCAAGAAACGCTCATGGGCCTCTTCTTTGGCCCTGCAGATGCCTTTCTGCAGGGCGTTATGAGCGTCCCTGTACGCCTGACGAAGGAGGACCTCTTCGTCAGGCGTCCTCCTGGAGCGTCTCCTTCGGCACCGGAGGAGGGCGCGCCTGGCAGCCAGGCAGGTGGAGCGCAGGGAGGCAATCTCCTGCGCCCACCAGTACACCTTCCTCCAGCGAGGGGGAGGGCGCCACAGCGGCATGGAGGCATTGCAGACTTCCCGGAGGTCATCTGCAAAGTGTTCAGCCATGCCGTCGGGATCCCCTGCGAGTTGAGGGGGCGGAGACGACCACTCCCTCACCATCGCAGCCTCCTCCGCCACATCCGGGCGGAGCTTGGCGAGTGCCCACCTGGGAAAGGCGGCACCCGCCATAGGATCCCGGCGCTGTGACGCGCTGGGGGCCAGCGTGGAGACCTCATATCGGATGTAGAGATGGTCCGACATGGTCTCCACATCTTCCTCGACCCGCCAGCTTCGGATTCGGGCAGCAAGGGAGGCAGTGGCAAAGGCTACGTCAACGATGGACGTACCCTGCCACCGTACGCACGTGGGAGAGGTACCCCGATTGAGTACCTGGAGCCCCAGGCCAAACGCCCAGGACTCCAGGATACCCCCCCTCACGTCCGTTCTAGGGGACCCCCACGCCGAGGATTTGGCGTTTAGGTCCCCCGCCACCAAAACTGGGAGTGGGGCCGCGCGCCTCACCACACCCTCCACCGCAGCGAGGAAGGACTCAAAGTCCGCCCGACTGCGGTTAGGGGAGAAGTAGGTCGACACGACCACCATTCTCCCCCAGTTTGCTGCCACGAAACCCGAACCTCTCTCCCTGAGGGAAAGGGGAGGAGCCGCACCACCAGCCCTCACCACCACAGCAGCGGAGTCGTCCAGGTCCCCCAGCCAGCGGGGATTCTGGGGGACCGCGTATGGCTCCGCCACCACCGCCAGGTGAATCTCCCACTCCGCCATGGATTGGCACAGTAGGTCCTGTGCCCCGGCGGCGTGGTT
Source organism: Synanthedon vespiformis (assembly GCA_918317495.1). Taxonomy (NCBI): domain Eukaryota; kingdom Metazoa; phylum Arthropoda; class Insecta; order Lepidoptera; family Sesiidae; genus Synanthedon; species Synanthedon vespiformis. The sequence goes on along the minus strand of OU906949.1, from coordinate 10,041,542 downwards.
GATGTTCGCCTGGAGGAACCTTGTAGTGGACCTAATGGGCATTGGTGGTGTCCATATTCTCCTCCCCTGCGACGCGAGTTGGCCCCGTTCTGGCCACCGGTCTGGCCGCCATGAGGCGGCCCCTAATGGCTGGGGGGGAGCAATTCATCCCCCCCATACGGTGATTAGCCGGAAGGCCAGCGTCCGAACAGACGGCGCATTGGAACGCCGCCTCGCAGTCATTGGCGCAGTGCCCGTCCGATCCGCAACGGTAGCAAAGGGTGCTGCGGTCCTTGCTGGACGGGCACCTGACCACCGGATGGCCGAGCCCCATGCACTTGTAGCAGCGCATGGGACGCTGTTCCAACAGTTGGACGGAGGCAGAACTCCATCCAACCGTCAGCCGGCCACCGATCGCCAGCTTTCTGGCGGCCTCCACCGGGCACGAGGCGAAAGCCGAGCCCACCCCTCTGGCACCAGGGTGGACCTTGCCCACCCTGAATTGTTCGGGGGGGCAGCCCGTGCTCAGGGCCAACGCGGCCTGAAGCTCCTCAACCGACACCGAATCGTCAAGGCCACTGACCCGGATGTCAGCCGATTTGCAAGGGCGCGTGACCTTCGCCTCGTCCCCCAATACCGCGCCGATTTGGGCCGCCAACTTGTCCGCCTGGACAGGGGTGGTCCCTTTCGGGAGCTCCATAATGCGGGCTCCCGTTACGCCTGTCCGGAATTGAGCCGGACCAATTCCGAGCGCGTCTAATGAGACTACGGCCTTTGTTTTGGCAATAGCCTTGTTATAGGTGGCTCCCTTCTCCACCGCCTCCGGCTTGAGGGCCACCACTATCGCCAGCTTCTTGGGCTCCTTGGGGAGCACCGGGGCACTCACTTTTGCCACCGGCTTGGCTGGAGCGATGGGGACGCGCTTTTTACGGCGGACCACCTCCGTCCATGTTGCCGCGACGGCTCCACCATCTGGCTCAGACGAGCACCCCGCCCGCGGTTCTGGAACCTTGTAGGCTGGTGGTTTGACCGCCTGGACCGGCCTCGCCTTTTTTGGCAGGTTCGCCGGTGGAGCGAGGGTTGACCCCGACGACTCCTTCTGCGAAGCTACCACGCGGTCCTCTCGCTTCTTGTCCGCCTTTAGAGGCGGACGATGCTGGCGTGCTGGGAGCAACCGGCCATCTACTTCCAGCCCGTCGAGGTGGGCACTGACGACCCCCCCAACGTGGGCCGTCAACTCTGCCTGGAGGGCCGATAGGGCCATCAGAAATTCCGCCCTGGACAGCGGCTGGGAGTCAGCCACTGTCGCAGGCGGTACTACGGCCTCTAAAGCCGGGGTCTTCTCGGGGAGGGACCTTTCAGAAAAGGCCCTGCGGAGGGCCGTCACCTCCTCTATGAGGCCATCAATCTGCCCCCGGAGGCGTTTGTTGTCGGCCCGAAGACGCCGAATTTCATTTGACGTCTTCCGAGCAGCCACCGCCTCGACCACATTCATAATGGAGCGCATTTCCTCCTTGATTTCCTTTTGGGAGGTGCCCTTTAGGTTACCCGCTCTTCGGACAACCTCCAAAATCGCCGAGTGGCTGGCCTCCGCCTTTTTCGTCAACTCCTCTACAGAGCCGGCCGACGACTTCGCCGACTGGTACGTCGTTGCGGACCTGACGGAATCGGAATCGGATTCAATCTCCCTTAGCTTCCGGCGAGCGCGCGAAATGCCTGTGTCGTGGCTGAGAGACTTCCCGCCACGGCCCTTACTCCCCTTTTTAAACTTCAGCGGCACAGGGGGTTCCACAAAGCCCTCCGTCTCTTCTGAGCCGGATACCACAGCAAAGAACTTGCTGGCGCCCGCATCTCGTTGCCCCATGGGCGATGCCTCCTGCGTGGCGGCCCGCTTGCGAGCTGCCGAGCGGGTGATAACATTGGAAGAAAGAAGCTTCTGCCCTCCATTGTTCCCCCTCGGGCCATGCCCACTCGTTTCTGTCGAGTCCGACATGGGCCAGTTGATGGCCCTGCCGACCTCCGACCCCGTAGGGGATTCCACCTCTACAAGAGGGGGACAGAAAAACAAAATTTATAAAAATTTATTTGGAATTTCAGGAATACCGGAAAATTCCGGGCCCGGCGTGCTTTCCGAAAGAGGCCTGGAAGGCGCTTCCTACGAACCGCCTCCCAAATAAATCCGGGCACGGGGGCAAAAGTTATTAACGAAACAAACTTAACGAAAACAACAACAAAAACAAAAAACAGCAATAACAATTTTAACAACAGTAATAACAACAGCTGATGTGGGCAGTCAAAAGAAGCCTTGAAAAAGGCTTCAAATGAGCCGCACCACACCGCCAAACAACAACTAACGACGCAACACCGGCCGATCAAAAATTCCCGGAAATCCGGAAATTTCCGATTTTCCGGCACTGTTCGAAAGAGCTCCAAAAATGACAAAGGCAAACTGAGTTTGAACGATATCTAACGACAACTTCCAGAAAAAATCCACCTCCCAACTGGAGTGCGATTACAAACCCTAATTATTTTGTACAGGTATTATTATTGCATTTAATTATTTAAAGATATCTTTAAGTGATTTGATACAGTAAAAATGGGAACAATAAATCGGGAGCAGTAGGTACTGATCGGTTGAGTAGTTAAGGGTTGAAACCGTAACAAACAAACAAAAAGACAAATAAACTCACGATCGCATTTATTAGTTAGGATTTTCTAGCATTATAATATAGTTTGTATAGTATTGGAGAAAATTACTGTAATATGATATTATGTATATTTAAAAAAATTACCTCAAAATAAAATTTAGAAATTATTTTAAAATCAATAGGCTTTGTAACATTTTAAATATTACAATAAAAGGATATTTTAAATAAACGTGGCGTAAAATTTTCCATAAAACAGTATTCTATTGACAAAATAGTAGCAAGATTCAACCTTTTCGTGGGTCGCGACCTAAACCCGAGACATCCATGAACACTCGAGCAAATTGAAAAGAGGATATTCTCAATAAAAAATACGTTATGTCGAGATTTAGAAATTATTTCTTCATTTTATACAAAAAACGGAAACTGTCAATCGACAATAAAAGGCTACAACTAAACATTTAAGCGATTGCTTACGACCAATGGAGATCATTTTGAATTAACTTTCAAAATAAAGCATAGTTATGATTTATTATTAGTAAGCATTTTTAGCAGCTGCCTAACCTACTGTGCGTTACATTTTATATATATAGCATATTATTATCTTCTTGGACACGTATGTGTTATTTGGAATCCAAATACATCGAAAATTACTGACGAGCTGGATAGTAATTTGCGCCAATAGTGACTTAAAAGTAAACCACAGTGGAAGCAGATCTTCAACAGTTTTCCCGTAAAAGAAAGCCTCTTTCCAATAAAGTTTAATAGACAATGCTAACAATCAGAAATTTAAGCCACGGGAAATGAAATAAAAACAAGAACGGTAATCCATCCAAATCACAGAGAGAACGGTTTCTATTTGTAGAAAATATTGAGCAAATTCTTTTGGAGTTTTATTTTATTTCTACTAAGGATTTTCCGCTAGAGAGGTTCCAGCTTCGTCGGTCAGATAAAGTGCGCTCAAATATAAAGTTTCAATTTCCCGCGTCGGACCCGACGTGCGGCGCTTTCCTGAAACGAATGCCCTCTATAGTGATGTACCTCTATACAAATGAGTGACGCGCCTCCATTCTAATGAGCGCCATTTTTGACACCACAGAATCACACAAAAAAAGTGGTGTGTGCTTAAACTGAAACTTCAACAAGGCGAGGTTAATAATACTTACGTAAAACAACAATTCACTCCCTTCCGACTTTATCCGAACGAGCGTTACATAGCCGAGCGTTTCAGCTCAGTCTCATTCAATACCCACAAAATAAAGCGCGCCTAAAGAAGTTGTCATTTCGAAAATTCTCGAGATTATAAAATATTTGTAAAACCTGATATATTTCATATAGGGCTCACTTATTTAACTCCTCACACTGAGTCTGTATGTACATACATTAAATATTCTATCTTCAGCATCAGCAGTTTCGTCATTCGACAGAGGCCCAGAAATAAATCATATCCAGAATAATAATACTCAGAATAAAAATTAATTGATAACTCAATATTACCGACATTATCTTCATTCTAGGCAGTGTGATATAATAACTATTGCTCTCTTTACAGTGGTTGTTGAATGGTCATCTTTTTGAAAAAAAAAAATTGTAAAATATTCCCAAAAAGATGTTCCGCATACATCATGTAACATCACTAGTTTTCAATCAAGCCTCTCACTCCCCCATGTATCCGTCTCGCTTTATTATCACGCATTTAATATTGGACGTGTTGTGTTATGACTTAATAACATCCTATTGCGGAGATAATCAAATTTTGTTAAATATTTGCATAGTTTGCTGAAATTTAATCGGCAGCAGCCTAGATATGGATACATACGTTTAATATGAGATTCTGTAAGCTCGTATAGCGTGTCTGTGTGTGTGGCACATTCGATAATGTAATTAATGGTCGCGCACGTTCACTATTTGGTTCCCTTGTGGATTTTTATTCACTTTGTAGCAATTTTTTTGTCCTAATTTTTATAAACTTTTACGGTAAAAAGGATCGACAGATTTTTTTTTATATTCCCATTTCATATAAGGCAATCGTAATTTTTATCATAATATACCTCTTAATATAAAATAATAGGTAAATAAATTCAATAATTTTATTTGTTTTTAGGAATTAGGTTGAGTTTAATAAATTTAATAAATTTTGTATATTTTGTTTAATGAATTTAACAACTTTAGTAGTTATTCCCATATATATGCAAAGATTAATAAAAAAATCGCACACACTTCCACAGATTCCATTGATGTAAAATTTGGTATAACTTCTGTATCTACGTCAGTAGTATATTCCTTGACCTGATGCTGCAGCATCAAGTATGCACGATATCTAGATCTTCAGCAACTTACAGCAGATATAGCGAGCAGCGTGTTTGGGCTCAATAGAAAGTCAGGTGTAAGTTTATAATTTTTAATTACAGTTTGTGGATATGAATCTTAAACAATGAGTGTACCTTCATTATCTTATTGTCTCCAGTTAGTAATTATTTTTATGTCAAAATAGAACTCTACTTGAGTATAGGTTTATTGTTTACTCTATATATAAAAGAACAATTTTCTGACTCCCACGCACTTTCTGTAGGCGTTGCGTAGCCTATCCGTTATAATATACTATGTAATAAGACATGATAAATTTCACTTTTGTTGAATTTTTTTAGTGTTCTATAGTTTTCTAACCCTCAGCGTTTCAGCGCCGGTGATAAGGCGAGTGTTAATATTTTAAGGTGGTTCCACCTTTAAAAGATAGGATAGGAATTTATAAAGATGGACAGATGAAAAAGACAGTTCTTATAAATGCAAAAGTTTGTATGTTTGTTATGAGATTTTATCCAAAGCCTGAAGATAAATTGTCTTTTTTTTTGTAGATGAAAGACTCCTTTATTATGTCCTTTTCTGTACCTACCTCCTCACAACGTGAATGTGGTGATCGGCAAAAGCACAACAAATACACAAACAAACAATATTTTTACATTTCTAATATTGGAATTGTATTCTAACATAAGCAAATACATAGTACAATGTAATCTGCTTATTAAACATCAGTAAGTTTGTAACGTCAGAAAAATCACAACAATAGTTACCTATCTGTCATGAATTCATTCTTAAGCATGATAACCCGAAAATTCAATCTCCGAACAATGGGATCGTATTAGCATACAAAAGGGTTCACATATTTTACGCAAATCCGTTGTATTTTGAGTTATCTCCTCACAAAAAGGCAACGTTTCTCCCTCTGACCTGTTAAATAAATTTTATTCACACCCACACCTTGTATAGGAAAGTTTCGATTGTTTAAATCATCATTTTTATCGACCCAATGGTCGAAATTCGAAAGTAAACAAATATTACATTACAATTTTGAAAATTGTTTCGCCTATAGAAAGCTACATTATCAGCGAGATTAATGGGCTTTATTTTTTAAAGTTACGCGGACGAAGCCGCGTGCATCGGCTAGTATATAATACCATGGAAAATAAACAAACTATTTATAACACTTATGGTCTTAGTCTTAGCCAAATAAGGTCCCTTGGTTATGCAAGGGGTTAAATGTCTAATTCCCCCAATTATAATGTTAGTTATTTAATTCATTATGTAATGTTTAGATATAATGTAAATATACGGCCCACGGGGGAGGTGTAAGCCCCCGGGGAAACAATGAAAAAAATAAAATAAAAAACACTGGGCTTAAATGAAATAAACTTAAAATAACAAGTAAAATTTGAATTTGGAATAAGTAGATAATTTTAATTTTGTGTCGTGCCATTTACGTATTTTATCTTCTTCATAAACACTGGCAGTGAAGTGGCAAATTAAAATCGTTAATTAATTTCATGTTGTCTAATTTGAGTGGTGTTAATTTAAATTTCACCTGTTTAATTAATAACTAAAAATAAAGCAAAAACAGTAGGTAGCTTAGTTAAATGCCATGAGGCTCTTCCTATAGTTAAGTTATTCGGCGAGCGAAACGTATCCTGCATTTAGCTTAGTTAACTTTAGTTAGCTTAGTGTAACTACTATATAAGGCAGACCAAAGATATACAGTGAATAGTGTAACCTTGCCCACAATATTATCAATTTTCAAGTAAAAGCTGTCCAGCCACATGGGAAAAGCAGGATGCAACTACACTGTAAAGCTTTAATTATAATTATGACTTATTTACATTACTTTGAATACCCACATGATATCTACGGTGGTTAATATTTGCCCACCATAGATGTCTTAAGTAAAATAATCATAAAAGCCACTCCCTCTTCAGCTGGTAAAGCTAAACATTTCTGTTATTTGGCAGCCCTAATTTGCCATTATATTTATATAGGGAAACGGAAAACATTATGTACCATACAACCGTGCGAATAACTGTCAACTTAGATTATATATCGCAAAACACGAGATAAAACAACATGAGATGAAAGAAATCTGGCGGGGATCAAGACTGGTCTCAGAATTGAACTGTGTTGAGTGTTACATAAAATTTACATTGTTAAACCACCTTAAAATGTTGAGTAAATTTTAGTAACCATTAGTGAAATTTACGAAAGCATCAAACTGGTTTAAACTTCATTCATGAGCGTTGGAACGACGTTGCTCAGTGTTTCCCGGTTTGCCTTTTCATATCAGTTTTCATTTAGTATTTCCTGACTGCATGTTCATATTACGCGTTGCTATGCAGCTGCGGGCTGTTCTATTATCATTTATCATGCATTGTGAACGTTACGTTTACTGATTTTACATGATATAAAGAAGAACATAATAACTTCCCACTACCGAACGAAGTTGAGTTGTCCGTACAGGATTTATTTTTAAAATATTAACTTAAACTTTGAAAAGTTGTCACAAAAACATCCATGGACTGCATCCATGAAACTTTTAACAAATATACGTTTTATTCACAGTAAAGCAAGATAACATTTCATGGAAGTACAATAGTTGGTAATGAGGCCGTAATTTTTTCAGTAAGAGCTCGAAGCGCTGAATCAATCCGAGCCCACCTCCGAGCATTGACCATTCAGTCAACAAAACGGTAATTGATAGTTATCGCATTACCGGCCTCGTTTGCGATCTCTGTTGATTTTTAGCATTGTTCATTCCTCTCCGATGGATAACGAATCGCGTAATGTATCGATAAAATGAGAACGGATCATTTAATTATGTTTCATTGATAAATAATCACGTGACATGGATGAAATAGTTATTTATGCATTTTTTTCAAATCATTTACATTGTCCCTTACGTCTAAATGTTTATCTACCAAGTTTCATAAAAATCAGTTAATTCTTTTAAGAGTTATGGAGGAACATACATACATACATACAAGACCTACACTTACAGATTTATTTATTAGTATATTGAATATTGATATTGATGACTAGCTGGTGCCTGCAACTTCGTCCGCGTTGAAAAAGAAAAAAAAATAGCCTATTCTGTGTCCCGTACCTCTAAATATTTATCTACTAAGTTTCATGAAAATCAATTAGTTCGTTTAAGAGTTATGGATGAACACGCATACATGCAATACCTACACTTACAGTTACAGTTTTATTATTAGTATTTATAAGTATATTTAAAAAGGAAACATATAAACTTTTTAAACTATAAAAAAATCTTACTAGTATCACAGTATTTGGTATTGATGCCGCGAGTCCACTAAAACTAAATTTAGTGGGGCCGAGGACAGAGCAAGTAGGTGTGACATGGAGGGTAGCTCGCGAGAGTTGCTAACTTAATTCATTATACGATGCCGTGTTTGAGTTCCGTGAGCAGACGGTTTCGGCAAACGAGTCACACACCCGACCCTCCACCTTTCACCCACCCAAAACAAACACCTGATTGACACCAACACTATGCAAATCACGCGTGGAAAACTTCCCTCCATATACGAAATCTAATATTAGAATTAGAATAATTATTAAAATTAAGTAGAGTTATTTAAATAGTGGCAGGATGTAGTCATTTGGGCAGCCCGTTTGACGGCTGTATACAGAAGAGACGTCTCAGAAGACGCCCGTAAAATAAAAAAATAACGTATAGCCTATGTTACTAGCCGATAATCCAGCTTTCTATAGTTGGAAGAATTTTTAAAATTGGTCCAGTAGTTTTTGTGTTTATTCATTACAAACAAACAAAATACTAATCGTTTCTCTTTATAATATTAGTATAGATTGTCAAGAGTGGTGTGATGATTATAGGAAAGTAGCCCCATAAAGCTAATCGAACTTGCTTATTTCCCTACATTACAATTTCCCTACAGAGTATGCTCCCCTTTCTTCCATCGGACATACAGATGTACGGCTGGTTACCATCCTCTTCTTGTCCAAATCCCTCTTTTGCGGACCAAGAGCTTTAAAACATTCTTTATAATGCGCATTGCCAAGGTTAGGAACTCCCTGCCAGCGTCTGTATTTTCGAGCACATATAACCCTAATCTTTTCAAAGTTCGAGTAAATAGCCATCTTCTGGGTGAGCTCGCTCCATCATAGGCCTCATCCTTGCTACACGGTTGGTTGTGGGCCAAGAGCAAACCCATCTCTAATAAAAATTAAAAAACAAAAACCGAATGGAACTTTGTCTTCTCTCGTTTATACACAATAATACACATATATTGATACCAAACTTATATTGTATACAAAGTTTAATTTAAGTACAAATAAGTCGTCAAAAATTCTTGAGAATTAATCTTATTTAATCTAAAATAATAATATCTTTTACTTCTTCCCTACTATGTCGCTCGTCTTCGCAACTCGGTCATACTCAAGTTTTGATTGTTGTCATAACAAAAAGTCTAACAACTTTGCTACCTTTGAAAATTCAATTACCGTATTGCGTCATACGCACAAGATTAACTTGTAGGGGATGTTTATCGCCTTGAGCAATAGGGAACAAGTAACAAGCACCCAAGTTAAATTGCCTCTTAACTGCAAATACAAATAACAGTTACGCTAATAGAGACAATATCAGAATCTGGTTTAATATTCCAGTCGAATTAGGATTTCACACAAAAAAAAATGTCTTCGTTTTTTTTTAGCGGAAAAACAGATAGAGGGGACAGCGACTTTATTTTAATTCTATGTATAAATATAGAATATATTATATAAGCAGCAGGTTTAAACAGATTATTATTAACCTGTTTATATTGTTTCTTATAAGTAATTTTAGCCATGTTGCTTTATTATGTTACTACTTAATGTAATAACATGGAAAGCCTCTGAAAATGTTCTTCCCAAAGCAAAGAAACTAAAAGTTTTAGCATTCCATATCATTTCTCTCAATGTCATTTTCTTTTACTATTTTCTTTTTACGTTTTTTTCCGTCTGCTGGTTTTACTTAACTTGTTCCTAAATCCACAACTAAGAAAATATTAAAAGAAAATAGAATTGTAATCAGTAATATAGACGAATATTATTTTTTAACTTTATTTTACTCCAGTCTGCAAGCGTTAAAAAATAAAGCTAAAAAGTTAAAATGAAGCAAGATGTAAACAACAAAAACTATATATATATATATACAATTCATGCTGCAGAAAGTTCGGATGTGTTTGACGTTACAGACAATTTGCATGTTTATAACTAGCTCTCAGATTATAGGCAACGGGTCGTTTTTGTAGAGGCAGGCAAATTGCGTTACGCTGTCAAAAACAGGGTATTTGGACTATTTGGCGAGAGTACCAACCTCTTACAGAAGACTATCGTGAAATGTTATGTATACTGTTGTGTTTCGGCGAATGAGTGAGGGATGCTAAAGCCCGTACTTCATTACTTATCCCATATCCTATCAAGGCGACGACGCACTTACAATCCTTGTGGCGTTTGCTGGTATTCATCCAACATCCAGTAGATTTGCACTTAAAAAAAAAACTTTCGCTGAGTGTTATTAATAGAAGATATCTAAAGTCATCATCATCTCAGCTGTAGGACGTCCACTGCTGGACATAGGCCTCCCCAAAAATTTTCCAATTGGACCGGTCAGAAGCAGCCTGGATCTAAAGTCATACAATCCTAAAAATAAATAAAATCCTACATATGTGTCAAATTGAAATAATGTATTTAACAAATACAATAGTACTGCTGATGAAGAAATGTATTAAAAGTTTACCAGAAACTGCTCTCAAGCTACGGTCGTTCTGTGAACACAAACACGCTAGCCATGTAGAAGTTGAAATGCGAATTGCGGTTTATATTTGGTTGGAAGAATGGCCAAAATGAGCCACCTCAATTAAAACTACTAGTGTTTCCTTTAACAGCGATGAGCTACTACAGAATATTACAGGATGTCTAAGGTGTATTGAGAATATAATCGGAAGCCAGCTTATCAACCTTTAAGAAATAGATCTTTGTAAAATACCAAAAAAACATTTAATGTAACTTAGGTCAACCTAACGTGTACATATTCTATAGGCTTCGTACTTTGCGAAGACCATAGAAATCTGCGATCCTGGACTGAAAATTTTCAGACAACCTATTTGCGATGTATTACTGAATATATTAAATTTGATACAATAAAATTTTCATCCATTCAACAGATGGGTTGAAGTCCTATTCGGATTATAGACTAAATTCTCTACAGAATTTCCTTACTGTTTCCATATTGCTGTGCACATAGTATTACTCTTCCCAAACGTTAACATTCATGACACACATTCCGCATTCAGTTTTGCATTCGCTGCTTCAAACTTAGCAACTTTTAATTGCTTAATCACGGAAAAGTACAGTGACACTAGCTGATTCTACATTCCGCTGAAAGCAATGTAATTTGTGGATTTTCGCTTTTCAAATGATTTAAACCGAACTCCTATAAAATATTTCCTATAGCACTGTAAAATATATTTTGGAACAATAATCATACGTAAGTAGTGCAGCCAACATTCACTCACTGCAGGACTTAGGACTCTCCAGGTTGATCATAGTCTTGCTATAGCAATTGATTTGAGATCTTGTATATCCAACACTTTTTTTACCATAACTCTTATATAGTCAATCCATTTCGAGCTGATCAGTCTGAAAAGTGTCTACAAATAACCACATTTTGCTATTTCACGTCATTATGGTTAGCTAATTCAGTGACTACTTTTAGTTCTGGTTATATTTGGGAATTGCTTGTATTGGACCGGACGCATTTCGGCTACATGTTATCCAACTATGTAATTTCATATAGTTACATATATCGGTTTCATTAATTCTATTACTCTTCTCTTGTTTACTTATTTTGTCACATAGAGATATATTGACAAAGATATGCAAAATAAATTCTATATATGTTTTTAATATCTTTTTACAACGCCATTATTTAATCTGTCATAAAAATTAAAATGTCAGGCTGATTTGAAGTTATTAAATTTAACTATATCACTAAAATTATAATTAAAATCATCATGAAAATTTAGACACTCGTCAGAGTACCTTTTACCCAGAAAAAAAGTTCTGTTTCCGGCTGAGGGATGCTGATGAAGTCGCTAGCAAAATATTGTAGGAATTTAAATTTGTATTTACTATTTAAATAAAAACATGATGTTCGAATGTATATTATGAAATTTAGCATTCACAGTATACACACATGCACACAGCACAATTCCGTTAATTTGAGTGTCTAATAAAAGATTTCGAGCCGAGAATGTCTATCGTTGAACCGGTTAATAACGCCAAAAGTTAACAGGAAAAATCGTTGCGAATACAAATTGGTTACATCAAGGTTGTACGTTCCACCAGATTTGATGGATGCTCCAGAAATTTCCAAGGTTTATATGTAAGCGTGAGCGTAATTCAAAATATTTTTAGTGTCATGAGATAAAGGTGTAGGCCCTCGGGAAATTACGGCCAAAATCTCACCGCCTGCCTATAGACAGCGTGCTCGGCTCCTTTGTGCCTCGAATCAATTCCCGTAACTTATCTGCATATTTTATAACGCGAGACGAAGTGACGCTGCAGTATCGGCAACTCTCTTTAGGGACTTCATTTTGTTTTGGGACGGAGATTGCTATTAAAAGTTAGAAAAAATGTATATATATCGGTATTCCTAATAGGATTTTGGTATATTTTTTATTATAGTATAATAGCAGAATATAAATCAAAATTGAAATTCTCATTTTTTATTTAGCTGTTTCATTTGATACGTCGTCTTAGAAAAAGCGATCCATTATCTGAATTTATGGTTTGAAATTTTTTATCGTTCTTCACTTCTTCAACTTCACAATATTTGTTGGTCAACAATTTGTTGAGATAGCAGCTAGAGAAAGTTTAAATGGTCGTGAGATTTTTAATATCGATATTTACTCTCACCAGACGCATTGTAAATTTTTAATTTGTTGCATATTTAATGGTTAAGTAAATTCATTTCTATTAGGATTAAAATTGCAAAGATAAATTAGAAGCTCTATTTAACTGTATGTGAGATTGTGGATAAAACATTACGATGTATTGCCCATATATAGTTGCATCTCACTCTAATAGTGGCACTCAGTTAGGGAAAACTTGTAGACGATTCAATGAGGATGTCAATCTAGTGGATGCTCGGATGCGAGAGGGCTGATCCCCATGATTTCTTTTTTATGTTAAGGTCGACAGACAGGATCACAGAATTGTATGGAATCACAGCTCCTCTCGCTGTTGCTTCTGTTTCAGACGAGTCAATTGTGGCAAAGTGACTACGGGATAAAGCATATCTTCCTGTTCAATTACAAGAGTTTTGGCTTCAATATTTGTTGCTTGATATGAATAAGCCGATAGGGTACACTGTGCAACAAAATGTGTTCAATAACAAAAAAAGAAATTATTTCAATTTTTAAATTTAGAATGTGAGGTATGTTAAGATAAGTATTCCAGTTGCTTATTGTTAGTTCAGTGCCAACAAGAATTACTAGTTTGCAGCAAGCCGCGCCGGGGCACAACGGTTTCTCTACACATATGTTTAGAGAAGAGGATTAGTTAGGTGGAACAAAGGCAATGAAAGATGCAGAGAAGTTTTAGGTCGCCATTGTACAGAGAAAAGCGAGATCAGAGAACAATACGCTGAGATACTCAAAGAAATAATCATGAGGCCTGATTTTGGGGATAAGTTTAGTAATGTTTTCTTGGACTGATGTTATCAAATATTTTGCTACGAGATTTCTTAAGCATTATTTAGATTCAAGACACAAACCTTATATTGTTTGATCAGAAGTTAAATGTTTTGTTATAACAGTCATATACCTTACCAATTGGCATTGGTTATTGGTCCAGTTGTGAAATATTAGGAAGCTTACTATCATAAAGATCATAAGTATAAAAAGGCAAAATAGTACAAAATGTTTTTTAAATAAATATATATGGGTATATGCTAAATTTTTAATCTCAGTTGGCCTACTTGTGGCATTTTTTAGATTTTTCATGCGGATTAAAAATAATTATAGCTAGATAATTATTTTCAAGTGTGAGCTGTTTTGGTGATAGCTAAGCTCCATTTTCTATCACTTATTTATAAATATCCTTTATGGTATCAAAGTCGGCAGCTCACTTGTATACCCTTTTGGTGGTCCTTTGTGTTTACGGGCAAATGGAGCAACCTCCATTAATAAGTTAAAAAAAGTTTATACATACTGCAAGAAAATTAATAATTGTGAAAAATTTGAAATGTATTTAACATTATCACTAATCTTTGTTACCTCGACCTAATAACTAGGTTAATTGTTTACTGTACGCCCGAATACACTACCAGCCCAGGTTTTGTAATGAGGTCAGTCTGTTAGGTTTAAAGTTTCTAGATCATTTCCTAGCAATGAACTGATTGCACATACTTCTCGTATCACATTGTTGGGAAAATATAAGTGTGCAAAATATAATTTTTGAATAGCTTCTTTGACTTGCTTAACGCTAAGCTTTCTTGACAAGCAAAATTATATTGTAATAATTGGGTACACTTGGTGCTTTCGATCTAAGACCTTAATGAGATTATTTCCAAGTTAGTTAGTTTCAAAACTTACTTAATTACACACACAAGCTTAGCTATTATTACATAGTTAATTACATTGTTACTTTATATTCAATACATAAATTCGATTTTATTGAAATAACAACATGTATTTGTGAGTAAGAGATGTCAGTGCTCAATTCTCTATACCCTCGTGATTCCTTGATCCTACAAATATCGCCAGCATACTAGCAGAACCTATGGCGGTGCTATTAGGTAGTGGCCTAAATATTAGCCACTACTTACTATAAACTGCATTCATGTTTAAATGAAGAAAATTGTGACTTCTAAAAAGAACAACACTTTTGTCTAGCATAAAATCTGATGGTAATTTAGTTGTAACAAAAAGTAAACTTGGCATGTGTTAAAATTCGAAATGTACTTGTGATAAAATCGGATTAGAAATTTTCACAATACGTTTTTGGAGAGTAGATAAATAAAGAATGCTCATGTAAGTTAAAGTCCTTCATCCCTACATGCGGGATACAAAGCCGTTGCGAGTGTGGTAAGTCCCGAGACGGCGGCGCCAGCATTTGTTTGGAACGCGTCCCTAACTTTTAGAAGCAACTGGCGTGAGGGCACACCACAATAGGATTACCGCAGACCTAGAAGCTGTGCGAGTTGGCTAATTCGATTTCACCAATAAGAACTGCGATTCTTCACGGATCGATGTTAGCTGGGCTGAAAAGTAAACTCAGTTGCAGTGTAGGCTATTTCTATTTTAAAATACTGAATAATGTTTTGTACCTACTCTAAAAATAATTAATGCGTATGGATCCGCTCACCAATCGCTTTGTAATTTTAAAACCAAATTGTTGTTTAATCAACCCGGCTTCATAGAAACATATTTGAACTTATGATTTGTATATTATGTTTTTTCCTCTGTATGAAATTTTGAAGTTTACGTATGACTTTTTTAGGTGAAAGGACGGAAATCAGGCTGACGCGTGACGGTCCCCTTGATGGTAGAATGCATCGTAAACCTACAAACAATAAAAATCGTTTGCATGTATGCTGTCGACTTTGTTAGGATCAATGTGAGAGGAAAGAGGGATGAGCTCTGGCACAACGATAGCACACTGGCATTTTATATGCCCTTTCCACCTCTCGGTAATAACGGGGGCACAGCTTTTACGGATAAATGACATTTAATTTAATTACACATTGGAGATGCATGGAATTTTTTGTCCAATTCCTTATTGTGCTAATGTACGATCAGAATGAAAACTCGTTTACACGCAACTCGTCGTTTTACACGCTCACTTAATGGCATCGACAGAACATTCTTTTTCTATGTAGAAAACATTTATATACAATTCAAGTATAAGATTACAAGTTTCAATGAGTCGAGTATCTGTTACACTCAGTAAATTTTATAAATGAGCGGAGTTTAAAACAAGACCTAAAAATCGGTCAGTAGTACATTTGTCACTTTAAAGTAGCCCCAAACGGAACGCAGATTCATTTTGGTTTTCCAATTTCAGAATGGCTTTGACGTGCCTTTGAAACTTGCGGAGAATACTGTCTCCCCGATTTGTTGCTGCCCGAACTGGGAACCAATCAAAGTTTTTTCAATTTTAGATCGTTGACGAACGAAAAAACAACAAAGACAACGAATCTCTGCATCAACGACACGCGATACCGCGTTTGGCCACAATTGGAAATATGCAAGTCCTCAATTCATTTTGAAAATTATTTTTTCGCCTGTGGTGCCTATCTAACGAGAGAACGTTGGCGTCAGCTCAACGACCAATCCTTTAGATCCTACGCAAAGCTGAAAAGCTTCACAATGCTAGTGATACAGTCCATTCCCAAATATGACGTACTAGCTTTTACCGACGACTTTGTCCGCGTCCCTCTGGAACAGTGGGTACCTACTTTATTTTTGGACGATAGTTCTGATAGTAAGAAACAAATGAACATACTTTTGCATTTATAAATCAGTTAGGATTAATGGAGCTATATTTGTCAAGTTTTTTAATTTTTAATTTAAATCTGTAACTGAATGACTGTAAGAAAGCATACAGAGTACATTAGACATAATAACCAAGTATACTTAATTAAGAATATTAATACTATTAGTAGGTAAGCTATTTTTTTACCTATTAATTTCACTCTGCTCAGAATACTCGAGACGAATTATAACATTTTATTTTTACGACAGTTTTAACGACTTTAGACCTCTTGATATCATTTTGCCGCATAGCTCTTATCTTTGATTTACAGATTGCCTTCGATTTATGGAACAAAGAATTAAAAATAAAAGGATTTCGAATACAAAGCTGATTTTTGCGTGCATAAATAATTTTGCTAGCATAAATAGATGGGTAATGTTGAAGTAAAATTTCCGGAGAAATCTTAAGGCGCAGCTTTCCCCTGTGTATTGAAATAAATATACCGATTTAATTTTGCTATTTTGAATATCCTTTTTTCTTATTTATCAATTTCTCATGACCCGCCCCGGCTTCTTCAATTGCAACGGCAATTTAGTCGATTCCTCAGGAACTTAACATTTTTCCAGGATGAAAAGTATCCTATATGTTAATCCAGGTAATAATCTGTCTGTGTGGGTTTTATGCGAACCTAAAACGTTTTATGCGAATTCGAATCCGAACCGGTAAGCCGTTATTGCGTGAAAGAGAATTACACATCTATACGTCCTCAAAAACTTTCGCATTTATAATTTTAGTAGAATTGATATAATATAGGTATAGATCTAGATGAGACGCAGATTGCTCAAAGCGGCTGATTTGAGGAATTTAATGAGCAACAAAATGTGCATCGAGAGCATTTCATAGAATTTTGCAAAACTTATGAGTACTATGAATATAATTATAGAGATTTATAAATATTTTTATTTATATACTTACTAGCTTTTGTACGACACTTCGCCGGCGTAAAAAATATAGCCTATGCTACTCGCTTTCTATAGGTGAAACATTTTTTAAAATTAGTCTAGTAATTTTTTTATTTATTCACTTGCTGGCGCGCGCGACTTCGTCCGCGTTGAAGAAGAAAAAAGTTGCTTATCCTGTGTCCTGTACGTCTAAATGTTTATCTACCAAGTTTCAGTTAATTGATAATCAGTTAATTTGTTTAAGAGTTATGGATTAACATACATACAATACCTACACTTACAGATTTATGATTAGTATTGATTACAAACAAAAATTTTATATTTATAATATTACAATAATAATTTTAACCATAATACTGTAGTAACAAAAACACTGGTAGAGAATATCAATCATTTAAAAACCTGTTTTCTAAATAACGTCAAGATGAGGCACTATTGAATCGAATAATAATTGTAAAAACGTCTATCAATTCATTTTCAATCAAATCTTCATTCAATGAATAGCACCAAAATGTTCAGTGAATAAATAAAATTAAATATGAATACGTGTATTCGTTCAGTAATAAAGACGTCGGAATAACGATTGAACTAGAAGCAAAGATTTGTAGAAGTTGAGAGTGGAACTGAACACAAAGTTTGATTTGGTATTTACTTATAGCCCCTCAGGCTGAAACGGCTTACGTTGGCAAGAAGTGCATGCTTGCTCTGTTCGTGGTATGTATATAATATTATGTGCATCGAATCCAAGTAGATCTGTGGCAATGGAATCAAATTCCTTCAATATTTTTATATATAAAAATGTTAAGTTGGTTTGTGTGCTCTTCAAAAACTCGAGAATGTGCAGATAGATTTGAATTTATTTATTTTTAATACATATTTACACACAAGATGATAACAACATCTGTAAACCATTATTGGTTTGTCTAGACATTTTATTTGTATATAATTATTATACATTACAATAACACATTACAATTAATTAATTAATTCGGTTTTAACATTATGGAAAGACGAATAGATATTTCTACTTAAGTGCCCTAAAATTGAAGGCCTTTTTGGGGCAAAAGCTCAGACTTGAATTTACAAATAATAATACTTAAACATTTAATTTAAGTGTATAAAATTTCATATTTTATTTTCACACTGAATTTCATCGCTGGCATACATGAGAGGAAACTCAGTGAATGAGCAGTTACGTGACCACCATATTGCAGTCATTCCATCAAAATGGCTAGCGCAACGTTTGTACTTGAAAGCTGTCATTAATTTGGATAAATTTTAATTTTCATGGCCCTGACACAAGGTTCTGTAGAACATGTAAATGCTTTAAAATTCTTAACTACTCATCCTATCACCGTGAAACTGTACATACATGTTGTTCGGGATACAGAAAAGGACATGGGGTACCTTTCATCAAGTAAAGATGTATTTTTGCAGAGGGATAGGAAATAGGGATAGATTTTAGAAAATTGTTTAAAATCGTCGCGGGCTAAAGCTAAAGCTAATTGATAATATTGAAAATAGTATCGTTAATTATTTTAATAATATATGGCGTAAATATTTAAACTGTGTAAAAATTTAACATTTTTTTGTGAAATTTTTGGTTTTTGTATATAAAATATACAAAGCTGTTTATAAAATACAAAGCTAAAATTTGAAGCTAAAAGCTAAAATCTAAATGTAGAAAGCTGAAATTTGACACTTATTTTTGATTTATAATGTAAGCATCCGTTAAATTTTGAAACTTTCAATTGGATGCCGAGGGTCGCTAAAGCATATACTCGTATATATTTAGCAAACGCACATTTTTCGTACTAGTTTTTATTTAACCTATATGACAAGCGAGCAAATGAGACCGGGAGTGGTGTCGACCTCCATAATCAGGGGATTATCTTTAAGTCTCGTTAGTCGCCAGCAGTCAGCGGGTGATCCCCCCGACACCGACATCAATGTAGACATTCTCGGTGTTTTTGCAAAATGCGGATCTCTAGAAACGAGATTGCTGCCATAGAACATCCGATTTCGGTTAATTTTAGCCGTTCAGACAATGCTCAGGCTCCGTTCAGGCAGGTGGTTTTAAAGTTAAAATAAAAAGTAAAATAGAGAGCCCCTTTTGTCCACTGTCTAACATTCTAAATTGCTGTAGCGGTTGCGGTGAAGTAAAAAAAATATTTAATTAAATTCGTCAGTCATTCTGATACTGAAAGTGTAGTTTTATGTAGAAAATATTTTTAAATTTGGTCTGCTTTTGTTTTGTAGATAGTTTTTTTTTGTGATTTATCTACATTTAAGAGTAGGATATACTTGATCTGTATCTTTCTATTTTTTAGGTAAATATCAGATTATTATGACTTTCTGTTACAGACTTTATAAATTGATAGGTAAACTGCAGTTTACGATTTCTCAAGTTTTTCCAATTAAAAAAAATTAAAAAAAATTGAAAAATTAAATAACAATGAACTTATTATATAATATTTGAATCTTATTAGATATTCGAAAGCTCTTAAGATACCTGTCTGTTAATAAACAAGCAAATTGAATCTAAGAGTGCGAATATTCTCTGTTTGAAACAATGCCTCTTGAACTGGAAAATGAAGTTGGATGCAGTACGTGATGTTGGAACCGAACTCAAAACTTGCCTACTTCACAGTTAAGATGGACGAGTTTCCTTGAAAATCTCAACTGGGTTTGTTTATTGCTGTTTGCTTTTAGACTATGTTTAGAAGTTAAAGTAATCCATTTAAAAGTGTCAGATTAGAGGGGCCCGGGTGAATTTGCTTAGGTTCGGTCAGCAATTTATGTCGGCACGATGTTGCACACGATATAACAATTAAATAATTTATTGGGCAGTATATGAACTTGATAAAATGTTATTTAATTAATATTAAAATATAATAAAAAAAATTATTAAATTCAATTAATGCTCTGTATAATATTGTATTCAAGATGGTAACTATTTATGAACACATATACAACTAAAAACAAATATCACATATTAATAAATTTAAAAAATCAATATGTTCAGTTAAGTAGTTAGGGCTCAGATTAAATAATAGTTACTGTCGTAGTTAAGGTATGAAAGCTGTAACAAACAAACAAAATTACCTTAGCATTTGCAATATTAGTAGGGATACCTATAGAAATAGGTTTATTGATATTGTTTGAAGTGTCATATATTTCAATCTAATGCAGTTTAATATCTACCTAATTTTCTTCAATTCTTTATAAGATACTTTTATCAATCAACAGATTATCTGCATTTTGCATGATGTAAAATAAATCTTATGAGTAATAATTTAGAAGGGTATTGGGTTTTTATTTTTCCTTCGGGAACAATACTTTCTTTTTCTGGATGTAAGGTACCCTATGCTCTTTTCTGTATCTCTGACTATGTGTGTATGCAAACAGATCACATTTTTATAATATTAGTAAACTTTTTTAGGTAGTTATTGGTTCTAATTTTAATGGAAATAGGTATAAATAAGATTATGATGCTCTACCAGTACTCTACTGAGTGGTCAAAACAGGTTGTCACATAGCAGTTTCATAACTCTTGCTGCGTGTACTGTGCTCATATTGTTCATGTGGTCCGTACATCGTAGCAGCTTGTGGTGCTGTTTATAACAACAAAGGCGTAGTAATTAAACACTTAGACAGAGGAGCGGGCTCCGGTCGGATAATACCGTTGTATGGAGCCACTAAACTTTGGTCCGGCCACAGCACTTAGGTACATCGATAATAATTGTCCCTAACTAGAGCCAGAATAGTTTTAAGTCATAGTTTCGGCACAAGGTTGTCGGTCAAATGGGCTTAATCACATTGGTGATATATAATTATTGGCAGATGGTGCCCTTTATTTTATATAAATAATATGCTATGCTAAAACATATCTACAAGCAGTTTATTTTGATAGATTTTGATAGATAGATTTTTTGATAAATTTTGATAGTGAATTATACTCATATACAGAATTATTAGTTATTGGTATACTTTACGTTATAATACCTACGAAACTTAATATTTCAGTGGATATATTTGTTACTAGCTGGCGCCCGCGACTTCGTCCGCGTTAAAAAAGAAAAAAGTAGCCTATCCTGTGTCCCGTATGTCTAAATGTTTATCTACCAAGTTTCATGAAAATCAGTTGATTCGTTTAAGAGTTATGGAGGAACATACATACGTACAATACCTACACTTACAGATTTATTATTAGTATATTGAATTGAATATTGATGATGATATTGAATATTGATACAATTGAGACAAAAACGGGCAGTGTACTAATTCTGGAAACAAAACAGAAAGAAAACTGGAGTAGCGAGTTAAATAGAGATAATATAAAGACATCGGGTTTATTATCTGATCTGGATTAGTTTAGCTAGAACAGGATACGTCCGGAATGAGAACGGTGCAGCCAATGACACTGTGCCGTCTTGCAGAGGACGTGATCCTATTTACACAGAGATAAATAAACGCCTAGATCTTCAATAGTATAGACAATGAACTGAACAGGGAAGCGTTGATGCGACATGCATTTGTAAGACAGTTGCATTATAACGGATATAATGCTTCGTAATACGTGTGATGCTATTCATATTAATGTTTGTGAGGGAATTAGTTACATACGTATAGACGGTGCTCTTGTGGCATAGAATAATCTTGTGGTTACTTCGCCTATATTATATACTAGCAGGTGCTCGCGACTTCGTCAGCGTAGAAAAGTATAAAACGCCATCTACCGTATTTTGGATAGATTTCGTTAACTCCCGGGCCAAGGCATTTTATTTACTTTTATTTTAGATTTCCCGTAGGAATGAAGCATTTTCCCGCCGTAAAAAGTATCCTATGTTCATCACGGATAATGTCGGCTTCTAATGGTAAAATAATTTTTCAAATCGGTCCAGTGGTTTCGGAGCCTATTCTATACAAACAAACAAACAAACAAATAAACAAACAATCAAATCTTTCCTCTTTATAATATTAGTATAGATAATATATGTTATGTTTGTTATGTTATGTTATATGCATTATGTTGAGTTGGAGCCGGTTTGTAGCGTACGATTTTATATGTCCTTTACTGAAAATAAAATTTAGTCTATTTTCAATTCTATAAGCACACGCAACATCAGAAATGAAAATGCATGCATAGGATACAAGAAAAGGGACAAGGTGGGATAGGAAGTTAGAGGACGTCCATACCTGCTCACACGAAAGATTTATAAAAATCTGTATAATTGTTATAAATGTCTTGCAAAACCCAGCACGAATATACCGAGTACTACTGTAACGTAGTTAAAAATGAAATGCAGAGAAATTTAATAACAGTATCCATGTATTTCCTGGATGACGACTAAAAGTTCGTTACTAGGAGAAAACTGAATGGCTGAACTCCATACAGTTAATGCTGTTTTCTCACAAACTGAACCGTTAGTAAAATGAATACAAACGATGCGACCTACTTGCACTAACTATTCCTTGGAATGTTTATTAAAAGTATATTAATATTTTTTTTACATTTCATTATACTTTAAAATTATTTAACTGTATATTTATTTGGAAATTATTAATTAAACAATATTAATTAAGCAATAGCAACCCCATCCCTATAGCTCCACCGCACCGTCGTCGTCGTCAACAGCCACGTGCTGGAAAAAGTGTTGCCTAGCAAAGTATGAATAAAATCTAAAAAAAAAAAATCTTGCCTGTCGACCTTTAATAAAAGTTAAATAAAAAGAATCTAGAATATGCAGTGAATACAGTAATAACTCTTTTTAACAAAAAATAAACCGATTTCAAACCATCTCATAGTCTTTTCTCATGGATGCCATTGTCAGAACTGGACCACATTGAAATGGGACCACACGGGAAGCACCTCCTTTTTTGGAAGTCGATTGAAAAAGCAAAATAGCAAAGATGGATAAATCTTAAAATATGTTAGAAGCAAACTTTATAATTACCCGAGTTGTAGAGCTTATAGGTACAAAACTACAAACTGAAATTTCAGGTAAATAGAGTCGAAGTGAATTTGGAGTAAATAATTAAGCGGGCAGGTAAAACATTGCCTATTCGTAACACGCGCCAATACTGCCGCGGTCACGAAATAGGATCACTTAAATTCCAACCCCGTATCCACTGTATCCAGATAGCAGCGCCAGTTACCGCTGTACGTATGTGTCTAGTAATTACACAAAAGAAACGGACTCAGGGGAACGTTTCAGCATTGCCTGCAGTCTTTTGGATCCTGTGGGCAACTTGGTAGAGTTATCAAGCTCGGTTCTTTGTTATAAACGAGCTTGTAGCTATTTATTTTAAAATAGTTGAGAATTTGTTTTTAAAGCTATTTTTTTAAGAATTTCATAGCCATACTGACTTCCAAAACACCACACTTGACTGGTATAAAGCCTGAGGACTGCACGTCAGAAGTTACTTTCTTACCTTCACAAACTAAGAATACGAAAACTAATACAAAACTTACAGAATCAAGTATTAATGTATTGAAAAGTCAAAAATATTATTATCGATTTTCCCCCAGTTGGAATAAATGTGCCATTTTAATAATACAAACTTAAATAGACCTATTTCATCTACATCAGCACGAGTAAGTACAATTACACACATGACTTACGTCCATTCCCATTTACCTATCCCCTGCTCATCATTTATTAATTGATAAGGATATCCTTAGCTTTATCAATTAATTGTATCAAGATCGACAACGAACTTCCAACTCCTATGGAGTTGCTTAGTCAACCTAAGAGTACCATTGAGTGTTTCCCTGATGATTTATTTATTTCATATCATTCTTACTTATATTAGACTATCATACTTATATCACAGTCATTCATAGTAATTCTAATTATGAAACAGTAATAACCATAATAACATATTATCTATGACTAAAATATTCATCCCCTTTTTTCAATTTATTAATACAATTATAACAAATAACATGTAATGTCACATGCCAGGGATTGAGTAATAAGGTCTTAAAAGGTTGTTTCTATTTACGTACAGAATTAAGTAAAACCTGTGTATTTCAACGTAACTTTACTAATTATTTTAAGTGAAAATTTGTAGACATATTTTTATTCTTTCACGCATAAAAAACACATATCCGTGGAACATCATTAATCGGGACTTTAACTGGTGTACTGGAAAGTATATAGGTCACTACTATTTACTACTAGTTGTAATTCTTCGTAGTACTAATACATAGAGGGGATATTTATATCTATTTACTTACATTGTTCTTTGAAAATGTAATTTTCATTTAGTTTGTATATCTACTCATTATTATGTAGATAATATCAAAGTCCCTTTATGTATTTAGGCTTGTTATAGTCACCAAACGTTTCACGTACATTTTTTATCACAAAGCGAGTAAATTTCTTTCCTTTTTGTGTGTCGGCTTAAGCTTTATCCGGCGTGAACAATCAGATTAAGGTGAAACTTCTCTTTGGCTTCCAACTATTGTCAAAGTTTTGCACTAAATCACTCTACGGAATAATCTCCAGTGGTTATTGGACACTTAATTTTGATCGTCCAAAATTTTGACTCATAATTCATGTTTTTAAGACATATTGACTAAACCCGCTGGCTGAGAAGTCAAAGTGCAAAATCTTAGCTTAATTATCCAAAAGAGTTTTTCAAGGTAGGTCTTGGTCTTGATATGCTGCGTTTCGCTCTTAGCCCCACAAATACAAAGACTTCTATTCATAATAATTGCTCTATAGCAATTACTTACTGTCCTGACCGCTAACAACATATTCAATCTATATATATCCATTCTATATATTATATACTAGCTGACTAGCTGGTACTCGCGACTTCGTCCGCGTAGCAAAGTATAAAACGCCATCTACCGTATATTGGATAAATGGCGCTATCTCCCGGGCCAAGCCGCTAGTATTTACTTTTATTTTAGGTTTCCCGTAGGAATGAAGCATTATCCCGCGGTAAAAAGTAGCCTATGTTCATCACGGATAATGTCGGCTTCTAATGGGAAAAGAATTTTTCAAATCGCTCCAGTAGTTTCGGAGCCTATTCCATACAAACAAACAAACAAATCTTTCCTCTTTATAATATTAGTATAGACTAGTGATTAATCTAAATTAAACCCTCAGATTGTTACTTGTTTTTGAGAAATTTCCAAATTCCAAACAACATGACAAAGAGGCTAATTAAAAACTAAGACAGTAAGGTAAAGTTACTCCTTTCTATTAAAGCAGATCCTGATACAATAAATTTTATTATTACACATATAAGTGGTTACTGCGCGTCGTCGTTGAACTTTCATCGTTTATTGCCGACGCTGAAATTAAAAAAGTTTTCATTCAAGACCCTTTCTCTAATGTATCTGTAAGGAACAAACATATATGAAAGTGGATTTTTACCCTCATATTTGTTCGTAAGTTGTATTAAACATAAACTTAAGTTCATGTTACGGTGATGTTATGTTAAACAAACAATGTTTCAAAAAACCTAATGTCTACAAATTTATATATGAATTGTAATTTTTTCTAATGATGTATGGATTTCTTCAATAGTTAAGAAATTATTTAACAGGTAATTAGTTCCCGTGGGATATTAACTGTAATGTAGTAATATAACATATATCTAGGATTAGAACCTGTGGACAGGTGGCCTGCTAAAAAGTATGCAAAATTTCACGGTGATCTGTTAATTAGTTTAGACAACAAACAAGCTTTCGTATTTATAATATTAGTTAGGAATTGTATATCCAAAAATTTTAAAGCCCATTATTTGCTTTTCGTAGAAATTTTTTCACAAATTTTGTAGTAAGTCAAATATTCAACATTTCGGAATAATTTACACAATGATTAATTTAATTGGTATTGTCAAATTCATAAAAGCAATCGTGAAAATTCTTTTAATGATTTTGTGTTGAATTTAAATAAATTTTCTGTGGCACTGCGGAAAAGTTTAAAAAACACAGAACAGTATTTGCTCGTTTCTGATGAAAAACAACGCAACTGAAAAGCCGTAAAACCAATTGAACTTTTATTTACAAAATCTACAATTTCAGTTAATTAAAATACAATATCGAATTTAACAGTCTATATAATACAGTTTTAAGATCTAAAATGAAGATTAACATTAATTTCTAACTATTCTAGTTTATAATATTAAAAGTAAATAAATTAAATAAATAACCTAACCTAACCTAACTAACTAGTAATATAAAAATAATTTAACTTTAATATTTTCTCTCTCTTAACGTTAGATGTACTCCGTTTATAGACTCAGTAATAATTCTGTGTGCGAAATCAGGCTGAGCGTTGGACGGACCAGGAGTAACCTCAAATCTTCTTAAAATATTTGACAAAGTAGCTTTCATCGCTATCCAAGCGTACCGGAAACCTGTGAACAAAACAACTTTACTTAATTGGAATCGGTGGCCCAAACGGAAAACGCTTTGACTAACGACCCAAAAGATGTAGGTACACGTCCTCCATTTTTGAAGTTTTTTTTTTATACATTTTCATGTAAATTTGGGAATGCAAGCAGTTCCAATGGTCCAATTGTCGTACCGGTTAGGGTTCCTCTGACATGGGTGAGAGACCTTATGTACGCTAGTAGAACTATAGCTTCACTGGCTCTGTAGGGTTTTGATACTGATGTACATATATATGGTATAGAGTACTGAATGGACACATTTATTTTGCCATAGTGACCATAGTTGCTTATACATGAGCAATGCCACAAGGGTTACTCCTATGCTGCCGACCTTTATAGGATAAGGGATAAGAACTAAGGTGTGCTAGGGCAATGGGCTCCAATAAATGATTTTCAGTATCCTCTGGCACTATTGAAATTCTGTGTTGTTGCTCTGCCAAGAATCGAGCACGGGACCCTTAAGACATGTTAAAGCAAGCATCTTAACCTCTCAACTGAGGGAAAAATAATAAAAAATGGATTTAATATAATACATTAAACATTACCAATACAATTTCTTGGTCCTGCACTAAAAGGACAAAACACGTATTGATTCAAATTGTTGAAAAATCTCTCAGGTTTGTATTTCTCTGGTTCAGGAAATGATTTTGGATTTTGAAATAATGCTTCAAAGTAAACGATCACAGATGTACCGACAGGAATAACTCGACCATCTAAAACAAAAGATAAGGCTATAAAATTCTGCTACAACTTTTATATCTTATAATTAAGTATATAACTTCTCACAAAATTACTTTTGTGATTTTTAAAGCTAATGTTGCCATGTAATTAAAATTCTTTGCTTATTCTCATTCTGTTCCCACGGTTACGAAAGTCGTATAGTGTTTCGCGCTTTCGTCTTGAGAGCTGTGAATGTTATAAAAGGTCAGAAATTGTTTTTCCTGCAAAATTACTCGTTTTGCTCTCGCTTAAATTATTAAGTAAAATTAAAACGAGTCTCACTGTGCTTGGGCTTAAATTTATCAGAGTCTGAGTGAAGTCTATGAAGATTCTTAAAGCGATGGCAGAAAGGTGAAGACATGATTCTTTCATTGAAACAATAAATTATTTATTTAATTAGAAGAAAATTCAGATTCGTTAATAATTAATAATATACAAATTAATATATAAATTACTGGCGACTTCGGAAGTAATTTTCTTCTGCAAATATATACCATATATCTTTCTCGTTATGTTGTTTAGAATAATTTAGCGGATAAACAGACAATTAATGAATTGGCATTATGAAACAGTTATTTTGAAAAGAAATAATTTTTCATTTGTATTTCATTTTACATCTGACCATTTTTCAAGATTAACTTTAACTTAACTGACCTTTAAGTTTTATGTCCTCGTTCAATTGTCTTCCAATTTTGGTAACAGTCGGTATAACTCTCATGCTCTCCTTTATAACTGCTTCCAAATATTTCATATCGTTCAAATCTTCCAGTGTTGGATGTTTTGACAAATCGTTATTAAATACGGATCTTTGCTCATCCATAACAAATTCTTGAATTTCCGGATATTTAGCTAAGCAATACAGCGTGTGTACAATGGTGCAAGTTGTGGTGTAATGACCCTAAAATTAAAAAAGTAATTATGGATAAAAGATAACCCTAGTTGTGTGATAAGATATACAGTCATGTATTAACGTAGGTTCAAATAGTAATTGTAAATCTACTTGTATTTGTGTCTAATATCACTGATTTCAGACCCAAATACTTAGTTAGAGATAATATAATAATAAATTACGAACTTATTTTATCAAAGTTTCCGACAAATAGCAAGACAAACAAAAAACCTTTTGGCTAACTATCATTTACGTAACAAAATATTGTAGGCTTTTGTTTCACTAGCTTTTTTAGTTTAATTTTATAAAAGTAATATTAAAGAATATTGAATTAACAGTAAAAGTAAAATAATCCACAAAATACTATGTTTTTTCTGGTCGCAAACAAAAATTTAATGATTTAGCAAAATAAATTATACACATAAATAAAAATAATTAATACTTTTGTCTCTTCATACTCGGCTTGCAAAAATAGATAGATATAATATAAAATTCAAAAAGTTATTCTGTAATCACATAATGTCCAGATTTTAATTAAACCTTTTAAATAGTTTTCCTTATTTCAAATAAATAAGGTATTAATAGGTAGACAACACTTACAGTGTAACAGAGAAGAGTCACTTCTTCGTTGATAGGTTCGTCAGGTAGAAAATCCCCATTCGGCAATTTGCTCCAGATTAATTTGTCTAAAAGAAAACTTTCATCGGATGTATCATCATCTATTTTCTTCTCTTCATTATTATTGTTATTGTTATTTTCTTTCTCTTCTTCCAATATTTTTCTTCTTCTTGTAATTATCTATTAAAATAAAAATAAATATTAACAAATAATAAATATATCCACAAAACTTTTCCACTACTTGGTAATGTATAGTATCGTTTAGATAAGTCAATTTAATCTGACAATATTATTACCAAAGAAAATTACCAACATTCTTGAACTAAACTTTTAATAATAGGTATACTAAGATTTACTAAAAGGAAGAATTAAGAATTACTTAAGATTTATAGGTCTATTGCCGATTTATTGAAATAAAATTAAACAAATATTTATGTAAAACATGTGACATCATCATGGTTGGCAGTTTTCCTTTAGGGATAAGAAGAAATTATCAATTATGTACGTATAATTTATGAACAGCTAGGTTTATTAGCAAAAAATTGCAACAAGGTCTCTAGTCTTAAAATAAGATTTTTTTAGAAAGGATTAGAATTTAGAATCATATAAGAATGCTGTTGTGGGTCTGTTGTTGGTACCTTAATTAGAAATTAAATAAAAATAAAAGGTTGAATGCGAGTATTTGAAATTTGGCTTCTACTATAAAAGGCACAGATATAGCTGATAACTAGATCGAACCGTAGACGTAGAGAAAATGTAAGAATTTTATTGAGAATAAAAATATTAATAAATACCTCTCCACTAGTCGTTCTAATAGTTTTTATTGTCTCCATCATTTCCCGGTATAAATGTGTTACAACAAATAAAGGCTTAATGTTCCTCCAATACGAGAAATAGTTTATAGTGGCAATGTTTATAACCCTGCGGAATAAAAGAAACTTTATTTCAAAGAGTTATTATTGAGAAAAAGAAATGAAAACTAAAAGGAAGACGTACATATATAGGTTTATTTCTAAATAATTTACTAACACATAAAGCGAGATTTATATTACGGTTTTGTAAGTAATAAAATGTATAAAATAATATAAGACGAATACATATTTCTACTCACTTTTTGCTGGCGTTTAAATAAGGGTGGTCGGGATTTTTCATTAAATCGTAGTCGATTCCCATTAATGTATCTGTAAAATAAAACACATAAGTACTACATTGTTTTGTGTAAAAGTGTTTTTAATATTAAGCTGCAAATAGTAATGTGTTTCACTTTACTATCTGAACTTGCTCCCTTTAATCTAGATCCTACTCTTAATACTACTGTGGTCGACCTGCACTTGTAACACCCTATGGCGCTGCTTAGGGTATAGGGAAGGGATAGGTACTCTGATAAAGAACTCTATCATCGAAACACGACAGCAAACAGCAAACATCATTTCACAGTGGTTACATACAGTGAAATAAACTGACGATTGAAACAGTTTCTTTGAAACCACAAGAATAATAAACGTATATACTTACTGCATAAGTTGTCAAACATATACGGTCTCAAATAGCGATACAATTCGACGGGACCATTTTCCGATTGTTCTTTTAATATCTCCAAGAGTTGTTGAGATTTTTCATTCAAAACTACCAATTTGTTTTCAAGAGTTTTGAAGTGAAAGCTTGGTGTCATTAATTTTCGTATTAAGCGCCACCTTTCACCTGAAACAACGAAATAAAATTTATCAGAGAAAAATGAGATATTGCGTCTATTACTTTTTAACTTCCAACAGTTTTTACTTTATATATGTAGATTATATACATAATGTAAAGTAAAAGCTGTTGAACACCCAGCAACAGTTTCAGTGGGTGATGCCTTAACTTTTACTTACTCCTTTAGATTTATCTTATAATGGTCGATTGCGTTTTTGCTTAAGTTTTCAGGAGACTTCCTCCATAAAATACTTAATATATGAATATTTCATATTGAAAACAGGCCTAGACTACCTATTGAAAACAGTCTGCATTTTATATGAATTCATATAAAATGCACAAAGAATTCTGTGTCGTTTTTATTCCGTTTTTTTTTTCGCTTAGTGGAATGCTAGTAATAAAATGTTAGATATTTTATTTATTTTAATAATCCTGTTATGTAATACACTATACTAGATAAATTTACATATATTTCAAAATATATTACTGTTCATACTTATTTACTGTTCGCTTCCGAGAACAAAATTAATTTTCTGTCTTATTAAAAAGTTTGCAACAGCTGTCTCAAATGGTCCTCAATTAGATTGATATATTTTATTCTTATTTTAATTTCTCATTACTTTAAGAAAAAAGATCGACAAACATCTACCTAAGTACCATAACGTGAACCCAACTTGATAGTTGATGGCTACCATCGCTATACACACAAGCAACATTTAAAGATATCCAAGTGTTCTGAGTTCACGGTCAAAGTGTTGTTAACTTAAGAACACAGTGTCATCTCATCATCATGGTAGTCATTGGATGTCTACTGCTGGACATAGGCCTTCCTATAATTTTTTAACAAGACTGGATCCAAACACAGTGTACCCTGCCCTGCCATATTGTATACGATATTGTATCGCCATATTAGGTTTCGCTTTGTCGAAAAGTTGTAAATGGACTGACACGCGACAAAACAGTTACTGTGGTTCAAGTTTTGTATTCGGCGTCGCTTGGATCGCTTAACATATTGTATAAACAGTTTGTTTTAAGGTCCGGCACATAGTTTCGACAAACTTTCTATAGACTATACGGTTTTCTTGCTGATATTTGTTCAACAAAAAGTTTTTACTAGATATTTAAAAAGTTTATTTCAGTTTTATTATGTAGGTCATTGTAGTTATAATATTAAAGTTTTACTATGTCTACACCGCTGTAATGTATTAAATTTTGATTATCTTTATTTTTTATCAGCTTTTTAAGAGTATTTTGAAAAGTAGATCGTTAAAATTAAAAATAAACATCGAATGTAGAAATCAATGCAAGATTTCTTGCTATCCAAACTATCAAAGAGACTTCACATCTAAGTGGCACGTGTATTACGGTTGTAATGCTATGATAAACGGGTTATAATTAAAACAACTAGCTGTCTACTATGTAACTATTAAAAGTATGCAAGTATGTGTGTGCGAAGGAAGGAAGGTGCTACGGGGAAGGCTACGTAGACTCATAGAGCTGTGCTACGTAGCATAGTAGTATTGTAATCCCGAAAAGTTTAGGCGTAGAGGCCACCCAGTTGGGTAGGCACATGCCTACATAGGCAGTAGGGTAGGGTCGTTACAACTAGCTATAGACTGTAGACTAAACTAAAAGAACAACTGATGCAGTGTATCTCTTTCGATAGAATCGTAAAAAATAGATTCTGTAGGATTTTTTGTACTAGACTATGCGAATTGACTATGCGAATTACCCTTCAGTTGTGTTCTGCACACTTATTATAAGACACGGGACCTATGATTCTGAAATTTGCCTTGATGAAGATTCACTTTATTTCAAGTTTTATAAATAATAAAAATTCTGATTTGGTTTTGTATTGCAAATAATTCTAACTATTTATATGAAAGTTGTATGTTTACCTTCGGATGTAGATAATGAGTTTCCAAAGAATGGTCTAATAGCTTCGTTTCTTTCCAGTGGCTTCGATAGTTCAGTCGGATGACTCAGAATTGTCTACAACGAAATAAATCAATAGTGAATGAGACTTGTGACATAATTTTAACGAAATGTTTTTCAAATTACAAATCTATTTCTATCAAATACGTATCTCAACGTATTAAAAAGATTTTGTTCCCTATAATTTGGTCATTTTACTTACGCCGACATCGTCTGGTTCACAAAGCATAACCCAATCTTCGGATCCAACAGTGAGTCGAAAGTTTGTTTTTCCATGTTTCTTCCACATTCCAAGCAATATAGGAGACACGGCTGCAATAGAAAACACGAAAATTATGAGCGTTATACCAAATTAATTCTTACTTTAATTTTACTTTCAATTTTAAAATAGACTCTTATTTTAGTAATAAAACTGCTAAGTAGATACTTGTATTTTTTGCAGTGGAAAATGATATAACTGTACTTATTAGTTTAAATGCACATAATTGAGTTGCTTGTTTGTTTCAAACGAGCATTTTTGCACTAAATACATAAATTATTGTTAATCTAAAAATCAGTCTGAAAATATTTATATTTAAAAAAATGTTTGTTCTAGATTGAGAAATGCTCTAATTTAATTACTTTATAATTAAGAGGGTTTTTATCGCATTTTCATTAAATATAGTTTCTTGAATAAAAATAAAAATGACCCCAATACTTAAATAAATAATACATAAATTCAAAGTTGAAATCCTAACTCTAGTACATGAAATATATTTATTGAAAGGATTTACAAGAAAATCTCAGATTTAGATAATTATTTACAAATACGTTTAACCGATAGTGATAATCGTGATATCGTTCACACACTGAAAATATTATAATATAATGATTAATGGATCTTCACCAAACACTTTTACTTAAATTAGTAATCGGTTTTTATGATAAGTTTTTCAACCACCCTTAAAATTGTTTAATACAAATGAAATAGCTTAACTCATACATCAATAATGCCATTTTGAAAGTCAGACCTTAAAAAAATTCAGTATTTCAATTCAATTTATTTATATCTTAATTTAAATCTTTACGATCCTGATATGAAGATTAGTTGTAAAAGGATATCTATATGTACTAGGAGCACCCGGTGGTTGTCTAAATAACGCAAAAACATATAATTATCTGAACGGATTTGGATGAAAATTGTTATTTTTTTAAATAAAAAAATACGAGTTTGCTAATGGTTATTTTTTTAAATAAAATTTGAAAATCGAAATTGCAAATGATTAGTATAAACAAACATTGTTTTTCAGGATATATTTTCTTAGAAAATGTGTATTATAAAGGGTCGTAGTAAATTATTATAATTTAAGAACAATTGTTGTTTTTCGAATTGTCGTAACTAAAGAAAATTACATATAATCTGGATCCATATATATGACGCTTTATTCAAGAGTATGTAAAAAATAATGAAATAAAAAATCTGCACGAAGGTTTGTAAGATAGTGATGGCTGATATATATTTTTTTAAATTTTACATTATTTATTTACCGTCAGCGTCAAATCCAAGTTGCAAAGCATTGCCGACCAGAGGTAATGGATAATCACCGGGAAACTTATTCAACAATTTCCATTTACGCGTACTCTTACGAAAGTAATCGCAAATCAAGACTAAAACGAACACAAATACCAACAGTACTCCAATACCGAACATAATTAATAAATCTATGAAACGTTCCTCTCCGATGTTGGATAAGTTAATGACTAAATAACGAAGACACTGCTCTTAATATATATCAAAAATATTTGTAATCGGAAATTATCACGAACTCATCATTACACACTTTTCAGATATACGGTGACTAAGTTATGTATTATTAATACGTAATTAACACTTAATTAGATTACGATAGCAAGGCAATGTCCGGATAAAAATATTAAGTTTTTTGCGGTATGAAAATCTGACTATCTGATATTGGACAGGTTTTAGGCAAGATTCTATTAAAGCCCAGCACTGACATGCCTAAAATATAATTATATTTGTACAGTAATATATAAATATACACTTTAGCAATGCACCACACACGTAAGATGTCTATGGTCCTTCTATGGACGGCAGCGCACTTGTAGCACTTATGGCGTTGTTGCTTGTGTTTTTGGCGACTGTAGCCACCTACCATCAAGTGGACCGTCAGCCTGTCTGTTGACCTTAATATAAAAAGAAAGATGCTAAGATATATTTCAGTATAGGCCGTGACGCAATAAAAATATATATTTTTAAACACTTGAGTGGTCACTCAAAAAATACTTCAAATATAATATTATAAGGTAAATACCTTAAGTTCCCAGTAGTTCTATACAGCTGACTTAAAATTTTAACACGACTTCGCTCGCGTAACTTTATGAAGTAGGTACTAGCTGGTGCCCGCGACTTCATCCGCGTTGAAAAAGAATACTCGCTGATAATGTAGCTTTCTATAGGTGAAAGAATTTTTAAAATCGATTTAGTAGTTTTTAAGTGTATTCATTACAAACAAAAATACAAAAATACAAATCTTCTTTCTTCATAATATTATTATAGACATAATAAGAATTATTATCAAATAATGCTCATGTCTGTATTTTATTTTACTGTCGCGTAATTACCTTCGGAATGATTGATTCGTCTTCATTCAAATTATTTTTACCATTTTTCTTTCTCGTTATGAGAAACAATAAACAAATCCATAGCTTTCCAATTTGTACGTTTGTACTATGTAGTATGTACCAACTTAAGTTTTTAAGATCATATGAGAGAACCATTTATACACAGACTAAATGCATTTATATGACTAAACTGTTGTGTGGCCTAAATTCCCTTTCTAACTTAGGTTTTATATGTAAAATTTATATTTTATGAAGACTGAAGCTTTCTTACGGATAATATTTTGCCTTCTGAAAACTACTTTTGTGCATATAGACCTTTAAAATACAGTTTGAAAGAACTGTTCTAACAAATTTTCAAAAAGTGGCCTACACCTTCTTTTCACAAAATGATTTAATTTTAATTTTATTGTTTTCATTTTGAGATTCTCATGCATTTTTTTGCTCATCTCATACAATTTTTTGTATGGCTGATGGGCATTCTCTTTACGGTGTAATTTAGAATTTTCTTTATTCGTATTACATGGTAAAATTTTAAGCCCCCATCCTCCGAGCGCGACGAATCGTTCGATAATTTTTAATGAGGCGTGAATTGGCAATCGAAAAAACGATAATGTGATATCGCCGACGTGGAGGAAATCGCACGCCTTCCAAGAAATGATACCTATACAACTGTATCCCAGTAATGTTAGTATATCACTGTATATCTTTTATTATCTACAAATAATAATTACAATGGTAACTGACAAAACCCTATAAGAGTGGACAGTATATTTATAATTAAACAGCCTTATTTTTATTTTTGGTCACGAGAATTGTCTATTTTCTTAACCGTTTCTTAACGGGCCCATATACTATGAATTTTAATCTCGTGGCTAGGGACGTTTCTGTTTGTCTTTCTAAATATTATCTATGTATGTTTTTATAAGTCTTTTTTTTCGAATTAAAATTTATTCTTATTCTTATTAATGTCAATCAATAATAAATTGAATTTTGTTTTTCACTTTTTTTTAGATAACTAGCAATCCGTCCCGGTTTCTCATGAATGATTTTTTTTACAAATTATATGAACAAACCATCTTCGTTATCGCTTTTTCCTTTATTAAAAATTATATCATGATACGTAGGGTGCTTTAGAAGAAGTTAGCGGAGAAACAGACAGAGGCGGGCAGCCATTTTTTATTATTATAATATGTATAGATAGGAATATGAAGAAGCCGTATAATATTCATTTAGATACTTTGTAGGTACTGCCATTGACAAGAAGGTTCCTCCTACGCACGCGCCCAATAATGATTCATGAGTTGCTAATTTACTTAATACAACAGTAAATATTTAAATTAAACGTCCTTTTGCCACTTTCATTCATCATTTTAACAATTTTTCACCGTCAGACCGAAACGTGACTGCTCGTTTCTATCGTCTGTTAGGTACTAACTAATGATAATGTTTCCACTAATGGTTTATGCATTAACTACTCTTACCCTCATTCCGTTTTGTCATCGACGCTCGAGATATCACGTCTGCACTTGTTTATTCAACAGGAAACAAGATTTGTAACCTTTACTTAACTCGAATACGTGACAAAGTTGAATCTCACATAATGTTTCTGGGCCATTGATAATAAGGAAAACTTCACAAATAAATCGAATTATTTATTGAACTATTTTTTAATGGTGCCGCAAACCAAGTCTCTCTATATAAGATGATTTTAATTTAGATAATACTTGGAAAAGTTAACGTATTACTTTGCTAAGTACCTACTAGGGACCCGCCCCTAATTAGCAAAGATGCATTTAAAAAAATACTTATATACATTAACCTAGTCCTCGTATATCGTTCTTTTCGTATGTATATTCGTAGTGAATATCGTATCCAAATTCGTCGAGTGTTTTAGAAAAAGATAGTAGCTCCACAAGGACTTTATATTTTTATGTGTTGATGTAGATAACTTATGGTATTGCTACTAAGTACGAGTATCTCGTTGCCTGTAAGTTAGTTAGGTGTTAGGTTAGTTAATTAAGTGCGAACTGTTTGACACAACTGTGCTTCGTTAGACTAATAATATCCAAAAGTCATCTGTCGAAAAAAGAGAAGAGAAGAAGATTTGGAACTGAATCACGTACGAAGCAGAGCTAAGCATATTCCGTGGCATTTGGCATAAGTATAATGTAGAGATCATGTTTAGGTTACGAACATGCGTCATCTAGGTGAGCCTGCGTCTGGTTTTATTCTAGCCCGTTGTGTGGTTTCAGACCTTCTGATAATATCTTCACAAATTTCTCAATGAAATTATATTCTCCCTAAACGACGTGTTTCTATGCAAGCCAGGATATACTTCTAGTGCAAACAGACTATGTTGAAAACATAGAAAAACATCTATGTTGAAAACTAGCTGGTGTCCGCGACTTCGCCCGCGTGACTTTGTAAATTATAATCTAAAACTTTCCTCTTGAATCACTCTATCTATTAAAAAATACCGCATCAAAATCCGTTGCGTAGTTTTAAAGATCTAAGTATACATAGGGACAGACAGACGGGAATCGACTTTGTTTTATACTATGTAGTGATGAGATACAAATTATTGTGTGCAGATTTCATATTGCATCTCAGTACAGAACGTACAATTACCTTTTAATTTTGTCGAATAAATAATATATTTAAATTTTTTTTTGTTATTCTTTAGGAATATACGTGGCTACAAGTGAACTGAACAATATAAATAAATATTATAAAAGTTAGTAAAGAATCAAAGCATCGTATGTAAAATTTTCATTTGCCAAATTTGTACTGCACTGGCAATACTTGGGAAAATCGTACGGTAACAGAAAATCTAAAAATAGCTTCGCAATTCCTTGGCGCACCTGTTTCAAAGCTTGTTTAATAATGGGTAACGGTTTTGAATTTCA
Organism: Synanthedon vespiformis; assembly: GCA_918317495.1. Classification (NCBI taxonomy): domain Eukaryota; kingdom Metazoa; phylum Arthropoda; class Insecta; order Lepidoptera; family Sesiidae; genus Synanthedon; species Synanthedon vespiformis. The sequence continues at coordinate 10,003,336 of OU906949.1, read as the reverse complement.
AATATTCTTTGTTTCGTAAAGATTTGTTCATATCATCCATCAGTTTTTTTTGTTGTAAAAAAATGACGCAGACAAAAAAACTAATAATTAGATTAGAATAACTAAAAACATTAAAATATTTTTTATACTAGTAAATACATACTAACCACCTGCACCGGATTTGCGCAATGTAAATTAAAATTATTTTTAAGTTATCCTTTAAGTGTATCTTAACCCTTTATATTTCAAATTTTTAAATGTCCCAATACGCCACGCCATTCTATAAGAATGAGAGGCATTTACACAAATATCAATAGTATTTAATTTTGTAACTTTATAGATGTCGTAATATCGTTTTCAGTCGCTAAGGATCAATTATGCCATGCCGATATACTTTACATACATATTTATGTATGTATGAACTGATTATTTTTTAATAACCTCCCATATGGATGTTTCATTATGTTGTTTCTGTGTGATATGTGATTTATGTAGTAGGTAATTTATTTAATTATTACTAGCGTCCGTTACTGCTGATAAATACGATTAGCATTTAAAGAGGATACAACGACAATGCATTGTGTATTCATCTCTTATTTTAAAAAAACGAGGCGGTAATATAAATTTTTATAACAGTTTCTTTTTACCGCTTGTTTGTGATCGGAAACTCATTTGAATTATGTCGTTGCTCGCTCGACTAATTATTCATTGGCCCATTCATGACAGTTACAATTGATGACGTGCAATGTGCAATGTTTGGAATGTTAAATCACGCTCGGGGTTCGGTATGCGTGAGCGTGCCTGAAAGCCCGCGGCCGTAGGTTGTGGCCACGAAACAGGGGCGTAGCGGTTTCCGTATCAGTCATATCTATCTATTATATATTGCATCCCGCCTTTGCATATGTACGAGACGGGGCTACACAGGCATTCACGCTTACGCCATTCGGCGTAGCTCCAAATGACTTAAGAGCGCGTATAAAGGTACACTAGCGCCACTCATTTAAAAAAATATTATCTCGTGACTGAGAAGGAATTATTAGTAACGGCTACACAAAGCCCTCGGTAAGTATGTCTACAATTTTTTAATACCTTTTATAAAGTTTCATATTAGACACGAAGCAATAAAATTCGACTAAAGAAAAGCGGCCACGTTCCTCTAAATCGTATTTTGTTGCTTCGTGTCTAAATATGAAACTTTATAAAAGGTATTAAAAAATTGAAGACATACTTACCGAGGGCTTTGTGTAACCGTTATTAATAATTCCTTCTCAGTTACGAGATAATATTTTCTTAAATGAGTGGCGCTATATACGCATACCCTTTATACGCGCTCTTAAGTTAAATGGATGGAGCCCAAACATGGTTCCCATTCATGGTCAGTCCAATTTACTTTCATTTACGTTTTTACCCTAAAGATTTAAATTATTTGACCCATTGATATCTCAACTGCCGTCACTGAATGCTTAGGATGGACTGGATCATTCTTAGGATTCTCAGGATGGATTTATTGTAACAAGTATTTCGAACATTCATGACACGCATTAAATTTTATTTACGCTTTCGCTATACGCTTGTTTCCTAGCCATTAACTCCATATCCATGATCACATTATCTTAATCACAATATTGCTCCGTTGAGGGCAATTTGAATGGCACCATAATGGACTTTCGCAGTGTTAGGAAGGGAAACCTAACCTCTAATGAGTGTACCTTACCGACTGTTTACGCTGTTTAGATTGTAGATTTTTTTTTAAATTTTATTTTGGAAGATCTGCCTGAAACTAGACCAACGGCTTTAAAGGATTACAGGATGGTATTTACAATCAAATTCTGTAGTTAAAGATTATGTATCTATATCTATATATACCTATATTATACAATATAGTTACTGTTCGGTTGTGTTAGTTTTTTTAGTTAACTTCTAAACTATCAAACAGATTTCTTATACGTTTTGATGATCTCTGGGAACAGCACTGTTTTTTTCTGTATTAATACAGAAATAATTATTATAATAATTATTATAAAGATGAACAACGGACATAAAATCTTTCTGCTTAATAATTATTAGAGCGATATTTCTTTATAAGAAATGGATTGGTAATCATTTCTTATAAAAACTTAAAAAATCTTTTATCACTATCTAACGACCTTGACATACAAAAAAAATAGTAATAACATATTAATCTGAAAATACTGCCACTGTTATTTCTGTGTTTTTTGAATATTGGTGTTACATTCCGAATTTAATTAAACACATTCCAAACGCTTCCATGAAACCTGTAACCGCAATAGAGTGCTTGCTATGTATATATTCTATTTACAATGTTGTCCGAGCAAATTATTGTTTTGTATGAAATCGTATTGGCCCTAATATTAAATGTGTTCAAATATGCTAAAACGCTCTTTAATAATTCATAACTTGAGGTTGCGCTGGCAACAGTGAATTTGCGCGGTATTTTGAATAATTTGAATTTGATGGAGCATTTGAAATGGACGTAATTTAGGGGCATCCGCAATTAGCGGGAAATTTTCTTAAGCTCTCGGCAAGTTGGCGTCCAAACTGATCAAGTTGGTGGCGGCACGTCGCGAGTTACTAACACTCATTAATTTCTTTGAAGTCCCGGCTCTGGCCGGCAACTTCCTTGGCTCTTTCCCGACAACAATTATTAAGCAATTACTTCTGCTTCATTATCGCGTACGAATACGAATTACCTACATACGCACCTCTCTTGAAACGCTTAAGTTGAGTGGACATACCATCTGCATATTCATACATTTTAACTTTTTATGTTATGAATAGTGACAGGGCACACTAATCAAAGGCCCTCACTTCATTTTAGTAGCGTAAAGTTTCCTGGGTAGTACAACTTCGGCACTTGAGTTGAAATAGGGGATGTCATAGTAAGGGAAGTCATAGTCCATTTCCTTATTCGTTATTCTTCAGCCTACTAAGGTCGTCAGACTATTTGAAGCACTTGTAGCAAATAAATTGCCCAGTTCATACCAACTTACCTAAATGTAAGTTTTAACTTACATTTAGGTAAGTAATATCATATTACTTTATGTGGGTCAAAGCACATACCACTCGTTAACGTGTTTCCGATTGAACTCTTCGAGAGTTAATTGAAACTTCTCGTTGAACCAACATGCGAAGTGTGGAAATAATCATTTTCTTTTGTACTAGCATTATCAATTAAGCGAGCGTTCACTGGTTCTTACTATTTATTTTTACCAAGCCAATTAACATTTTAAATTAAGAGATAAAAGATTATGTATGAGTGGAAAAATTCCAGAGTCTATAGGTGTGTCCTGTATTCTCTCTGGACTGTCTCCACTTCGTTCCGTAGTTATAATCGAC